>CM061136.1:159177289-159777289 GCA_030789695.1 Scilla litardierei
TTGAAACGTTTTTCTCTCTCTCTCTTTCCTCTAACCTATTGTAACGACTGCTTTTCATGTATCTGGATTTTATATATATAATATATGTTTTGGTGGATTTTCTCCTCTTGCGTGGTTTTCGTCTCCGTAGATTTCGTTTTCGATCGATTCGTCGTATTTTCTCGCTTCTTCCTTAGGATTGTCGATTTCGAAGTAAGTCACTCGTGACGGACTTCATAACGGTCGTATCTAACTGTTAGATCAAGCCTAGGAGTCTTAGGAATCGATCCCGGAGCCCCGCGCTCCGTATCGGTACTTTCTGTGCTCATTGGCCGGTGTAAGAAGGGCCACCGACCGACTAGATGACGATCCAGTCGGTCGGCAATCCTTCTTGGACCGACTAGTTAGCTTTCTAAATTTCTCAGGAGTTACTGTTTATCGTTAGTCGGTCTAAGAACGTTGGTTGACCGACTAGGTTGCAAACTAGTCGGTCAGCAATGCTTCTTGAACCGACTAACTCATCAAATTATTTTTGTATCAGTTACTGTTCACTCTTAGTCGGTCTAAGAACGTTCATCGACCGACTAGATGCCAAACTAGTCGGTCAGTATTTGTTCATGGACCGACTAACTCTAGAATCCTAATTTCACCTGTAGCTACTGTTTACACTTAGTCGGTCTGCGTTGGTCGACCGACCGACTAGTTGTCAAACTAGTCGGTCAGTGGTTGTTCTTTGACCGACTAACTAGTGCTGTAAACCCTAGTTTTGCCCTAGCCGCCAGCCTAGCCTATAAATACCCAACCCAAACGTTTTCTTCCCCTCCAACTCGATCCTAAACCCTAAAAATCGCCCCCATTGATCCCCCACCTTCCTCCAAGCTCCATTGCTTCATTCCAAGCCCTAAATCCATCATCCAAACCATCCATCTACCCTATCTACCTCTCATCTTCCTCAAATCTCACCCAAAATCCATCAAACCCCCAAAATCACCCAAGAACCCTAATTCTCCAAACTTCTCCAATCTCTTCCAGATTTGGTCCTAGGGTTCCCCGGAGTGTTCCTTCCGTCTCCTCTCGGTAAGAAATCGATCTACCGTTGTTTTCATAGCTTATTTATAATTTTATGAAAACCCTAATTAATTTCATGTGTTTGGTGTTTGTTTCCCCCATAACAGCGATTTCCTCGTAGATAGCATCCGTGTGACGAGGTTGATCGTCATCCCCGGTGCTAGGCAAGTGAAACTTGCCACTTAGGGTTTAGGCCATGTTTTAGGCCATTTGCATGTTGTAGGCGTAAAAGAGGCTAGGCGACGAAATGATGCTCGCCTAGGCGCAAATTGGGGAATTAGCTTGACAACGAAGCTAATCCCGACTTTTAGCATGTTGCATAACTGCCATGTCATGTTTACTTTCAATTAACGGTACGCGAATATGTCATGTCATTGCATTTCGCCTGTCACGTTTAATTTAATTAACGGTACGCAAATAAAATGTCATGACCTCGCATTCTTTAGATATTGCTGTGATTGCGTAGCTTCGCTACAATGTTGTGTTCATGGCTCGTGTTCCAGAAGCGGGCCATGTGTTGGTTGATAGCCAATGCCCGAATTGCGTGTTCCGGCTAGGTGTTCCCTACGCCGTACTAGTGTTCCTGGCTCGTGACCAGAAGCGAGCATAATGAGTTGCTAACCCCAACGCTCGATACATTGAATTGTGAACTAAGAATGCGAGCTCAATGGCGGGGCAACCCTAGGCTCACTAGATGAGCTCAATGTGCAGGGACCCCAGGCTCCATATCGTGTGAATATTGGGTAGTGTTTAGTGCCGATCGGTCTGAAATGCTATGCCATTCAGCGAATGGCGTAAACACCTACAAAAATGTAAATTGATTGAATTGATAGTAGCTTGGCTACTCTTGTCTTGTCCCGATAATTGTTCCCTTGTACAAAATTGTCTTGCCATGTTTTAATTGTGCACTCATGTTATAACTGCCATGCCATGCATCATACTAAACTGCTAGGTTGCTAGTTGCCTTACTTTCAGTTTCCTTGCCCAAGTCTTTTTAGACTTGCTGACATGTGCCCCTTTACTCTTTTGGGTGACACATGTTAGAACCTGAGCCCGAGTACCTCGTTGAGGACGAGGTGTTTGCTGACGCCGAGCCCGAGCTTGTGTTTGACGGGGAGTACGTGGACACTGGGGACCAGTCCTAGTGTCTTCGTGTGTTTTACTTTTGTTAGACAGTTGTTCTGTTATCGGTGCGTGGCACCTATACTTTGCTTTGTAGTTGTCGTTTCTTTTGTTGGCCTTGTTCTGGGCCTTTAGACTCTTTTCTTTTAGCCTGGTGGCTTTTCTGGATGTTGGACTTTTGTTGATGTTGGACATTTTGTGAGATGTGGAATTTTATTTCAGTCTCTCCTTGTGTTATTATTGCTATTCTGTTGTGGTTACAGGGACCTGTTTATGTATTGTGGACGCTTATCGGGTTTGGGGCTTCACAGCTCCATTCTTGTGCGGACCTTTTCACGTCTCGCCTCCATTTTAGGGAAGCGGGTCGTGACAGGTTTTAGTGGTGGCCCATGCAGGTCCTCATTCTGTAACTGCGATCTTTGGAATAGCGATGATAATATTAGAATGTCCAATAAACTAAGTTCGACGTCCGATGTCATAGGCTATGAGTCTAATCTGATTTGTTCTCCGTGTCATTAGATGGCAGGAAGGCGTTTCACCCGTGGTGGGGGCAGTGGTGCGCTCCCTTATGATGAGGAGCCTGAGCGGGAACCCACCAGCGGTGAGATGATGCGGATGATGATCCAGATGATGCAAGTGCAGCAGGGCGTGCTTTTGCAAGTCCAGAATGCTCCACCTGCTCGAGCTGCCCGGGCTCTTCCGGATGCCCCTCGCCCTGAGCCAGGAGCGAAGCAATTTCGGGAGCTGGGTCCCGCATATTTTGATGGTTCTGAGGGTCCTCTGGCTGCCGATGAGTGGATTCGGAACGTCGAGGACAATCTGAAGATGGCCAAGATCACCCCGGCTGGATGGGTTGATTTGGCGAAGAGGCAGCTGAAGGATAACGCCAGGAATTGGTGGGATGCAGAAGAGAAGTTGTTGGTGGAGCCGATTGCTTGGGCTACCTTCAAGGCTAGGTTTGAGGGTGAGTTCTTCCCGAAGGCTGCCAAGGAGGAGATGCTGCAGCGTTTTATTGATCTGAAGCAGGGGAACTCGTCGGTGGACTTGTACCACCAGGAGTTCATGAGGCTTAGTCGGTTTGCGCCGAAGATGGTGCAGGACGCTGAGGAGAGAGCTCAGAGGTTCCTGCAGGGGCTTGCTTCAGAGCTCTAGAGTTTTGTGACCTCTTCTGACCGGGAGTCTTATCAGAAGGTTCTGGTCGCTGCCAAGAGGCAGGAGCTGCTCGTGAACCAGAGGAAGGGGTCGGTTGTTGGTGCTGGGAAGAGGCCTGTGGAGCAGGCGAGGGCTGTGGTTAGACCTGGATTCAGGCCTAATCAATCCGCTCAGTTTAAGAGGCCAGGAGGGTCTATTCCGAAGATCTGCCATTTCTGCGGCAGGCCTGGTCACGTCAAGGATCAGTGTCGGAAGTTTCTGGGCCAGTGTCTGGTTTGCGGTGATGCTTCTCATGTCGCGAAGGATTGTCGGCATGCGGATCCGCTGCGGAGGGCTCCTGTTGCAGCTCAGCCATTGCAGCAGCGAGCGCCTGTTCCTGCTGGACGTGGAGCAGCTCTTGTTCCGCAGAGGCAGGCTTTTCGACAGGCTGTTCCGCCAAGGAGGCAGGCTTTTCTGATGACCGCTGCGGAGAGCGCGGCTGTGGATGAGGTTATCGCAGGTAATACTCATTCTAGCTATTACTTTCCCAGCTGGTTTTGATTGTTAGATTTTGTTGTTTGCTTGAACATGGTTGTTTGCTAGACTAGGGTTTGATTGTTAATTGCTTGATTAGGTGTGATTTTGGTTTGCACATTTCCTGCACGAGTCCTCTTTGACTCGGGTGCATCGATGTGCATTATTTCTCGGAGCTTCGTGGAGAGGCATTCCTTGTCGACGTCCCCTCTCCCCAAGAGTTGGAATATCGTTACAGGGAATGGTGTGGTCTCGGTGCATCGTGGTTGCAATTCTTGCTCGTTGGTGGTCTGTGGACATGAGCTTTTTGCTGATTTCATTGTCCACGACATCATCAACTATGATGCAGTTCTTGGGATGGATTGGCTTGCGAGCTTCTATGCTACGATCGACTGTCGGAGGAAGAAGGTGGTGTTCGAGATTCCCGGACATCCAGTATTTGAGTTCAGTCGTGGTAGCAGTTCGCTTGGTCCTGTCAGATTTCGGGCCAGGCCGGTGGAGGCTGTGGCTATGCAGATGGAGCTGGAATGGCCAGCTGTGGTGCGAGATTTTGGCGACGTCTTCCCCGAGGAGATGTCTGGTTTGCCGCCTGATCGAGCTTTGGAATTTTCTATCGATCTTGTTCCAGGTGCGCAGCCGATTTCGAAGGCGCCGTATCGTATGGCACCTGCAGAGTTGGAAGAGTTACGGAAGCTGTTGGATGAGCTTTTGCAGAAGGGTTATATTAATCCTAGCGTGTCTCCGTGGGGAGCACCGGTGTTGTTGGTTAAGAAGAAGGATGGATCGCGTCGCATGTGCGTGGACTATCGGGAGCTGAATGCGGTAACCATTAAGAATAAATACCCTTTGCCTCGCATCGATGATATTTTCGATCAGCTTGGAGGTTCGAGGGTGTTTTCTAAATTGGATTTGAGGAGTGGTTACCATCAGTTGAAGGTTAAGAAGGGGGATGTTCCGAAGACAGCGTTCAGGACGAAGTATGGACACTATGAGTTTGTGGTTATGCCTTTCGGCGTAACTAACGCGCCCGCAGTTTTCATGAATCTGATGAACCTGATTTTCTACGACTTTTTGGATAAGTTTGTCGTTATCTTTATTGACGACATTCTGATCTATTCGAAGTCGGAGGAAGAGCATGCCTCGC
Organism: Scilla litardierei; assembly: GCA_030789695.1. Lineage (NCBI taxonomy): Eukaryota > Viridiplantae > Streptophyta > Magnoliopsida > Asparagales > Asparagaceae > Scilla > Scilla litardierei. The sequence continues at coordinate 159,182,268 of CM061136.1, forward strand.
ACTTAAGGACGGTGTTGGAGATTTTGAGGAAGCATCGTTTGTATGCTAAGTTTTCGAAGTGCGAGTTTTGGCTGGATCGAGTTGCTTTTCTCGGGCACGTGGTGACTGGAGATGGTATTTCAGTGGATCCCGAGAAGATTCGGGCCATCAGGGAGTGGCCTGTTCCGTCGTCAGCATCTGAGATTCGGAGTTTTCTTGGACTTGCTGGTTATTATCGGCGATTCATTAAGGACTTTTCCCGTATTGCTGAGCCGATGACCAGGTTGACGCGGAAGGATGTTGCTTATGTTTGGTCGGGTGATTGTGAGGGTGCTTTTGGTGTTCTGAAGGAGAGGTTGACGAGTGCCCCTATTCTTGTCGTGCCTGATCGCAGCGGTGGATTTGAGATCTTTTGTGATGCTTCTGGCAAGGGTCTCGGTTGTGTGTTGCATCAGCACGGGCATGTTGTGGCGTATGCGTCTCGTCAGCTTAAGGTTCATGAGAAGAATTACCCAACGCATGATTTGGAGTTGGCTGCCGTGGTGTTTGCTCTTAAGATTTGGAGGCACTTCCTGCTGAGTGAGAAAGTGAAGATTTTCACCGATCACAAAAGCTTGAAGTATATTTTCACTCAGAAGGAGCTCAACATGCGACAGCGTCGATGGTTGGAGCTTATGGCGGATTATGATATTGAATTGCAGTATCACCCTGGCAAGGTGAATGTGGTTCCAGATGCTTTGAGTAGGCTGCCAGCGGTGATGATTTTGACCTCGCAGTGGAGATTGCAGCAGGATTTTTGCGAGTCTGGAGTGGAAATTGTTCTTCCTGGGGAGGCTTCTTCGTTGATGTACATGCAGGTACAGTCGACGATCGTGGATCGGATTAAGGCTGGCCAGGCTGAGGATCCGAAGCTGGTGAGGATTCGGGAGCAGGTGGAAGCCGGTCTGCGGACTGACTTTTTGATTCATGAGGATGGCTCGCTGAGGTTTGGAGCCAGGTTGTGTGTGCCCGCTGGGGATATCAGAGAGGAGCTGATGGTGGAGGCACACAGTTCGCCGTATTCTGTGCATCCTGGTGGCACCAAGATGTATCAGGATCTTCGTCTGAATTATTGGTGGCATGGTATGAAGAGGAGCGTGGCTCGGAGTGTAGCCAAGTGCTTGGTTTGCCAGCAAGTGAAGGCGGAGCATCAGCGTTCGGCCGGGTTGCTACAACCGCTTCCAATTCCGGAGTGGAAGTGGCAACACATCACTATGGATTTCGTGACTGGACTACCTCGGAGTCCGAAGCAGAATGACGCGATTTGGGTGATCGTAGATCGATTGACCAAATCTGCGCATTTTATTCCGTTCCGAGTGGGACAGTCCACTGAGGCGCTAGCGAGGAGATATATGGAGGTAAAATTTTTTTATTCTCCGTTTTTATTTCCTTTTCCTAGTTTGGATAGTGATGTAACGTGAATCGTGCAGGAAGTTGTGCGACTTCATGGAGTCCCCGTGAGTATCGTGTCTGACAGAGACACGAGATTCACATCTCAGTTCTGGCAGAGTTTGCAGAAGAGCTTGGGTACGCGTCTGAGTTTCAGCACGGCGTACCATCCGCAGACGGATGGCCAGTCCGAGAGGACGATTCAGATTTTGGAAGACATGCTGAGGGCGTGCATGTTGGATTTCAAGGGTTCGTGGGAGGACCATCTACATTTGGTGGAGTTCTCTTACAACAACAGCTTCCAGGCGAGTATTGGCATGGCGCCATTCGCCGCTCTTTATGGGAGGAAATGTCGATCGCCATTGAGTTGGGATGACGTTGGTGATCGGGAGTTGTTGGGACCTGAGATGATCGTGGAGGCCGTGGATATCGTCAGGAATATTCGGGAGAGGTTGAGGATTGCTCAGGACCGTTTTAAGCATTGGGCGGATGCTAAACGTCGTCCTTTGGAGTTTCAGCCGGGCGACCATGTGTTCTTGAAGATTTCCCCGAATCGTGGTGTGATTCGTTTCGGGAAGCGTGGGAAGTTGAGCCCGCGATACATTGGACCGTTTGACGTTTTGGAGAGGGTTGGCGAGGTAGCGTATCGCTTGGCCTTGCCGCCATCTTTGGAAGGAGTTCACAATGTTTTCCATGTGTCGCAGCTTCGTCGATACATTAGCGATCCGTCTCATGCGGTGGATTTTTCGGAGATTACCGTTCGCCCCGATATGACGTATGACCAGCATCCAGTGCAGATTCTGGACAGGCGTCAGAAATCACTTCGGAACAAGATTGTCAATCTTGTGAGGGTGATGTGGCGACACGGTTCACCTGGAGAGTCTACTTGGGAGAATGTGGATGAGATGCGAGAGCGTTTTCCACTTTTGTTTCCGGACTCGTGAGTTTTGGAAATTCCGAGGACGGAATTTTTCTTAAGTTGGGGAGGATGTAACGACTGCTTTTCATGTATCTGGATTATATATATATAATATATGTTTTGGTGGATTTTCTCCTCTTGCGTGGTTTTCGTCTCCGTAGATTTCGTTTTCGATCGATTCGTCGTATTTTCTCGCTTCTTCCTTAGGATTGTCGATTTCGAAGTAAGTCACTCGTGACGGACTTCATAACGGTCGTATCTAACTGTTAGATCAAGCCTAGGAGTCTTAGGAATCGATCCCGGAGCCCCGCGCTCCGTATCGGTACTTTCTGTGCTCATTGGCCGGTGTAAGAAGGGCCACCGACCGACTAGATGACGATCCAGTCGGTCGGCAATCCTTCTTGGACCGACTAGTTAGCTTTCTAAATTTCTCAGGAGTTACTGTTTATCGTTAGTCGGTCTAAGAACGTTGGTTGACCGACTAGGTTGCAAACTAGTCGGTCAGCAATGCTTCTTGAACCGACTAACTCATCAAATTATTTTTGTATCAGTTACTGTTCACTCTTAGTCGGTCTAAGAACGTTCATCGACCGACTAGATGCCAAACTAGTCGGTCAGTATTTGTTCATGGACCGACTAACTCTAGAATCCTAATTTCACCTGTAGCTACTGTTTACACTTAGTCGGTCTGCGTTGGTCGACCGACCGACTAGTTGTCAAACTAGTCGGTCAGTGGTTGTTCTTTGACCGACTAACTAGTGCTGTAAACCCTAGTTTTGCCCTAGCCGCCAGCCTAGCCTATAAATACCCAACCCAAACGTTTTCTTCCCCTCCAACTCGACCCTAAACCCTAAAAATCGCCCCCATTGATCCCCCACCTTCCTCCAAGCTCCATTGCTTCATTCCAAGCCCTAAATCCATCATCCAAACCATCCATCTACCCTATCTACCTCTCATCTTCCTCAAATCTCACCCAAAATCCATCAAACCCCCAAAATCACCCAAGAACCCTAATTCTCCAAACTTCTCCAATCTCTTCCAGATTTGGTCCTAGGGTTCCCCGGAGTGTTCCTTCCGTCTCCTCTCGGTAAGAAATCGATCTACCGTTGTTTTCATAGCTTATTTATAATTTTATGAAAACCCTAATTAATTTCATGTGTTTGGTGTTTGTTTCCCCCATAACAGCGATTTCCTCGTAGATAGCATCCGTGTGACGAGGTTGATCGTCATCCCCGGTGCTAGGCAAGTGAAACTTGCCACTTAGGGTTTAGGCCATGTTTTAGGCCATTTGCATGTTGTAGGCGTAAAAGAGGCTAGGCGACGAAATGATACTCGCCTAGGCGCAAATTGGGGAATTAGCTTGACAACGAAGCTAATCCCGACTTTTAGCATGTTGCATAACTGCCATGTCATGTTTACTTTCAATTAACGGTACGCGAATATGTCATGTCATTGCATTTCGCCTGTCACGTTTAATTTAATTAACGGTACGCAAATAAAATGTCATGACCTCGCATTCTTTAGATATTGCTGTGATTGCGTAGCTTCGCTACAATGTTGTGTTCATGGCTCGTGTTCCAGAAGCGGGCCATGTGTTGGTTGATAGCCAATGCCCGAATTGCGTGTTCCGGCTAGGTGTTCCCTACGCCGTACTAGTGTTCCTGGCTCGTGACCAGAAGCGAGCATAATGAGTTGCTAACCCCAACGCTCGATACATTGAATTGTGAACTAAGAATGCGAGCTCAATGGCGGGGCAACCCTAGGCTCACTAGATGAGCTCAATGTGCAGGGACCCCAGGCTCCATATCGTGTGAATATTGGGTAGTGTTTAGTGCCGATCGGTCTGAAATGCTATGCCATTCAGCGAATGGCGTAAACACCTACAAAAATGTAAATTGATTGAATTGATAGTAGCTTGGCTACTCTTGTCTTGTCCCGATAATTGTTCCCTTGTACAAAATTGTCTTGCCATGTTTTAATTGTGCACTCATGTTATAACTGCCATGCCATGCATCATACTAAACTGCTAGGTTGCTAGTTGCCTTACTTTCAGTTTCCTTGCCCAAGTCTTTTTAGACTTGCTGACATGTGCCCCTTTACTCTTTTGGGTGACACATGTTAGAACCTGAGCCCGAGTACCTCGTTGAGGACGAGGTGTTTGCTGACGCCGAGCCCGAGCTTGTGTTTGACGGGGAGTACATGGACACTGGGGACCAGTCCTAGTGTCTTCGTGTGTTTTACTTTTGTTAGACAGTTGTTCTGTTATCGGTGCGTGGCACCTATACTTTGCTTTGTAGTTGTCGTTTCTTTTGTTGGCCTTGTTCTGGGCCTTTAGACTCTTTTCTTTTAGCCTGGTGGCTTTTCTGGATGTTGGACTTTTGTTGATGTTGGACATTTTGTGAGATGTGGAATTTTATTTCAGTCTCTCCTTGTGTTATTATTGCTATTCTGTTGTGGTTACAGGGACCTGTTTATGTATTGTGGTCGCTTATCGGGTTTGGGGCTTCACAGCTCCATTCTCGTGCGGACCTTTTCACGTCTCGCCTCCATTTTAGGGAAGCGGGTCGTGACACCTATAAATACTTGGAGTGCTGCATTCATTGCACTCAAGGCTGATATTAAGAGAACTTTAGAGATCAAATAGAAAGCATTCAATCTCATTCAAAGCTCATTCATTTCCAATCTTGAATCTCTCCTCACTCTTATTTCAAAAGAGAGATTCATTGATTGTGAGCCTTCCAAGCCAAGTGCTTGATTCTAGGTCACCAACAACCTCATAGCTCTCCATCGCTGATCTACATCTTGGAGCTAGGGTTTGGTGCCTCTTCATCTTCCCGAAAATCCGTTTTGCCCAAAATCGTAAGTTTTACTCAAGGCATAGGATTTTGTCGGTAAGAATTTCTATTTCAATTTACTTTGATATTGTAAGTGATTCACTCTCGGTTGTGAGAGTTTGTTTGTGATCCCGGGTTGTGGGAGTCACAATTTCATTTGTGTATGATTTGACTTGTGAAGGTTTTTCACAAGTATTTCATAGTGGAAATCTTGAGTTAGGGTTTCTAACTCGAGTATCCGGAGGGGATCCGGGTGTTTAGGACGTAAGATCACCGGGAACAAGTCGGGGAGACTTGGGTGGATCTGAACCCAGTAATATCGTTTGTTTGCGATTGTTTCTTTGTTGTCTAATATTTACATTTCCGCATTTTCGCATTATTGGTAGAGATTGCAAGGTAATTAGGAATTAGCCTCTTAATTATTTTAAAGTACTATTCACCCCCCCTCTAGTACTTGTGCAGTATCTTAGCAGGGCATTACATTTGGTATCAGAGCCAAGTCTATAGCTATATCTGCCAACGACAACAAAAGCGTTCGTCCACCTTCCGACTACAACACCTTCAAGAATCGTGAAGGAGCGTCTTCGGTAATGGAAGGACACTCCTCAACGAGGCCTCCCTTCTTCAACGGTACCAACTACGAGTACTGGAAATGCCGGATGGAAACTTTCCTCCGGAGTGCTTCACTATGGAGGACCACGATGAAGGAGTATGTCGAGCCCGCCGAAGAAGATTTCGAGAAGTGGACTCCCGCGGAGATCGTCGCGGAGGTAAGCAATGCCAAGGCAATGAATGCCTTGCAATGCGCTTTGGAGCCTGAGAACTTCAATAAGATATGCACATGTAAGAGTGCATATCAAATATGGAACTCCCTCCTCATCTTTTATGAAGGGACAAGTAGGGTAAGAGACTCTAAACTCGTTGTAGTTAATAAAGATTACGAGTTATTTCATATGCTACAGGGTGAGAAGATGAATGAGTATTATGCTCGCTTCGTCGACATCACAAACGAGTTGGAGGCTCTCGGTAAGACCTACACCCAAAAGGAGAAAGTCTCGAAGATTATCGATGGACTTCCTTTTTGTTGGGAGAAACGTACCTGACATGAAAACCTATACCGTTGTTCAACTAATGGGTACCTTAATGTCATATGAGGTACGCAAGGATAGCAAGTTGAAGTTGCAGGACAAGATGAAGTCCTACCTAAAGCAAGACGAGCCAAAGAAGAAGGCTATTGCTTTCAAGGCCGCTCCATCAACTTCCACATCGACCGATGATGAAAACTCGGAAGACGAGTTGGACTTGGATTCCATGGCACTCATGGCAAAGAAGTTCAACCGGTTCTTCCGGAAAGGTAACTATAAGAACAAAGCTAAATTTGGTTCTTCTAACGCCTCCTCTCCTTTGTGTTTCAAATGCAATAAGCCAGGACACATGAAAGCGGAGTGTCCTCAAAATAAGCAAAAGGAGAAATGGAAGGCGCCAAAGTTCGATAAGTCCAAGAAGTACAAGAAAGGGTACAAAAAGGGGCTTGTCGGGACATTCATCGACTCCGAGGATTCCTCAAGCGGAGAGTCGGATGATGAGCAAGTGGAGCAAGCACACATGTGCTTCATGGCACGAGAGGAGCATGATCAATGATCTTCATCTTCCGATGATAGCGACAACGAAGGCGATGAGGTAACCATGGATGACCTTAGAAATGCTAATGAGCAATTATGGTCTAACTACACTAAATTAGTAAATAGATATACTAAAGTAAAAGATGATTTAGCTAGCATCCAAACCTCGCCTAAAACTATCATCACCAACAACGACACCGTTGTTGAAGAGTTGAAGAATGAGATTGTAAATCTCAAGACTCAACTTGAACATGTTAGCATTGAAGATTCGGATGAACACAAGATCGCGGATTTGACTTCTCAAAACTCGACTTTGAGTATTGAGAATGAAAATCTCAAATCTCGTGTTTCTGTGCTCACATCGCAAGTATCCACTTTGGATGCCTCTATGCGTTCTCTCACCGAGAAATATGAGTGCACATTGGGCCGAATTAATAAATTCAATAAGGGTAAGGACCATTTGGATAAAATCCTAAATGACTTACTTCCGGCCAATCACCACATTGGCTTGGGGTATACGATGGGAAGTCCATCCAAATCAGCCACTACCTTTGTTAGGCCAACTTCCGGTGACTCGACGAGTGGTAGCAAACACTCTATTGGTAGTTCATCTACCAATGGTGCTTCCACCTCGTACACGCCCTCTTTTGGAAAGAAACCCACTTTGGGTGGACCTCCAAAGAAGGGTCATGCTTATATGTACACCAATACCATGCCACGTAGGAACACACGTCCTACTCCACATGCTCACTCATATGATGATTTTTATGCACCACATCCACGGGCACGTGCACACCATGTGAGACACCCTCACGCACGTGTTCCTTCACATGGATAGGTTCACTCACATCATCGTATGAATAATTATCCACATGCACCATTTCATCATGTTCCTTATTCCTATCCACGACATGCATTACGTAGAAATCAACAACGCATGCATGCACCCAATAGGATGAGGGCTCCCAAAATCTTCACTATTTGGAGCCCAAAGGACACAAGCATGAAAGAAAAACAAGTTTATATGAACTCGTATTTTTCGAATGTTGTGCATAGTGATAATTATGTGGGGAAGTCTAAGTCCAATTGGACTTGGCTTCCAAAGGTCTAATCTTTTGGACCCAATGACCTTGGGTACCATGATACGATATTGTCTATCTTTAGGTACTCAAGGAAAGGAAAAAGAAACGGAGCAACAACTTTAAATTTAGCTCCAAGAGAAATTGGATACTCGATAGCGGGTGTTCAAAACACATGACGGGTGACGCTCAATTGCTCTCCGGAGTGGTGCCCATCGCAAATGGGAACCTGGTAGTCTTTGGAGGCAACGAGAGCGGAACCATCATAGGTGTTGGTAAAGTGGGTAATCCTTCTAAACGACTTATATGTGATGTTTACCTTGTTAAAGGATTAAACCACAATCTTATTTCAATAAGCCAACTTTGTGACAAAGGTTACAAAGTTAGCTTTGCGAAAGGAATGTGCCATATTTTAAGAAAAGATAATGATGAAGTATTATTTTCCGGCACACGCCATAAGGATATATATATCCTAGATCTTCCAAGATCACATGAACAATGTCTCATTGCCAACACAAGTGCACAACACTTATGGCATCGACGTTTTGGTCATGTGAACTTTGGAACACTTTTTAAGCATTCCAAGTTAAATTCTATTAGAGGCTTCCCTAAGCTTGTCTTTCAAAAGAAAAGCTTTTGTGACTCGTGTCAACGAGGCAAGCTTCCAAAATCTTCATTTAAACCTAAGAAAAGCATTTCTTCTAAGCGGCCACTAGAGCTATTACATCTAGATTTATTTGGGCCAACTAGAGTTGCTTCATTAGGTAATGCTAGATATGGACTTGTCATCGTTGATGACTTTTCTAGATTTACTTGGGTATTTTCATTATGTAATAAAAATGAAGCTTTTGAAAACTTCACAATTTTTGTTAAGAAAGTACAAAATCTCATTGGAACCACCATTGTCACTATTCGTAGTGATCATGGAGGGGAATTTGAGAATGAGTCTTTTGAGATATTTTGTGATGAAGTTGGTATTACACACACCTTTTCATTCCCTCGCGCACCTCCTCAAAATGGTGTTGTTGAGAGAAAGAATAAGACGCTAGTGGAATGTGCTCGCACTATGCTTGATGATAGCCAACTTGGCCATCAATTTTGGGCGGAAGCGGTACACACCGCTTGCTATGTGTTCAATAGAATACTTTTGAGGCCCGGTACTAAACAAACTTGTTATGAATTGTTGTTTGGTAGATTGCCTCAAGTTAAACATTTTCGTGTTTTTTGTTCAAAATGTTTTATTAAAAACATGTATGGTAGTTTGGACAAATTCGATCCAAGATCCGATGAGGGGATTTTTGTTGGATACTCCTCACGTAGCAAAGCCTACCGGATTTACAACAAACGAACCTCAACGATCGAGGAATCGCTTCATGTTTCTTTTACTGAAGGATTTGTTCCAACTAGAATTACTAATGATGATGACTCTATGGATGTCTTATGTGATTCAATTGGTAATTCTAATTCTAATAATTCTATTGATTCTATTGAGACTAACCCAACTAATGAAGTTTTTGAGAATGTTCCTAGTGATCAGGGAATTCCCAAACGGCTTCATACCGTTCGTGACCATCCTCATGAGCAAGTCATTGGCAATATCCATGATAGTGTCAAGACGAGATCGCAAGTGAACTACTTCACTCATTGTGCCTTTGCCTCCTCGATTGAGCCAAAGAATGTTAATGAAGCGTGCGAAGATAGTGCTTGGATCTTAGCCATGGAGGAGGAACTCATTCAATTTGAGAGGAATGAGGTTTGAGAGCTTGTTCCATTGCCATCGAAGAACCACACCGTCATAGGGACAAAGTGGATCTTCAAGAACAAGACCGACGAAAACCAAATCGTCGTCCGGAACAAAGCTCGGTTAGTTGCTCAAGGCTACCGTCAAGAGGAATGTATTGATTTCGAAGAATCCTTCGCTCCGGTAGCTAGATTAGGATCAATTAGATTATTATTGTCTTTTGCATGCCATAATGATTTTAAATTATTTCAAATGGATGTTAAAAGTGCGTTTTTAAACGGAGAAGTTTATGTTTCTCAACCTCCGGGTTTTATAAATGAAAAATTTCCCAATCATGTTTTCAAACTTAAGAAAGCACTTTACGGTTTGAGACAAGCTCCTCGAGCTTGGTATGACCGTTTAAAAAATTTTCTTTTGGATTTGGGTTTTAAAATGGGAGAAGTTGATTCCATATTTTTTGTTAAGTATTCGAATAATGATATAATTTTAGTTCAAATATATGTTGATGACATCATTTTCGGTGCTGCTAACTTTGCTCTTTGCGAAGAGTTTTCTAATGTGATGAATGATCAATTTGAGATGAGCCACATGGGTGAGCTCAAATATTTCTTAGGTCTCCAAATTCGCCAAATGGACGATGCAATCTTCATCCACCAAACGAAGTACACGGTGGAGTTGCTTAAGCGATTTGGAATGGAGAATGCCTCCGGGAAGAAGACTTCAATGAGCACGACTACGCATCTTGATAAGGATACGAGCGGTAAAGATGTAGACATTCGTCTATATCGAGGTATGATAGGTAGTTTACTTTATCTTACCGCAAGTAGGCCCGATATTATGTTTGCCGTATGTGTATGTGCTCGTTATCAGTCTCAACTTAATGAGTCTTACTTAGTAGCGGTAAAGCGTATTTTCCGTTATTTAAGTTACACACTTGATTTTGGATTACTTTATCCAAAATCTAGCACGTATGAGTTAATCTCATACAGTGACGCAGATTATGCGGGATGCAAATCCGACAGGAAAAGTACTAGTGGCACTTGCCATTTTATAGGAAATTCTCTTGTCTCTTGGTTTTCCAAGAAGCAGAATTCCGTATCACTTTCAACCACCGAGGCGGAATATATTGCCGCCGGTGCCGCGTGTGCTCAAGTTATTTGGATGAGACACACACTTAAAGACTTTGGTATAAACTGTGATACTTGCCCTATCATGGTGGACAACCAAAGTGCAATATGTCACTCTAAGAACCCGGTACACCATTCTCGTTCGAAACACATAGATGTCCGTCACCATTTCTTAGATGATCATGTTGCTAAAAAGGACATCATATTAGTGTACGTTGAAACCCAGAAGAAAATCGCCGATATTTTCACGAAACCCCTAAAGGAAGACTCCTTTGTGCGGTTGCATCGAGAATTGGGGATTATGGGTGAATCCGAGATTTAGGATTCATTTTTATTCAATAATCTTGCATGCTATTCAATTTCATTATATTTGCACATGCTAGATTAATTGAAATTTTCTGGATTTTTGTTGAATTTTCGGAATTTTCGCTCGATTTGTTCGTAAACGTCAAATTTCATATTTTCGATGTTTAATGGGGTAGTATAATGATTAATGAGAGTATTACGATGTTTCGTCCAAGTGCGATAGGAGAGAACTCAAAATTTCTAATTCTAAAATTTTTGGACTCTCTTAGTCGGTCCAAGTTCATTGGCCGACCGACTAGATTCAGTTCTAGTCGGTTAGTGAATGAGCTTAGACCGACTAATTCTTGTCAGTATTTTTGGCTGCAGTTACTGTTTACAATTAGTCGGTTCAAGCTCATTGACCGACCGACCAGATCGTGATCTAGTCGGTCAGTGCTTGAACTGTGACCGACTAATTGTGGCGGGGACTGTCTTGTCTTTTCGACTTCCAATCGATCTTTATCAGCCCCCGACTGACTTAATCCTATTCTAGTCAGTTCATCTTTCTTCTCCAGCTCAAAACCCCCGAAAATCCATTGGACTTCCTCCCTCTCCGATCGATCTCCGACCTATTTCCGGCCGTTATTCCGTCGATCTCCCCTAGGGTTTCCTCCAATCACCTCTCCTAGCTGTCTAGGGTTAGGTTTTTCAGCTGTTTAGGGTTCTAGGGTTAGGGTTTCACTAGGATTTCGGCTAGGGTTGTTTAGGGTTTCTAGTTTTAGATTTTTCGTTTGATTGCGTCGTGTCTTGTCTCGCTTATGGCAAGAACACGTATTCCAATCGATCCCTCTGGTCCATCGCCCATGACCCTTGATTCGACTCCCTCGGATCCCCCGCAACCCAAACGAACCCCACCTAAACGCCGTTCGAAAACTACCCATCCTTCGTCGTCTTCGCCTCCTCTCAAGAAGAAGAGGACGACGACCGCCAAGCCTAGAGCTCAACCCAAGCCTAAACCCAAGCCTACGAAGGCAACTGTGTCTCCCTCCTCTTTCCGTACACCCACTCCCGGTGCTTTGGATTCCGACACCGAATACCGACCCGAGACCGAGACCCATAGGGATCCTACACCCCCTCCTAGGGAACCTGCGTCTAGCTCTCGACCCCGTACTTCCACACGTCAGCCTAAGGGAAAGGCTCCGATGCCGGTTGGCGGTGTCGATATCTCGTTATGTCGCGACGACCCGTTGTGTCTCGCGGCATATAACCGTATCGAACACTGCACGCTGCTTCTGGAGCATTTCGTTCAGTTTTCAGACTTCCCTGGCATCGCTGACCTTCTGTCGTCTTCCGGTCTTATCGATTATCTTCGATATGACCCTAAGGCGAATCCCCACCCATATCCTCGTCTGGTCAAACTCTTCTATGCCAACCGCGTCCGGGGTAAGTACGACGCGACCCACTCGATTGAGACGACTGTCTTGGGGACATCGATTGTCCTCACGGCAGAAATCTTAGGAGAGTTGGTTGGTTGCTCGTCGTCTGGCCTCCTCCCTTCCGATATCTCCGTCGATGACATATCTTCTCTCGATCAGGTCATACTTTCTGAGATTTTTCACGAGATCCCTCCCGCCATGATTGGCGTGCCCTCGAAATCTTTCAAGCCTAATGGCTGGGTCCTAAACTTGATCTTGAAGTCGTGCTTACTTCCTAAGTACGGCTCCTCTTCTTTGCCTTCCCAGCCATTCCTAAAGTTGATCTATGCCATCTTCATGGGGAGCGAGATTAACTGGGCTCGGATTATACTCGATAAGATGGATTCTTTCGAGTGTATCCAGAAGTCCACGAAGTCTACTCATATCCCATTCCCGTGCCTTCTGACACTCGTTTTTCGCCACTTTCGTGTCCCCTTGCCTCGTGACGATGAGCGTCCTCTCGGTCCCCCTCTGAATGCGACGGCCGTCAAGAAGTCTCTTGCGTCGCTCCGTCATATTCAGAGGACGACCCCCTCTGCTTCAGCGTCTGCTTCTGACTCAGCTGCTCCCTCTACCACTCTTGACGAGCTCGCACGTTCAGTGAAACGTGTGGAGTCTCGTTATGCTCGTACCGAGGAGATTCTTGCTCGTATCGCTCGTCACCTTGGTATTGAGATCCCTCCGTCGGTCTCTGATGAGGAGGAGTTGGATGAGGAGGAGATTGAGGAGCTTGTTCGTGTTGCTGCTCGTGCCCCTGAGGGTACTCCTGTTGCTGCTGGTGCTTCTGGTGCTGCTGCTGCCTCTGCTGGTGACCCCGAGAGCACACCTGTTACCACCGTTCCTGCGGTGGATACTACTTCTGGTGTTCCCGAGGCCACTACCGTTGCTGCTCCAGAGATCACCACTACCGTCGCTCCCGTGGACACTTCTGCTGATCCGGTGACCACCACTCCTACTGCAGAGCCTGCTGCTGCTGCAGATCCTGCCGCTTCCTCCTGAGCTTCTCTGAGGACTCTCTTGATGCACTTTGGATGATAGATCTTATAGTGAGAGAGTTTGGGAAGGATAGAGTGTGGTTATGTATTTTGGATATTTTGATGTATTTTGATGGATATGTATGTTTTGTGATACTCCGATGTCTTGTGTGATATTTTGATGTATTTTGTGCACCAATCGTTGGATCCCCTTTATGTATGTTGTCGATGTATCATTTTGATGTACTCATGCTTTATATATATATACATCGATGTTGACATTTCATTCTATTGTGCACATTATATATTCTTTTTATGTCTCTGATGTTTGATTTCGTCGCTCGACGATAATAACTTGGTTAAATAGAAATTTCTTCTATGTACACATAGAATTGTTTTCCATGCACTAAATTATCCAAGAATGTTGATATTGGAGAGTATATTCCATAACTCAATCCGTAAAATTGATTTGAGTTTTGATGATTTTATTTATCGATTTACGACTTTGGTCTCATTGACACGCTTTGATTTAATTCGTATTTTTCTTTGGTGTCACTTGGACCGTGGTCGTATTCTACGACTCCCGTGCTTTTATTTGAAGCCATTGTTGTTGTCGTTGATCTCCTCCCACTCTTTTTGCTAATGCCAAAGGGGGAGAGATATAATAATGACATGTGCTAAATTATAATTTAAAGTATTTTTCCAAGAATTTAATTTGATATGTTAGATTCAGGGGGAGTTAAGATATATAAATGGATTTTCAAATCCGATATTTCAATAATCGATTCTCATTTTATATACTTTACTCGTCTGCTTGATGCGTATTATTATTATTCATTTTGGAATTAACGTGTCATCAATGCAGGGGGAGTAAGTAAATTTCATTTGAATCATTATTTCTGATTATTATTTATGTTGGTTTGTCATCACCAAAAAGGGGGAGAATGTTGGATATTGGACTCCCCGGATTTGGTTTTGGATGATGAACAAACATAAATATATCGTGAACTAACTCTTTGTGAGCGCAGTTATGGAGATCGTCGCCAAATTCATATGAACATCCAAAGCGACGTCTCAAGACTTCTCAAAGCACGTGATCGTATGCCTAAAGCTTCGTTGAAGCTTATGGACCATTTTAGAAGTCATGAAGATTCGATTGAAGCTTTTGAAGACGGTATCGTCAAGTTTTATTTATAGTCTTTTAAGCTTCTTTCGTAGAATGTTAAGCCTTAAGTAGGTCTTACGTTTTAATCTTCATAACGCTCCTATCTTAGAGCTAGGATCTTGTAAGAAGTCCATACGAACTTTCCCGAAGCATCGCGCTTCGATTCGCGACTTCTTGTGCATGTTAGCTGGTTTAAGAAGAACCAACCGACTAGATGGTGATCTATTCGGTCGGCCAAGCTTCTTGGACCGACTAGTTTGCGTCAGTCAATTCCAAGCTCTTTACTGTTTACAGTTAGTCGGTCTACGTTGACTCACCGACCGACTAGTTTGTGAACTAGTCGATCAGTGATGCTTCTTAGACCGACTAGTTGAGCTTCTACTGTACATGCCAACTTGCTGTTTATCGTTAGTCGGTCTATGTTCATTTGGCGACCGACTAGTTGATGAACTAGTCGGTCAACTTTTGTTCTTGGACCGACTAAATCAATTTGTGCTCAGACCATTTGTTTTATCTCTTAGTCGGTCTAAGTTCACTCACCGACCGACTAGTTGTGAAACTAGTCGGTTGGCAAGTGTTCTTTGATCGACTAGTTCTGTTAGTCTGAACTTCGACCTATTCCATGTTCTACCATTAGTCGGTTTATGCTGTCTGACCGACCGACGAGTTGATGAACTAGTCGGTCAGTGGATGTTCTTTGACCGACTAGTTTGGTTCAGAATAGAGCCGTTGGAGCTTTAATTGAAACGTTTTTCTCTCTCTCTTTCCTCTAACCTATAAATACTTGGAGTGCTGCATTCATTGCACTCAAGGCTGATATTAAGAGAACTTTAGAGATCAAAGAGAAAGCATTCAATCTCATTCAAAGCTTATTCATTTCCAATCTTGAATCTCTCCTCACTCTTATTTCAAAAGAGAGATTCATTGATTGTGAGCCTTCCAAGCCAAGTGCTTGATTCTAGGTCACCAACAACCTCATAGCTCTCCATCGCTGATCTACATCTTGGAGCTAGGGTTTGGTGCCTCTTCATCTTCCCGAAAATCCGTTTTGTCCTAAATCGTAAGTTTTACTCAAGGCATAGGATTTTGTCGGTAAGAATTTCTATTTCAATTTACTTTGATATTGTAAGTGATTCACTCTCGGTTGTGAGAGTTTGTTTGTGATCCCGGGTTGTGAGAGTCACAATTTCATTTGTGTATGATTTGACTTGTGAAGGTTTTTTTTCACAAGTATTTCATAGTGGAAATCTTGAGTTAGGGTTTCTAACTCGAGTATCCGGAGGGGATCCGGTTGTTTGGGACGTAGGATCACCGGGAACAGGTCGGGGAGACTTGGGTGGATCCGAACCCAGTAATATCGTTTGTTTGCGATTGTTTCTTTGTTGTCTAATATTTACATTTCCGCATTTCCGCATTATTGGTAGAGATTGCAAGGTAATCAGGAATTAGCCTCTTAATTATTTTAAAGTACTATTCACCCCCCTCTAGTACTTGTGCAGTAGCTTAGCAGGGCATTACATATGTTGAGGGTGAGATTGTTTTTTTTTTGTTTGGCGGGGGGGGGGGGGGGGGGGGGGGGGGGGGGCATTGATGAAGATGAGTTAAGGTTGTGAGGAGAGGGCAAGAAGGGTGCAAAGTAATTTTATTAAGTATTGGGTTAGAGTGCTGATAGTTACATTACACATTTTGCCGAAGATATTACATTGTTAAGCAAATTACACTTTTTAAAGTTGCTAAACTCATAACATTTTTTATAAAAATACATGTTTTATCCATTTCTTTCTCAACTTATCTCCTCATCGCCTGTCACTGCCACAACCACCTCTGCTTCTCCACCTCCAACTCATCCTCCTCAAAGGAGGCCTCTCTTACCACCACCATAATCCCCACAAATGCCTCCTCCATCAATCCCTCAACCTCTTCCACGTCATCCATTCTTCTTCATCATCCTCTTCAATCTCCTCCTTCAGAATTAAACACAAAAACTACAAGAAAGCCCAACAAGTTTAATGCAATCCAAAAAAGTATAAAAAAATAGTTAAATCCGAAGAACCTTGGAGTCCAACAAAAATCAAGCAAACTTTAAAAAAGCGACATGTTCATACTTTAAAGGCTGAGCGCCATATGTGACGCTCATGCTATATATTCGAATACCATATATGGTGCTAGTGGATATAGGCCCGAACGGCACAAATTATTTTTTTCAAAAAATCAAATCGTTGCTTGGATTTGATAAATCTAGCAAAAAATTTGAATTTTTTCTTGAGAACTTGATGAACAGCATCATCAAGAAGAGGCGACAACGTCGGAGGAATGAGGAAGAGAAGTGTTGTGAAGAGAGAAACGGTAAAATTGGAATTCCACTTAAAGGAGATGAAATGTACTAAGATAATGATAAACTTGTAAATAAAATTTAAATTTGTAGCAAAATGTGTGAAGGGGATAATACACTTCCTAAATTAATAGTAACACTCATTATGGCAAACTTGTCAATAAACGTTGTTCGAAGGAAAAAAGTGTGTGCGTATTGAATTTACCGGTACGGAACTCCAGAGTCCCCGACCGTCCACGGGCTCCCTACAAATCCTCGCAAAGTCTCCGATAAAAAAGCTCCTTCCAAAATCAAAATCCTCTCTTTTTTCGTCTAGTCTTGTTTCGTTTTCATCTCTATCTCTCTCTCTCTCTCGCTTCTCGAATCCCTTCGAATCTCTCTCCTTGGACTCAATCCGACGGCGGAGAATGGCCCAGAAGCTGCAGCAGCAGCTCAGAGACGTCGGATCCAAGCTCGGGAGCCCGCCTGCTTCCAAGGATGCGGTGATTAAGCTTCTAAAAGTGAGTTCATTTCGACATTTTGTTGATAATTCTTGATCTGGACCTGTAAATTTCTCTAATTTGTACTTGTAGTTGCTTAAATTTTTGGGTTTTAGGGTTTGAAGCTGGGTTGCAGAGTAGTTTGAATTAGGGTTTGGTGGATGTGAAACTGTTTGTTTTTAAAGATTAAAAACGACTTAAATTGTTGCAAAATCTTCATGCATCAGTTTATTAGTGTCTTGTGACCGTTGGTTAGTCTGGGAAAGCTAGGGTTTTTATATACATGCAGCAATGACTTAGTTTTGTCAGTTTTTACCTTTTCCCCATTTTTTGTTTAAAATTAACGTTTGACTGTGGCAGAGTTAAGATCAGTTTGTAGGGCGGTCATTAATTTTATTATAGAAAAGATCTTATGAGAAAACTTGAAGCCATTGTATATATGCATAAGGGTTTTTATTTATAATTTTAGGGGCATCAATGGTCACCTCTAGATACCCCTGTCTGTGCAGTGCTTGCAGCCATGCTGTGCAATTTGCAGCTATGTTAGTGATTTAATTATAGAAAGGGTTGCGTTACCAGTATAATGGGTCCAATTATGGAAAACTTGCATGTGCAGTCAAGTAGTTTCCTCGGTTATTTTTACGCTGCTTTTGAATTTTCTTGGTAAAATTTAGTGTTTGATAGTAATTGTTTTCCTGTGTTGTACAGAATGTGCAAATGTGCACTTGTGTCCTGCTTGAGGGTTTAATTGTAAAATTACAGCCTTGAATGGTAGTAACTGATGCTAGCTTTGTACATTCTACTTATTTTCCCTCAAGCTTTGGTTGCCTTGGTGAGATTGAGGTTTGTGATATTGGGTCTGTGTGAATATTTGTTATCAGGGTTTACTTTAAGTGGAAACACGAATTTAAGGATTGTGTTTATCTACGGTGGCATTCGCTTTTTATCTCGTAGAAAAGATGGATGCATCTGAAGGTTTTTTTGATTGGCGGTTGTTGTGATTAGTAAGTCTAGTAAAATTCTTGGTTTACGGGGCTAACATTTCCAAGTGAACAAAACCACATTTGAACTAGAGATACTAGTAACAAACTGGCATAATTGACATCAGAACCAGACAGCTACAATCAATAGTAAATCTGAGAAATATTGGATGATTCAACATGCTCATCAATAACATAAAACAGGACTAATGCCTATTTTACACGAACAAAATGACAACCAAAGGAAACTTAAATTGCAGCGACAGAAGATAAAATGTACTAACCGGATAAAAATTTGTGATATTTTGGTTGCTTCCCCTAAAATCATATGCTACACCTTTTGGATGTGACACGATTGTATGTCAGTGTCAGACACTTCAAAAAGGGCAAAACCTTTATTCAACTCAACAATTTGTTAATGTGAAAACTGTTATGCCCTCCATGCTCGTTGGTCATTTTACTGTCAGTTGCTTTCATAAACATCCAAATGCATACACTCATATGAGCTAAATTCATGTTTGTATAGTAGATACATGCATATATAGCTATATCCTCGTGTCTGTGATTTGTAGAATTGCCATATCATCATGTCTAGGATGTGTTAGCGTCTATTAAGAATTGCTAATCGTAGTCTTTTCAGCAATAGATCTAAACCACCATGAACAGAAAGTCATCAATTAGCTCAAGAACAACCAGCTTGTGGAGTGTAACATGCACCAATCGAGATTCTGCTTCAATCTTGGAATTTAGACATTTTTTGCTCTTTTTGGGCAACGTAAACGTCCATAAGTAAAGGGCAAAATCCAAAAAAGTATTCTAAGATCAGCCGTACACATAATTTTCCACAGAAAATTTCTGTATTCCTATTCTTGACATCCAGGTCACTATCAATCTAACAAATTTTAAGCTCTTTTCATCAAGCACCAAAAAGAAAGCTGTGCAAGCATATCTCTAAGATCTTATATGCACATGCAAAGAATCCAAAACAAACCTTCGCAGCATGATGTTAAACAAAATGTTATACCCCAGATAAACAATAATATTGGTTAATACCTAGTTTTATTTCCTTGACTTATTTACAGTTATAATTTTGTTTGTGACTCTGCAGCCATTTTAAATTTGTGACTGTTATAGCAATATTTTGCTACATAGATTCTTAAAAGGTCTAGAGTCCTTGTACACCACACTGGCCCCTCCATACAGCTGTAAAAGAGAAAGAAAAAGAAAAAGAAAAATCTAGAATGACAGCTTGGTTTTACAGTTGCTCCTTATATCTTCTTTTTAAAGGAAAACCATAACTAATGCTTTGAGATAACTAAAAAGTAGCTAGAGAAGTAATATAATAAGGTGAATACTTCAATTTTTGAGCAAGATCTTTGTTAATTAGCATTGGATTGACATTTTGTTGGTGGGAGCCTGGGTGGATGACGTTTCAAACAAATTTGAAGTTAAGGTGGTTAACCACTCGTGTGTATTCTTTATATTGTAAATGTACTATAGATCAGATACTGCTTTTAATGTTAAATTGGGGATTGACTGGTATGCAACAACAAAAACGTGTAAGATTTCGGGGGTTGAGGTGGGATTTAGGAAAGAAATATGAATATAAATGATTTGGAGAATAACAAAATGAACTAAGGATAGAGATTGATAATTGAAAGGTAGCCATTCAAGCCTCGCACCCACGCGAATCATTCACCGATTATATAAACATCACATGCAAAGTGATTCAATGACATTAAAGTCATCGCAAACCATTATAATTTTTTAAATTTTAATTCTTTATTTCACTCTTCCAAACGAAGGCGGAGACGATGATTTCGCTCTCCATAAATTTCATACAAGAACATGCATAAGGGCCTTTTTATAAGAAAAACAAAAACTTAACTCTTAAGAAAATTTCTATTCTAATTAGTAGTTAGAAATCTAAAAGAAAAGAAAATTACCTTTTATAATGTATACAATTTTTTTAAAATAACAAATTCTAAACAAAATAAAACATAGACTCATCTCCTAATTAGACTCACTCTAAAATAGAAGAAGCTCTTAAACAATGGAAACTCTCAGAAGAACACACAAGATGTTCTAAACAACTAATATTCAAAAAGAAAATTTTAAACAATTTCTAACTTGTTTTCTTTCTTCGATCATACGTAGTTCATGGAGTAGGATTTGCACTAATTCTTAAAATAATTTGCACATGCTCGTGACTCATTTCACATCAACTCTATCATGATTGGGGGAAAACTCAACAAGTTTGAAGTATTGTAATATGAAGAAACTTAAATAATCATGTCAGGAGCAATGATCTAATGACAAAGACAAGCGGAAGAAAGACATAACATCAACCAAATGGCAGGCATGGATCATCTAGAATAGCTAGGTCAATGTGTATTCACTCAAGATTAAAAAGGTGTTTGGGTTACAACTCAAACATGGACTTTGTTTGGGATTATGATTCGGACTCTGCGTAGGATTCATTCGTACTC
Source organism: Scilla litardierei (assembly GCA_030789695.1). Lineage (NCBI taxonomy): Eukaryota > Viridiplantae > Streptophyta > Magnoliopsida > Asparagales > Asparagaceae > Scilla > Scilla litardierei. The sequence continues at coordinate 159,203,176 of CM061136.1, forward strand.
TGCTTGGGACATTATCTTTGATTGTGGCTCCAACTCAGGCTCGGGATCTAACTTGAAATCAGATTCTTAGCTCGAGCTCTGGTTTTAACTTTGGCTCTTGATTGGGCTTGGACTTGTGTTGAAGTGACAACTCTAGCTCTAGCAGGGAATCTAGTTCGTGCTCTTGAGCTTTTTTTTGGTTCTGCATGGCTCTGAGTTGGACCTCGACTTCCCAAGAGTTGATCAGGCTTGAACTGCGTACTTATCTGATTGTGGGCATCTTATGATGTGATTGTCATGGCATTGGAACTAAGTGCATCACTGCATATATTGCTAGAGTATGTACCAGTATGTTATCCATAATTTCTACACCTTAGGTTGCCACAGTGATTGCGTCTTTTCTGCATATACTCGTTGTTTCTTTCCCTGTCATCTCTATTGTTAGATTAGATTGTTTAGTGGTATTGGTTGCACTGGGCATTTGGCCCAAAATCCGTTATACATACAATAAATATGAATAATACATGATAGTAGATCTCATATTCCAAAACCTATCATTTCTCTAATTTTCCTATCTAATCTCATTATCTGTAATTTAACATTGTTAGGCCTAAGCTAAGATTTGTTTGTTTTCTAAGTCTATGTTGTTTAATTCTCCTAACCCTCTTGACTTCCTTTTTACCCTGGTCACACAGTGCATTAAGACCTAACTAGTGTCAAAGTTCACTTTGGTATGGACTTGAGAGCTGCTTTTGCAACTTTATGATTTGTTGAAAAGGGCTAAATGGAGGGATCTGCTAGTGCTCTGCTGTGGAAAATCACATGATTACTGTACTAAGAACTGAATGATGTGTAAAGTGAATAGGAACTGATTTTGGCACCTAATCCTGTTTTGTATGCAAAATTTCAAATGCTTTGTGATTATTTATTTCTGTTCTAAAAACTAATTCCTTTTATGTGTAGCAAGCTGCAAATTGCCTATCTGAGATAGAGCAATCGCCATTGCCTTCAATGTTGGACTCAATGAAGCCTCTTCTTAATGCAATCGTGAAACAAGAATTGCTGAAACATCAAGATAGAGATGTCAAAGTTCTGGTGGCGACATGCATTTGTGATATCACTAGGATTACGGCACCAGAAGCTCCTTTTGGTGATGATGTTCTGAGGGTACTTTTAAAAAAAATGATTGGATCAATCCCTTTATGAAACAAATAGGAATAAACAGAAGAAATAAAACATCTTTGGTGTTTGTAGCATATGTTTTCTTGATATTATGTACTTCTGAGTATATTGGATTTGTTTTTCTGCAGGACATCTTTCATTTGATTGTAGGTACATTTAGTGGATTGAATGATATTAACAGTCCATCATTTGGGAGGAGGGTTGTCATCTTGGAGACACTTGCAAGATACAGGTCATGTATTGTGATGTTGGATCTTGATTGTGATGATCTCATCAACGAAATGTTCACAACATTTTTTGCTGTTATTAGGTAATTATGTCTATGAAGATTCAAATTTTAGAGATGCTGAAGTTGTTCCTTTCATACCTTTATCTGTTGTTATTGGGACACAACTTTTATGTAATGATGTAGAAGTTTTTACATTGCTGTTAGTTTGATGTAGAAGTTTTTACATTGCTGTTAGTTTGATGTAGAAGTTTTTACATTGCTGTTAGTTTGAGACATACATACATGTCTTTTGTCCAAGGCATATTCTTTTCCCTCACAGCTTTTGGGATCACTGCTTTAAACTATTTTCTAAGTTCCAAAGTCAGTCTTAAGTTGAGCAACTGATAACCTAAGTTCTGCTGGTTAAGTGGGACCCATGGATCTCTATTCTTTTTGTCAATGACCATTTTTGTAGAACCTTACACTTATAGCTTTAAGCCTATCATTGGGTCATGCCACTTAATACACTATGCGATTATATAATTAAAGTCCATCGCTCTATGTTCTAAGGTGCTTATATCATGAACACTTCTGGCTTATCTGGTTTATTGCCTACCAACAACCATGCATTCTGGTTCAAGGGCCAGTTGACATTAATTTTAATCATGTCCAATATATTTTATTATTGATGTAGACCACACTGTAGCTTCTCTTCCAAGATCACTGGAAAGGCATGGCTGCCTGCAGGTCTTCGGGCAGGCGCTGCAGGTCTTCGGGCAGGCACTGCAGGTCTTCGGGCAGGTCCCGTTGGCCATACAGGGATGTGGGCAGGCCTTGCACGACTTGCGGGCAGGCCGGGCAGGCCTGCTGGCTGTAGGAATGGCAATATTGCGGGGCGGAGTGGGTATTTAACTACCCAAGCTTGCCCCGACTCATCTACAGGGCGGGGCGGGGCGGGTCGCTGGCCGGGGCGGGACGGGTTCTTTCTTACCAAAACCGGGTCGGGCCGGTCGGGTCAGGTCATTAGTGCCATCCATATGAATCCCAAATAAAAATTTTATTTGTGAATTGGGAGAATTTTGATTTATTTGGTAATTTGGAGTTGAGAATTGGCCCAATTAGGAGAACCATGGAATATAGTATGAGTTATGGGTTATTCGCTGACTGCATGGTCCTTATCAAAATAGTAAGGTTTTTAGAACCTCTATAGTTTACCGGGCCGAGGCGGGGCAGAGCCCATACAAAGCCCAAGTTTGCCCCGACCCGGCTGCGGGCCGAGTCGGGCCGGGTCAAAACCGGGTCGGCCCAGGTCGGGCCGGGCAGGTCAGGCCATTACTGTCATCCCTAGTTGGCTGGCCAGCAGGCAGATCCTACTGGCCCTGCATGCCAGCCGGCAAACCCTGGCCGGCCTGCAGGGCAGCGACCCTAGGGTTGTTGTGTCTCTCGTTGACTCCTGTCGCATTCTCGAAGTCTTGATCCGTGTCGGTTGGATGCCCTTCTCTGAAATCTTTGTTCTTCTCCTCCTTTGTCGTCAAAAATTGCTCATTTAGTCCTATTCTTTGGGTTGTCGGCTAGATCTGAGTTCTTCGCTGCCTTTGGATTTGGAATTCGTTGAGATAGTTATTGGGGTTAGGGTTTGCATGAAAGCATTCAACATCGTCTCCATCCTCGCGTCATGTGCTCTGAATATAGCCTCGAGCCCGGATTCGAGAGAGGCCATTGATGCCAAGATCGTTTCCTTGATACCATTTTGTTACGAGCTGGATATGGTTTTAGGGATTAAAATATGATTTTTGTGGGAAATATGGAATTTTTATGCGAAAGGTGGGATTTTAGGAAAAGAAGGGATTTGGGGAAAAAAGACGAGATTTTTTATAGATAAAAACTTAAATACAAAAATAAAGTTGGCTACGTTCGAGAGGTGGAACGATCTCCTAGCTTTGATTCGAGATAAATCCTAACTCTTCCTCTAGATCTAAGGGATCTACCCTATTCACTCTCAATTCTTCTCAAAGCTTCATATGAACCCCTTCTCTAATCCCACCCCATATTTATAATTAAATTCCTAATGAGCCGTCAACCCTAAATTACTACAATATCCATGACCTAGGGGTTTTAGCCCAAAGTTACACATTTGCCCTAGAATCGTTGAAATTACAGATTTACCCCATGTGCTTAGAAATTACTGATTTGCTACTTTATGGCCATATAAACCCTAATCCTAACAGTTACAGATGCAGCATTGGGCTTGCTGTTGCTCTCTATATCCAGCTGAACTAGGAGTAAATTCCTACATGAACTGCAGCGTATGATATTTATTCAGCTGAAGGAGTGAATTTTGCTTTCTTTATCTCTCTCTATGCGTGTGTGCGTGCGATTTTTATGTCCTTTCAACATGTAGTTTAGATAAATGGAGCTGTTTCATTTTGTTTTCTTCCCTTTGGGGGGCATGTCAACTGGTGCAGTGAGTTGCTTTACTTTGACTTAATGCAGTGATGATCATCCAAAAAATGTTGTTACATCAATGCAAACGATCATGACTCTTATTCTTGATGAGAGTGAGGATATACGGGAGAAGCTTTTAAGTAGCATACTATTACCTTTGGGTCGAAGAAGAGATGTGAGTCCTCTTTCTTATTTTCTTTTTCTGTCCTTTTTCCTGCAATAACTGATAGTATGGTAGTAATTTTTTAGTAATTTAATTTTCTGCATTCTTTGTGTTTACTTGGAAATTTACGTTATCAGGTTTTTTCTCTGGCTGCTCGGAAACTTGCTATGGATGTCATTGGGCAGTGTGCTGGAAACATTGGACCATACATAAAACAGTTTATTGTATCATCAATATCAGGCGATAGCACGTTTATGTCCAATTCTATTGATTATTATGAAGTCATCTATGATGTATATACGTGTGCTCCACAGATCCTTTATGGAATTGTTCCATACATTACTGGAGAGTTGTTGGTAAGCACTCCATATTGCACAGTGTTGGCATTTTTAGATCATTACCTTTTTTTGCATAAGCAATCAAATTACATGATACATTGTTTTTTGGCATTACTGCCTTTTCTATTATGTGCTCTTAGTTTCCATTAAGTGGTGTGACAACTTGAGTTGAGATGTAGTTTGTTTATTTTCATGTAAATATTTATTGGACTTTCTCTTAGTTTAGATGTATGTATTCATTGAATGCTTTGTTACTCTCCACCTCTAAGTCGTCTATCTATAGTTACATTGTGGAATTTGTTGCTTAATCTATTGTCAGTGACATTTATGGACTAAGACCATGAGTATTTACCCACCCATTATTTCCTTCTCTCTTACCCCCTCACACACACACACACACTCTTTCATAAGTTAGGTTTCCAGATTATATCATGATTATCTACTCTTTCATTATATTCTTCTATCATTTTGTTCAAATTGTGAAGTATCTTATACTTCCTTTTGGCAAACTTATTGTGGAAGTTCTATAATTTTATATGTTTACACTTTACGTTCAATAAGAGTTAGCCAAATGACAATTTCATATAAATTTTGAATGAACCATGAAATTCTTATATTGTGGAAGAATCTTTTTTGAGAGGAAATCTTGGAATATTCTAAAATGTTTTCCTTAGGAAATAACGGTTATAATTTAAGCAGCTTGTTCCATTGTTCATAATAATTTTCTTTTTTCTTTACTTATTGTCGATGATGCATCGACTTGAGTCTATGATAGAGATCGAATTCGAGAAAGATTCTTTTATTTTTGATAGAGTTTGAGTCCTTGGAGACATTTGATTTGTTGAGTCTTTTTTTGTTATTTTGAGAGTTTTAGTTATTTGAGGCTTTTTGTTATTTGAGTCTTCTGTTATTTGAGTTTGAGTTATTAACTTATTCTAGAAGTTCTACTCCAATTGGTTTTTAGAGAGTCAAGTTGTAAGCCTATATAAAGGCCACAAACTTATTAGTTTTAACGAAGAATTCAATGAAAAATAGTTTCTAGTGTAAACTTTTAGTTTCTCATAAAATTAAATCTTTTTCGTTAGTGTGCAAGGGTGGGCTTGATTGTGATGAGAAATCTAGGGTTTGAAGCACAACAGATGAGATTTTTTATATATTTTGAGAAGAGGAAATGCAAGATAAGGGTTTCTTTCAAGAGGAAACCAACTCTCCAAGTGTGAATCTAAGAGAGAAAACATAGTCTTACTTGCACTAGGGATTCTACTATCTAATCTAGGGGTTTTCTCTCAAAATAAGCATGAAACCCAAAAGAAACCCCTCCCCAAACATATAAGGGCAGATTTAGCCCAAATTACATTACGCCCCATCAAAAACCCAAACTTTGCAAAAATGTCCAAAAAGTTCACAAAAATGCCCCTGGCCTAATTGTTCGCCCTACAATCCGTCCTGTGACGCCACATCTGATAAGTGATGATCTCATCATTACTCTCCCTCGAGAAGAACCGCCTTGTCCTCAAGGTGGAGGTCCGGAAACCGCTGCACGATCACATCGTAAGGCTCCCAAGACGTCTCATGATCTGGAAGGCCCGTCCACATAATCAACACCTCTCGCGCTCCTAAGCTCCCTTGGCCCCTTCAGCTCGGTCGACTCCAAAAGCACATCCATGTCATCCGTAAACGTCGGGGTAGTGAAGAGGAAGAAGCATGGTCTTTGATGGTCCGACAGAGCTGCGACACGTGAAACATAGGGTGGCTGATGGAATCTGGGGTTAATCTCAGTCTATACGCGACCTTGCCAATCTTAGCCTCCACCTCATACGATCCGAAGTATAGGGGTGACAGCTTCTCGTTTCGCCTATGTGCTAAGAGCGCTGTCGTTAGGGCCGCAGTTTCAGATACATCATGTTTTCCTCAGCGAACTGAACATCCCGCCTATGCTCATCTGCACGGCTCTTCATAAGCTGATGTGCTCTCGTCAGATGTTAACGCAACTCCTCCAATACGATCCCTCTCCTCAAGATACTAGTCTACCTGGGAAACTGGCGTGGAGCGGTGACCATAGTGAAGCAAGTGCGGAGATCCTGTCCATATAAGACTTTGATGGGAGTGGTTTGAGCAGAAGTGTGGAAGGACGTGTTGTATCAATACTCTGTCGAAGCCAGCCACTTCACCCACTGTTTCGGAGACTCGGAGACGAAGCAGCGCATGCATGTGTCAAGGGTCTTGTTGACGACCTCTGTCTGCAGTCCGTCTAGGATGGTAAGCCGTGCTCCTTTTTAGTAATGTCCCATGCGCCCTGCACAGCTCCTTCCATAAGGAGCTAAGGAAAACCTTATCCCGATCCGTCATAATAGAGCGCGGAAACCTATGAAGCCTCACAATCTCCCTGATGAATGTTGTAGCCATTGTCACCGCAGTATATGGACGTCGTAGCGTCGCAAAGTGTGCATACTTGCTGAATCTATCCACCACTACCATGATGACAGAATACCCCTCTGACTTTGGCAGGCCGTCGATGAAATCCATGATCACCTCTTCCCAAACTCGGTTAGGCAAAGAGAGAGGCTGCAACAATCCCTAGGAGCCGTCGACAGATACTTGTGGCGCTGGCATATGTCACATTTCTCCACCATATCCGCTACGTCCTTCCACATCCCCTCTCAGAAGAGCTCCCTAGCCAGACGCTGATTGGTCTTTAGGACCTCGGAGTGGCCACACACCGTGCTCCCATGAAACTCCTGTAGTATGCTCGGGAATATGAACCGAACCCATCGGTAAAATCAGACGTCCCTTGTACAAGAGACGTTGCCCCTCCAGCGAATTCCCTGGAAGTGCTGCTGGGTCATGTAGTAGTGCTACCCGAATCTTAGCTAGACACTCATCCTCCTCGATCTCTCGCAACAAGGGCTCCCAATCGAGCAAATCGGGCACAGACAAGGCCGACAAGTGTGAATCTACCTCTATGCGATAATGCATCTGTCGCCTTGTTCTCGATCCCCGGCCTGTACTGAATCTCAATGTTGTACCTCAACAACTTGGTCAACCATTTCTGATGCTCCTCAGTGACCATCCTCTGCCCCAGGATGTATTTGAGGCTCTTCTGATCTGTCCTCACTATGAAGCACCTGCCAAGTAGATATGGTTGCCATTTCTGCATCGTCAAAACGATCGCAATCAGCTTGTGCTCGTAAACTGACTTGAGCCGAGCTCCTGCCGATAACACCTGGCTGAAATAAGCCACCGGTATGTTCTCCTGCATCAATACTGTCCCCAAGCCATACCCGGACGTGTCCGTCTCCACCACAAAGGACCTGCTAAAGTGTGGAAGTGCTAGCACTGGGACGCTCGTCATAGCCCTTTTAAGGGCCTTAAAAGCTCGGGTGGCCTTGTCCCAATGGAAATTGTCCCAATGGAAATTGTCCTTTAGCTGCTCGGTCAATGGCCATGTAATGGTATTGTGTCCATTGACGAACTTTCTGTAGTAGCCCATCAGACCCAAGAATCCTCGCCACGCCCGTTGGGTGGTAGGGAGTGGCCAATCAACCATGGCTGCTATCTTTGAACCATCCTTCGACACTCCCTCCACAAAATCAATATGACCCAAATACTCCACTCTGCTGGCCGAACATGCACTTGTTCCGGTTGGCAAACATCTGATGCTCCTGCAGCTCTCACAGCACGGTCATCAAATGCTCCACATGTGCCTCTATAGACTGGATATAGACCAAGATGTAATAAAAGAACACCATCAACTTCCTCAGATAGGGGCGAAACATCTTGTTTATCAGTGCTTGAAAGGTGGCAGGTACATTGGTCAGCCGAAGGTATGACCAGGAACTCATAGTGGCACTCGTGTGTCTTGAAAGCGGTCTTCGCCATGTCTTCATCCCTCATCCAGATCTGGTGATATCCAGATTTCAAGTCAATCTAGGAGAAAACCACTGTGCCATGTAACTCATCTAACAACTCGTCTATCATAGGAATGTGAAATTTGTCTGGCATCATCCTCCTTGTTCAATGCCCTGTAATCAACACACAATCTCCGGCTCTTATCCTTCTTCTTCACTAACAGCATCGGGCTAGAGAAAGGGCTCACACTCAAACTAAAGTAAAACCTGTCGCAGCTCCGATGGGATGTCTTGCTCCTGCTCCTCAACCGCCAACCACTGTACCAAGAAGCCTTTCCCTCGGACTGGAATGCCCTCACCATGGTCTTCAAGGAAATCCTGGATCGGCACAAACTGGGGTCTCCTTGAAGCAGCACCACCTTTTCCCCTGCTGAAACTCCATCCTGAGCAGCCTCCAATTGGCCTTCGTCTCCCACAGGGATTGCATCCATCTCATACCCAAAATCACATCCGTGCTGCCCAAGTCGAGCGGCAGAAAAGCCACCACAATCTGTATCTTCCTAGGTTCAAAATCATGCCCAGGCATACTCCCCTGCTCAAGGCATACTCCCATGCTCTCCTCTACTTACCCCGTCCCCATCATCACCCAACGCTTTCGATGTCAACCAAGTGCAACCCCTACTGCTCCACCACGCGGTTGGATGCAAAATTGTGGGCGGCCCCACTATCAATCAAGACCACAACCTCCTGCTCCAAGATCTTTCCGATCAACTTCATAGTGGTTCGGAGTGAACCTCACTATGAAGTTGAGGGACACCTCTGCTATGTCCAAATGGGAGTGCTCTTGCTCCACCCCTTCCTCGCTCGGCTCCTTTACCACCTCATCATCATCCTCTACGAGCAACACCTGGAGTTTACGGTCTCGACAACGATGACATGGGGTATACTTCTCGTCACACTTGAGACACAACTCCTTCGCCCTTTCGTTCTGTATGTCTGCCTCGGTCATGCATCGAAACTGTTCACTGGGCTGTGGACTGCTGCTCCTCTCCTTGCTCACCTGAGCTCCCCTTGTCTGGACCCCAGGGGCCCGCTGCGCTCCTGGAGGTGCTTGGTCGTGGAAAGTGGACCCACCCCAAGCTCCCTTGGTCCACCGATCAGCCGCGAGTTTGTCGTCCACTACCTGAGCTAAGCCAATCGTCTACAGCAATCCACTCGGCATCTGCACGCGAAGCTACCCCGACCTCGGTTTTGAGCCCCTTTATGAAGCTCCCTACTAAAGTCGCCTCTGTCATTCTTCGCACGTGGCTAGAAAATGCTTCGAATTTCTCCTAATAATTCTTGACCGTGCCAACCTGCTCCACCCTTGCCTCGCTCGGCTCCTCCACTGCCTCCTCATCATCCTCTACGAGCAACACTCGGAGTGTACGGTCTCGGCTGTGATTACATGATGTATACTTCTCGTCACACTTGAAACATAAACCCTTCGTCCTTTTGTTCTGTATATTCGTCTCGGTCATGCATCAGAACTGTCCACTAGGCTGTGGACCGATGCTTCTCTCCTTGCTCACATGAGCTACCTTTGTATGGACCCCCCTTAGGGGCCCGCTGCGTTCCTGGAGGTGCCTGGTCGCGGAAAGTGGACCCGCCCTAAGCTCCATTGGCCTGCCGACCAGCCGCGAGTTTGTCGTCCACCACCTGGGTTAAGTCCGTTTCCAGCAATCCACTTGGTCTCTGCACGCGAAGCTCCGCCGGATCTCAGTTTTGAGCCCCTTCATGAAGTTCCCACCAAAGTCGCCTCTGTCATTCCCCGCACGCGGCCAGAAAGTGCTTCGAATTTCTTTCGATAATCCTTGACCGTGCTAGCCTGCTGTAGGGCCAAGAGCTACTCGTGCAAATCCCCTTCCTGGGTGTTTCTGAAGCGATCTAGCTTGCAATACTTGAACTCTTCCTATGACTGCACTGGCCGCCACTGTTCTTTCCATTGGAATCCAGACAACGCCTATTCCTCTAAGCACATGCCCAGCGCATGAAACTTCTCCAACTCTGTCATCTGATATGCCTCAAAGTACCGTTCCGTACGATAGACCCATCCGTGGGGTCCTCTCTGTTGAAGACCGGTATTTTCAGTTTCTGCTCCTTGTTTTCAGGCCCAAACATCCCTTGCCCCGCTCTTTCCCCGGTTGCCCAAAGTGGAACTGTTGATATGCATTTTGTGGTTGTCCTTTCCCTCCTCATGGCATCCCTCCAGCTTCTCCTTGGTGTCCCCAGCCTCCGGCCGTCCTATATGGCTCTTCGCCGCCTCCTCTTCAGCCCCAAGGGTGTCCTTCACGAACACCGTACCCTTGGAATTGGTCATCATTCCCCCGTGTTGGCCGTCACACCCTAAAAATCCCTCTGTGTGCTTCGTCGAACCACGTGGCTCCAAAAAACGGCCCATCTTCTCCATGGACGTCGGCTTGAAATCTCACCGAAAAATGGTCTCGGCGGGCCCTGCTGTTGCAGGAGAGGGTTGTCGTCCCCATGCGGCAGCGCAGAAGGCCAGCGGGGCCCCTGCGACTGCGCAGGAGGCCCACGGCCTTCTTGCGGCCCAGCTGGGGGCTCGCGAGCCCCCCCGGTAATTGTTGGGGGCTTGTAAGGCCCCCAGGGGTTTGCCTGGGTCTGGCGAACCTCCCAGTGGGTCGCCGGACCCTCGCCGGGGTCCGGCGAGTGCGTCGGGCCCAGGCAAGGTCCAACACGGCCTGTGGATGGCTCGCCGCCCCCAGATAGGGTTTGGGGGCGAGCCGTCGACTTTCCCCCAAGCTGGCCGAGGAGGAAATTGCTCACAGCGCGCCAATCCTCTTTGTTGTATAGTGGACCGCCTTCCACAATCACCATTTGACATTTTCTCTTGATCAAAGATGCATCCTTTAGCTTTAGATCTGAAGGATTTCCCAGGATCTCGTCGTTTTGGCCCATTCTTCTTCGTGGCGCTGGTTGCTTTGGCTCTCCATGAAAGCCCTAAACATATTCTCCAAAGATGACATCTTTTCATCAAGGGAATCTACATTTCCTTTTTTTTGTTGCTGCCCCTTGATGTTTTCGATTTCTCTAATCTTGTCTAGGGCATCCATCTTCTCCTTAGATTTTGTCGTTGCCATGGGAGATCTTTCCTCTGATACCAATTTGATGAGAAATCTAGGGTTTGAAGCACAAAAGATGAGATTTTTGTATATTTTGAGAAGAGGAAATACAAGATAAGGGTTTCTTTCGAAAGGAAACCAACTCTCCAAGCTTGAATCTAAGCGAGAAAGCTTAATCTCACTTGCACTATTGATTCTACTCTCTAATATATCGTTTTTCTCTCAAAATAAGCATGAAACCCAAAAGAAACCCCTCACCAACATCTAAGGGCAGATTTAGCCCAAATTACATTAAGCCCCCTAAAAAATCCAAACTTTGCAAAAAGCCCAAAAAGTTTACAAAAATGCCATTGGCCTAATTGTTCGCCCCACAATTCGTCCTGCGTTGCATCATCTGATAAGTGATGATCTCATCAAATTGTCTGGGCGAGATGTTCGAATAATCTCTACGTGCGAGGCATACGAGTCGGTGATCGAAAGATTTTCGGGATGCGAGATTTGAAATTTTATCCAATCACTAATCTACTTCTTCCCCAAATTCCCAAAACTTCCATTCCCGCTTTCGTTCTGCATCAAATTGGTATCAGAGCTAAATCTGGGTTGTCTTCTCTTCTTCGTCTATAAAAAATCTTTTTGGTGGGTTTTAGAAAAAAATCTATAGTACTTAGATAAAAAAGAGTGATAAAATAAATCAACAGAGAAAAACAACAAACGAAAAATAGAATTTTTTTTAAAAAGAGAAATTTCTGATAAAAGGGAGAACAGAGAAGAAATTAAAAGAAAAAAATATATGCAAAAAGCCCCCAAGTTCTACCGCCACATTTTTTCTGTCAAACCCTAGATCACCATCATCGAAACCCACACAGCTCGACTCATCTGCCCAAGCACCCAACTCACGTCACCGACCGACATCAATGCATCAAACCCCCATTCCAGTCGACGTCTTCATGAACCGATGACACCACAACCTTAATTTGCCGTCAACCCAAGCAGAGCACGCTGCCACTGCGTTCTGCAGCTTTGTCACTTGCCACGATCGCCTCCACGATGATCCACAGCCCTCAACGACTCTGCCAATTCCCAACGACATCGTTGCCATCGTTCAAAAAGCCACCAGATCGTTGCTGTCAAATTTGCAACGCTCGCAGGTGCCACCGCCGGTAATGATCAGTGGAGCTGACCCCACCAGAAGCTGTGTAATCCATAAGCGAACACACATCAAGATTGAGGCGACGAAATGCTGTCGTTTCGTTAGAGAAATTACTGTCGGCTTGACTGAGTGACAGCTACATTGTTGGCTCATCTGTGCCGACCCCGATACGCTGTCCAGCTGAGCCGTCGCTTTGTTTAGCTGCTTGACTCGAGTTGGTCCCGAGCCGTCACGCTAACACTATACGATGACGCGTCCCCGAGCCAACAAGCCGTTGAACGAGCCGTCGAGCCATTGAGCAGTTGATTGCGTTGACTGAGACACGGTTGTACAGTGCGGCTTGTCGATTTTCAGGATTTTGCCGCCGTACTTCAGCCGTATTTTTAGCGTATTTTAATAATTTCTTCAGTTTTTGCATGAAATTTCGGCACTGATCGTCAGGATTAAAGCTCTACAAGTTCTAGAGGCATTGCATGATACTACAAAGCTGATTTGTGCTCAGATGACCTCTAATTTGATCATATGCTTAATTGATTGATTCCAAAAATTTCTTTATTTGATTTTGGTCACATTAGTCAATATCATTGGTATTGCATATTTTTTGGTCTCGATATGTGTGTTGCATTAGCATATTTAGGATTACATTTTATCATATAGATTTGAACCCTAGGACCAAACATGGATGATAGTGCAATTCAAAGTGTAGAAAATAAATTTCAAAAGATGTATCTAGAACTAAAAGATGTATTTAGAACTAAAAGATGACATAAATGGTACAGAAGATCGATTAGAAGCCCTAGAAAATGAATTGTCTAAAAAACAAAAATTTGACATAAAGCTTAAAGAAAAATAATTACCACATACCTATAGAAAACACATACTAGAAAATCTAAATGTCCTACGTCAAGGAAGTATAATTGTAGAGGAGTATATGACCAAGTTCAACGACTTATTTGTTAGGAGTGAAATACACATAGATCCACTATATACCCTTGCTAGGTTTCGTTTTGGATTGAAAGCAGACATTAGGCGTAAAATGCTACCCTACACGGTAGACAATGTGCAACACGCATATTCTGAAATGCTACCCTACACTGTAGACAATGTGCAACACGCATCCACTATATACCCTTGCTAGGTTTCGTTTTGGATTGAAAGCAGACATTAGGCGTAAAATGCTACCCTACATGGTAGACAATGTGCAACACACATATTCTGAAATGCTACCCTACACTGTAGACAATGTGCAACACGCATGTACCTGAAATTTGGAATCCATGAAAGCCCCCTTAGATATGAACCTACTTTTAAAATCAGGAAGCAACTTAAGCAGTCGTGCGATAATATGACTAAATCTGCAACTAATATCGCTAAAGAGATAAAAGAAAATGCTAAGTTTGAAGAACCACTACCGCCACCAATACCTCAAGTGAATCATATTTTCTTATAGCTAGGATGTGACTTGGTTTCTGGTGCATTTCATGAGCATTTTGCATATGATTTGAGTGCTTCGCATCTCGAGATTGATAAAACTCTTGCACTTAATAATGATAGTCACAAGTTTTGCTGCAAAATCAAAGAGAAATTTGCAGGAATTTACAGTTATGGATGAGGAAACAATTCAAGGTTGCATATAGAGGTTCGTACTAGAATCAATGAAGAAGCTTTGCATGCATCATACATGTTCTCGACGAGCTTTCTGAGTGATAATCCTGATGTGACTGAGTTGATTATTTGACAGAAGTTTGAGGAGATCGAGCACATTAAGTTTGTCCCATCAAATTCTCCACATCCTCTAAATATGAAGGTTCTATATGCTTTCATCTCTTTTGCTATTTGGGAGAATTTTATGGACGATATTTGTCTACAGATCTACGTCTTAATATACTATAAAGTTCAAGGACACATCTTCTCTAGCTACAAAGGACTACTGACTTCTACTTGATTATGCTATTCATATTGTCATTCACCAAGTGATGAAGTTTTTAAGCTGAGGAGAATGATAGAGATCAAATTCAAGAAGGATTATTTTATTTTTGATAGAGTTTGAGTCCTTGGAGACTTCTAATTAGTTGAGTCTTTTTTGTTATTTTGAGAGTTTTAGTTATTTGAGTTTGAGTTATTTTAGAAGTTCTATTCATATTGGGTTTTAGAGAGTCAAGTTGTAAGCCTATATAAAGGCTACAAACTTATTAGTTTTTTACGAAGAATTCAGTGAAATTTAGTTTCCGGTGTAAACTTTTGGTTTCTCCATAAAATTAAATCTTTTGTATTGGTATGCGAGAGTGGGCTTGATTGCATGGGCGAGAGGTCCAAAGAATTCCCACGTGCGAAGCGTGCAAGTTGGTGATTGAAAGATTTCTGGCGTGCGAAATCCGAAAATTTATCAAATTCTTAATCTACTTCTTCCCCAAATTCCCACCACATCCCTTCCTGCTTCCGTTCTGTGTCACTGTGTCACTACCTTTCTATTTTATTTCTTTTTCTTCCTTTGTCAACGAAGTTGCTTTCCTTTTTCTTACATTGTTCCTTTTCTTTTTGTAGTGGTATTGCACACACACTCAGTATATTGCTCTCACTTGATTCCCTTGAGTGGGACAGAATCTACAGACTCGATTCAAATTTTTTTTGAGCGTATTCAAATCTGTAGTTTACAACACAAACAATTTAAGAGTAAATGCCGCTAACACTACTTTTATTGTTAATACAACACTCATGAACTATGGAATTAGCAGAGACACCCCCCACGTTAGCGGAAAGCGTTAAACTCCATTAAATCTTATTTTTTTCCCCTGATTCTACCCGCTTTTTCTTCCTTCCTTTTGCTATGCTATTCTCTACCTCTCCTCATGTTCTCCCTCCCCTGTCCTCCTCCCGTATTTCTACACAACAACGCTCTCTTATACTTATTTCTCCTCTCATACTTGCAGAGGGAGAGAAAGTGAGTAGATAGAGTAGCAGAGCAAAGTGATGAAGAATAAGCAGTGATATGCAAAAACAGAAAAGAATTTATGATTTAATGGATTTTAATGTTTCCCGCTAAGTCAAGGGGTGTCCTGCTAATTTCATAGCTCAAAAATGTTTAATGACACACATGCAATATGACACAAGGTGGGTGTTATTGGAATTTACCCTTCAAGTAAATTTGTTGTAATTCCATATATATTACATTCATAATCATATCATCATTTTATATTAAACACTGCAAAACTTAATTTAAGACATGTAATTCAATGTTAGAGTGGAGCAAAACATATGTATCTAAATTTAATTTCTTGCTAAAATATCCAACACATATAAATTATACTCACTTTAAAATTTTAAACAAAAAACAATTGCTCGCGAAGAAAGAACACTTTCACACACATAATATTTAAATAAGTTTAATACAAACATATATACTCAGTTAATTTTTGCATAAAAATCCTCAGTTAATTTTCACACTCAGTAGCATGTTAACTGAAGCATGCTTGATAGATACCATAGCACACGATCACCTACTTCAAGTGGAGTTTGTCTAGAACAACAATTATCTGTCCATCATTAATATGCAACTTATTTGGGAAAATTAACTGAGGATTTATATGCAAAAATTAACTGAGGATATATGCAAAAATTAATTTTCACACATACTTTCTCATGTAAAAAAGTTTAATACAAACTTTTAAAAACACAAATTAATACTTAATGCGTGGAGGACTGGAATATATGTTTGCATATGTGTGTATATATCCTTCTTACAATTGAGGGGGCTTTGCCACTGGTTTGTCCCACGTGGCAAAAGTCCCCTCAACCGTGGGGGATCCCTCGAATAAAATTTTTTTTTTCCCCAACACCCCAACTTTCCATTTATTTGCAGAAAAAAAATCCCCCCAAACTTTCCCACTTACTTGCCTTGGGTTTTTGCGTTTCGGTCCTTTTAGCCTTCGTATTTACGTGCATGCTCCCTTTTTACCCCTCGACGCTGCCGACACACACCCACAGTTCTCGCTCCTTCTCGGTTCCGCGTGTGCACTATAGTGTGTTCGTGGGGGTTTGTTTTTGCTCTGTGCACTTGGTGCACGGGCAATTTCTAGTTTTTATATAAATACAACCTTACAGTTTAGCAAAACTTATATATATATATATATAATTAATATGTATGGTGACTTACATCAGCTTTCTTAAAAATAAAAAATAAATGAAGTAGTTGTAAAATAAAGCTCATGGCAAAATATGCATATATAATGTTAAATGCCCATGCATGGCTATGCATATAATATGCAAGCCTAAATCCCGGTGGTTGGGAGAAAAGGGAAAACAAAAATAGCACAAAAGAATGCATGGAGAAACCAGTTACGAAGTTTATTTTAGTTCTTTTACACCATAACAACATTAAATTATAAATTATATTTTTTATTAGGTAATTGATGACCCTTATGATCTGGTTTATTGATTTGAAAGATTTAGAGGTCTCCTTCATGCCTACATTTCAATGTTTGTTATCCTTCCTAATCATTCTTCTATATTTTTATGTTTGACCATTATTCTTCCCACCACAATGTTTCTAAGATATTGTTACTAGATGAAGCATATAAAGATGGTTCTAACTCCAACTTTTGCATCCATAGGCGGACTCATTGGATGTTCGGCTCAAAGCAGTCCAACTTCTTGGGGAACTATTTTCTTTACCCAGAGATGCTATATCTGAATCTTTTCAACCATTATTTACAGAATTTTTGAAAAGATTGACTGACAGAGTAGTAGAAGTTCGGATGGTTGTAATTGAACACTTGAAGAATTGTCTGATTTCGAATCCTACAAGATTGGAAGCACCTTCAATAATCAGTAAGAAGGAATTCTTTCAATTAAAATCATTCTGATGCTTTTACTGAATAATAAATCACTGATAACTTAAATACTTGTAATCTTCCCCAGAGGCCCTCTGCGACCGTTTATTGGATTATAATGAAAATGTTCGTAAGCAAGTTGTTGCTGCAATATATGACGTGGCCAGCCGTTATGTGAACGTTATTCCAGCTGAGACTGTTAGGCTAGTTGCGGAACGCCTTCGAGATAAATCTGTTTGTCCATATATACTCTCATAAGAATTTCTTGGTTGCCTCATTTTCTATAAAAATATATTGTTTACATGTTATGAATTCATAATTTCAGCTAGCTGTCAAAAGATATACCATGGATAGGCTGGCAGATCTCTACAGGTTTTATTGTCTGAAGAGCATTGATGGTTCAGCTACTGTTGATGAGTTGGAGTGGATTCCTGGGAAGATATTGAGATGCTTATATGACAAGGATTTCAGGTGAGAAACCCACGAACCACTGCAGCATGGTGACGATCTGTCGTATTTCATGGCCAGGAGTTCAACTTGAGTGAAATTTATATTGACCTTCTTTTGCTGGTTTTTTTTGATCTATTTCATCTCTCCATGCGGTATGTTTTTAACTGATTGGGGCTTGCCATCCGTGGTATAAAATAGATTCATGGAATCAAATATCCTAGGAAATTTTTTTTGACTGTTATCAGACAAACGGAGACATCTTTTTAATCTTAGTTCAAGACCTTCTCCGCCTGAAAACTCAACCAGTAACTATTGCATTCTGGTCTTATCATTACTTCTTGATGGATGATTTCTAATTTCTTTCTTATATTATATCTTGTGGTGTTCTTTTGTGCATGTTCAAGACTGTCTGCATCCATTGAGAAATGAATTGCCTTTTCATGCCAACAATATACATGAGGTCCTTAGCTTTTTGATTTTTTTTTTGAAAATATGAATACTTTGGACGAAAGAGAAGCATACTTTCTCAAAAACAAAATCCATTGCAGTTTATTTTTACTCACCCTTCTCTCTGAGCCATATCACTGGCACCGGATAATGCCAAAAACATTGTACTGCTATGTACAATCCGGTGCTGTAAACTGAGACTATTTTGTCTTTATTTATACTGTATTTCTTGGACTTTAGGGGTGCCAACCCTTGTGGAAGCGGGGTGGAAACCTGTGTTTTAAAAGAAACAGTATATATTTGGTAGATTCTGCAAGATGATTGGTGAATCTATGCTAAAAAACTGAGTGCAAGATTCTACTTTTCCTTGTTTTGCTTCCTTGTCTTCCTGAAAACCTTTTTTTGTTCATATAGTATAGGTTCCTTCATCAAGAATTTTTTTTGATGAGACTTTGTTCTAAGATTGGGCAACCAAGGTGCATTCTCTGATATTCTCCTCAAATTAAAATTCCAAAGGGTAGATGATAACCTTGCTTTGGCTTCCTAACGAGAAATGAATGAAAAGGAGGTACATTGGAGACTTTTTTCTTTTTATTTTCTTGAAATTACAGTTAGCTAATTGTATTGGTAATCAAGTCCCTTCTTTGTTGGTAACACACTTTGAGCTTTTAAAACTAAAGTTCAATTCTAAAACATTTTGCTTTAAGCTTATTCAGCATCGAGGAATCCACAATGTGCCTTTAGGCTTTTACAGGTAAGGATCTTCTTGCTAGAAACTCTTCTAAAACTGGCAGAGTTCAGAAAAGGGGATGCATTCTCCCGTTCCAGTTGTAGCTCTACACCAGTCACGAAGGATCGCATGCTCCATCAATGTCTCCACCACGATCACCATCTCCCTTTGCACCAAGCTCCATTCTTTGTCATCTGATTTTGATCAGGTTTGACGTTCCACTCGATTCCCATCGTGTTCCTGGTGTTTCCGTTTCCAAACACATGATCAATCCACCTTTAGTTTGAGAGGGGATGTTAAGAAAAATAGTTTCACATTGGAAATAAAAAGGAAAAAACAAGGAACATAATTAATAAATTGATAGTTGGGCTCTTGTCAATAGCTTAGGATTTTGAGATAGCTTAGGCTTTTAAGTTAAGAGTGTCTCAGTTTACATTATGCCTTTGTAAAGGTCCCAAACCGTTCACAGTGATTTTTGTAAAATTATGATGTAATTTTGATTCAAATTATTTTTAATAAATCATTAGAATTTTTTGATTTTATTTCGATTTTTAAGTTAAAACACCTTAACCTGTTCATTAAAACCTATTTAATAAAATTCTAATTTACCTACAAAATTTAATTTCATTAAAAAAATCAAATTGCAAACATAAAATTAATCAAAATTTGATTACAAACAGAATTCTACCTTCTAACTTGGAATCAGAATCCTAATTAAATACGCAATCTAATCTCATTTTAAAACCAAATCTAAACCTGACCCCTTTACTCCCAAACCCGAACCCGATATAAATCCAACTAATAAACCCAAACCTTATCCTAGAACCCAAAGACTCAAAAAAGAATTGGTGTTTTTTTTTTTTGGGGGGGGGGGGGAGTTCGTACCTGAGCCTTTCCTTCTTCCTGATAGAGCAGCTGAGCCAGCAAGTCCTCTGCCTCTTCGAAACCCTGGACGAGTGCCTCCACCTAGGCTGCTTATCTTTCGACGAGTTGCAGCCAATCTTTAGCAGCAAACCAAGCCGCTGCTTTCTCCACACGACTATGAACAATATGCTCCTTATAGTTTTTATATTTTTGTGTTTGTTCTAATTTTAAAATAAATTTTGTATAAAAAGTTAAAATTTTCATGAAATTGACTCAACAAAATTGTTAGGCCATGATTTATATATTGATGCTTTTCATGTAAATTTTTATGCTATTTAGTTTTTGAATTGAAATTTTGATTGAGATGGTTAAAACTTGATTTTGAGGACATGGTTATGTTAAGATTTATTTAATAGCATTTAAAGTGATTTTTTATAGAATATTGTACATTGGCCATATTCATCAAGATTAGATATTTTAGTTGATTTAAAAGTAATTCTTGTATAGTTCACAAGTAACTAAAATAGTGTACTGGATTATACTTCCCTAATTATTATTTAGTTAAACCATAGAAATTAGTTAATATTACTAAGATCATTAAATTAGTGATGAAAAATACAGTAGCATGTTAACTGAAGCATGATTGATGGATACCATAGCACTGTGATTGGCATAGTAACTTCAGGTTTAAGACGATGAATGTTTCATTTAACCATATATGAATTTTAACCATATATGAATAATTATTGTAACATTGAATCAAAAATAGAAAATAATTACATGACATGCGGAGTATGTGAAACTTATTACAACCCATACGATCGTGTCCAGTCATAAGGGCGAGAAGGTACTGATCGACACTATAGATTACGATCTAACACTATAGATTACGATCATGCAAGAAAGTTATTAGTCAATGTTAATTACTATTCCTAGCGGACAGAACATCCAAATCACATATAGTATCCTTAGGCATGAGTTACATGTTAGATTAGTATCGTCATATTGAACTTGACACCATAGGATAGTATCGTCGTAATGTATCTAACATCGTAAACAAGTGATATTGTTGATATTAGTTTTATTCATTGATCATCTTGCATGTTCATTCACTGTTAGTTCATGATTTATGATACAATTAATTTATCGTCATACTTGTCATATTACTACATAGACATGTCATCCTTAATGTTTTATATTTTTTGTTGCTAATTATTTAATAGATTTTAAAATTAAATTGTTTGTTTTATGGAACCTATCAAATAAATCTCACTGACAACACTCTTTTGTTGAGTGTTGGTAAGGTTCGGAGAGCGAGTATATAGAAACAAATCATTTTGTGCCTGGTTGACGGAGAAGAGCATGTGTTTTCCGAGTGTTAGACAATTATTTTTATTTTCTTTATTAGTAGTTATCATAATATAGAGATCTTATTTTGTATTGATCAATATTGTTTTTATTTCTATTGTTGCTTCATTTTGATTTTGTCGTAATAATCAAACTCCAATTTTAATAGATATTTTCTTTATTTCATATTGGGATGTAATAATTTTAGTTTTTTATTTTTATTTGCTGTTTGTAAAAGGAATCCGCATAGGAAACCTGGATGTGATTACTCATTGATTCTAGGCATATTTAAATCAAGATGAAAAAGAAAAAAGAAAAAAAAATTATACACTTTTTATTATGATTTAAGCACATCACGTGCCTTTCGTTCCCTTCTCCAGTATATTGTGAAGTGGGACGTGAAAGGTTTTTGGTGATGGTCCATACTAATCCATGCTAGAATTCTTTAGGGTAATATAGATAACATTACAATCTAAATTCTCGACATCTTCATTCCTTTGAATTCCTAATTTCTTCCTTGAACTCTTAGGCTTTTGATTTAATCTTTGGATTCCATTATTTTTATCACTTAGTTGTTACTGAAACTTTCTTTTACACTATCCTCTTTCGCTAGCAATGAAAAATCTCGTTGAATTGATTTCTTAGTCCATTTCTTTCGTCGTCGTTACGTTCCTCTTCAGTTGGTGACGACCTTAATGTATTCTTTCTATTGTTTTGGGTGCTTTCCTCAGCATTCTATTTTATTTATCTATATCAACTTATTCTATTTGTCAGTCATTTCACATTGAGTTGGTGTATTGGCAGTGATGTGTTGCAACCCTCTCATTTATGTCATGCAGTGATATGTGGCTAATGGCTCTCCCTGCTTCAGATAATGTTTGAAATATCTAACCATCTAGTGTTTGAGTTCATTAATGAAGTAGATCATTTTGATTGATCCAATATCGGGCCCAATGGGAAGAAGCAATAACAATAACATTGCAGGCTGAATCGAAGAGACTTGAAGTAGTCTTAAAATTTATGATGTATTTCATGAAGTTATT
This sequence comes from Scilla litardierei, assembly GCA_030789695.1. Classification (NCBI taxonomy): domain Eukaryota; kingdom Viridiplantae; phylum Streptophyta; class Magnoliopsida; order Asparagales; family Asparagaceae; genus Scilla; species Scilla litardierei. The sequence continues at coordinate 159,225,321 of CM061136.1, forward strand.
TCAAGTTTACCAGCAGATCGAGCTCTCGAATTCACAATCAATTTGATATCAAGCACACAATTTATCTTCAAGGCTTCATGCAGTATATCCCTAGTCGAATTAGAAGAGCTTTGTACTCAGCTGGATGACATGTTGCAAAAAAGAATCAATACGTCACAATGTGTTTTCTTAGGGAGCGTAATTATTATTGGTAAATGCGAAGGATATGTCGCAGGGGATGTGCATAGACTAATTGAGAGCGGAATAAGATAATTGTGAAGAACGAGGACTCGCTACCGTGCATTCATGTATTTTTGGTCAGCTTTGGGAATCTCGAGTCTTTTTTCGGAGTTGGATCTATGGAATGTGGACCATCAAGTGAAGGTTAAGAAGGAAGATTCACATGACAACTTTCCGGATTAACTACAAACATTACGAATTCTTGGTTATATCGTTTGGTGTAACCAATGCACCTGTGACATTCATGAATCTAATGAACAAAGTATTCAATGAATTTCTTGACAAGTTTGTGGTGATTTTTATTGATATCATGGTATATTCTAAGAATGAAGAAGATTATGATGAGTATCAACGAATAGTATTGGAGACTATGCGGAGACACTAGCTCTATGTTAAGTACAATATATGAGTTTTCGCTGGATAGTGTGCTCTTTCTTGGATACATAATAGCTGGAGATGGCATATATATAGACCCAAAAAAAGTTTTAGCTATCATGAATTAGCTGGTCCCTATATTAGTTATGGAGATAAGGAGCTTGCTCGAATAGCTTCATACATGTTTTTTAAGATTGCAGAGCGTATGATGCGTCTTACAAGAAAGGAGGTTGAATTCATTTGGTCTGAAGCTTGTGCATAAGCTTTTGAGGAGCTGAAGATAAGATTGACGGATGCACCGATTTTGACTATTTTGGACAAGAGGATTTTTTGACTATTTTGGACAAGAGGATTTGAAGTCCATTGTGACGTTTTCGAAAAAGATCTCAGATGCATGCTGCATCAGCACAGACATGTGGTAAATTTTGCATCTAGGCAATTGAAGGTGTACGAGAACTATCATACGCATGATTTAGAGTTACCCGTAGTTATATTCACAGTAAAAATATGAAGACACTATCTTTAGGAAAGCATGCGAAGTTATTCACAGATCATATGACCCTGCAGTATGTCTTTACTCCGAAGGAGTTCAATATGAAACTACATAGGTGATTTGAGATAATTACAGATTATGTCATTGACATTGAATAACACTCAGGGAAGGTTAATGTCGTTCTTGATGCATTGAGTCGACTTTCAACGGTAATGAATCTCACAGCACAAGCGGTGCGAGAGATGGAGATTGAAGTTAGCTTGTCAAGGATTATAGCATCCTTGGTGCGAGAGATGGTGATTGAAGTTAGCTTGTCAGGGATCGGATTAAAGCTACCTAAATCGACGACATGAAGTTACAGAAGGTAATGGAGCCAGTAGAAGCAGTACTTTGGATGTGTTTTCTTATCCATCAAGATATGTCATTGAGATACATCAGCATGATCTGAGTGTTATCCGATGAGATTAGAGATCAACTATTAAAGGAAGTTCATAGCTTATCGTACTCAATTCAGCTTGGAGGCACATAATTGTACAAGGAAATTCGTCAGAACTTCTAGTGGTATGGCATGACGAGAAGTGTTGCTCGGAACGTAACTGGGTGTCTGGTTTGCCGGTAGGTAAAAGATGAGCATCATCATATTGCAAGCTTATTGCGACCTTTGACTATTTTAGAGTGGAAGTGACAACGTATCACTATGGATTTTGTGATGATATTGTCGCGGAGCTCGAAGCAAAATGATGATGTTTGGGTGATCATTAATCAACTAAACAGTATATTTTATTCTGTTACGTGTGGGACAATCCATTAAATCATTGTGAAGTACATGGAGTTAATAAATATTTTTCTTATGCATTCTGTAATTTCTTCACTGTATGCATTGTTACTTGAATAACATTGTGTATGAAATCGTGAGATTACATGGTGTACCTATGTGCATAGTCTCCGATCGAAACACTAGGTTCATGACATTGAATCAAAAATATAGAATAGTTACATGACATGTGGGATATGAGAAACTTTTTGCTATAGTGGGTGTAGGAGCAACGAGGGTCCCATATGATCGTATTCAGTTATAGATGCGAGAAGGTATTGATGGACACTACAGATTATGATCGCAACAGATGTAGCCCGAATGATAACGTTGGGGAAGGTTACATCCCATCATTTTCAGGTCGGATATGGAATCGTATAAAAGGGTTATGTTATACGAATGTAGTCCGATATTGCATCATGTGAGAAAGTTATTGGTTAATATTCATCGTTGTTCTGAGTGGACGGAACAACCAAATTACTTATCGTATCCTCGGGCATGAGTTACACGTTAGATTAGTATCTTCATTTGTTCTTGAAACCATAGGCTGTTATCATCATACTATGACATCGTGACATAAAGATAATAGTTTTATTCATTGATCATCTTGCATATTCATTCACGGCTAGTTCATGATTTATGATGCACCTGATTTATTGACATACTTGTCATATTGCTGCATAGACTTGTCATTCATATTGTGGTATATTTTTTACTGTGAATATTTAAAAGATTTTAAAATTAAATTGTTTGTTTTTTGGGATCTACCAAGTAAATCTCGCTGATGACATTCTATTTTGTTGAATGTCGGTCGTGTTCGGGGAACGAGTATATAAAGACTGACCCCTTTATACGTGTTGACAGAGAGAAGCGGATGTTTCCCGAGGATTTGGCCTTTATCATCTTTATTTTCTTTATTAGTAGTTGCCTACGTACCTGATTTTGTACTAACCATAGAGCCTTTATTTCTAGAGAATAATGGGTATCATACGCCGTATGAGAGAGAGTCTCATATGCCCTCTCACATAAAAGGGGTGGGTACAACCATGTGGGCTTGTACTTGGTTGCTTTATGTGAGAGGGCATATGGAGGCCTCTCTCATATGGCGTATGATACCCATTATTCTCTTATTTATATTGTTGCCTCGTTTTTGTTGTAATAATTGAACTCCAATTTTAGGAGATATTTTCTTTATTTCAGATTGGGATGTAACAATGTTAGTTTTTTATTTTTATTTGTTGCTTGTTAAAAGAATCTGTATGGAGAATCTGTATGTTATTATTCATTGTTGCACGTCGCATGCCTTTCGTTCATATTTCCCGTGCAGTGGGAAGGGGGGAATGACAGCCTTCATTGTTGGTCCTTCTTGATATGTTCTAACAATCTTAAAGTGGTATCAAAGCTTGAGTTCATTGTTCAGAACATGCTCCTCTCTCAATTTTTTCTCTCTGTCTTCTGTCACATCCTTATCACTTGATTCTTTTCCAATCCAGCATTTAGGTTCTTTTTCCTGATTCTTTCTCGGTTTTATGTCTGCATCCTTGTTTTTGTTGTTCTTGCTCAATTCCTTATGTTCACTGTAGACCTACCAAGGTGGACACTGTAGACATCCCGATCATGTTCTAACACTTCTTACCGTAGCTATAACTGATAGCTTTATGGAATGTATGTTGGATTTAGTTTTAGTAAATCCAGTTTAATAGTTGCATTAGAGCAGAGTCTCTACCACAGGCTTGGATGTTGTATCCATGCTAGCGTATGCATCATGTTATGGAGCTCTATACATGTAAAATGTGGCATACCAGCTTTAACAATTTGTCAGAGATCTCAGTGGCACTTTGTTGATTTATTGTTTTTTGTAGTGGTGTTTTGTGGTGGAATTATGATGAAGTTTTTTGAGATGTTAGTGATTGGTTTAAATTTATTTATTCTATTTTTTCCTATTTCTTTTGTAGAAAAATGGGGCAAATGCTTTTTAAGCATTATGATTTTTAAAGAAATCCTAGTGGGCGTCCATCGTGTGGTGCTCCTGTGGATGTATATATGTAAAATGAGTAAGTGGTACACATAACATGGATGGGGTCTAAAGATCCATCAAATTTCATGAATTGACAACTCAAATTTTCCCTATGAACATCCACAACAAAGATATAAGATCCCAATCAATCATTATAAATGGTCATTCTCAAAGTTTCTTGAATGCTCCAAATCTCTAATGTGTTGGATTGAGAACGATGACATGAAACGCTCACACACAATGTTAATTCTTGTTATGACCCCATTGTTAAGCACATTGACCACAATTATTAGCAGATTTTAAGCATCATATTGTGAATTTTATTTTATGAAGATTTTTTATAATTATGTGCATGCCTCTCTAAGTGGCATATCTTATGATGTTTCTACTTCACATGGTGTTTATAGTTGAATGAGATAATGCCACAAATTTTCTGTCTTTGACAATGGTTGTATATTAGCCTGGAAGTTTTATTAGTCAAAATCTGATCTTAGCTTGCTGCTACACGCACAGTTTGGTTATATGTGATTTTAGTGCATAACATGTTTCAAGGAATTACATTTAGCGTAATGGCTTACTCTTTGATGTTATGGATACCGATTAGTTTGTATCATAGAAGTTTTTTTTGACATTTATCCAGTAAATTGGTGATTTAAATGAACCGGGTTATAGGAGCCAAGCCTTTAGCTATGATGGCTAGGTATGGGGACCGCCTGCTAGGCGTGGCAGGCGCCGTGGCGGGCGTCGCCCACAAAGGCATGACCACCCATGAGCATCCCTTTTCCCCCAATCTTTTACGGCTTGGGATTGGGTTCTTGGGTAAACATTTACATAAAATTTTATTGAAACCTAACCCAAACCCTATACGAATAGAGTTTAGACTCTAAAACATGTTTTGAAGTGATGTGCTATCACCTAGTTCGCTTTTTTTGATTGTTTATATCAAGGTTTTAGGTCTCGGTTTCGGTCTCGGTATCGTTCTTAACAAAATTTAGGTTTCGGTATCGGTATCACCCGTTTCGACGGTTTCGGAAGCAAGTTTCGGTTTCGTCCGTATCGCCAGTTTCGGCAGTTTCGTTTTGGGTATCTGTATCGGTTTCGGAGATACTTTAAATATGTATATAATATATAGACATAGTGATGGTTTTTGGATATTCTTAAATCAAACCTATCAAATACTATTAAATAATTAACAAACTAAAATATTAATCATATACTATCAAATATTACATACTAAATAGATAAACTAAATTTGAGTTCGTAATCATATCAAATACTAAATACCTAAATTTTGGTACTTAAATACTAAATATTAGAAAAATGAATAGATCCTAAAGCTTGCCTTGCGCACCCACCGTTTTACCTTGCGCACAAACCACTTATTTACAAGTTTGCCAAAAAATCGCTGGGCATTGCTTTGCGCACCCACCATTTTGTTTTGCGCACATACCACTTATTTACAGGGGTTGCCACAAAAAATTCACTTGCTATGTACACCGACTGTTTTACTCTGCGCACATACCACTTATTTACAAGTTTGCCTTTTAAAAAACACAGCCTCTCCTGAAAGGCGACTCGGGCCTCTCTTTCTCTCTCTTTGCTCTCTGTCTCTCTCACGCTAGATGGTCGAGGTGGGGCGGCGAGGCAAGAGGCGTGTTCGACGAGGCAGGAGTCCGGTTCGGTGAGGCGACGACGCGATGCTGTGAGTTCAATTTTTTCATCTTCCTTTTTTCCTTTTTCTTTTTTTTCAGCAATTTGTTCTTGGTTTTGCCTCTTCTTCGTCTAATTCTTCATCATTTTCAAGTCGAACCCCTAGGGGTTTCTCCTCTCTTTTAACCGAGCTTTCTTTGCAACATCTTGATTCACGAAATTTTTTGGGTTTTTTAGAGAATTTTTATTTAATTACACATTCTTCTTCCTCTGTCTTCGTCCGATATTGAACAGTATCGGTCTGTTTCGGCCGAAACTGAACAGTATCGGTCAGTATCGGCCGGTATTAGCCGAAACTGAACGGTACCATTCAGTATCGGCCGATACCGAAACTAACCCCTAGTTTCGGTATTGTTACCAACCGATACCGATACGATACGGGCGATACGCATGGGTATCGGCCGAAACCTCAAACCTTAGTTTATATTGCTTTAATAAACCAAAAAAATCTTGGAATGATTACCAAATAAGGTTATATAAATTAAATTTGATTTTTAAAACAATTTTTTGGATTAGTGTTATTTTTCTTGATTTGTCTATATTGTATATTTTTAATTTAAAAAAAAACCTTGGCGGTACTGTGGCCTTGCCATGGTGTTATGGCGTGTTGCGGCGGCGACCATTTGTAACATTGGTGGTGATGGTCATTACTCATCAATAGTCAGAACTTCTTGAAAACCTAGCACTTATGTTTGATTTACCCATTTTTCTTAAGTTAAATTGCATAACCGCCATGCACCATGGGTGGTCTAATAGTACTAATACCCACTTTTCTAAGAAATTATTAGAAACTACCCTTGAAAACTATCCTACTCTTGTTCTATTGGTATATTTGACCATTCCTTCCCTACCGAGCTGTCTCTCTTCGCCATTCGAAGTACTTACCTTACCTCTGCCTTCCATTTTTTATAACATACCGCCCAATCTCCCGTGCTTGTATTTCGGATACTGATTCTCGGTTTAGCAAAGTCTCCTCTCCAGCATCTTGCGTCGAAGATGAGCGGGGCTAAGCAATCTATCGAAGCTGTGGGATGTCAAAATGCATCGGTAGGGGAGCGTTCCACCTTAGAGGGATCTTGCACAGGGAAAAACAACATCTGGTACTGGGCCGATAATTTGAGCTATATATCCTAGATTTTTTTCTTCAAGTGTGGAAACCGCACCCCTATTTGTTTGTGCTATCTTTTCAAATTAGGGGTATTAGTATTCCTATGCCAACAGAAAAAGTGTGCGATTTACGCCTTTTATGAGACTCTAATCGACTACATTGTATTTGTTAGCCAATTTGATTTTCCTTCTTTTATGCAACCCAAATCCTCTAGATATTTGATATGCATGTCAAGTTTGTGCGGCTATAATACATGATCATATGGTGCGATTACGCTTTTTATGAGACTCTAATCGACTACATTGTATCTGTTAGCCAATTTGATTTTCCTTCTTTTATGCAACCCAAATCCTCTAGATATTTGATATGCATGTCAAGTTTGTGCTGCTATAATACATGATCATATGGTGAGATTAGGATAAAAAACATTGGAATCATTCATCCAAAATCTTGTTGATGCTTTTGGTAATCAATATTTTGTCTACAAGAAGTATGAAATATTGTTGCTAGAACTTGTTATATCATGAGCTGATATTACCAGTCTGCGGGGTAATTGTTCAGAAGGAATCACATTGATGATTGTTTTCCGTCCTTTTTTGTTTTTCTCTATTACAATTTAAATGCTTTTGTCCTTTTACAGTTTTACCTACTGAAAATGAAGATTAGTTATGTGATAGTTCTAATTAGCAACTTTGCTAGAACAAATGAATGACTTGCTCTCGTTTGTGTGCTGGACACATCAATTTTCTTACTTGTTTCCTTGATGTATTTGCCAAAAAATGTTTTGATATATTTGAAAATGATCTGTGTACTGTGCGGTGAAGCTTTAAGAATATACTTTTTTTCTAGATAAACTCCGGATACAACCTGATTTTAACAGCACATGTGGATTTTTTACAGACCCGAGGCTATTGAACTTTTATTATGTGGATTTTTATTCCCACCTGAGTTCTCAATCAATGATAGACTAAGACATTGGGCAACTGTTTTCTCGGGTTTCGATAAAGTAGAGGTGAAGGCTCTTGAGCAGGTTCTTGTGCAGAAGCAAAGGTTTGTGTGCATTTTGTTGGGTTTTTTTCTTTTCTACTTCCTGGCTGTGCTCGTCACTTCACATTGTTAGAATTTGATAGGCTTTGCACGGATTTTCAGGTCATTTCCTGTTGGATTGCAGGTTACAGCAAGAGATGCAGAAGTATCTGTCTCTTAGACAGACTTATCAGGTTTGCAAATGTATAATTCTGTAAGTAATGGTATGTGATTTCAGAATACGTTACGAATCGCTTTCTCTAAAGAGCAGGACGATGCCACTGAGGTCCAAAAAAGAATCTCTGGTTGCTTTCGAATTATGTCCCGATTATTCACTGAATCTACAAAGGCTGAGGGGGGATTTCAGATTCTCAATCAATTGAAAGATGTGAATATATGGAAAATGTTGGCAGCTCTACTTGATCCTTGCACGACTTTCCATCAAGCATGGTCACTTCGGGTAGTTCTCTTTACCTCTAGGATTTCAAATTATGGTCATTATTGTGATGTGGTTTGGTGCAGCATAGCACTGACACGATTTCATTTTTGTTGTTTGCTTTCTTACTTTCAAGTAGTTATAGTTTTTTGCCAAGTAAGTAACTTATGTTCAGCTGGATATCACTGGTGGTTATATTTGTGGCCATTTCTATTTGCAGGATGACTTGCTTAAGATACTGGGAGAGAAACATCCCCTTTATGATTTTATGGGCATGCTTTCAACAAAATGCTCATATCTTCTCTTCAACAAGGAGTACGTCAAGGAGATCCTTGTTGTGGCACAAAAATCTGCTGGAGATATTAAATTCATATCATCGTGCATGAGCTTACTTGCGGTAAAGTTTGATTCTTTATGGTTTTTAGTGAAGTTTGATTCTTTATGGTTTTTACAGAAAGGCTTCTTCATGATGAATACTTGCATGGCATTGTAGATAATACTCACACGCATTCTTGATGAATCACCATTTGCACTTGGATTGGGTTCACAAAATAGTTGGATGAAAGTGTGATTCATGCTGGGTGCAGAATTTTGTCTATGTACATATTCAACATCTTGATGTGGCAATTTGATTCCTAACTTGATATGTTTTTTTACGTTTTGTAAAAATACTTTTTTGTGATGCGGTTCTGTGTATTTGTAAATTTACGTATACACCATGAATAAGAATAAAAGATGGAGAGGATGGGGTTGTCTCTAACATTTCTCCTAAAATCTCCATTCTCTCTATTTAGATTGCAGCCATGTTCTAAACCCTAACCAGTGTAGTCAAGGCGCAAGGCACATGGCAAGACGCACATGATCTTTGGAGCCTGTGGCGGAAGGCGCAAATAAGGCCCTGGCCTTTTTGAAAAGGCGTAAAGTGAATAAAAAATGAATATAGAACTCCGGAAAGGTAACGATACTTCGGAAATAAATTTTGCATAGGAACTAAAAAGTAATAACGAAGAAATCAAGTTGTTTTTAAAGAGTGGTGGGATCAGATTCTCCTTCTCGGCAATTTACCAAGTCAAGGTCTACCAGCCTGGGGGAATTCCACATGGAATATTTGTACAGAATGGAACATTAATCAGCAACAAAGTCCAAAAACATTAGGCCCTTGAAAGTTACGCAAAGACTGAAAGGGACACGATCACACCAATTAAATTAAACCGGCAAATGGCCATGCAGACCCAATCAGCCCACAAACCAGGTTGAGCAGCGTCAGGCTTCAAGCCCCGTTGAAGAAATCATCGGTAGACCAGAACCGAAGGCAGAGAACAATGGCAAACCAACACCGACGACAAGAGAACAACGACGAACCAACACCGATGCCAAGAGAACAGCGGCGAACCAACACCGAGGACAAGAGAACAACAACGATGGCAAGAGAAGCCCCTGGCGGCTAACGATGCTTGCCGAAAACCCCAACTAAAATAGAGAGAGAAAACAGCAGCGAAAGTCTCCGTGGGGCTAAAAACGGAACTGCCGAACATCATGCACATAGGGAAAACTCCCAATGCGATTTGCGAATCATCATATCCCTAATAAACTCAAAAAGAAAATAGAACATAAACTAAAAGTTGGAGAAGAAGCCATCTACCTCAATCGAAGCAATCGAAAGGATCAAAAGCCCTAGATCCAAGCTCGAAAAAGATCAGAAAATCCCAAGATTGAAACTAGAATTTTAGAGAAAGAAGAAGAAGATTTCGTATGCATAAAACCCTAGAAATCCATCACATATTTATAGAGAATGGAAAAATGTGTGAAACAATTCGAATCAATCTCAAAACCTGAATCCACGGAGAAGATATGATTGGATCTTATTTTCGAAGGGAGGGGCGGCTAGGGTTTTGTCGATCGAACTGAAGAAGGGAGGGGCGGCTAGGGTTTTGTCGATCGAACTGAAGAAGGGAGTCTGCATCGGGTCGTTGCTGGGTTTTCCATTCGCTCGCGAGGCGCGACATCTGGTCCATGCGCTTCGCAGAGAAAAAAGGGGGTGCTTGGTGCAATTGAAAGGGGTCCGATTAGATAAGTGATGGATAACGAACCGGGTTCGAAATTTTTTAAACTTTTCATACCCATTTACGCGCCTGGACATAAGGCGTGCGCCTTGGGTCGCCTCGCCTTGGGTCCAAGGTGCGTGCTTTAGGTCGCCTGGGTCGCCTCACAAATTGGTGAAGCCTTGGCCTTGGGCAAGACCCTCTAGGCGCGCCTCAGGTGCGCGCCTTAACTACATTGACCCTAACACTAATCCTATTTTAATTTCTTAATTTACTAATCCTAATTTACTTTCTTAATTCATCTCCCCCCTTTACCCTAAATTCAGCCGTAATCAAAATGAAAACAACTTCATCTTCACCTGCATGAAATGACTACTATCAATAGAGTTACCACTACACCAAAACCTAGATACACCCCACCTTAATCATGTGTCGACATAGCTCAACACCCACGGTCTCTTCTTTGACCATGTAGTCTCATTTCCAACACCCATGGCTACAATATATTTGAACTCGCCTCAGATCAAATGCCAACCATCACCCAATGCCATCCTTGCTTGACATCATCTCGGACGCTTTCTTTGTCATCCGACATCATCAGCATCTATTGCACGACACTGCCATCACTGCCACTGATCGATGTTGCACTCGTTAACACCTAATGTCGCCATGATCATGCATCACCCTCGCATATCCATCATGTCATCATCATCATCATCTGCTTATGTTTCTATCCCCAAATCTAAATATGTGCTGATTAAAAAAGAGTATAAACTGAGTAAATTAGTTGGGGCGGCAAAAAATTATAATTCTATTTGTAGTTTATCCCCGAGATTATATGCTCAGGAATTGGGCTACAAGATGGAGCTTGAGATTTGATATCTATTATAACAAGATAGATTAAGTGGTGGCCCACAACTAATGTTTTTGAGGAAATCATAAATTGGTAGTTGAAACCATAGCCTAAAAGTTTAAGGCAATGATCAATAACCAAATTACTAAGTTATGGAAATCAACTTTTTTCTATTTTTTAATTCTGGGACTTTTATTCTCAATAGCTGGAATCTTAGATGATGAGTGGGTAAGTTCATCGTCTAATCGTAGGTCCATAATATGATAATGCATGTTTGTGGGAGGCAATCTTGGTTTGTAGAACATTAGTTTATTGTCTCCAGATCAAGTGCGGCAAATACTACTTGTGAATTGGAGTGGATTCAACTGCTACTTGTTGAACTTGGGTTTTGATCATCTATCCATAGTAGCCTTTATTGTGATTACCGGGTGACTATTCAAATCACTAATAATTCGATGTTTTTCATATTTCGTGAAAAGACTAAATATATTGAAGTTGAATGTCACATTCTTTGTGAGAAGATTAAGAACAATGTGACTGAGACCAGACATGTTATTGTCATGAGTCCGTTGGTAGTTTTGCTTACAAAGATAATTGGGAAATCACGTTACATTCATTTGTAATAACTGTGCATTTATATAATATATGCCCTAGCTTAAGTGAGTGTAACCCCCCTGCCCCAGGTGCCGTCACAATTTAAAACTGTTACATGCTTGTCCTGCAGGTGCCAGTGAAGTCAATGTGGAGCAGAGCAGAAAGAAATAAAGATACTCATACATAACATGTTAACACAATTCTGAATAAGGAAATAACAATACAATCTTACACTACAACTGAAACGTAAATACAATACTTACACTCAGCCAGCTCACGGCTCAAAGTCCTGCATTCGAAGCTCGAACTTCTCGTGCTCAGGCGCCTCCGTGTGATTCTTTGCGTCACCTAGTGGTGCAACAGAAGTCGCACCACATCTCAATAGAGTAGACAATTTCTAACCAACGACAGAAATAGCAATGATACACAAAAGGAGATATGACAGCATCAGTTATAATAGTACGGTACAAAGATGGTACAAAGATGTGACATGGTATGATAATTTAATTGTCTCAAACTACTGTAAGTGGTAGCTGCTAATGTGAACTAATTCTAGGTCGTGACTCATGAGGGAGGGTGCGATGTGCAATCCGAAGACCTTGGACCGCAAGGGTACTATCCCGTACTGAGTAACAAATGACTCAGGATCCATTCAAGTGATAGAACATCGAATAAGTGATAGATCGTGGAATGGAAATCCTTCCAGATATGTGCCAAAAGACAGGCTACAATCGCTCCCGCACTCTTGCAATCATAAGTTTTCCCAAAACTCGACGAGTCAAGCTAGATTAATTAATTAACAGTTTTAGTGTCATGATATAGCCTAAGTTTAAAATCAATTAAACTACGTCGTCAAAGGGGGATCCATAGTCAATAATTGAATGTAGCAACAGGACATGTCAGAGCCAATCTCAATTCCACCAGTCATTTCTCATGAGTGATATCATAAGTAACATCACTTGGACTACACAATTTAATACAATAACAAACTTCTTGGTACTAGCATTCTCAATGAGATAAATAAATGACATAACAATAAAGCTGGCGTTGCAATAAAGTGAAGCAGAGGTATTTCTCATTTCAAGATATTTCAGATCTGAACTGATATTAAAAACAACCAACTATTCCATGCAATGAACCAAGAAACGAAGGAAATATAATAGCAAGAAAACCCGAAAGTTAAACGCATAATGGCTCTAGAGGTTCTAGCCAGATGGATTAGATTTGGGGTCTTTTATCACGTGGTGGAGGGGGGGCGTGCCTACGGCAAAGTCTGCGGGGTTTCTAGCAAGGAACCAGGGGCTAACAACCAAGACATTAATGAGGCTCAGATCCTAAGTAAACCACACCGAAACCCAAAACAGCGAGCAAGGGAACCAACCGAACCCAAACAGCAGCAGAAAAAGCCAGCCGCAACCCTCAGTAAGAAGAAAAGCCAGCCTAAACCTGACAACCAGCAAGAAGCCCAAAGCCCAAAGCAAGGGAAGACCAAAACCCCAACGCATCAAGGCAAGAAGGCCACTGAACCCAAATAGCAAGCAAGGGATAGACCGAACCCAACGTAGCCCCTTGCAAGGACCCCATGACCCCACAACAAGCAATCGAGGGAACCAACCCCATTAGATAACCGTAGGGAATCAAACCTTACTCTATTCTTCCAAATCATCCTCTCCCGTTCGTAAAAATCCAATTTTTCTCACAAACCCCCAACGATTTAACTCAGATTAAAGCATGCTAAAATTGAAACTAAAATTGAAGTGTAGTAGTGGATAGAGTCTATCGAAAGTATAGCCGAAGACTCAAGAAAATCAAGAACCCAAAAGCCACAGCAAGATCCCGCAAGGATCACTCAGAGAAAGTCGAAGAAATCAAGTCGACTAACTTCGAAAATATGCAGATATACTTACAGTGCCATGTAACCATGAAGGAGGGGTATTTTATAGCAGTTGGAGCAAGCCGAGTGGACACATGCCGTCGCAGCAAAGGGGAACGGCCTCCACAGGGTCATACGAGGGGAGAGGGGCATGGAGGCGTCGTGCGAGAAGGACAAGAGGAGAGGGACAAGGGGGCGCTCGCCCATGTCTCATCGTACGAGAGAGGAGAGGGGTGAGCCGTGACAAAAAGGGGAGCGAATGATCGCGTCGTCGAAGCCTTAGCGGGCTCGATCGCTGCGACAACAAGATAGAAAGAATAGGGTCATGATCGAAAACCCTAAGTGGGGGGCTCAGGCTCGCAGTGAGAACGAGAGAGGGGGGGGGGGGGAATTAAGTGAGCCCGGTGGGCTTGGGCTCGAGCGGGCCGAGTAAAATAAAAAGAGGAGAGGGATGTGAAAAATAAACGGCCCGTTATAGAGAGAATTTATACTTGGTGGGTTTTGTGTAAATTTACATAGACTATAAATAATTATAAGTATACCAGATGACTAAATCTCTATTAACTTTTTTCCTTTTCATACTAAGCTAATATAACTAAATAGATAGTGCAGGCCAATGAACCTTAGGTAACTATGCGCTTTAGTCTGATACATATAAAAGCCATCATACAAAAAAATGTTAATTTGCTAGGATCGTCATACAAATTTTCTAGAAGAAGCACGTGAAATGACATACATGCATGTCAGAATAAATTTGCTAGAAATAAGTCAATAAAGTAATCGAATATGTTAGTTATCAGACCAAAAGAACATACTATCTGCAAGATAAAATAATGAATTTGTTTTCAGAATATAGAATTAATAGCGTGTACCCAAATATGCGGAATTTTCTTTTGGGGGGTGATTGGGAGGGTTTTGGGTGTGGTAGGCTGGTATTTGGGATTGGTCGAATTCCTTGACCATGGGTGGGGGTGGGAAGTTGTCTAGTGTGGTTCTAACGCCCCAGACTCAGGTGCCGGTGCACTCATAATAGTTTTGTAGGTTTTGCAGTTACCAGTGAAGTCAATGCAGAGATAAATAGGAAATATTTATAAGAAAGTGATCCTTCAAAGAAATACAATGTCTAAAGCAGAAAAGAAACTACATCTCTCAACTATAAAGTACTGAAAGAAAATAAATAAAAGAAAATGATAAGTACTCTTCTACTGGATCCAAATGTTCAGAACTCTGCCTCCTCGACTGAAAACTTGGACTCCTCGTACTGTGGAGCTTCCTCATCGAGCTCCTCGTCACCTAGCGAAAACAACCAAAATTGAACAACTATTAATAAAGTAGAATAAATCTATAATAAACAGTTAATTAATTTATCATACATGAATTAATAGGCATGCAATGAAAAAGCTATAAACAAAAGAGTACTAACTTGGCACGGTCTAATAGTGGTATAGGTCTTAGTAGCGAAAATGAAACAATAAAAAGTTTGTATTGTGACTTATAATGGAAGAGTACGATGTGCAACATGAAATCCACCTTGGACCAGGGATGCGACCCCAGGCCGAGTCCAAAACTGTAGGAACATGTAGAGAACTCAGGATATTAGAACAGAGGAATACAATAAAAAAAAGAGCTTCCCAGACATGGGCCGTAAACATGGCTCCAATCGCTCCCACACTTTTTCAATTATAAGTTTCGCCAAAAACCGAGATGTCATGTCAAGTGCGGTTCTAATTCTAGTTTTGTCAGGTGTCATGTCCATGTCTATGGTCCCTAAATTACATAATTAAGAAACTATGCAGAAAAATACGTCTAGTGTATCAAGTCATATCATGGCAATAAACAGATCCATACGCATTATTTCATATTCATGTCGCATAGCTCTTAATCATGCAATTTAATGTACACCAATAGTTCAATGTTCTAGTCAGCCATATGTTTAGTTGCACATGCAGAAACAATTATCTATTTAACAGTTAAAGTCAACAATTTCTAGAAAACACCTTAAAACCCATATAAACCCATGATTCATAAATAAAAAAAATAAATGATGAAAAGTCAATGAATGGATCAGATATAGGGATGTGAACGGGCCGGGCTGAGCCGAGCCGGGCCAAATAGATGCTCAATTCAAATGGGCGGGCTTTCGGGCCGGCCCAAAGCCCATATGGGCTTTTTTAAAAATGCCCAAATGAGTATAAAGCGGGTTTGGGCAGGCCCGTTGGGCTTTGGGCTAGCCCATTGGGCCTCCTCAAAAAATTACAATAAACACCAACATTTACATAATCACAAAAGAAAGTTTGAATTGTAACAAATCATATCAGTAAGAATGATACCAAATAGAGATGTTGACATTTCTCATCACATTTCAATAACAAAATGGTCACCAATACAGAATTTGTGTATATGTCAACAAGTAACATTCTTCCAGCATTAAAGTAACATCCTAATTTCATGGTGGTCATAAAGGATATTATTCTCCTCACCATGGATTTATTCCATTTTCAGCACAATAATTAAACCCAAAAGGTCATTTTCAAGCCCAAATTAACAACATATATAGTGACCGTTTATTTTCCTTTGAAAAAGAATTTGAGAGCAAAGAATTACACGCTTCCACACATCCAATAAAACAATGAATTAATCATGATAATCACTTTCATAACAAAATGAAAACCCTGTAAACTACAAACACCATGCTCTTCTTCTAGTTTGAGAGAAACATTCACTGTAGGTATACGTATATCAGAATCATAGAGTTGCCTAGAGTTGCAGAGTTGCCAGTTATTTGACCAAAAACATATCCATTGAACTCCCTTCACTCTCAGCAGCAGCTGCCAAAGCCCGGTTGCATTTTTCGTCCTTGGTGATCAATGCTTTCTTCTCCTCTTTGGTAAACTGATCCAATTCCTAAAAAGAAAAACAAACAATATCAGCAGAAAAGGAAATGCAGTCGTTGGACTGAACTCAGTTTGAATTGCCTGTAACATACAAAAGAAGCATAATAACATGCCATTACATTCAGTTTGAATTGAGCAGTTAGCACAAGATTAATATGTACTATCTCTAGGTGACTTACTTTGTGCAAGTTTAGGAGCTTCTCATTCGTCAGTTTCTCAAGAGATAAAGCCAGTTCCATTGCTGAAAATACATTAGCAAAAACTTTAGAAAATATTCGGCCTTCGAATATCAGCGTTATGTGTTCATACCATGCAGTGCATCTCCTTTCTCAGGGTGATCAAACTCAATCAAGGGCATCAATATCGATTGAAGATTCACTCTGCCTCCACATTTGTTCTGGATTTCAATCGATAGCGTTAGAAATTTATATGCATACAATGTTAACACAAGTGCATATCACCAAAAATCTAAGTCCAATTGAACAGAGAATAAATCTCAACGAAATGCTTAAATAGATAACAAATTTTGAAAAATCATATCAATAAGCAGCAAAGCATGTGTCTTCATTAATAGAAATGCTTCTTCCATAGCTAACAAGCCCTTATAGCCTTATGGCATGTGAGGATCTTGCTTCCAGTCCAATGAGAACTTGATCAGAACTCCTACCGCAAGCTAGCTAGCTGGTAATTAGGTAGTTTCCCCAAATGTCAACTAATTTTTTATGCCAATTTGTTTCATTAAGATTTTATCAATGTTATGCGAGAGAAATGCCACTCCTTGTTGTTTGAAAAATAAAACCAAGGATCAAAGCATGACCTAAGTTTTGTCACATATGCACATGTGAGAGTTTGGCCATGCAACAAGTTTGCACAACAATTGCCCATTAACAACAATGGCTTCTAAAAACCAGATGAAACAATTTTGCATTATGGTGCTTCAAAAGCCAAAATCATCTCTCATGCTCCACGCTTCATGGTTTCTGCCATGAATTGCTGAAGACTAACACAAGCGAAAAAATTATGTAATGGCACAGACTATAAAGCATTAAATTTCATCATTCTCTAGGAATCAAGCAGCAACATGAATGTATTCAAATATCAACAACATCATCTACAAAAAAGAAAGATGTGGTATGCGAAATCAAAAATAGCCCAAGGATTGAACAATGAATTGGGAAAAAAATAAATGGAAAAAAGGAAAGAAATTGAGATTCAAGAGGAGATTAGCACCTTGAAATCGGAGGAGATCGACGCCAACCGGATCCTGAGGTCGGAGGCAATGAGATGGAAGGCTGCGATTAAGAGCGGCGCGGCAGTCGACTCCAAAGGGAGCCAGAGAGTCTGGAAACAAAGAAGAGAGGCTGGGGTGATGGGCGCTGCTGATTAGCTAGGGCGAGGGCGAGACGTCGAGCACTTTTTGTCGAGAGGTGCAACTAGGGTTTTCTGGGTTTTATTTTTTAGAGGTTATTTGATTTCGGGCGAAAGGGCGATCCCTCCATTTGATTTCGAGCGGAAAAAGCTCGAGCCTTCCACGTGAGCGGCCCGATCTTCCACTTGGGCAGCCCGATCGGGCTTTGGGTAGCCTGATTAGGCTTTGGGCAGAAAAAATCCATTCATTTGATTTTTATTTCGGGCTTTGGGTTGGCCCGATACCCATTTGGTATAAGTAAACACCGGGCTTTTCGGGCTAGCTC
This sequence comes from Scilla litardierei, assembly GCA_030789695.1. Classification (NCBI taxonomy): domain Eukaryota; kingdom Viridiplantae; phylum Streptophyta; class Magnoliopsida; order Asparagales; family Asparagaceae; genus Scilla; species Scilla litardierei. The sequence goes on from CM061136.1 coordinate 159,243,469, forward strand.
GTTTGGGTAGCGGACCAGCCCATACCCATCATCCCTAATCAGATTCATGTTTAGCACCATAACAGTTTGTGGTTTACTTGCTTAGATGGGTTGCTCAGACCAACGATTGCATACACAAAATAACCAATTTCGGGTTGAAACAATTTAATCACTAGTGTAATAAAAAAAGCATACAGAAATTCAACATGCAACTGAGCAAGCAACTGAACAAGCAAACTGAACCACCAAGCATGTAGAACAAGCAAGCAACTGAACCATCAACGAGCATCATCATCAAGCAAATTGAACAACAAACAAGCATGCAATTGAACAAGTAGGAAACCACAAAATAATAACCCAAGAGCAGGTTGAATGAAACCCAGGGGCCGCGAGTAACCCTACAAGCCCACATGAACTTAATCGCCAGGAGTGGTAATTCCCGATGGCGTAAACCCATCACCGAAAGGAACCCAAGGCCGTGCCTTCTCCCTGGCGGCCAACCAGAAACCAAAATCATCATAGAAAATTAGAACGAAAACATCGTACAACGGCCAAGATCGCCGTAAACATAAGTTAGGGTGCCAAATACTCATTGAATGAATAACCCCCTTCAAGAAGACACATGAATCATCTCCATCTCCATCAAAATCCACAAAAATAAATAATTAAAAATTTAGTAAAGTAGAACACTGAGGTCATGCAAAGAATTCCAAGCAAAAGCTCAGAAATGAAAAATCAACCGAAAAATATTCGAGAAGTCAATCGATCAAGCCGGAAACTTTGGAGAAAGAAAACAATTTTTTGCATAGTAAAAACCGTAGAAATCCCAATCTTAAATAGTGGAGGGGAAGGATAGAGAAGAAATCTTATCACACGTAGGAATCGGAGTTCGAAAACGACGAGGATTCCTCACGAAAGGGGCCATGGCGTTTGAGGATAAGGTTAGGGTTTTAGAAATTTTGTCGCTACGTTTCAATTGGCCGCCGCTTGCGAGCTAAATGAGAAAAAGAGAGGCCGGTTCGGGGCGGGTTGTGGGAGAATGAGAGGTGAGGGTTTTATTTTAAGGGTTTGGGCCGGTTGTGTTTTTGGGTTGGGGTTTTAAGAGAAAGACAAATGAAAGAGTTATTGGGCCGGACTTTTTGGGCTAACAAAATGTAAGAGGGGAAAATGAAAAAAAAAGAAAAAAAAAAGAAGAGAAAAATAAATGGTTAGAAATAAAATAAAATAAAATAAAATATAGGAAAAAAATTCCAAAATCTTTTCTAGGAAATTTGGGCGATTACAGTGGTAGATTGGTTTTTAGGGTTGGTGTGATTCCTAGAACCTAGACGATCTCTTGCAGAAACATTGCATATATTGCTTGGTCGATGCACTTCCCCAATAATTTATCCTCTAGTGCGAAGTGAGGAATGCGCCTCACCTAGGGGTGACACCAGGTAGGGTATGAGTAATATGTCCAGACCTTTATCCTTAGCTCTCAAATAATTCATTCTGTTATCATATGTGACATACTCAAATTACCTTGCTGTAAAGGGTATGCTACAAGGTAAATTGGTGAAATGCTTGTAAGAAAACTTTTTCTTATATAATAAATTAATTTTAGAATGAAAAATGCAACGATACATGAATGATGGAAACTGAAGCCGTGAGAATGAACTGGTGATCACGGATCAAAAGTTGTATTTAGTATATAAAGCTGGCTGTTCATAATTATGCAAGGTAGACTATGCTTTTTTTTTTCTTTTATGCTTTCTACTAGTTTGAAGTAATTAAATCATATGGGATAAAGTCCTCAAATAATGGGTAGATGTGTAGGATTACACCCTTTACGCTTATTCTACCATACTTCCGGATGTAAATGGATAGCAAATCCTTACGCTAGTCTTTTGGTACATATGATTATAGGATTCTTACTCTTACCTAACAGAATATGGTTAGTGGATTTGGTAAGCAGTGATACCTTTGCTCGTTGCAGCCCCTAACTTCGAGGATTTCTTCATGTATCCCTTGTTTTTCCCATTTGAGAAAATTGTGATGGTCTACCATCAGTTGCAATGGCAAGTTCTTACATTACTTGTTTGTGGACCAAGAATGGGAAGCTAGGTAAGATTGGGGTGGAGTGGTTCAGTCAAGTATTATTCGAGGAGGGACGGTTATGATTGGATGAACAAGTCAAGAAGAAGATGAGAATGGTGCGTGATGTGACTGATATCTGAAGCAGTGAAGAGTATATAGAAACCATGATTTGTTCAAGTTGCGTGCATTTTGTGCTGTTTGTTTGGTTCGCTTAAGAAGGTAAAATATCTGTGCTTAAAACACAGTTACATGCAGTATTCTAGTTTTGCTCTTTTCCTTATATTATGCTCCTTGAAAAGACCATGCTACATGTTAGACATCTCATATCTCCCAAGTCATGTCACCTTCTGCATTTCCTCTTAAGGAGAATTTGTAGGCTTTTCTTGATGATCAATTAAGTTTCAATTTCACAGACAATATGTTTAATCTTCTCAGTGCTAGATTATTCTTCTATGTCTGTGGTGAGCCCGGTATGGCCATGGTTGTCTCAACTTGGCTCTCCCGTATATTGAGGGTTGATAAAAATTTTATTATTATTATGGTATCTTTCTGATCTGTGATTTGTACTTCCACATTCAAACCTATTATTGGGAGAAAAGGCTTAACAGACGATGATGATGTTTGTGGGAGTTAAGGGTAAATTTGTCCTATCCCAGTGGACTGTGTGTGGGCATTTGTGGCGTAGACCTCATGGATAGATATGCCATTCTTCATTTTAGCATCTTGTGACTTTTACTTTTCATGAAGCATATTCAATGTGGTCAATAACATTGGTTCATGCAGTCTAACTAAAGTATGGATTATGGAATGCCTCATCTTGGATCCACTTTTGTGCTTTTTGTTGATTCTTTTCGAATTCGTACAAGAAACTTTTGTACTTCTCTTTAATTTGTGTGTGCCATTTCTGCTTCTGATAACCTATCATCAGTAATGGTCATTATTGTTATTGGTTCCATCTTTGCTCTATAGATTCTTCTTTTGATTCTATTTTTACAATTAGATGACTGTCAATACTTCCATCTCAGCACCCTTTTTAAGTGGGTCTAGCTCTGGAAACATCACTGTAGCTTACCCTTCATTGGAACTGAATCGTTTATATCATTATCCCACTGTAATGCTTAACGGAAACAGCACCCTAATGCCGCAGTCAATTTTTTGTTTGTTTGCAGCTGCTAAAATAAATTGAAGTATTTCCATGACATGCTTGTCCGAATTGAATTCGTGTGTGTGTGTGTATGTGTGCGTGTGTGTACACAAATATTATGGAGGACGGAGCAGGCAACCTTTTGCATGTATCTGCCGGGAATTTATGTTCAACTTCTATGGCTTTGCTACCTTGTCGGGTTTCATTTTTTTATGACATATATTTCTTAATGGCCATCATTCTCAGTGTAGTTCTATTTATCACGAAAGCGTGTTTCTTGATCTAATTAGTATTTTAAGTTTTCAGCACTAGTAGGCCTGCATGTCAGGTATGTGATACTATCAGTTAACTAATATCACCTTATTTGTAATTTATTTTAATTACGATTTTTGTTGAGAAACACCTTTTCTTTTGATGGAACATGGTATAAAGTAATCGAGTAATGGCTTCTATTTTACAGACTTGTCGTGTTTATCTTGTGGAAATTAATAATACTTGTTGCATGTATATTTTGACTTGTTATGGAAGGCACATCAACATTTTTGCATAATAAAGGTTCCATTTGAATATTAAGAGGCAGTTATTATTTCTGTGTAGCTTGTGTATCTTTCCAAGTGTTCTTCTGAGACTACCGCCTTATCCTTATTCTAAGTTGTCAAGGATATTGAGTTTTGAGAATGTCCAAATGCACCTATGCGCAGATAATCACATGCTTGTCTCCCCAGCTTTTGGCTGGACTGGAAGAGAATCTCGTTAATCTTCTTAAAGTGGACAATGAGATAATTAAAGAAGGTGTTGCCCATGTTTTAGCGAAGGCTGGCGGAACCATTCGCGAACAACTGGCAACTACATCAAGGTGCAAGCATTATAACCATATATAAAGAATCTAATCACCAACTATTGATTCATATTTTATGACATTTTGAACTCACTTTATTTTCAGTTCAGTTGACCTATTGTTAGAAAGATTATGTCTAGAGGGCAGCCGGAAGCAGGCCAAGTATTCTGTGCAGGCCCTAGCAGCTATAACCAAAGATGATGGTCTGAAGTCACTCTCTGTCTTGTACAAGGTTGGCATGATCATGGTTACGGTTAAATTGTTTTGTCCTTTTTGCATGACTTCCAAATCATATCCTTAATTAAAAAAATCAAATATGGTACTTACCTAGAATGGTCATTTATAACTTTGATCAACAGAGGCTTGTGGATATTTTGGAGGAGAAAACACATTTGCCAGCCATATTACAGTCACTAGGATGCATCGCACAAATTGCAATGCCTGTTTTTGAGACAAGGGAGATCGAAATTTTTGGGTTCATAAGGCACAAAATATTGGAATGCAATTATGTATGCCTTCTGTCTGACTGTTCCATTATCCACTGCTGGTTATAGACTGATATGAATAATACTGTTGCTTCTTTTTTTTTCAGAGGCCAGAAGAAATTTCTAAAAATAAAACTGAATGGAATGAAAGATCTGAACTTTGTTTACTAAAGGTCAGCATCAAAAAATCTTTTGTTCACCAGTATTCAATGCGTTAAATTCTCTCATTCACCCCTCTTTTCCCCATGTATTGTTTTTTGTTTTGTTTTGTTGCTCTTTTTTTTTGCTGAAATGCCTACTTTATTTGTATTTCCAGATATTCAGCATCAAAACATTGGTGAAAAGTTACCTGCCTATCAGGGATGCTCATCTGCGACCAGGAATTGACACGGTTATGGAAATCCTGAAAAACATTCTCCGTTTTGGTGATATTTCTGAAGATACAGAAGCAAGGTAGATATGGTTGCTATTTGGCTTTGCCTTTACATGGTGCTTTTATTTTCCATCACTGTACTCAATGTAAATTTGGTAGACCACTTGCTTAGCATTTTAATATTGTGTTGTGCTTGCCAGTACCATTGATAAGGCCCACATGAGACTAGCTTCTGCAAAAGCGGTTCTTCGGTTGTCAAGGCAATGGGACCATAAGATACCTTTTGATGTCTACTATTCAACATTGAGAGTTTCAGAGGTCTCTCTCTCTCTCTCTCTCTCTCTCTCTCTCTCTCTCTCTCTCTCTCTCTCTCAAGCGTGCACGCACTGATGGGGTATGACTACGGGTGTTAAGATTGGAGACTGGAGACGTGTATATGTTGCAACTTCACTTGTTTTAAGAAAAGGATCCGGGCACACGACCTACAAACATGCTCACACTTCAATATCTTTGCATCATCTGAAATTTGTTATGCATTTTCTTAAATATGGTTAGTGGTGAAATGCTTTGAGGTTGGAAGAAGTGAAAACCCTGGATAAACCCATTCTTAACTGCACCGTGTTATCCATCGCCTGTTCATGTAAAAGTGGACTTTGAAGATGACTAGTGATAGTTGTAGGATGCATGATTCCGAAGTTGCGCTTTAGCTGACTACATGACAGTTTACAATATAAAAATACTAGTATCTATCCTTGAAAACTGGTCACATGATTTTCGGGGGTTCTCCATGGATTTTCAGGACTATTCAGTTTAGAATAATCCACAAGACCTATAGAGGCATTGGTGTCACGGTTGTACTTAGGAATAGTAAAAAAATACAGGCCAAGTAGCTCTCAACATAAAAGTATAAGGTTAGGAGCGCTTAGTTTTCTTGCAACGAGCAATATTTGTAAATATCATTTTTGTTCTCCAGTATGCTTACTATTTTTTCCCCTTAAATTTGTAGGACTCTAATGCTCATTGTAGAGAATTGTTCATCAACAAAGTACATCAGTACATTAAGGAACGTCTCGTGGATGCAAAGTATGCTTGTGTCTTCTTGTTGAATGTAAACAAATTCCGCTCATGTGAATATGCAGAGGTTGATATTTTTTTTTCATAATGATGGCATTTATCTATACATTTTAGCCACAATTTTTGCATTTTCTTTCTCAATTAAGAATGTTTCAATTTTCTGTTACTTCCAATTTTCCAGGGCAAAAACATTCTACTAGAAATAATTCAAATTTGTCGGCAAGTCAAGGTGCGGCAGCTTCCTATGCAAATTGATGGAAACTCAACAATAGCTTATCCAGAAGATATTCTTGTATATTTGATTCATGCTTTAACACACCATCCTACATGTCCTAATATTGATGAGTGCAAGGACATTGCTGCATTTGAGCCAATCTATTGGTATGCAGTCTTTTATCATTGAACTCAATTGCCTTTTTTGGTTTCTGTTGCTGCTGGTTCTCATTCTCCAAAGATTTGGGACCTTATTCCATCCATGTGGCTCTATTTGCCCAATTTTTTACGTTTTAATTGTTTAGTTCATCTTGCTTCCGTTGTGTGCATGTTATTCTATTTGTTCAGCATAGTCCCACTCCCAACAAATGCAATTTCATGTACATGAGAGGTAAGGTCTTTGGGATATTATATACGACTTGTGGATCCAGTCTTGCATAACCATTGACATCTGAAGCTACCAGATTTTTCTTCTCAAGCTTCTTGGTATGGTTGCTTTGGTAGAACTTTATTGTGACGTAGGACGGCAGATCTAAAGAGAAAAATGTGAAAATATTAGTAGATTTAGGATTCTAAATTGGGAAAATTGAAAAAATTAGGGAAGAATAAATTGGGAAAATTAGATATTCTAAATAAGTAAGTGATGTTGAGAGTTTTTCACTTAAGCCATCCTTCGCCCACACCAACAAATCAGCATGCCAGAGACTTAAAGATATAGGCTTCTCGTTAAGGCTCTCTCATGCCCACTCCATCGCCTCTCACAAGAAAAATTTAAAAGAGAGCCTTTTTCTTGAAGCAATTCCTTTTCATTCATACATTGATTAATAAATAAATAAATTTGTGGCCTCTACACACTTACAATTTGGCTTTCAAAATTCACATCTAACGTGGGATAAAAACGCTAAACTAACTAAAAGATATAAAATAAATAAAAGATTCAAAAGAACTTAAACTCTAACCTAAATAAAATAACCAAAAGACTCGATATAATTAGAATACTTAATAGACTCAAACTTTGTCTTTATCTAATATCTAAAATAAAATAAAAAACGGACTCTATCTTAATTTCAAATTGGATCTCAGTTTTTCCGGCTTGAGAGCTTCACTACATGGTAAAATGACGATATGAATAGTACAACAAGACAGAGCTGTCTCTTGTAATTAGAGAAGATGCGTACATGAATTTTAAAGTGTAACAAGACGTAGATTCAAAATTTTTTTCTAAGTAACAAAAGAAATGAAAGCATATAGAAAGCTTTTTAAAATAGGATGTAGAGGGTTTGGGATGACAAACTCGATGTGCTTAATTTTCTTAAGCGGTGTCTCCAAGCTAAGTGCTAGCATATGATCAACATGTGGTTTAGACTTTACACCTCTAATTGTAGGTTCATATCAGGTTCGGACTTAAACTTACTTTCTGGTACAGATGTAGACTCAGTCATCAAAGTGATCTTGGAATCAACATGTGATTTATTGGAGTTCAACCCATTCCTTTGAGCAACTCGAATCGCGGGCTGGGAAGGTTTCAACACAATTCTCTTTTCTTAAGAATGTGTGTGACCTTTCAAAACTCGTCGTGTCTATGTTGTACAATCAAGATCTTCCTATCAAAATGTATGCTACATCCATGGGTCATCATAATAAATGTGATCATGATAACTTGCAAACTGGAGAGGTATTACACATCGCTGTGTAACAGAATGAGTAGTCTTATCAAGTCTGTTATACAGCTGTGGGTGAGGCTCAGCTGCTAGACCCATTCTTTCTAAGTCTGATTTGATGACAATTTTAACACAACTACCTTAATCAATTATTAATTTATAGAACTTTTCACATACCTTGAAGTAGCTATGGAAAATATTGACCTTTCGTTAATTTTTCTCATCTTCAATTCTTGTAGGCAGACAACTAATGATGTTGACATGAACACCATATTCACATAAATCTTCTTCAGCATCAATAGTACTTTCAGGCACACAAACTTCTTCAATCATTCCTTTAGATTGTACCACATGGAAGATGAATAGGTTTTGCGGTGACGACAGATGTGAGCAGCTATGGAGCTAGGGTTTTAGGTGGCGGGAGGCGGCAATGACTTAAACAAAGTTTTTTCTATGATGTTTTTTCTTTCTTTTTTAATTTTAAAATTTTTTCGCCTCTTGATTTTTTGATCTTTTGATCTTTCTTTTTTGTTGATATTTTTTTCTTTTTTGAACTCTCATTTAGCCCCCCTTTTAAATTTTTTATCTCACCTTTAAAAAATCCAAATCTAATTGGAAGAAAGGAAAAAAGAAAGAAAAATGAGGTCTTTTTGATGATGAGGGAAAGATAAAGAAACAATTTAGGTTTTTTGAATCAGAAATTCCTAAAGACAAGAAGCATATGAAAAAGGAAAAAAGAAAAGAAAAGGTATGATTTTTTAAACTTTTATCTACAACCTTACTTTAAAAAAGAAAAAAAAAATGGAGTTCTTAATTGGGAAAAGAAAAGAAAGGAAGTAGACAAACGAGGTTTTGGCTCTGATTCTAAGTTTGATGCAAGATGGAAGGATTAAAGAGGATAGATGTGAAAAAATTAGTAGATCTAAGGTTCTAAATTAAGAAAATAGAAAAAATTATGGAAAAACAAATTGAGAAAAGTAGGTATTCTAAATAAATAAGGGATGTTAAGAGCTTCTCACCCAGGCCATCCTCCGTCCACTCCAACAAATCAACATGCCATAGATTTAAAGATATAGACCTCTCGCCAATGTTCTCTCACGCCACTCCCTCGTATTCCACAAGAAAGATTTAAAAGAGAAACCTTTTCCTCAAAGCAATTCATTTTCATTCATTTAGTGATTAAAAAATAAATAAGTTCGTTGCCTTTATATTGGCTTACTACTTAGCTTTCAATATTCATATCCAATGTGGGATAAAAACTCTAAAATAACTAAGAGATCAAAAATAAATAAAAGATTGAACTCGAACTCTAGCCTAAATAAAATAATCAAAAGACTCGAAACAACTAGAATACTCAATGGAATCAAACTACATCTTTATCTAAAATCTTAAAAAAGGACTCTGTCTCATTTTCAAGTGAGATCTCTATCGTTTTGCCTTACTAAATTTTTTGTGTGGAAATCTAAAGTGAGTCCAATCTTTTCTGTGGGACTCTTACAGTTTGAGAAGGAAAGCAGCACTAAAATCCATTAACCATCTCATCTACTGAATGATTGTCTATGATAAAGGTGGGGGCTTTACATTAGTTTGACTGTACATGAATTATCTTTTCATCAAAAGACTCAAAACAACTAGAATACTCAATGGAATCAAACTACATCTTTATCTAAAATCTTAAAAAAGGACTATCTCATTTTCAAATGAGATCTCTATCGTTTTGCCTTACTAAAATAATTTTTTTGGGAATCTAAAGTGAGTCCAATCTTCTCTGTGTGACTCTTACAGTTTGAGAAGGAAAGCAGCACTAAAATCCATTAATCATCTCATCTGCTGAATGATTGTCTATGATAAAGGTGGGGGCTTTACATTAGTTTGACTGTACATGAATTATCTTTTCATCAACACCACTTATATTTGTGAATATCTACTTATTTTTTGATTCAACTGAACAGTATCTTTCTTCAAGATCCTTGATTAGATATGACCCTTCTATGTCCTTCTTTATATCTGGATCTGGATCTCAGGGAGACCCTTTCTATGTTGTTAATCTGTTTGGAAGTTGACTGCTGTATTTTCCAAGCTCAAAATTCTTTTCTTTCTCTTCTTTCTCTGCTTCGTACCATATTTATCTTTCTTACTCAGATTAGTGGTTATGCCTTTAAATCAGTCCATAGCTTGCTCCCCTTGGTTTCCTTTGGTATCATTTTCAAGTGTTATAAGGCTGAACAGGATTCCTTGTGTGTTAAGGTCTTTTAAGTTATACCTTGTACCATCGGATTGTTCATTCCTATTAGGTTATGATGCATCTTTCTTTTACTTTGTTTTGGTCATTCATAGAGTTCCTTTTATAATATTTCCTACCGCCATCAGGTTTTTTATTTTTGTTTCTTTTTTGGGAGAATGTGATATAACATTTAGACCGGATTCAGTGTTGATTCATGTGCCTCTTGTTTGTTGATTACTGTGCCGCTATCCCCATTTGGTGCTTGGTGGGATTAGGTCCATTTTGCCCTATGGCAACTTACACACATTTGTAGGATATTATATGTCGACGACTGATCTAAGCAAATGTTATCAGCAATCAGCTTCTCTACTTGTTGGTAAATTTCTCTATCTCATCATTTGACTAAAAATCCTATCATGTTGACAAGAACTTTCACCGTTAACCTATTACATATATTGAAGGGTATATGTTTATATTGGCGTTTGTATTGTCACATTCTAGATAACTCTTGAGATTGTTTCTTGTTTGTCCTGTTTGAAGTAATTTCGAGCATGCCCCCCGTATATCATATCCCTCACGTACCACCTCATTTGAAATCTGCTTAGTAGGAAAGCATTTGACTTGAGAGTTGTACTGTTAGATCCGCCGGCCCGCCTAATAGGGGGTCATTTTGAGTGTTTTAGTTTATTTTATTAGGTAGGTGTATTTGGGTAATTGGCTAATTTTTGAAATTGTATTAGAGGGAGGGGTGATAGCCGGCCCGAGTTTATACTTGATTATTGAATTGTTTGAGAGAGTTCTTAGGAAGAGTGCGGACGTCCTCTCTTTTGGCGTCTTGGGATGGTGGTTGCCCCTTTAATTGTAGCCAAGTTATCATTTTTATTTCTATTTTCATCAATTTAATTTCAGATTTGCTTGAGTTTTATCAATTTGGTATCAGAGCGCGTAACGATACATGGCGGCATCGACAAGATCGAAGGATAAGTTCGAGATATTGGAGGAGAAGCTCAATGGTGAGATCGAGGGGATAAAAAAATCGTTGACGGAAAACGATGAGTCCATGGCAAGGTTGACGGCTTCCATTGAAAAATTGACGGTGAATCAAGAGAAACAAGATGAAGCACTCATGCAATTGATCTTTCCGTTGACAATTAACGCAGGAAAAGATGGGAAAGGCGAGGGAAACCTTAAATCAGCGACAATGGTGCCACCTTTAGACACGAGGAAGGAAAAGATGGAGAAAATCAGCAAGGGGTCCGTTCACGAGGAGGAATACAACGAGGAGGAATATGGAGGGCAGTGGAAGGAGGATTACCGTGAATCGATTCGTCGAAAAGCGGAAGAGGCAAGGCGGGAGAGCGGCGGGTCAAGCCACCTCCCTCGTCATGCGTGGCAAGGAGGTGGGGGACCGCGGGACTCTTTCCAGTCCCCCGCGGGCCCTTAGGAGACGCAGCAGGGGGCGGCATCCCCCAGGCCCGGCTAGGGCCGGCGAAGGCCCCTGGGTCCCGGCAGCCCCCGCCGACCAGCGACAGTTGTTGGGGCCCTGAGAACCTTCGGCAGGGCCCTGTGGGCCCTCCACATGGTCCCTGGGGCCCCGTCGAGCAGCGACAGACCCCTTGCGGGGTAGGGTGCGCAGCAGGAGGAGGCGCCGCCTTACAATTATTTTCAGCCCTATTTGGAGACCCGACACTGGGTTTCGACGACAGATTTGACCCGGGAACTTTTCAGGATTATTATGATGACTTAGGAGGGGTTCGGGACCCTCCCGACCCTCGGTATGGCAATGATAGATGGCGTTCTCCACCCCCACACCTATGAGGGGCGTCTCGGAGACGGTGGAGGGGGGGTACAGAGATGATCAGGAGGAGCATGTGGGCCAGACTGGAGGCTACGGTGGGCGAGGAGACGGGTCCCGAGGGGGCCTTGTAGATCGAGAGAGAGGACCGTAGAGAGGACATGAGACACACCAGGAGCGGTGGCAGCATTACCACCAACCCAAATATGGCGGGGGACGCGAAGACCCAGGGATGTTCAATATGGATAGGCTAAAGCTGAAGATGGCTGTATTCGACGGGTTGGATTCAGTGTCATGGATCAACATGGCCGTGGGATTTTTTAGAGTTTCTCGAATGACTGAGGAGCAGAAGCTGGAGGCGGCATGTATTTGTCTTGATGGAAAGGCCCTTGTATGGTTTCAGTGGAAGGATGCGAGGCGTTCTTTTCTCTCATGGGAGGAGATCAGGGACCAGATGGTGGAGAGATTCAGAGATTCCCATCCGGGGAATGTGAGGGAGCAACTGCTTTTACTCTGGCAGGAGGGCACCGCGAGGGATTATCTAGAGAGGTTTGAGGCCCTATCCGGACAGGTGCACAGGGTGTCTGACGAGACGATGTAGAGCACCTTCATGAAGGGGCTGAAGGCCATGATTCGAGCAACGGTTCACATGCAGAAGACTCATAGCCTGATGGGGGTCATGGAGTACGCTCAGATGGCGGAGGACTGGCAGTTGGTGGAGAGAAAGGCGAGAAGTGGTTGGAGTGGATCGGTTTCCGCAGTGTCCCGATCGCGACAGGAGAACAGAAGACAGATACATGGGCGGATCAAGTAAGTATTGAGAAGACGTGAGAGCAGAGCAATGCACCGCTAGCATGGGGTCAATTCAGGAAGATGACTGACGTCGAGATGAGGGAGAAGAGGCAGAAAGGTCTCTATTTCAGATGCGATGAGCGGTTCACCCCAGGGCACCACTGTGGAGTGCGCAAGCTGTAAGTGCTGATAGCCGGGGAAGACTAGGAGGATGACATGGAGGATGAAGAGGTCGGAGTGGAAGACGACTCCCACTTGGAGTAGGACCGCCAGAAACTTTATGCACCACCTTGAGAGCAAGGTGGATTTTTGGGGGCGGAGTAATGTTAGATCCGGCCGACCGGCCCAATAGGGGGGTCATTTTGAGTGTTTTAGTTTATTTTATTAGGTAGGGGTATTTGGGTAATTGGCTAATTTCTGAAATTGTATTAGAGGGAGGTGTGCTAGCCGGCCCTAGTTTATGCTTGATTATTGAATTGTTTGAGAGAATTCGTAGGAAGAGTGCGAACGTACTCTCTTTTGGCATCTTGGGAGGGTGGTTGCCCCTTTAATTGTAGACAAGTTATCTTTTATATTCCTATTTTTATCCATTTAATTTCAGATTTGCTTGAGTTCTATCATGCACACACATAAAGCATTCACAATTACCAATTTTTTTGGACATGAGTTCAAATCTTACATGCTACAACAATTTAATTTTTAATGTTGAGATCATGAGAAAGAGAGGTAGACCGAAGAAAACATGGATGTAACTGATAAGAATGGATATGAAAGATATTGGTTGACAGAAGAGAAAGCTTTAGATCATAATGTATGGATAATAAGTATCTGACATCACGATCCGACATTATTTCTATTGAGTCCATGAAGCCGATCCCAATTTTTTGGGATGAAGGCTAAGATGATGATGGTGATGATCTTTGAAGATTTAGCTCTAAAATGTATATGATTGGTATAATCAAATTTTTTCTGTCTGTTTGTGCAGCTCGTGTCATTTGAATCGTGATTTGTGTTTTATGTTATTCTGCCTACTAACCTATTGCATCAAATGCTCTTTAGATGCATGACACATAGTCTTAATATGCTCATTGACGTTTGTTTGCTGCCTAAGCAGGATTTAACCAGGTAGAAATTTTTCTAGGGCCCATGACTTAAGCAGTTCCCTTGGGTGATGATTAAGCTGTTATACTTGGTAATTTATTGGCTAAGGGGGTATTGAAGCAATACAAAATGGTCTTTTAGCAATAACTGAAATTGTCACTGTTCCTTGCGGTTTCATTGCACTAGGTGGTGTTTTGATACTTAATATATTGGGCACACTTCTATTTTTAGGCTGCATTTACCATTGAATGCAGTTTACTGTCACTTTCAGACCACAAAAATATAAGATGATATTTATTTAGTCCCATATGCCTTTTCTAGGTCTTATTTATGCTTGTGGATATTGGATCACCATAGCGCCTTGCAAGGTCACTTTTTTCACTTTTATATGCTAATTATATTATAACTTCCAGGCGTCTGCATCTGTTTCTGTCTGCGCTGTTGCACGGGGATGAAGGTGGGCAATCTGGAGGCGGTCCCATCAAGAAGGAAAGCTATGCCAAAGTCATCTCTCTCTTTCGTGGAATTAAATGTTCAGAAGATGCAGTTGACACTAGAAAAACAAAGGTTGGTGATTGATGGGTCAATCTTTGCGGGTATCTTTTGCTTTCATGTCTAATTTTGTATTACAGTTCATGTAAATTAATTGCATGTTGAAGTTGTTTTTTGTCATCTCTCTTTATGAGCTGCCAACTTGTTTATGTTAACTTGCAACACAGATTTCACATGCTATATGTGATATGGGTCTATCAATTGCGAAGAGATTGGTTAATGATCAATCTGATATTTCTGGAATGGATATTTCATTAAGACTTCCGGCTACTCTTTATAAGACTCTGGAGAATAAAGAGGGTGAAAAATCTGTGGTGAGTATATTTCATTGAATTTAATTTCACTTTCCATTTGGTATTATAACAAATTTTCAACACTGACTATTCAAATCTTATTTAAAGTGATTCTGGTTTTTTTTACTTACTAATATCGTTAAACTTCTTCCTACGACTACTAAGCATTTAGTATGTCTGACATTATCAGTCTTAATGCTTCTCTAGTAATACCGTATCAATAAGGTCCATAATGTTGCGGAAAGTAGATGTGGACAACTGCGCTTTTCCTCCAAAACTGAAAGCAGATTTAATTGTGATCTACAAATATCATTCCTATTAAACTGTTAGGAAATTCTAGGGGTTGATGGGAAGAAATTTGGGGATTTGGAAGAAAGATGAGATTTATGGGTAAGAGAACACAATACAAAGATAGTTGGTTCCGATTAAAGAGGAAACAACTTTCCTACCATTTGATTCAAGATAAAGGGCTAAATCTCCAAGATCTATTCTTAATCTACTCCTATTTTCTCTTCTTCTTTCTTCAAATTCAACCTCTCCTACCACTAACCCCTCGCTCACTATATATAGGGCTGATTTGTCCATAATGACACCATGACGCAAAATTACAAAATTGCTATCCGAAGCCCAAAATCACTAGATTGCCACTAGTGTGGCCGCAACTCCCCATTCCCAACACAACTCCGTTCCCGAAAAAATCACCTTGTCCTCGAGGGGTGTATGAAATCCCATGCTAAGGATTGCGCGTTCCCTCTTGGATCAAAGGGATGCTTGTCTCCTTCAGGATCAAAGGGCCATCCCAGGTCGTCGTCGTCCTCTGCGAGATGTCGTCGCGGTCGATCGCCAAACATTCTGGGGGTAGTGTGGCCCCGAAAATTGCTACACGTCATCGCCAGACCCTATTGGAGGTTTTTCGTAAGTTGGAAACATCCGTTGCTGCCCAAAACCATCTCCTCCGTCCAACACAACCTAATGGGAGGGGCAAAAATCTTCTCATCTAGTCAGGAATGCCCCGCGGGGGTTGGTTCGCCGGGCCTCTAGTGGGCCGCTGATGGACCCCCGACGTCAGGCACAATTGCCTTGGACCGCGAGGGCCCATGCGACCTGCTAGGGTTTGCTCGCCCCAGGTGGGTCCACCTGGTGGCGAGGAGGCCCCTGGTGGCCCTGCCAAGGGTTGTTGCCCTTCGATGGGTCCCCCCACACCTTCACTGGCCTAAGATCTCGAGTCCTTGACTCTCCTTTTCTTTAGATCTATGCCGCTGGCCTCCTTTCTTGTCAGATATGGTATTTATGAGCTTGCGGGCTCCTTCAGAGGGTGTAAAGCATAGACTTCTCAAGGTTTTGAATCATCACGGCTCCTTCAACGACGATTTCATGACGCAGCTCTTCAAAGATTTGCTTCATCGAGGATCTCAAGTTCTCCGATAGTTGGTGGCCCATCTCCCAAAGTGTTGCTTCAACATAGATCCCAATTTCTCCAGATCCACCATTAATTCCAGAATCTAATGCACTGATGCCAATTTGTTTGTAAATACTAGGGGTTGAGGGGAAGAAATTGGGGATATGGAAGAAAGATGTGATTTTTATAGATAAGAGCACAAAATACAAAGAAAGTTCCAATTATAGAGTAAAACACTTTCATACCCTTTGATTCAAGATAAAGGGTTAAATATCCAAGATCTAATCTTAATCTAGTCCTATTTTCTCTTCTCCCTTCTTCAAATTTAATCTCCCCTCAACCCTAATCCCTCTCTCACTATATATATGGCTGATTTGCCCATATTTACGAAAATGTCCCTAGAGCCTAAAATTACAAAATTGCTGCCTGGAGCCCAAAATCACTTGATTGCCACTGGTATGGCCGCAACCCCATCCCCAACTCCCAACATAAATACAAAAAGGCCAGCGTACATTATGCATGCTAGACCGCTGGCTGGCACTCTGAATTGTCGGGCCACCCATAGCACAATTAAAAGGTACAGGACTAGTCCCATGTACTGTTGAAAAAGAAATGAGGTTGGGTATGCAGTCTGAATTATGCAAGATATTTATGCAATTGAGCAAGATGTATAGAAAATAAGTATAGGGTGTAGACAGGTTGGGTTCATATCTGATTCACACAAATCTAAAGCCAAACATGAAAAGTCAGATCCAGATGTGATAAGAACAAAAAAACTGATCTCTCAGAGACATAAGGAACAATTCATTCTTGTCATAAACTTCTCTTTCAGACATACATAGAATGGATAATATATTGTTGTTTATTTGTTCCAGATTAATTCTAGAATTCCCTGTGTTTATTTAAGCAAAATGTTATGGTGTTGACATATATAAACTGTACAGTGTGATCTGCTGTTGTTCAAATAACTTGAAGTGTGCAGTTCTTTAGCTTTAATTTGTATCTTCTTATTGCTGCATTTTGAAGATGATTTCTTTACAAATCCCTGTTTATTTCTTCTAGGACAATGATGAGCATTCATGGTTGGGTGGTGAGAGTGTTTGGGCCCATTTTGAAGCTCTTACATTAGAGGATAAAGAACCGGTGCGTATAAATAATTAATGTGCATTTATAGCAACCATTTATGTTATTGTGACTTCTTAAATCATATTGGTGTATGCATGGACAAGTACAGATGCATGTGTTTATGTGTGTGCATGCAACTTTGTATCTTGTAGGTTTGATTGGCAATTTAAGATTCTGTTTACTGAATTGTCATTTTCTGGAAATTCAGAGTGTGTCAGGTGCAGTCAATGATGAGATGATTTTAGACGAGAAAGATGCAGATGGTAATGAAGTGCCTTTAGGAAAGATGATGAAAATTCTCAAGTCACATGGTGCTAAGAAAAAGAAGAAGCTGAAAAGGCATGCCTCACCTTCCAATGTGAAAGATCTAGAAAATGAAATTGATGTACTTGGTGTAGTAAGGGAAATAAATTTGGACAGCATGATAAGTGGACAGAGCATGGAGACGGGTGCATCAACCAAATATAATGACTTATCTGGAAGTCAACATGGAAGAATAGCAAATAGCATTAAGGATGTTTCGGTGTTAGGAAAAAGGAAAGAAACCAATGGCATTGCCTTACTCTCTATGCCTACTCCAAAACGCAAAAGGTCGGCATCGACACATAGGTCTCAATCAAAAAGCACCAAACGCCATAGTGAAGGCAAAGTTCTGTCCTACTCACATTCTAGTAACAAAAAGAATTTATCGTTTGGGCAAAAGTTAGCAGAGGAAGATGTGGAATCTGTGGATTCAGACTTGTTGGTTTCCCAGTTGTCAAAAATCAAAAGCATCCCAAAGAAAGATGCCAATGAGACCAAGATGGGAAGAGCTATCATCAGTGACCCAGAGGTAAGCTCTTGTCCTACGTTCGTGGATTTTTCAAAATGTTTTTAGTGGTGGTCTAAACCTCTGCATTTTGGATGGTTACAGAAATCAACCAATCGAAACATCAGCCCAAAAGGTTCTCTTAAAAAAAGAAAAGTCAGACGTATTTCTGGTTTGGCAAAGGTATCTTTGAAATTTCAAAATGTTTCTTGAATTTATATTCCTTTCTCTGTTCTATTCATTTTTCTTTTTTAATGATAGTTCTTAATTATAAAGATTACATAAATTATTTAATCTTGATCTAAGCAAATTTCCCTTTTTTATTCGAACATTATTAATTTTTTCTGCATCCCACATTTCTTCTTGAGGCCGTGTTTTTTAAAAATATGTGCCAAGATCATGAATTTATTCTTTGTAATTTTACCTTAGATCGCAAAACTTAAAATTATTACTTTTGTTGCATAATAGCGTGTGTACAATTTCCATGTGCATACATAACATGTCCAGTCTCACTTATACGGTAGATAATTGTCCAAATGTGTTACAGATCGCCCATTTCAATAACGATCTACTTTTGGGATAAGCTTAACTTGTCAGTCATGAGAAATTGCTGTTGGCCACGAGGTTTTAATTCTTGAATCGACTAGGCTTTACTATTGGGAAGTTAACCATGCTTTTCTATAGAATTTGAAGTATAGAGCTGCAATGGTTGCAATTGGTAGTCCTTTGCTCTTTGCCAGTTGCCAGTGCTTAGGCTAAACTTATTAAAACTACCAAATGTGTTGGTGTTTTTCTCCCGACCTTTGAAAATTGAAGTCAAGTACCAAAACTTTGCTAGCATAAAACTACCCATAACCTTTTCATTTAAGAAAACGATGAGAAATCTAGGGTTTGAGAGGATAAAAATAGGATTTTTATATATTTGAGAGAAAGGAATTACACGATTAGGGTTTCTTTCGAGAGGAACCCAACTCTCCAAGCTTTAGATCTAAGAGACAAAGCTTAATCTCATTTAGGCTAGGGGTTCACTCTTTAGTCTAGGATTTTCTCAAAACAAGCAAAAAGCAAAAAGGAGATGAAGTTCTTCCAAACGTAAAAAGGACAGATCTGGCTCAAACTACAAATAACCCCACGAAAATCCAAAACTTTGCAAAGCGTCCAAAATCTTCACAAAAATGCCCATGGCCTAATTAGTCGATCCATGATCCGTCCTACGCTGCCTCCTCTGATAGTTAATGATCTCATCATTACTCCACCTTAAAAGAACCACCTTGTTCTTAAGGTGGAAATCCGGAAACCGATGTGCAATAGATCCGTAAGGTTCCCACAAGGTCTCATGATCTAGGTGTGTAACGTCCCGCTCCCAGTGGGTGTCGCTACAACTGAAACTAGAATGTGCAGGTCCCGCATGTGCCAGTGAAGTCAATGTGAAGCAGTGCAGAAAGTAAGGAGATACTATAACAAAGCAGGTAAGAACAGTAAAACAGGTAACACAGTACTAAACATGAAAGAGACAAGTAAAAGCTACACTACTGCTGAAACGTAAATGGAACACGTACATGCCGCTAGTCTAAGACTCAACAGTTCGGAACTGGAAGTCTAACTCGTACCACGCTCAATAGAGTAGACAATATCAAAATAAGAGATAAGAAAAGTAAGTGTACACCCAAAAGGAGACACGACAGCCACAAATATGATAGCACTGAACAAAGAAGTAACCTGGCATGGTAGTTAACAAACCCACACGACAGAAAAGTAAGAGGTACAAAGGCGATGGGACATCAGTTAAAAAGATACAGAAAAGAACCATGTTATAATGATTAAAATGAGCACAACTACTGTAAAGATGGTACTTACTAAAATGAACCAATACTAGGTTGTGACTTATGAGTGAGAGTACAATAAGCAACACAGACCCTCTTGAGACCGCAAGGGTGCTACTCTGGGTCGAGTCCGAAAGTAGAAAGTATTGTACTGTAAGAGCTGTTAAACTGTAAGAGCTGTAACATTGTGAGCTGTGGCGTGGCTCCAAGACCCATCAAGTTGGCCGTCCATATCTGCCTCCAAAGCCAAAGACAGGTCTCAGTCGCTTCCGCATTCTCCAATCATAAGTTTTTCCAAACCCGGTGAGTCAAGCTGAAGTAATCATTTTATTAGTTATTGTGTCGTGATGTTCAATATTGATTAAACTTCGTAGTCAAGGGAGATTCGAGATCCACTGCAATAGTAATAGTCTACCTCAAATCCTGTCATGTATGCAATTAGTAACAGGTCATGATAGTCCACATCAAATCTTGTCGTGCATGCAATAATAACCTGTCATGTCATGGTAGTTCCACCTCAAATCCTCTAGCCAATCAGTACAAGTGACATCTCAAGTAACAACCCAAGACTATGTAATTTAACACAATATTAAACTTAATGGTACTAGTAAACTCAAGAGACAATATGATAATGAAATTGGCATATCATAAAGTAAAGGCATAGATGTTTCTCATGGCAAGATGTTCCAATCTGAACTGATAGTAAAGCACCAAACCGTTCCATGCAACGAACCAAGAACAAGAACATGATAACTGCTTGATGGAAAGCCCGAAAGTCAAACCCAAGGTGGCATTAGGACAGAGGGATCAGATCCCAAGTAAACTACACGGAAGCCCAACACCACAAGCGAGGAAACCAACCGAGCCCAATAATGATCCAGGGAACCAAGATAGCACGTAAGAGAAGCTCCAAACCTAACAAGTAAAGAACCTAGAAGAGTAAGTAACCAAACCAGCCACAACCCACACGTGAGAGAAGCTAGCCGCAACCCAACAACAGCAAGATGGGCTAACCAGACTTATGAACATCCCAGAACCCCAAAAGAGCAACATGGGATTCAGTCGATCCCAACAAGCAACAGAAAAGCCAACCACAACTCAACAACCAGCATGGAGCCCAAAGTCGCAAGTAAGGGAAACCAATGAACCACATAACAGCAAGGAAACCCCAAACTCGCAAGCAAGGAAAGTCGTCGTACCTCAAATAAAACGGCAAGTCCAACCCGCAAGCCGAAGAAGCCACCGCACTCAATCACCAAGCGATGAAGCCCAGAACAACACGTAAGGAAGTCAACTAACCCAAGAACATCAAGGGACCCCAAACCCGCAAGGGAAACCCAAACCCCAACAGTGCACAAGGAACCCAAAGTCAGCGGGTACGAGACAACCAAACCCAACAACAGGCAAGAGAACCCTAACCCACAAGCAAAGAAAGACCCAAACCCCAACACAAACAAAGGAATCGAAATTGGAGTATATGGGATAGAGTCTACCGGAGATCGTCGCTGAAGAACCAAAGAAAGTTAAGATCTGAAGCCCAATCATCGGCAGAAAGCCTACCCGCAACCATCAGCAACTAGGGACACCAAATCCGTCAGCAAGGAGAGCCATCGGGACCAGCAATCAGCACTGAAGAACAGACATCAAGCAAAAAGGTCACCACAACCCTAAGACAACAAGAAGACTAAAACCTGCAAGCAAGAGAGTCAAGTGAACACATCTCAAGCTAGGAATTCTCAGATCGCAAACAAGGGAAATTCATACATCAACGACAAACCCAAAACATCAAACAAAACCCTTAGCCGAACTCAACGACAACAGAAAACAACAAGCCGCAATCAACATCTAGCAAGGAGCCACAGAGCGCAAGCAAGAGGGAGCCACAACACTCCAACCCAGCAAGCAAGAGACAACCCACAAGCAACCGGGCCACCGAAACCCCTAAAACATCAACATAGGGGCAGTTCACGAGCAAGGGAACCACTGAACTCCAAATCAGCGAGAAGGGGACAAACCGCAAGCAAAAGAGAAGCCGCAACATCGTCAGCAAAGGACCACAAGACAAAAGCAAGAGGGAAGCCGCAGACGGCAAGTGAAGGAGCAAGGGACGTACCGCAAGCAAGAGGGAGGGGCCGAACTCCAAACAGTGAGCAAGGAAGGAATGAATTGCAAGCAAGAGGACGGAGACGAAGAGGGGATGTGATTTATAGGGTTAGAGGGGACCCAGATGAGGCGAGGGGGTGCTGACGGATGAGTGAAGAGGGGACGTTGCGAAGTGACGAGGGCGTCGAGAGCCTTGTCAAGGGCCCCACATGATGCACAAGGAAGAGAGGAAGGACAGAGGGGGCTCGATGCGTTGTATGCGAGAGGACGAGGGCGTGGGGTCGCGATCGAGGGGCCCACGACGTCGAGTCGTCGCTATCGACGAGTTGGCGTCGAAGCCATAGTGGGTTCTCGCTGTCGCTGCGAGCATGCGTCGAAGCCCTAAGGGCTCGATGTGTCGAAGAAGACACGCGGGCTCGGGGCATGCAAATGAGAGAAAGTGGGAGGGGAAAATAAGATGCCCAAGTGGGCTGAGCCTGCTGCGGGCCACAAAAAGAAACAAGAAAAAAGAAAAAGAAAGAAAACGAGGGGAGTCGTTACAAGGTGGATGTGACTCTGGCAGCAATCTTAACCCATACGCTACCTGGCAAATTCTTACCTCAACCTCCTAAGGACCGAAGTAGCGGGGTGACAGCTTCTTGTTTCACATGTGTGCCAAGAAACGCTATCGATTGGGTTGCATCTTCAAATACACCATGTCACCCACCTCAAACTGCACATCTCTCCTATGTAATTTCGACTGTTTCTTCATAAGCTGATGGGCTCTCGTTAAGTGGCGCCTTAACTCCTTGGTCCCTCTCCTCCAGATACTGGTCCACCTGAGAAACTGGCGTGGAGTGATGATCATAATGAAGCAAATGCGGGGATCCCGCCCATACAAAACTCGAAAGAGAGTGGTCTGAGCAGACGTGTGGAAAGACGTGTTGTACCAATACTCCGCCCAAATCAGCCACTTCACCTACCGCTTCGAAGTCTATGAGACAAATCTGTTAGACCCGCAGGGTCTAGCCGCCAGCCCATTCATGGGCCGGCCCATGTTAGCCGCCGGCCCCCCTTTGGGCTATTTTGTGCGCGCGCCCCTTCGCCATAAAAACCCTAGTTTCTCTTATAAATACGGGCTAGCCGTCATTAGTGATTTTTATGCTTTATATTTTGAGAGATTCTTTATTGAGCGTCCTAGGAGTAGTTCTTAGATTAGACGAGTGCGGACGTCCTCTAGGCGTCTTGGGAGGAGAATACACCTTTTTGTATTCATTTATCTTGTTCTTTCTATTGATTTCTCTATAAAATTGGTATCGTTTGTTAGTTCCTAACAATTTGGTATCAGAGCACGTGACGATCCATGGCGGCTACGACGAGATCCCACGACAAAATTGAAGCTTTGGAGGCCAAATTCACGAGCGAAATCGATGGAATCAAGAAATCTTTGGCGGCCAATGACGAATCAATGACAAAATTGACGGAGGCCGTCAACCAATTGACGGCCAATTAAGCAAAGCACGACGACCAATTTGCACAAATGATGGCAACCCTAAAGCAATTGGCGGTGAACAACAAAGAGGAAGAAAATCCTAAATTGGGGGAAAAGGCGGCACCTTTGAAGAAGGAAAAGGAGAAAGTTGAAAGCTTTGACCCAAAAAGTGCTTTTTTGGTGGAGGATCTAGCCGACGACGAAGACGAAGAGCCATGGAAGGGGGACTACCGCGAGGAGGTACGACGGAAGGCAGTGGAGAACCAACGGGGGAGCGGCGGCCCTAGCCGCCCAACTTGGGAGCCGCGGACATCACACGAAAGGGGCGGGGGGGGGGGGGGGCTATCCCTCCTCTGTCGGGCCCCGACAGGGGGGGCCAGGCCCCGTCGGGGCTCGGCAGGGTCCGGTGACCCTGCCGGACCTTCGGCAGGGCCCGCCCCCCCTCCGGCAGCCCCGGAGGGGGCCGACAGACTTCGACAGGGGGCCGGAGCCCCCCGATCAACTCCCCAGGGGGCCGGAGCCCCCCGATCCCTCGCAAAGGTGGCCGACGGCCCTGCCGGAAGGGCCTGCCCCCCCTCCGGCAGCCCCGGAGGGGGCCGACGGACATCAACAGGGGGCCGGAGCCCCCCGATCAGCTCCACAGGGGGCCGGAGCCCCCCGATCCCTCGCACAGGTGGCCGGAGCCCCCCTGGCAGCCGCCAGGGGGAGGGGAGTCTCTCAGAGGGCTCGGACAGGGGTTGGGGTCCCCTGGACAGCAGTACGAGGGCGTGGGGTATCCCGGACAACCACCAGACACGAGTTTTGAGGCCCCTCGGCGGCGGACAGCGTACGAGGATGGTCACGGGCGGATTTCAGGAGATTTTGGAGGCCCTCCGGGGCGTCGACCAGCAGCTGAGGACCCCTTCTACGGTGACAGGCGCAGGAGAGGATATTACTCTGACGACAGGGGTGGTTACGAGGCGGAGTTCGGCAATGACACAGGATGAGACGATTTCGAGGGCCGTCGTGAGGATTACCGAGGAGACTATGGGGGCCGCGGAGGAGTACCACCTAAGCGATACGAGACTCAGGACGAGAGGAGGCAGCACTACCGGCCACATCACCGAGAGGAGGGACGGCCCGAGCAGGGACACTTTGGAGGGGATTGCAGAGTCTAGAAGCTGAAGATGCCGATCTTTTCTGGGGACGATCCGCACGCCTGGTTGTTCACAGCGGAGAGGTATTTCGTGGCGCATCAAATGATCGTGGCGCAGAAGCTGGAGGCGGCAGCCATCTGCATGAAGGGGAGAGCTTTAGGGTGGTTCCAGTGGAAGGAGAGGAGGCAGCAGATCCGTAGCTGGGCGGAGCTGAAGGACTTAGTGCTGGAGAAGTTTAGAGACCCCCGCTTGGGAAACTTACACGAGCAGCTGTTCGCCCTCAGGCAGGAGGGGCCGGTGCGGGAGTACATCGAGAAATTTGAGACACTGGCGGGGCGAGTTCATGGGGTGTCGGACGAGTCGCTGGAGGGCACCTTCTTGAAGGGGCTACGTCCTAGTCTTCGAGCTGCGGTGGGGCCATACAAGCCTCGAGGGCTTTCAGAGGTCATCGAGATGGCGCAGATGGTGGAGGACTCCCGAGCTGAGGATAGGCGAGGCGGGAGCGGCTACAGTGGGCAGATACATCGGATCACCACGACTGGGATAGGCGGAGCAGGGGTTCCTCCTGAGACAGTTCAGACAGGGCTTGAGAAGACGGGGGAGCCGAACCCGCTACCAGCTGGGGAGCCATTCCGACGGATGACCGATGCGGAGATGAGGGAGAAGCGGCAAAAGGGACTCTGTTTTAGATGCGACGAGCGCTTCTCTCCCGGACACCGTTGTGTGGATCGGAAGCTGCAGGTTTTGATAGCGGAAGCAGACGAGGATGATGGCTTGGAGGACGAAGGCATTGGAGGGGAGGACGACTCCCACTCAGAGTAGCACCGCCGGTACTTACACCACCTTGAGGACAAGGTGGTTCTTTGGGGGGAGTATTGTTAGACCCGCAGGGTCTAGCCGCCAGCCCATTCATGGGCCGGCCCATGTTAGCCGCCGGCCCCCCCTTTGGGCTATTTTGTGCGCGCGCCCCTTCGCCCTAAAACCCCTAGTTTCTCTTATAAATACGGGCTAGCCGTCATTAGGGATTTTTATGCTTGATATTTTGAGAGATTCTCTATTGAGCGTTCTAGGAGTAGTTCTTAGATTAGACGAGTGCGGACGTCCTCTAGGCGTCTTGGGAGGAGACTACACCTTTTTGTATTCATTTATCTTGTTCTTTCTATTGATTTCTTTATAAAATTGGTATCGTTTGTTAGTTCCTAACAAAATCATCACATGAATGTCTCGAGGGTCTTGTTGACGACCTCTGTCTGGTCATCCGTCTGGGATGGTAGGCGATGCTTCTCTTCAGTAATGGCCCCGGCTTCCTAAACAACTCCTTCCAGAAGTGACTAAGGAGGACCTTGTCCCGATTAGTCACAATAGAGCCCAGAACCCCATGCAATCTCACTATCTCCTTGATGAATGTCGTTGCCATTGTCACCACGGTATAATGGTGTTGAAGCGCCACAAAATGTGCTTACTTGCTGAGCCTATCGACCACCACCATGCTAATGAAATATCCCTTTGACTTCAAGCCGTCGATAAAGTCTATAGTCACCTCCTCCCAGACCCGATCTGGCAAGGCGAGGAGCTGCAGCAATCCTATAGGAGCTGTCGACATGTACTTATTACGTTGTCAAACATCACATTTTCCCATAATTTTTGCTACATCACAAAACCTGTCATGCCCCGCTTCCCTAATATGGAAGGCGAGACGTGAGGAGGTCCGCTCAGACGTGGAGCTGTGAAGATGCAGTCTGATAAGCGTCTGTAAAAATAATACAAAAAGTATCAGGTCCTTTGCATTGCGACGAAACAACAATAATAATGAGCAGATAAAAGAACATCCACCAATAAAATATCCAACAATTTTTCTCAACATCACAGAAAGTCACAAAAAGTACGAGTCTGAACAAAGGCCTAAAGCATGGCCAAACAAACAAGAGAGAGAGGTGCTAAGCACCGAAACCTAATCAGCAACTACTGAAACAACTACTAAAAGAGACTCCAAGTGAGTTTAGGACTGGTCACCAGTGTCCTCGAACTCGGTCTCTGCATGGACCTTAAACTCAGCGACAACGAACTGCTCGTTCTCTGCTACCTGCTCTGTCTCAAAACCTGACATGTGACACCCAAAGAGAAAAGGGCACATGTCAGCAAAAGTCTCCCAAAGAAAGAGGAGAACTTTTGTGCAAAGATACAAATATAGAAAACCACTAGCAGTTCTAAACAATATGAAATGACATGACATTAAAAGATTGTAACAATTTAAGATGACATGATGACATGCATGCACGTCGTAGCTGAAACTACGAAAAACACTGTTTCACGATTCATGAACACTAACTTGTCACTTTGTGCACAGGGTTCGCGCCTTTTCGCTGAAGTGGCTATACGGGCACACTTCTACGCTCAAGTGATCGCTTAACCCTACCCCTTCACGTGTATTGAGCGTTGGTTTCCCAACAACATTGTGCTCGCTTCTGGATCACGAGCCAGGAAGTGTTTTTCAATATGGCATAAGGTTGTGTCCGCAAAAGCAGGTACATAGCCTCAATAACATTAACATTTGTAGCGTGTGCTACTCAATCACGAAGAACAAATGATGCATGACATGGCATGTGATGAGCAGTTAAAGTGCGTACTGTTAAATGAAAATTAAACATGACATGGTAGCATGAATGAAAGCAAGTAGAAGTGTCGGATCTAGCTTCGTTGTCAAGCTAGATCAAGTAGGGTGTCGGATCTAGTTTCGTTGTCAAACTCGATCAAAAAGGGCGTCTAGGCAGCTATCATTTCACTGTCTAGTCTTTTTTACGCTTACAAACAAATTGGCCTAAAACGTGGCCTAAAACATTTATTGGCAAGCATCACTTGCCTGCACAACTAAGCTGAAGTCACGATCAACCAGAGTCCAAACTACCTACGTGTTCAGATTGCAGTCCAGCATACATTCCAATTCATTAATCTTGATTAGTGAATCACAACCATCAGAAATTACCAATTTTAGTTGATTAATAGTCAGGTGGTAATTTCTACGGGGCAGATCTTACCTCAACACGACGCGAGAGCTACTCTGACGTCGGATATCGGCGCCAGGGGTTGGATCTGGTATCACGAACATTTTGGGACAAACGGTTCTCTGCTGACAAAACACGGGTTCAATAAGTCCGTTGACGGAACCAAAAGTTATTAGGCAACCTAAAATGTCTAATATTCCAATTTTTAATTAGGTTCACTAGTCCGACCCGGGTCCACATCAATATTATGCTACAAACATGTCAACTATATAAAGTTGTTAAAAGAATAAGTACACAACCATTATTAATAGCAACCTTGGGTAATAATAAGTTAATGTCGTTCTTAATGTTAATGATACCTGCTTACTATCTGATTTTAAACTTATTAGCAACGTTATTTATTAAGTCCACTAGCTGCAATTCTCAGATTATTAGGGTCCAAAAACATGATCAACATCGTTGTCCAACATCCGTATACAAACTGAAATTAAAATATCATAACGAATGTTCACTAACCGTTACGGGGAGATGCTCTATGCTACCGGGGTGATCGTGGCGAGAGAGAGTAACGGCTAGGGTACGATGAACGCGTGAGGGGCCGCACGGCGTTGCCGCTCGCTGCGGGGAGCTCGCGTTGCGGAAGGCCGCGCGCTACGGATCAGGGCGACGCGGGGGTCGCGCGAGGCGGGGACTGCGCGAGGGGGTCGCGCTGCTGGAGCTGCTTGCTGCGGGAGGGGAGCGCGCGATGCGGGGCGCTGCGCTGCGAGGGGCTGTTGCGCTGCGGAGGGGTCTGAGCAATGCGAGGGTCGCTGGGCTGCGTGGGGCGGCGCTGCAGACTGCTGCGGCACTGCAGTCGGGGGTCTGGGTGGAAGATCCGGCGGAGGGTTGGTGGCTAGGGGTGGTCCGACGAGGGATGGAGGTAAGAGACGCCGGCGCTGGGGGTAGGGTCGGAGAGAAGCTCGCGTGACAACGCGAGGGAAGTGTTTTGCGTGAAAAAAGAGGGGCGGCAGCTCGTTTGCTTTTTGCTGGGAGATAGAAGAAAATAGCCCTAGGCTTTATTTAAATAGAAGATGGGCTGGATCACGTGGGGTTCTAGGGTTAATAGGAATTAGTTAGTAAGTGTTTTAAAAGTAAAAAAAATAATTAATAGTTGTTTACAAAGAAGGACGCACAGACCTGGGGCACTCAAAAATAAGTTTTTAGGTTAGTGTCAAATTTAATCAGAAATTTAATCAGTACCTTTGAATTTTGTTAAAAACGCACAGTCCTTTTAAAAAAACAATTTTTTTATTTAAAAATAGTTTATAAATTAGTAATGAGATAGCATATCGGTTCCTCGACGTCCAAAAATTACAAAGAAAATACCGGGGTGATCGCGCCTCCGAGAGGATCGTGGATACGGGGTTCGGTCGTGCGTCGGAACTACAGAAATACAATAATAAAACCAAATACGAAAATATGCACACGAATCAACATACGCACGAAGTACGTATGACCGGAAGTAGCCGTTACATCCCCCTGAAGAGCTCTTGTTAAAGACCCATCCCATACTAGGTCTCTAACACTAACCCATTTGTTAGAGACACATCCCATACTAGGTCTCTAACAATAGCCTTGCTAAGGACCTAGCCCATATCAGGCCCATACCACTGGGTTCACATTTAATTGTTAAGTATTAGCTAGCATCCAACCCAAAACTAATTGGTATTAGGTGGAGAGGCCTTCTAATACTTAATACTTTGCATTTTCTCTTTTCTTTTCTATGTGGGACTAATTTGGATCCTAACATACCACCACGCTTCTAACGCCGCCCACGGCGGCCCACTCTGGAGTGCCCACTCTGGAGTGCCCACTCTGGCATTATTAGGTCGCCCCTCTTAGGTCGCTCCTTTTCCAACTCGCCCCTTCCGCCTTTGACAATCACCGTCCACAGCGGCCCACTCTGGGGTGCCCACTCTAAGTGACCCACTCTGGTCCTTACCAGATCGCCTCCTCTTAGGTCTCTCCTTCCACAGATCGCCCTTTTCGCAACGTGGGTCGTAGCATGGGGCTAGCTCTGATACCATTTGTTAGAGATCCATCCCATACTGGGCCCCTAATCTAGTCCATTTGTTAGGGACACATCACATACTAGTCCCCTAACAATAGCCTAGCTAAGGACCTAGCTCATACTAGGCCCATAACACTGGGCTCACATCTAATTGTTAAAGTATTAGCTAGCATCCAAACCAAAACCAATTAGTATTAGGTGGAGATGCCCTCTAATATTTATACTTTTCATTTTTCTCTTTTCTTTCCAATGTGGGACTAATTGGGATCCTAACAGCTCTCTAGCTAGGCGCTGATATGTCTTGAGGACCACAGAGTAGACACCCACCGCGCTCCCGTGAAACTCCTGTAATAAGCTCGGAATATGAGCATAACTCCTTGGTAAGACCAGACGTCCCTTGTACAAGAGACGCTGCCCCTCTAACGAATACTCCAGATGTGTCGCTGGGTCATGTAGTAGTGCGGATCGAATCTTCACCAGACCCTCATCATCCCCAATTTCTCGCAGCAAAGGTTCTCAATCGAGTACGACATGCACCGACAAGGCAGACAGTTGTGAATCCACATCTCTCAGTGATAGTGCATTTGCCGCATTGTTCTCCAATCCTGGCATGTATTTGATCTCAAAGTTATATCTCAACAACTTGGCCAGCCATCTCTGATGCTCCTCTGACCATTCTTTGCTCCAGGAAGTATTTGAGGCTCCTCTGATCCGCTTTTACTATGAAGAACCGACCAAGTAAATAGGGTAGTTATTTCTGCACAGCCAAAATGATCGACATAGCTCTCTCGTAGCAAGAGCCCTCGCAGACAACACCTGGCTGAAAGGAAGTCACCGGCATGTGATGCTGCATCAGAACTGCTCCCAATCCATAGCCCGAGGCGTCGGTCTCCACCACAAAAAGCTGGCTAAATTCTGAAAGTGCTAGCACGACACACTCGTCATGGCCCTTTTAGGGCCTTAAAAGCTCGGGTGGCCTCCTCGCCCCATGGAACCTGTCCTTTAGCCGATTCGTCACCTGTCGGTCAATGATACTGTATCCCTTGACGAACTTCTTGTAGTAGCCCGTTAGTCCCAAGAATCCTCTCAATACCCCAGTGTGGTAGGGAGTGGCCAGTCAACCATGGCAATCAAACATGGCTGCTATTTTTGACTTGTTTGCCGACACGTCCTTCGCAGAAACATGACTCATATACTCCACACCCCGTTGGCCGAACATGCATTTCTTCCGATTGACATAAAGCTCATGCTTCTGTAGCTCCCGTAGCACGGTCGTTAAATGCTCCACTTGTGACTCCGTGGACGGGTTATACAGTAAGATGTCATCAAAAAACACCAACACGAACTTCCTCAGATATGGATGGAACACATTGTTCATGAGCACCTGAAAGGTGACGGGTGCATTGGTCAAGCTAAACGGCATGACCAAGAACTCATAGTGGCACTTGTGTGTCTCGAAGACAGTCTTCGTCACGTCCTCTCTCATCTAGATCTGGTGATGCCTGGATTTCAAGTCGATCTTTGAGAAAACCGTTGCGCCATGTAGTTCATCCAACAACTCGTCGATAACAGGAATGTGAAATTTGTCTGGCACCGTTTACTTCTTCAAAGCCCTGTAATCGACACAGAATCTCTAACTATCGTCCTTTACCTACTGCACATAGCTAGAGAAAGGGCTCACACTCAGTTGTATCACCTCTGCCCGAATCCGTTCTGCTACCATCCTCTCAATCTCACCCTTCTGCATCTGAGGGTAGCGGTATGACCACATACTGATGGGTGAGACACCATCTCGTAGTACGAGGTCATGCTCGTGGTCCTGGGGAAGGAGCCCGCGGGGTGCCTGAAACACACTTTAAAACTGAACCAAAACCTATTGCACGATTGATGGAATGCCCGGCTCCTGCTCTGCCTTTCCTACTGCCAATCCATATAGCTCTACCAAGGAGCCTCCCCCTCGGCCTGGATCCCACTCGACGTGGTGTTCAAGGAAACCCTGGATCGGCATAAACTAGGCCTCCCTGAAGTGTCACCACACTTTTCCCAAGCTGGAACTCCATTCTGAGTAGCTTCTAGTTGGTCTGTCTCCCCAGAGACTACATCCATCTTATGCCCAAAATCACGTCCACGTTGCCCAAGTCGAGCGGTAGAAAATCCTCCACAATCTGTATCTCCTGGAGATTCAAAATCACACCTCGGCATACTCCCCTACTTTGTTCTACCTGCATCATCCCAAAGCTCCAGGTATCTACCAACTGCAACCATTGCTGCTTCACAACACGGTTAGATATAAAATTGTGGGTGGCCCAATTATCAATCAATACCACCACCTCCTGCTCTGAGATCATCCCGATCAATTACATATCGTGGTTTGCAGGGAACTCCACTACGAAGTTGAGTGACTCATCTGCTACGTTTAGATGTGAATGCTCCTGCTCACATACTTCTTCTTCGTCAACCTTCACCAATTCCTCATCATCCTCCACTAGTAACACCTGGAGGGTGCGGTCTCGTCAATGATGCCTAGGGGTATCTTCTTGTCACATCGGAAACACAACCCATTCTTCTTATTGTTTTGTATCTCTGTCTCGGTCATGCGTTGAAACTATCCATTGGAATGTGCATCGTTGCTCCCCCTGTCTGGACCGCCCTACAAGGGCCCGCTGCCCTCCCAGAGTTGCCTGGCTGCGAAAGGTGGGCCCCTCCCAAGCTCCATTGGCCCGTCACTTTGCCGTGAGTTTACTGTCCACTATCTGAGCTAGCTCCATCATCTCCAACAACCCACTCGGCCTCTGCAAGCAAAACTTAGCCCTGATGTCGGGCTTGAGCCCCTTCATGAAGCTCTCCATCAATGTCGCATCAGGAATCCTTACGCTACTTGAAAGTGCCTCGAATCTCTTCCTGTAGTCCTTGATCGCGACATCTTGCCGTAGAGCCAGGAGCTGCTCGTGCAAATCC
This sequence comes from Scilla litardierei, assembly GCA_030789695.1. Classification (NCBI taxonomy): domain Eukaryota; kingdom Viridiplantae; phylum Streptophyta; class Magnoliopsida; order Asparagales; family Asparagaceae; genus Scilla; species Scilla litardierei. Next base: position 159,275,944 of record CM061136.1, read on the forward strand.
CCTCCCTGGGAGTCTCTGAAACGAACCAGCAAGCAATACTTAATTCTTCCCATGACCGCACTGGTTTCCATTGTTGTCTCCACTGAAATCAAGACAACCTTCTAAACACACGCCTACATCTTGCAACTTCTCTAGCTCCGTCATCTAGTACACCTCAAAATACCTCTCCGCGCGATAGACCCACCCGTAGGGATCCTCTCCTTTGAAGACCGGCTTCTTTAGCTTTTGAACTCTGTTCTCGGGCCCAAACATCCCCGTCCAGCTTTTTTCCTCGGCTATCCAAAGTGGAATTGTTGAAATGCATTTTCTGGGGCTCCTCCACCTTCCCACGGCCCTCCTGTTTTGCCATGGTTCCCCAGCCATTGGTCATTCCATCTGGGTCTCCGCCATCATCTGTCAAGCCCCAAGAGTCACCATCGCTAACCCCCGGGTTGCTGTTAGGGGTCATCGACCTTGATTCAGGCCAGAACGAGTCCCTGGGGGCCCCGCTGGTGCATGTGGGGATCGTGGGGTCCCTGCGGCATCACAGGGGCCAGCATGGCCCCTACGACTGTGCGGGAGGCCAGTGGCCTCCCTGCTACGAAACTGGGAGCCGTGAGGCCCTTGGTAGCCCGCTAGTGGCACGTGAGATCCCCAGGGGTTTGTCAGGCTCTCGCCGAGGTCCGACAGGTGCGAAGTGGTCTGGCGAGGCCCCGCCCCATCTAAGCTGGGTTTTGGGGAGCGACAGTCCCCCCTGCGGTTGTTGTCAGCTGTCAATCCCCCCATGTCCGTGGAGGGGGATTTTGCTCCCATGCTCGCCATTCCTTGTCCTTCTCCAGCGGATCTCCCTTAAAAATCACCATTCTTCCCTCACCCTTGTCCACCATTGGTCCATTTTGCCATAGATCTAAGGGATTCTCCACAAAATCGTCGCCTTTAGGTCTTTCCGTGCGGCGTGGATGGCGTTGGCTCTCCATGACCATAAAGTTTTGAATGTTTAATTAATACTACACTAAACTATTAAAACTATTTAATTTAGCTACAATATACTTTTAAAAACTTAATAAAACGCTACTATAAAGGTCTACATCGGGTAAGTTTTTGGAGATACTTTTAATTTTCAAAGGTTAAAGTGGTGGTAGTTTTCATAAATTTAGCCCAAGTGCTTACCTATCATCCTATGATCTTGGTTTAAATTTGCAGTGTGGGCACTACAAAAGCGAATGGTTTAGTCCAGCCCAACATAGGTTATTTACAGATGCCCAGGCTTGAGGGTAGGCTGTGCTTTTGCATTATGGGATTTTTGTGTGATACATTCTAAACATTTTCAGAAGGCGGCCTCCGTGATTGCGTAGGTATCCCCAATCTGCATCATCTATGGTGTAAGTGCCCATGTTAGGTGCTGCTCAGAATAATATTAGGTGTGTTCTTGAAGTGCCGTTGCTGCTGCCGCCTCCCTCAACTGGAGGTTGATAGGATTTACAATAGATTTGCGAAAGAAATTTAGGGTTTTTATTTGATAAAAGTGAAATTGACAAAGATAAGCCTCTAATTTGAGAAGGTCAACTTTCCCAACTACTCTAGGGTTGTACTCTAATCTCTGTTACGTTCTCTTCACATTCAACATAAGAAACTAATTACCATAGCCACCCATATATATACATAATAAACTGATTTCTCCATAATTATGAAATTGCCCCCCCTAGTGCCTAAAATTACAGAATTGCCACTGAATCTGCCCCCTTGCATATGCTATTGTTTGCCGCCCCTTGCTGCTCCCTATTGTCGCTGCACTCCTCAGCTTCGAGTCCATCATTACTCCCCTAAATAACCACCTTATCCTTAAGGTGATGTGAAATCCATGGAGACACACTACGCCAAGTGAGGGTGCACGTCCCCTCCTGTCTCCTCCTAAGTTATTATGCCTTCATCATCTTCGACCATCAAAACATGGAGACCGTGATCCAGGCAACGATGTCCCAGCCCGAACTTCTCGTCACATCGAAACTATAATTCCTTGGCACGCTTCTTCTGGATCTAGGCCTTTATGAGAAGCTTGAACTTGCTATCGGTTTGAGGATCGCTGATCTTCTCTTGACTTGTCTGAACCCCTCTTAGTTGGTACTTCTGAACCTCCATCATAGCATTAGTGCGGGAGGTGACTCCGTTCAATGCTTCCCTATCAGCCCGCTATGCCGTGTTCATATCCTCAACCATCTGGGTTAGCTCCATCGTCTCTCCAAGTACCCTCGGCCTCAGCAGACGTAGCTCGGCTCTAATACTCGCCTTAGGCCCCTTCATAAAGTTTTCTTCCAAAACCGCTTCAGACATAGCTCTTACCGGGCTCGAGATTAGCTCAAACCTTTCCATGTATTGTTGGACTATTCCTTCTTACTTGAGTGCAAAGAGCTGCTCATATAGATTACCTGCCTGCGTATCAAAAAACGGTCAAATATGCAATCTTTGAACTCCTATGAGTAAACTGACTGCAGCTGCTCCCTCCATTGGAACAAAGCCAATTCATGCCCCTTCAAACATATACATGCCACCATCATCTTCTCTTGCTGTGTCAGATGGTTCACAGTGAAGTACCTTTCTACACGGTAGACCCATCCATAAGATTTCCCTCTCAAAAATCGACATCTTCAGCTTTCGAACACTATTGTCAATCCCAAAATGTCCTTGTCCTACTCTCACTAGGCTGTCGTGGTGGAATTGCTGATAGGCGTTTTATTATGTGGCAGTGTGACCCCCAAATTCTCACCGCTGGACTTCTACTACGCCATCATTCCTACATCCACAGTCAGACCAATCTAAGTCTCCTTCGTCCTTATCGAAGCCCAAGTAGTAGTCACGATTTTCGTTGTAGACCCCAATGATACCCGCCGCTCCCCGGATTGTTGATGTGACTCGGTGGACAGCCCACCTAAACCCCAGGGCCCACATGCCCCCGGCAACCCACCCAGGGGCCATCGGACCTCGGGCGGCCCGCCCATGTGGCCGCCCCGGGTTGTGGTCATAGAGGCCGCTGCCTTCGGGAGCGGCTGCCCGGGTCGGGTGGTCGTTCCCCCAGCATTGGCCGCACCCCCCATGAATTTTGGGGGTTTCGCATCATGCGTGTGGTTTGTCGTCGTTTGGATGAAGATCTTCTACAATGCAACAGATTTTCATGTCCTTGTCCAAATGTATCGTCTTTCGCCCTAGATCTGCGTCGATTTCTTTGTCTTTGGTTAGATCTGGCTTTGTAGTCCCCATCAATGGATGGCGGCTCTTCAACTCTGATACTTGTTTCATTAGCGTTTTCATTGATGATTTTATCCAGGATTCTATCGATGAAATTCTTTCCACCAATGCTCGATTTTGTTCCTTGAGGATCTTATTTTCGCTTTCAAATTTTTCCTCTAAAGCTTCAATTTTTCTTGTCGACATCAGGATTGATTGCTTTGATACCAATTTGATAGAATTTGCAATAGATTTAGAAAAAAATTAGGATTTTTATTGATAAAAATGGAATTGACAAAGAGGATGCATCCAATGAGAGAGGAAGGCCAACTCTCGCAACTATTCTAGGGTTCTACTCTACTCTCTACTATTTTCTCGCCAAATTTAGCATAAGAAACTAATTATCCTAGCCCTCCATATATACCGATTTTCCCATAATTATGAAATTGTCTCTGGTATCTAAAATTACAGAATTGTTACTGTATCAGCCCCCTTGTCTTTGTTGTTGTTTGTCGCCCATTACTGCTCCCTTTTGCTGCTGCACCCCCTCAGCTACGAGCCCATCAGAGGTTTCCACTGGAGTTGTCGTTGTCATTGTCGTTGCCGTATGTTGGTTTTCGTTATACCCTTTTTTCTCATTTTGTGGGGGTAGCAGACGTTTATTTACCCACCATGGGTGTTGGTTCTATCGTTCTTTGTCCCTTCCTTTTTTGCTTCTATGAAAAATGGGTGGGGGAGCGGGATGGAGCTAGCAGGCGCCCTTTACCATCACGGATTTTCCTTTATACTTCTTTGTTCCTTCCTTTTCTTAGGGAGGGGTGTGATGGAGAATTGGGTTGGCTGTTGTCACTTTTGATCTGCTTATCACGGGATCTGTTTCTTTTCAAGTTTTGACATTGGTTCTGTAGACTAGTATATTATGTAACTGTTAGATGTGTTGGGAATTGAAATCCGCCAATTTCCTAGTACACGGTGAAACATTCACACATGAACACGAAATGAACATCGAGATATGTTGGTTTGGCTGGTTTGGTGGATTTAGTTCAACCTATATTTATAAAGCATTGATAGAGAATTACTGATGCGAAGAGAATTAAAATTTACAAGAGAACTAGTCACGCCCCACTTTTCAAACGGCACATAGCAAACCCGTATTTAATCTAAAAAGGATTCAGCCTCTTAACCTAAATATGCTAAATTTTTGTAATAAAATCACTGGTTATTTTATGTATAAACTAATAATGAGCAACTATATTAATGTTTTATAGTCTACATGTAAATGATATGATAGCAGCATGGATGGTAGTGATAAAAGTGAAGAATAGAATGTAGACAAATAAAAGATAATTTGATTATATATAGGTAAAATAAAAGAGAGACTCGCATGTTAAGTTTGCACCTCGGTGGTGGCATGCTTTGCAACATATTCTCAATGTATTTGCTCTCCGTACCTAATGGATGTTTCTAAAAAAACAATAACAAAAAAATAGAAAATATTTGTTAGCAAGCTGACCCTTGTTTAGGGTTTTGTAAAACAAGAAAATAAAAATATATTATACCGTAAACATGATAAATCAGACCAAATAAATATCAAGTAGTAAAACTAAGAATCGTCAAGCAGTAAAATTTTGAATAATAAGATTAAAAAATAACAATAAATGAAGAACAATCGTGTAATGAGTTATCAAATACAATGACATGGAACTTTGCAATGATCAGTTATATCAAATATAAGCACATCAATCAATAGAGTAGTATATGTCGTGCCCAAGTCTGTCGGTTCAGTTATGCTATCAAATAATATCGAATATGATTAGATATTGTTGAATATGATCAGATACGGTTAAATATGTTCAAAAACTATCCATCCGTAAATGTGGTTTGGGCCATGATGTCCAAGTTGATCCGATAATCAAATATGACCAATATTGTATCACTATCAAATGTCCGATTAGTTAATCCAGGCTAAAGATTAGCTCGTTTCTGAAGATGCAGTATGCAACTTGGGTGTTTCAATCTGCCTTGGAACAACGATTAGTCCATGTACCGGATGGAGATCCTTGTCGCTCTTGCATCTTTTGTGATTTGGGCTAAATCCAAAACCAACGGTGTTAAGTTATTACTTTACATTAAGCATAATAATTATCAACTCTATTGTCAACGCTCTAAGTCTATGGGTGCAATTTGTAATTTGGGTGTTTATTTCAACCCGGAATAAGGGAACTGTACATATACAGTAATGGTACACTCATCGATCCTGTTCCCTTTGTAACAATGAGTTCCCAAACCCGGTATATTGTGTATCAATTGATGCTAAGTACAGTAATCGATTCTAAGTATAGTAAGCAATGACAGTAGTCAGATACGGTCATCAGATGTAGTAGTTAGATATGGTAATCTGATAAGGTAATTTGATAAGTTAGCTAGGTAGTATTCAGGGACATTATTCAAGGGCAGTAATATGGTACAACAATTACGTACACTAATCAAGTATGGTATCTGATAATTTTATCAATTCAAATCCATTTAATTTCAATCATTTCCAATTCCAGTAGGAATCAATAATATTCCAAATCTAATGAGGTCATCTCAATTCCGTAAATCAAGTAAATGTTCATTCATTTCTTAGTCCTCAAGGTCAATGTCAGTAACGAACCACTGGGGCTGGGCTTGTGGGTTGGGTTGGGTTTGGTTTAGGAGGTGAAAAAATGAGTTTTATTGGATTGTGGGTTAACATTTTGTGAGTTTTGTAGAAAAATCAGAAATAAAATAGAAAAATCAGAAAACATCACTGAAAATCTTAGAAAATTATTTAGATTAATTATGAAAATTAAACTGTTTATTTTATTACAAAATATAGTAATAGGTTATGACTGTTACAGAACTCCATCTCTCTATTCTTTATCGTCTCACTTGCATCTCATCTCATCTTTGTCCAATACTCTATCGTTAACCAAACCCCCCTCGCACCTAAGATATGATAATATATATAATGTTACAGGAAAGTCTTATTACTGCCCATTATTTAGTTGTAGCCCGCACAATTAAATGATCTTGACCCGTTGGACCAAGTCCAACAAATGGACTTCCATGTTCCATTGCAACTACACACCTCACCTGGATGCTCAACCATGTGCGAGGCAACCCCAACTGTATGTGCATTCCCTCCTCGTTGCAACTTGTTTTCTTAATGAAACGATAGAATCCCACCCATGAACGCTTATGGTGTCTGTCTATTTACTTTTATGTTGATTGCACAGGCCAATTTATGCATATTGCATGTGTATGCGCACACACTGACTCCCTTTAGTTCTTTTTTTTATTATGGCACAATATAATAAGTAGAAATGCCTTAATCCAAGCATAATATACAAAGCATTCAAAAATATCTGCACACCTTAATTATCCACGAATAATGGACCTTCAGTAATTCAACTTTCTTACAAACAACAATTTGATATTTAGCAGTCATAGATATTGGTGTTTCTATCTCCAGTAGTAGGAGAGAAAGCATGTGCAGCATGCAATGCAAATGGATTACATAACCGGCGTGCCACCTGACCAACAAGTTGTACATAAAGCTCCAGCTTCCGCCATTATTGATGGCATTGTTGTCCATTGCAAAAACAGATTTGGATAGCCAAGGACCTGAAACTCAGGAATCTGAAACATGAAAAATAAAAATAAATGAAATTGCATCTGTCTGTATACTTATTCCACATCAATTATCATCATATCATGTGTATTCTGGGTACTACTATTATTAGGCCATGCTTTGCATTTTGTACTCTTTGTGAGTTGTTTTCTGTGCCTAAAACGACGAGGCATGCTAGCAGGTCAGGATATGCACATACACATATAAAAATGCACGCATGCCTGTGAATCTCTCTGCTGGACACAACCAGGATTTATACCAGGAGTACATTTGAGGGATGAAATTTATATTGATGGATCTATGCACCTTTTGTTGATATATTCTTGATATGATGAAGGAATCGTTTAACAAATTTGTGAAATCACCTTTACTTTTTCTCATGCTGGAGTACACGTTAATTACTAACAGATCTTTTTGCAACCATTGCAGTGTTCCTCGGGTGGCGCTGTTTTGAACAATGAAAAGTTGGTCGGATCAAGAATAAAAGTTTGGTGGCCACTGGATAAAGTGTATGCGACTGTTTTTCCTTTGAGATGCTCTCTTCTATAATAAGTTTTGATCATATGCTTCTTATTATCTGTGCTTTGGTTGACGAGTATTAAATACTAATATAGCTTTTGGGATATCAAAGTCATTATTAAGTACCATATAATCATGGTGATCTGATATATAAGCTTTGCCTTTTCTGCTAACAGGTTTTATGAGGGTGTTGTACAATCTTACGACTCAGATAAGAAGAAGCATGTGGTAAGTTGGTTATTTTTCTTACCATGTCCTCTGTATGCATGCCTACAGTGTGGGAGGATAAACTGGAAGTTACAAATTGCACCAAAAGACATCAATGCATAACCAATACCCTTTTGAAGAAAAAAAATGATGTGCCATTGATGCGATCTAGGCATATTCGTCGAACCACCATCTTATCAGCCATTCAACGTCAGGTGTAGGAAAATTGATTACCACATAAAATGTGTCGTCTTTATTCCAAGGACATCATATTTCTGCTGTTTGGTGTGGGAGTGGACTTCTCTATATACAGATTACATACCTCGATTTTGACTCAAAAGTGATCACTCGAATCTGTTTTCCAGGATGCGGTCAAAAGTCTTTGCATTCAAATGTTTCAATCTTATCACATGCTCTTCAGATGTTGCTCCCTTTGATATGTTAAGTTGGTCATTGGTCCCCTGCCTATAAATTGAACATGTATGGTCTTCCGTGTTTACTGAAATACAAACACTCGTTGATTTTTCTAACCATATCCATGGACTTTGTCGATGTGTGAATACTAGCCATTTTAACATTGTTGGCAATTCTAAGTTAGCTCTGAATTTTCCAAGTTGATTTTATTTGATGTGTAAGGAGTCACTTTATATCTCGGGTTAGCTCATGTCAACGCCGTGACTGCTATTCATGCTATTGCAAGTCCGGTTGTTTACCAGTAAAAACAATATAGAAAAAACATACCCATTGTAGATTGTCTCAAAACTCTGCGTTCTAGTCATCGTATGCCGAAACCTCCTTGTGCTCATGGTCAACACCTAACGGGAACAAACAAAGTACACCGTTATCTTAGAAGTAGATTATATCTAATTCAAACATACGGTTTATGTACGAAGTAAAATAGCATAATAGTACGAGGCATGTAGAATTAAACTACGGAACAAAAATGTAACATGTTATGAACATATTAAACAATTAAAAGAAAACAAAGTAAAATATTGAATTGAAATGTAACAGGTGTAACAACCCACAAAAAGGCATGCATATTAGTTTGCAATTTATTATTGTAATTGTAATTGTTTATATGGCATGTGGATGTAAAGTTGTATCAATCTTAGGCTGTGACTCATAATGGAGAGCACGATATGCAATCCGAAGAACACATTGTACCACGGGGAGCTACTCGGGCCGAGTCCAAAAACAGAAAACATGATGGCCTAATGATCCATCCGAAGTAACATGTTTGAGTCTCCAAAAGAGTCGGTCGAAACAAAAAATAGGAATGTGATTCTACCAGATGCGGTCTGAAAACATGGCTTCAGTCGCTCCCACACTTTCTCTATTATGAGTTTTTCAACCCCCAGTGAGTCAAGTGTAATGCCATTTTATTATTGTGTGGTGTCAAGTATAGTGTTCGGAGACTAACTGATGTTATATTGTTTTCATGGGTTTCATGTTATATGTTGGTGTGTTAGAAATGTGTTCAAAATCGTATCAATTGTATTGTTCAGTATCAATATGGGTGATTACTTAGCATGCATCATAAATTGTCAAGATGTAACATACTTTTTAAAAAGTGTCCAAGGTTCATATCATCTTAAATTATGTAGTTGGGGTTCTATGCATCAATTCAAATCATGTTCCTGACAGTTGTGCAAGTCATGTTTCAATTTTCATTAGATTTCAATTTTGAACCACAAATTAGTTAATCCAAAAACGTGATATGGACAATCCTGAACTGCACAATTTTAGTGATATTATATAACAGTTTTATTCATTGCATGCATGCTAAGTGATACCGCAAATAAACCAAAGGAATGGTGTCAAGCATATTCTTGTCCAAATGTAAACTCTTATTCTATCAATTTTCAGTCGAGGAACCAATCTAAAGAAAATTTCAGTTTACAACGCAAGTTTCTCAAAACAAATGTGAAAATTATTCTTAGACTGAAAATTATATTTATGCAAGTAAACAATAATTTTATGGGATCAGATTCACGACTTTCGACGATCAACAATTTTCTATAGTCTATCAGCCCAGAGGAGGTTTTGCTGCAATCTAAACAAATGAAGACAATGATAAGCCCGCAGGCCCATACAGCATAGCAGCAAAGCCAAGCTAACGAAAACAAACAGCAAGCAGAAATCCTGGGAAACCCGACCTACCGAAAACCATCAATAGAACAAAGGGGCCTGAACACAACCGCAAGACAGCCCAATGAACAACATTAGGGCTTAAGCTTAGTAGCCAACATCTGGTCAAAGCCCAGTGACAAACAGCAGCGGGCATGTCCCAAAGGAAAACCAACAACAGTGGTTGAGCCCATATGGATCAAACACGGGTTCAAAATCAGCCAAAAAAAATTTTGTCGCATGAAGCAAATACTGCAGCGGCCCAAACCAAACCTGGCCAAAAATCCTACTCAAAATTAAGGGACAAGGAGTCAATGACGAGGATCACCGCAAAACCCAAACGGGTTGCCGAAAGGTTACATCATATAGGAAAAAAAATCCCTCAATACCGGTGAATCATCACACCCGAAACCAACTAAAAATCCCAACAAAATTCCATGCTCAAGAAATTACAACAATATCCAACGATTTAAGTTCATATTCATTTCAGAAATTAAATCAAGAATTTAAAACATAAACCGAAAAACTTAGATTTAGAAATGTCCTATCGTTCACTGTTGATGGCCAAGAACCCCAAGAAATCAACCGGCGAGGAAAAGCAAAGAAATCAAACTCCACGACAAATCAAAACTCAAAATACAAAGAAATCAGAAATCAAAAAATTAAGAAGAAAAACCCTAGAATAGTTGCGTATAAATAGAAGAGGGAGGGAAAGACTCGTGAGGAGATAACATGGAGGAGATCAGGTTATCGACTTTATCTCGCCGAAGATGGAGTTTTCTGTAGAGGAAAGGTGGCGGCTGTTTTACACATGCGTGTGTGCGTTGAGCGACTGGGATTTTGTGTGGTGGGAGTACTAGTAAGATTATGGTTTCTTTTAGTGGAGTATAGTGGGCTGAGCTATTGAGAGGTTAAAGGAAGAATGGGACTTGGGCTTTCTACAAGGAAAGAGAGAAGGAAAGTAAGAAAAGGAAAATGAATAGGAAAAGAACAAGGGGCTGAGAAAGTGGGCCTTGCCGAGGTGTGGGTTTTGGGCCCTAACTAAAGAAAGAAATTTAAGGAAAAGAAGAAGGGAGTTGGGCCGAGTAGCTGGGCCAAGGAGGAGAGGAAAGATAATTAGAAAGGAAAAGAAAGAGAAGAAAGATATAAAAATAATATATAAGAAGAATATAATGAAAATTTTATTGGAAATTTACGGGACATTGCAGTTACCCTCAGCTAGGAGATGTCAAACTTATTGTCAATTGGGTTTTGTTTTCTTGTGCTCAGTGCCACTCATTCAATGGATCCGTATGACTTAAAAAATTAATTGATCTGATGCATTGCCTAGTCTCTACTGAATATTAAAGAAATTGATGTTGTAGATGCATGCTTTTGTTGCAACCAAGGTTTGAGATCTCGGTGTTGGTTGCGGTTTCGGTCGTTGGAATAATTGTAGGTTTCGTACAGTTTCGTCTGTTATATAGGTTTTGTTGTGTTTCAATGTATTTGTAATATTTTTTAGAATTGTAATGAATTTTTTAATATATTTTTAAATTTTCATTAAAATTTTGTTGTTTTTATAATTTTTATAATTTTAATAAATATTTTTTCGTATATAGTTCAAGTAGATACGTGTATTTAAATATAAACTCATTTTATTATAAGAAAGGATGTTTTGGCTGAAATCATTTGGTTTCCATTGAAACTAGCTAAAACTGAGCAAAATTAAGCGAAACTGAAACCATTTGGTTTCGATCGAACTGGCCGAAACCGAAACAACTTGCTTTCGGTAATTGACTCGATGTTTCGGTTTCGGTCGAAATTGGCCGAAACCGAGTTTCATAACAGCAGTTTTGTCTCGTCCCTCTTCGAAACCAAAATGAAATGGCCAAAATCGAGTTTCAATAGCAGTTTTGTCTCGTCCCTCTTTGAAACATCTTCGAAACCAAAATGAAATGGCCGAAACCAAGTGGTTTTGGTTTCGGCCGAAACCTCATTCCTTGATGGCAACCAAGAGGCAAGGAAAAACAGTTCACTTGTTGAGGACATTGCACCAGGGAAAGATATTCCGTTTGTCCTTATACGGCTTTCTTTCTGTGTGCCTGTTCTATTTGGCTATCCTCGAATTTACAAGTCTACTTTGCGGTTAGGCCTTCTCTTGAGCAAGGGAATTTTGAGATTTCTCCTTCACTTACAACTACAGTTGTTTGGTGTGCATACGGAACTGCTGATCTTTAAGATTCTTGACAGGTTTGTATGCTGCCATACAAACTTGCATCTTTGTGGAGCTTGGTCTGATTTTCAGTTGTCTAGTAGCTAAGAAAGCTTCATGGAGAAACACTTTGATGATGCCCCCAATGTTTGTCGACTTGTGTCTGTGCATGCAGATGCCAACATGCTTACTATATTTATATTATATATTTATTAATTTGCACATGGGCACATTCATGCATCCACATGATATAGCAACAAGTTTCTCCTGTCCGGTTTGGGTTATTACTGATATCTACGACAGCGAACAAACATAAGAGTTGCAGATGCAGAACCTTTGTTTCTGATGACATGTGAATGCGAAAATTGTTTAACGTTTAGAAATTTTCATTTAAATCCCTATAGATCACCAGAGTTTTTGTGATGAAATTGGTAAATTATTCTACGCTAAAATTAATGGCACAGGTGATATAGCTCGCATAGTTTACCAAGAGTAGGGTTTCCAAATTTTATAAAATTTATTCTATTGATTAGTTAATGTACATGGATTCATGCTTTGCATTATATTTTGTTAGAAATTTAAGCTAAATCATATTTTCATCCCTTATGGAACTGATACAAGCTTTTTCTTAGATATTGTATGATGATGGTGAAGTTGAGGTCCTCCAGTTAGGCAAGGAGAAGTGGGAACCTATACCCAGCACTGACATGCCTAAAAAGGTCTAGCTTTCTCTTTTGTTTTGTTTCATGTTGATATTGAGCCTTTTCCAATATGCTTTCTAATGCACACATTATCTAACAGCAAAACAAAACCCAACCTCCGTCATCGCATAATGAAATGTGAGTATTGTTTTCATACCCTTCTCATTTTATTTTGCTTTGCTTTTGTAATTAGCAAAGAGTCAATTTGGTAGCTTAGGACCTTGGTAATGGTGAAATAGGTGACATCTCCCTCCAGCAAAAAGTCCTACAAATGGGCTTTTCTTTGGTTATTGAATAAGGCTCTTTTGAAGGAGAAGACATCCGGGAGGGAAGAGTATATGACCATCCAAGTCCCTGGATTAATAAATAAGATAAAATTTGTCAAAAGCTATAATTGAGAAATGATGAAAAACCGTCGTCTGCCCAAGGGAGCAGGACAGTTGCCCTTGAAACTCATTTTTCCCTTCCTTTTTTAAAATATCCATGAAGTTATGCCATCAAGAATTAGGTATTTCTTCTGTATTAAAGGTCTCTATTCCGCTCTTCTTTCCTTTTTTTCTAAGATTCATTTCTGTCAGCTTGTTTTTTTTAACTGTCCAAAAAGTTATGCAATGTAACCCACTATATCCTGCTCTTGAAACCTGGTCCTTTTTCCCTCTCTTATTTGAAATATCCATGAAGTTTTACCATCAACAGCTATTCTTTGTTGCCACTTCCCCGACAAAAACTGTCACTTTTCTGACTGCCTCTCCTTTGTGAACAATATACCCTTTAAGTTCTGAAGTTGGTTATCCTGCTTGGTTGTTGCAGTCCTCTTTAAAATGTGTCTGGTATCGCCGTCAGGCTATTATTTGTGTTCAATTATCCTATTTGGTTGTGGCAGCTCTATTTGAAATATCATGTATCTGCTTTTATGTGCTTTTAGTTGATTAAATGTACTTTTTGAGATAAATTTTGTTTTCGATCTCTCTTATGTACTTTATTGAAGCTGCAGGCCTCTTGAGAAGGCGAACATGAAAAGCAGGCTGTCAAATTCCAGACTGAAAGGGAATTCTCAAAAGAAGTAAGATGAAAGTTCATTTTATGCCTTTTTACCGTGCATTTCTTGGTTTGCTTGTTCACTGCAATGTGTTTTGTGTTCTCTCCAGGGTCGAAAAAAGACGTGCTCCACAGAAGAAGCATACACAACCTAACAGCGGAAATGTGTCAGCAAATGCAAGTGACGGGAGTGATGCCGAAAGCAAGAGAGATTATGATTTATTAGATGCACATTCTCATTCTGGCTCTGAGATTGATGATGTCAGTTCAGGTGCGTCGTTTGGAAACATCTGATCTGTAGACATTTTAAGCTAGCCGAAATTCTCAAAGTGTCTTTGGTTTGTGACATTTGGGTGTTCTAAGGACATGTCTCATCCGGACAAATCTAGGGACGTATCCTAGAACCGATGTTCATGTAAATATACTCAAGGATTTTGGGGCATTGTGACACTGGATTAGGACATTGTTACAGGACATTTAATGACCTGGCTTTTATGGATCATATTATCATTCATAAATTAAACATATTATTAAACTCTAATATTAATTAATGATTATTAAAACTTAATAAAAATAATTTATCCAGTTACGATTATAATATTATTTAGTTAATGAAAAATAATAATTATGATGTAATAATGCAGAAAAATGATTGATATTTAGCACATATTGTTCGACTATAAACAAAGTATTATTCAGTTAACCAAGTTATGATTCTGAACAGGTGCAACCGTCTCAAAAGCGAAGCAACCTCTTTCACACAAAAACATATTGTAATTAAAAAGCTGCATGATGGTTTTTCATATTTCAATAAAAAGTTCATTCTACTAACAATTAGTGCATATTAATAGCTCATCATGCAATTTTGATCAGAAATTAAAGAGGTATGGCACATGAAATACCTAGCATCAAAACATTTGGGGAAAACCCCCATAGATTGCAAATATTTTCTTTTGTTATATTTGCTTACAGCTGAGTATTGTATAAGGTATTTGTCTGCGTTCTCATATAAACATCAAGGGTGATTCAATTCTATAATGATTATAATCATATTTGATTCAGGGACAACAAGATTCTATTATTTAACAACTAAACCCAACAGCATTCTCTGTTACAGATCATGTTCATGTCCAGACCTTGATCAATTTAGGTAGAATTTTCTGTCACTGGAGATTATATATATTTGGCATGATAAATTTAAACAAATTTAATATATCACGTGTATCTAATCTTTGAATCCTTCAACGCAATGTATGAAGTGTCAGTTGCCATTGGGAAGGCATCCATATAAGTTAGGACAAATTTACAAAGAGGCCAAAAAAATAATAAGGAAAAACGACCTAAAATAATAATAATTAGCAAAACAGACCTCTTCTTGCCCAGTCAGCGCATGAGCTGCTGACTGGATGACCCTGGCATGTGGCCCATGGGCCGCACTTCCCAAGTGCGGCCTTAGGCCAAACAACCACATGGCGCTGAAGCCCAAACTGCGTAATGAATAAGTCAATAAAAACAATTTCATGACAAGTTCTGGATCTAACTTCCTCGTGCATTGTAATTTTCAGCAGCAGCTAAGTAAAGAAAGCCCCCCCATATTTGGTAGTATCCAGTGGTAATTCGATTAACCCATTTGGGTTATGGGACAAATTCTGCGGGAATAACTTTTTGATTATGTATTCATTCTACCGATTGTCACTAATCCAACGATAAAGAGGCCATTTAGCACCTGTTTGGTATTGGACTTGTGCCATCAGATTGTGACGATGAGACTGACGGGATCTGAAACCCTAATTAAATATCTAGGTTGCCTGCATTCATTTGGCTACTGTAATCAATTTTGTACAGTTTGCTGATTCACTTGACAAGTGGTCTATTCTAATTCTTAGGTTGGGTTTGTGTCTCTGTCATTCCTACCTTCAATCTGACAGTTGATGCCTCCAACCTTGATATTGTCCATGCTTTATTTCCTTAGTTTGCGTCGACCTTTCGTTTTCCTGGTGACAATGGCAACTGGCATCAACCATGTGTTTAGACAGCCACACACCTCAAGCAAAATTAATGGCTTGCCGGAAAACCAACTCAGGCACAGAGGTGTAATCTGATCTTGGAAAGTGCGGCGCCGCACTTGGAAAGTGCGGCCCATGGCCACACACCAGGCTTGTCCAGTCAGCAGCTCCTGCATTGACTGGGCAAGAAGAGGTCTGTTTTGCTAATTATTTTTTCAAGGTCGTTTTTTCCAATTATTTTTTGGCCTCTTTGCAAAAATTGTCCTATAAGTTAAGGGAGCATTATGCATCATCCTTTCTTCGGTTATTTTGAGTTGCAAGTGTAATTAAACAATAATAATTAAGCAAGGTATTTCTTGTCAACATGACCTAATATGAACTAATATTTTCTCAATTGAATGTTACAATCCAATTTCTTCTTGATTTTCAATTTTAAAAAATGTTAGCAGAACAGGTCGGAGATGGTCGTGGTTGATGCAGGGCGGAAGATAAAAGGGATTGTGGTGGGGGAATTTAAGGGGAAAAATTAGTGATTTGATAAAATTTTATGTCTCACATTTTGGAGATATGATGATTACCAACTCACACACCTCGTCCAAGGAGATTTCTCCAATTTCATGCCTAGGCAACCAAGCTCACTAATACTCCAATGTAATTACACCAATTTTACTTAATTTCAATTCAAGGAAAAATAAAATAAGTTTGAGATCTTTATATAGGCTTACAACTTGACTAATATCCTAACAAATTCTATATGTGACTAAAAATATCAAAATAAGGGAATAATTTAAAGACTCAATTCCTACAAAAGACTCAACTTAGTTTGTGGAGAGTGAAGATTTTTCTCTCGAACCAAAGGCTAGGATAGCTGTCTCCTCTCGGAAGAGGTCATCTGTCCTGTATTCCATATTAAAATCCAATAAAATTCCATCTTTTTCTCCCAAATCCACTAAAAACTCTAAATTTGTTCCTAATCTAATTCAGATCATAGAGGTACATGAGTTAGTTGTTTTACAAATCAACCAATTCCTTTGATTCTTAACTATACTCTTGGGTCTGCTAAGGATCAACACAATTCTCTTTCATCTAAATATAAACATGTATGTGCCGGCTTGCCTAAAATGCATAAATCTAAGTTGTATAGTCAAGTCCTGCCTAGCAGAATATATGTAGCACCCATTGAAACAACGGTTAAAAATGTGATACAAAATACCTAAAACAAAAAATATATGATTTTTCGGTATTTTTGAGCCTAAAACATAAAAAAATACATGTCCCAGAGGTGTAAACAATATTCGGCCTAATATTGTGTAATTTTTAGCGAATTTCTCTTGACACAACTCTTGAAACATGGCATCCATAAAACAACAGGCTCACGCCTACGGCCCGCGTGTGATGCGTGATGCATGTGGCAGAGATGTGATTGTGCACGACACGGATCGGACGCGGCTACGTCACGCGGCAAAATCCTGGTAGTTGAGCGGCACGATCTGATGGTTGGAGACGAAGCGAATGCGGAGTGATAGTAGCGAGTGGGATGGAATTCGATTTTGATCCAGATCTGGTACTGTCCACCAGATCTGTTAGGTTTTATTAAAGGATATTTAAACCCTTGTTTTATCCTAGATTTTGGTGTAAATTTTCTGTTGAAGTTAAGGGTTACATGTAGAAATGTAAAGGATAAACTGAGAGGATCATGAGAGTGTTGTTTAAAAACCAATAAAAAGATTTCTTTATAATTTTCTTCTCCAAATTCTTAGCAGGCTTGGTTTCTCCTTGAACCAAGTGTCATTCTTTGTAATATAAGATTATTGAAGCATTTATAATCTCTCCAACTAAGCAAACAATAAGGACCGGATGGACGCCGTATAAATCTTGATGTCATGTGTATTTTTGTCAAGTGCTTGTGTTGCGGGTTTTGTAGAGAAAATTGTTAGTTTTACTTGTTGGTTCAATGAATCTTTGGAATTCTGCAGGGTGATTACTAACTTGATAAACATATCAAGTGGGTATAAGAGCCAAACAGTACAATGACGAAGAATTTTACAAAAAAATAGTGCAATTAGAGAAGCAATTGCTTGAGTTCGTATACGGGTATGTGACGGTTGTAGGAGTGCAATATAAAATTGAAAAGTTCGATGGCATGTGAAATTTTGAGATATGTCAGTACAATATGAAGGTAATCTTGAGGAAGTACATGGTGGTATATGACATAGATACTTTATCGACTGATATCTTGGAGATGGAGAAGATGTGCATAGATGATTCAACTATGACAACCATCCAGATAGGCCTGTCAAACAAGGTGATTTGTCAGGTATTCGAGAAGACTACGATTAATGGATTATGGGGGTAGTTGAATAAGCTGTATCCGAAAAAGACTCACTAACATGCCGATTTTACTAAAAAATTTATTCAGATGCGAGATGTGTCCTTATTGGAAGATTACATAGATACCTTCAACGGTTTAGTGATGAAAATGATAGCCATTGGATTGACTGTAGAGGCGGAGCATTATGTGATTATTCTGTTTCTATTATTGTCAAAGCAATACAGGGTGTTTGTTAATATTATAGTTTTTAGCCGATATACTCTGAGTCTTAAGGACATGGATGCAGAGTTTTACAATAAGGAGTTAAGCGAGAAGTTAAGAGATCAGATGGCTGGATGTGGTTTGAGTAGAGGAGATTCAGACTGCCAGAGCCTATTTACTTCGGGGCGAAGCAATGCAAAATACAGTAATATGAGAAGATTGAGATCGAGGATTAGATGTACGTCACATTGTATTTGCGAGAACCCCAAATATTAGAAGAGAGACTACACAAAGAGGAGGAACAGATATAAGGGGATGTAACAGCATCTTCGTCAATAGCAGTTATGTTGATAGAGAAGGTTATGAGCAAGGAGGTATACGATGTGCTCGTAGCATGTTCGTCAGATGCTAGGAATCGTGCATATGTTATGGATTCTAAAGTGTTCCGCATGACATCAAATATGGTGTATATCTAGACCTACGAGAGGGAGGAGGATCCATTGGTCCTTATATGTAATAATAATGTGTGCATGGCTGTTAGAGTTGGGTTGATATGAATCAAGATGTTTGATAGCATAGTACACACATTTAGTAACATGTGACACGTTCCAGAGCTGTGTAAGTCGTTTTTTTGGTGGCGTTAAATTTCATAGCTTGTAAGGTTACGATAGAAAAGGAACATCTGAAGATATCGAAGGGATCGATTGTGGTGATGAGAGGAAAAAATCAGAGACTTGTTTCTATTTAATGGGTCGATTATCATTAGAAATTTCCATACTAGAGTTGATAGTTTGCATGAGATGAGAGGAAAAAACCCGAAAAATTGTGAAGTTGCACTGTAGCAGGGCTTCAACTCATATTGATCAATGGTTGCTTTGAGCCATTGACTAGTCAAACAGCTAGTTAGCTGGAGCTAGCTCGTGTTGGCTTTGTGGCTTTGGTCAGTTTCGCTTCGGATCGATCGGTTCGGGTTAAGCTGAGGAATAGTGTCAGCTCATTTATGGCTTGGATAGCTTGGGTTGATCGATGAACGATGTCAGTGACTATGGGTCTGTTCAGCTTAGCAGTGTGGCTTGATGTTGAAAGCACTTTGTCAGAATCGTTACTGTATCACATTGATACCGATGACAAAATCGATCGCTTTCGCTGGCATTTGTTGTTGGGGCTTGTGGCATTGGATGTGGCAGATCACATCGAAGATAATTATGTTTCAGTGTGACCAGCTGCCATCGGGAAAGCTGCCATCGGGAAAGGTAATGATGTCATTGTTTGTTGTTGAATACATGTGACTGAGTGTGACAGTAGCGGTTTCTGGATTTGGGATGGTGGCAGCGGCGGTAGCTGACGATGAAGATGTCAATTACAATGGTGGATGGCCACGACGAGGGTGGTGGCGAGCTGTTAGGGAAACTGAGGAAAAAGTGGAAATTTTTCTCTTTTGAATGTCTTATTTTTTTAGTCTTTTTTTGAAATTTTTGTGTTTTTATATCTTTTTTAGTTGATTTACCTTTTTTTCATGTCTTTCTTTTTTCTTATTTTCTGTTGGTCTTTCTATTTTTTTCGATTTTTTCTCTCTTTTTACCTAAAATCTAACTAAAAGAAAAGAAGCGGATGATGAAGAAGAAGAGAAGAAATAAAGAGAAAGTTCAGTCATATCAAATATGATGTAGGCCGGAAGAGAAAGGAGGCTGTGGTATGGAATTTGGGGGGGGGGGGGGGGGGGAATTTAGGTCTTTGAAAAAATTTCGAGTCTTGCATCTTGAAAACCTAACGATCACCGACTCACACGGCTTTCTTGTCGAAAATTTTCAAATCTAACGCCTAGACAACCAATCACATTTTCGCACTCTAATGTAAACCATTTATTTAGCAAACAAATAAGTTTACACAGTTAAGTCAATTTCTATTCAATGAAAACTAAAATAAGTTTGATGCCTTTATATAGGCTTACAACTTGACGTGTCTCCTAACACATCCGATGTGGGACAAAATACCAAAATAAAAAAATAACTAAAAGAGTCAAAATTCTTGCTAAAGACTTAACTAACAATAGAAAAGACTCAAATAACTTAAATAAAGATCTAAAAAATTCAACTCGAATCCCTAATTGGATTTTCTTCAGTGGTGGGCGAGGTGACAGGTCTGGCGGTGGATAGCATTGCTTCTACTGCTGCTGCCATCAATTGTTGTGGTTGTTGCCATCACTGCATGTGCCTTTCGCGGCCTAGCGGATTGGTACAGTGACAATCCGACTAAAGGGGGTATCGACGGAGGCAGGCCTGTCAGCTAGGGGGCATCAATGTGTGCAGTAGAGGGAGGAAGGTGGCTGGTATGAGGAAGAAAATGATCTTGATCTTGCTTGGTATAGAGGATTTGTCTTGAGTTCTCTCTTTGTCCTCTGATTTTTTTTTTTTTGATAATTTTTTGTCTTGCGACAATGGTACATATTTTCCTGGACAAGTTTTTTGCTTAATTTATAAAACTGCTCCAAACTCTCTGAAAAATAAGTAATACTATCTTAAACATTCAAAATTAAAGAAAATGCCCGAAAAATTCCAAGTTTTTTCCAAAACTACCCACATAATCTTCCAATACATTTCTTGTCATGTGACTGACAAGTGATAATTTAATCTCCAAAGCAACCTTCCCTTCAGAAAATAATTTTGTACCCAAATTAAGAAATTAAATTAAAAAACCCCCCTGCCCACATGCGCTGTCTCTCCATGCATCTTCTCCCCGAACGGCCACCACTCGCCCATGCACTGATATCTTCCACTACTCGTAATGTGGGGTTCTTGTAGGTCTTTTAGATTGAAAAGAAGGGCTTTTAAATTGAATGATTTGCGTCTGGGGAAAACTGGGCTTTTCTTTTGAGGATGAGGGTTTGAGTTTCTGTTGTTCCCATTGTTTCAATTCTGAGGAATAAGAATTGTTGGGATCAAAGAGTGAGAGAGAGGTGATGATAAAGATAGGGATGATCATACGAGGATGGAGAAGCCCATGGTTCCTCCTTGAACCCATATCTTGTCTTCAGATGTACTCCTTTCTATTTTGATTTTTTGTTGTTGCAAAAGGTTACTTTTTTGATTGATAAATCTGATTTTTGTGGGAGCTAGCATTAATTTTGTTGTTTCTGATTAAATATATTAGAAGTTTTGGTGAAGCTTAGTTAAGTGGAGTCAAAGTTTCATTTTATAGTTTAATAGAGTTGAATTTTTTGTCGTAGTACTTAAATAGTTTGTGGCAGTTCTATTACTACTATTGAGGTGATTTTGGGTTTTTTGAAGCTGTTGCATGTCTATGATGTCTTTTGCAGTGAACAAGTAAAAAATTGCAGAAAATATTAAATGTGCATGTTTTAGTGTAAGATCTAGAATTAATGTCTCACCGTTGAGCTTGAGAGGAGGAAGAAAGCCAACTGCTAGTTGAGGTAACCCATTTGGCGTGATATAAATAATTTTATATAGGTGATTTAAGGTGAGACAGAATTATATCTTGTGAATTTAAGGTGAGCTAGACAAAGTTGAAAAACCATTGTTCAAAAATCTCTTCTTCCTAGCTTAATTTTCATTGACTATGGTTGGTTGGTGGTGAATGTCTGCCATGAATTGTCAACATGCATATATTTTCCGTCAGAGACAATTTTATTTTTAATAAATACATGTTTCCACAAATTTATAACAATGTATAACATAGAAAATTTGATGGCTTAAATATAAAATTTTGAAAGAGAACAATAGTGAAATAATGCAAAAAACTAATGATTTCAAAACATATATAATATAAAAGATATTGAGAAGCAAAAAATAACAGAAAAATTCAGATGAAACAAATTATGAAATAGTGAGAAAAAATATATTAGAAAAGAATTATAAAATAAAATAGTATTGGCGTGGAATAAAAAGAAAAAAGTCGAAGAGAAAACACATAAATAATGAAAAATGAAATTTTAACATAAAAATAAAGAATATTGCAAAAAAGTCATTATAGTATAGTAGTTTCAAAATATAAGGTAGTTTTGATAAACATTTTCAAACTTCAAGGTATTTTTATGAAAGTAATTACAGAAGGGCATTTTGGTATTTTTGTATTTTTGTGGGGATTTTCTTTATTTTTGAAACTTAAAAGTGGTATCACTTACTTCGCTGAAAGTTTAGTGTATTTTTTGTAAAGTAAGCCCAAGTTTCTGTGACATGTTTATTCCAATCCCAAATATTGTCCCCAAACCGGAAGTTAAATGTACTAGAAGTTGTCCAAACCTAAACTCCAAGATGCAAATGTTCCATAAATGTCTCGCCCAAGTCTCAATCAATCCTTGTAAGTCATATTTGTGTTAGCTGTCACTCGGCTTTTATATAGATGTAGTTTAATAGATTTGATGATTGATTAATGTTGTCATTATACCATCAATGATCCTCTGACTATTGTCATTTCTAAGGATGGCCCTTAACAAGGTGCAGATTATAGGATATTTGCATGTGTTTCAGGACTAGTCTTGTTTGACAAAATTGATACCCATCTATCATATAAAAATACTTCCATATTAGGTTCAGGCACGTCCAAATAGTATGCTATGTTGACTCCAAAATCGAAATTCGGGTTTTGTTGGTATTTCAGTATTATATATAATTATACATTCACAACCAACTTTCCAGTGCCTGGGAGACCAATTGGGCATTTTTCATGTACCGAAATGCTTTCCACATTGTGCGAGATTATTTTAAACTGTATTAGTGGAGATGCCACAATTTTGTGAAGGCTAACTTTCACGCAATGAGCCTTCTGCATTACTCATAACTGCCATGAATTTTTATCCCAAATCTTGAATGAAATACCATGTCGTCTTGTCTCTCCATAAAAAATGTGGTCGCATGCTTACTTTTTATGAAGAATATGCATTAGCCCTAGTACGTAGTGTTAGGTTGAAGAAATATATTAGAAATTACACAAATAATTGGAAACACAATATCTCTAATAAAATCCAAAATATCACCAGATACCATCAAATACGTTTATTTGATTAAATGTTTATTTCATCTCTACTGATAAGAAATGTAAGACGAAGTTTTGAAATTCCATCAGCGAACACATGCCACTTGCTTGAGTATGGTTCACTGTTCAGTTTGGGGGAGTCCAGGAGAAGGCACAAAGTTCATGAATAATGAGTCTAGTTCACGGTGAATTTAGCCTCTTTGAGAAGTAACTTATTTTGGTTTCATCATTCCTTTTCTGATTCTATAGATGAAGGTCATGAAGGGAAGAATACGGTGCTTCCTACTTCGAAAGCCGAAGACGAGGGTAAAGCCACGCCTCCACAGTCGCCGGAGGAATCATCACAGGAAGAACAACCTGACCCAACCAGCCGACACCGCGAGGAAGATTCTGACGATGAACCACTTGTAAAATTTGTTTTCCCGTGCATATTCTCTCCAAAGTCTTTGAGATACCTTCTTGGTCGATAATTATGCCTACCATGTCTGCAGGGTACATGGATGCGTGCTGGGAAAGTTGTGTAGAGGTCCGATGTGTAGCCACTAGCTTGATCTCCATTAACACGGCTGAGTACAGGCACGTTGCCTCCGCATACAATGGTTTCCTGGAACGGATGTCGCTGCTGACGTAGTGAGAGTGATGATTGGTTGTTTTTAAAATTTCATGGGCATACTAGGGTTCATGTTGTATGTTAATTAGCTTTGGTAGCTTCTGTGCATAAATGCATAGGATTGGTGCAAGTTCATGATAAGCAGAAGCTTCATTTTTATTTTTTTGTCTTTTCCGTAGAAGGTCATTCCTGTGAATTCACTTGAAGATCCATCCTATGTAACTTCCATCCAAATTCACTGGTGTATCTGTATCTCAAGGATCCTCACAATGAGGGTGGGCTGCCATGAAGCCGCGATGATAAGCCGTGTCCCATAGCTGATGCCGATGATTCTTTGGTGGCTGCCATCATTTGTTATTGATGTACTCAGCCGATCTTTGCCTGCAACTTGTAATGTGATTGTTAATCGAAATCCAACTGATTGGGGGTTGTGCTTGATGTTGTTCCATAGTGTAGCGGTTATATTGTAATATCGAATGCCTGGTAAAGGTGTAATCTATTTGGCTGTTTATTCTTTTGTAACTCTCATGCATTTCCTCATAAACAACTATATTTTATTGTCTGAGTTAACTTGTGGGCCAATGTGCGTAAGCTGGTGTGGTTTTTGTGTATGGTTGTTAATTATGATTCATGAGTCACGAAATCTAATTTGTATTAATCGGGGCAAAAAAGGGGGATAAGAATCCAATTCAAACAGTGGAGGAAGAGGGCTTTGAGTAATAGTAAATTTTGAAAAGGAAAAAATAAATTAATGGGAAGACAATGAGGCCTTGCTAAGCTCGGATTCTGCATCAGCCTTTCGTCCTCTGATTAGAAGGTCGTATATCGTATCAAGAATTTTAACCTCTAAGGAGTGACATCGTATATATTTGTGTTGAGCTAAGCTACTGCCAGAAGCATCTAAAGGTACAGATACTTCCAAATTTGGTTTTGTACAATTCACCTCCAAAATATGCCTACACAATAAAATACGATCTATTACTTACTAACTATATATTTCAGAAAAATCTGCACATGTTTTTCTCCATACATGATGAAAGTGGCCAGAGGTTTGCATCAGTATTGATCTCAAAGCATGCTAAAATATGCCGAAATTTTATTTATAATTAGCAAATCACATCTAACATTGTATTTTCTAATTGTCCAAATCAAAGCGAGTGGTCACATCACATCCCAAATGTTGCTGGAA
This sequence comes from Scilla litardierei, assembly GCA_030789695.1. Classification (NCBI taxonomy): domain Eukaryota; kingdom Viridiplantae; phylum Streptophyta; class Magnoliopsida; order Asparagales; family Asparagaceae; genus Scilla; species Scilla litardierei. The sequence continues at coordinate 159,300,919 of CM061136.1, forward strand.
GTGGCCTAGCTCAACTCACTATAATCCCAGTAAAAACTAGGAATATCACAATACTAGCCTAGGTTGTATTCACACAACACAGCAAAAGTGTATCTATCGTGCATGCATCACTCGTTTACAGAAGTGAGGAAAATGGAAGGACTAATAAAAAGATCTTTCAGGCGTCGAATCAAGCCCAGATCTCGACATGAATTTTGTAACTTCTTTTAACAGAGCAAAAAGCCCAAAGCCGAAGGCAAAGGAAGAAAACAAAAACCAAAAAGAGACGACCCCCAACTGAATTCCTCCCTTTGCGCGTGCCCATCACGCGTCCTTTCTAGTTATGTAACAAAAAGACAAACTACAAGCTTCAGAAAAAGATGCACATAACAGTTAGAGAACAATCATATTCTTTTTTCTTCAACAAAAGAAAGAACAAGAAGCGAAAAGAACCATAAGAAATCACCATTCTGATTCTCTCTCTCAATAACAGTTGTTCTCGCTGCTTCAGGATCCAATCCATTTCTTTATCAACTTCCATATCCTCTGAACCTCCTCCATGAAAATGACATTCACTTCGAGAGAGATCATCCTCACCAGCTCCTCTGATTCCCCAATCACGGCCTTCGATCCTCTGAGCGGCACTACCCTCGCTTCCTTTTCCGGCAGCCGCTCGCCTCGCAAAGGCCTTGCCCTTGCTGGGAACAACCTCATCGCTGCATCCCACGTCTCCCCCGACACTGCATCCTCGGGCTTCATCCAGCTCTACAACTGGTGGTCACCTGCTGCCTTCCACTGCATCCATGTACCAGAACCCGTTGCCCCTATCGTAGCGTCTCCCAACGGATCGTATCTCTTCGCTGGAAGCATCTCAGGCCGTGTGTACACGTTTAAACTCCCTTCCTGCGACCTCTGTGGTTCATTTCAGGCACATCGTCAACCAGTCTCTTGCTTGGCAATCGACGATGACTGCACTTTATTGATATCCGGGGCCGACGATGGCAATATTGGTGTATTCCCCATCTTTCGGCTGCTTGATGTTTCCTTGAATAACCATGATTCAGCTCAGCATGCCCTTTACCAGTTCACGGCACACAGTTCAGCAGTCACATGTATTGCTTTGGGCTCAGGTGGGTGCAATTCCTCCATGGTTTCAAGCTCACTTGATGGCACATGCAAGTTCTGGAGCACTGCAGACGGTGCTCACCTCCGGACCATCCGATTCTCATGCCCAATGTGGTGCATTACCGTAGATCCCATTAACTCGGCAGCCTATGCTGGGGGATCAGACGGCAAGGTATATGCTATACCAATGAAGTGCAGAGGGCGAAGACACAGCGTTGAGGTAGTGGCATGGGAAGCAGTACAGGGTGGGGCAGTGATGGCAGTGGAAATGGTGAATGGGAACACAAATTTGGTATCGGCTTGTGAAGAGGGGATTATAAGGATTTGGGATGTAGAGAGTGGATCAATTGTTCAGGTTTTTGAGCATGGGAGGGGTGGCACGGTTAGTGCTCTGTTGGTGGCTAATAGGTTTGGCAACGGTCAAACCAAAGATAAAGTTGTGAAATGCAACAGAATGAGTGGTCAGGGATTCTGTGAAATGGAGATTTATAGGAAGGTTGGGGACGTGGACGAAAGGGAGGCATGGCTGGGTGGGGTGGTAAAGGACAGGAGAAGGGCCATTGACATGCTCGAGGTCGCCATTGAAACTTATGAGAGGCTCTTAGGACTTCTACTTAAAGAGGCCAAGGGCACTGGAGATAAAGAGGAAGAATACAAAGACTTCAACCCTTCTCTTTAATGTTGACTGTTGTCTCATACCAGGATACATGATCTTTCTGTAAGGGTATCAGCTTAAATATATGTACCTCAAAACTATTTGGTTAACGAAATGGATAGAAAAAATATGTACTTTACTCTTACTTGGTGGGTTTTCTATGGCATCACATGTCTGAAAGTGAGATTTATCCGAACAGAACTCGCTTTTGCTCGCTTAGGTACAGAGTGTACCCAATCTCTCTGGGTGTAGCCTTTCATCACCAACAACGAGCCATGTTTTAGAATGAATGAGTGCTGATCTGGGTGGCTGCTCTTTTGGCGCTTCGCTGATGACTGTTCAGCGGATTTAGCAGCTGTAATCATAATGGAAACTCAATGAGACAGAAGTTAAAGGCTTACAGATATGCTATAGGCATTCAGGATTTTCTCAGGCATCTTGCAGTTCAATCCAGAAAGATATGGGCCTTTCAGTGTTTCTGTTTGCATAATTCATGTAGTTTACATACCTTGTGGTGTTTTTGATGGCTTCTTCCTCAGCTGAAATTCACGCTCACATCCAAAAGAGAGGGATGCAATTTCTGGGGTGGGTCCATACAATTTCTCATCATCAGAATGCCATGCAACATAGTCTGAGCCGCTGTTGTAACGATTCAAGAGCAAACTATTAAAGATACTTCCCGGAAGTGCTTCATGAACCTAAAATCATGGGAAACAAGAAAGCTTATGACCTAATCCAAATGAAATTAGTTATAAATGGTGTATCTTATAGTAATACGATAGAAGTATGCAAATGAGCGGCCTTCCTACCATGGCCAAGATATCTTTAAGCAAAGGGAAATCATCCCAAGAGTATGCATGAGGTTTGTAGCCACTGTACTTCAAGTCCGAAAGCCCTTCGCTTGCAACATAGCAAGTGTCTCTTGGCTGCGGAGAAAGGTTAATATATATAAGCACTGATTCTGAGACCCAATATAAGGGGGTGAAAGAAATAAGATAGTTAGCAGACAAACATTGATCGACATGTCCAATTCCTTCCATATGGTTTTGGCTTCATAGAACCTAATTATAAGCAGCCCTTTTGTGACGGAACACCTTGGTAGTTGTTTGCAGTACAGTGATAAGAGTAAGTACTCTTTCTTTTAATATGTGAACCAATTTTTTTTATGATTATCTGGGAAAATAAATCTTTCCAACTCAGACAACTTTAATATGTAAAATACTCTCATTTGCTTCTTTCCCATCCTCCGGTTCAAGAGGTGATGGTTAATCTTTGTAGATGGAATCATAAGTTTAAAGTACTGATATGCGCCTTATGTTAAATGCCATGATTATAACCAGCAATTCTTTACAGTTCCCTGTGGAAATGATCTTTCCAGCACATGCAAGCATCTTCAAAGCTTTCTGTTTGCTTCTTCCAAGTGGACAGAAAACCTATCATCTAATAACGGGAATACTAAAACTCAGTGCACATAGCTACATGTTCCAAATACTACAGTTTCCTTATGGTAATTGGTAAGCAATAGCAATGAAAGGTTTGTGCCGTTACTTTACAGCAATAAACTCATATTGTCCTTGTGTAAAGGTCCAGAGTTCTAATGCATCTCACAACCAGGCCGGCCTGGGCCCCCACGACTATTATGGCCTTAGCAATGGCCTTCACTTAAGAAAAAAAGACAGACTCGACCCCTTTTAACTTTAGCAAGCATGCGACATGCATCGAATAAAATTTCCAAAAATACTTCTCAATGGAAAAGATAAAATCATGTCGTCTACCAAAGAACAAGACAGAGAAGGAAACAATGTATGAAGGAAAGCAAATAAAGGGATAAAAGGAAGGACAACTGATAAAACGAAAGAAAAAAGTGGAACACAAGAAAAGAGAAAAAGCTAAAGAAAACGGTGAAATCAAGGATAGAGCATCGGTAGTTGGGGCTACAAAAAAATCCAAACCTAGGTTAGCGAGCCAAAAGTTCTAAATAGGTGGTGGTCTATTTCAGAAAGTGCAAAGTCCAGCATCAAATCACATTTCCATTTTAGCCAGCATTAAGGCATGTATCAGGTTAACTTGAAGTTCTAGCAATCAACTGGTTACCCACTATTTGATGATAACCGATGTACAATATGCTAAGAAGAAAACATAAAAAGAGCTAAAGCCATATGCTGCCCATAGTCTGCCCAGGCAACCTCTTAACACTGATTAAACTCGATAACGTACTCTTGGTATGACTCAAAAATGGTGCAGCAATGCTAATAAAAAAGATCTAATGTACTGGGATACCACTTGTATATATAGTCATAAGAGCTTTAAATAGGAGCAATGAGTGCTAACAAAAAAAGGAATAAGTGTAACTACTGATTTTAATTTCTTATGGTAGTAAATTTGCTTTTTCCTCAAAAAATATCTACCTTTTATTTTTAACTATCTAATAAAGATTTAATCCAATTATTGCTATCATCTTGAAATTTACAAGCAATTGGAAGCACTAAATGGATATAAAGAAGAAAGTGGTGGGAGAAGAGTTTGTGGATAGTTAAGAAGAATAAGAAGCTGATGAAAATTAAAACATCGTTTTGGAAGATATTAATGATGATAGTGACACTAAATTAAAGTTAACAATAATATTAGATTAGCTTGGTTAGTTTTGCTTTAAAAAGTGATTACAAGTCCTGTGCAGTAACTTGGAATTTGTTATGTCATTTATGCATCTATGTCTACTGATGTGGTTTTGATTGGATTTGGAGATTAACTTGAATACTTGAATCATGCTGTGTTATTTTGATTAATGGCTTTGTGGTTGTTAGACTTCAAACAAGTAAGTTGGAACTTGCAAGATTTGTGTAGATTATTTCCATTTGAATTTTATATGACTGCGTCTTTTAGTTTTTTGGAATTTTCCTTGGTTGTCCATTTTATGTTTTTTGGGTGATATATTTAGTAGCAAGCTAAATAGCTTAATTGTTGCACATGAGTCAACTTACTATATGATGTACAATATAATACCACATGCCAGAAAAACAATATTTGACAGACATCACATTCTCATGACTATAGTTGTGAGGTGCTTGATGTGATTTATGGTTTGGCTAAGGATCAAAGTTTTTCTATGGCTAGAAAATAAGTTCTAGATAACGCTAGCATCCAAGCTGCGATGATGTTCATCAACTAATAACTACTCAGTTTACCATGTCTATCAAAGTAGTGTTAGCATCTGTGTTCTTGATCACACGGAGCACAAACAAGGTTGTTAACAATTACTGATATGTGCTTATGACAAATGACACCAGATTGCTAGTAAAGTGTTTAATATTTCCACTTTCACGATGACATCCTCGTTGAAGAGAAAGTGGGTGTATTGCATACAGAGGACCTTCCCCAATGCATCCCTTAAGTCCTTCAGGACTTTTTACCTTTACTGTCGTTGTAAAAAGCTCATTAAAGCCCCCACTTTCGCTTTATGCTTATGTAAACATTCTAGCTCTGCTTCAAGTTTTCAGATATTTTCTTGTTATATAAATCATCTTAAAGTTTTGAAAATGCATATCAATTTTGTAACCCAGTAGTATAGCGCCAAGATGATATTAACTCTTCTTCTTTTTTTCCTTTTTTTCGTTTACTCTGTTGTCATGATTTTCTAACCGTATTTTTTAAAATGGATTTAATGTAGAAAAGCTGCCACCTGATCCAATGGATCAGGTGCTAAAACACAAAAAAGGTGGAAAGTACAAGCCCCCACATGGGATTGTACTCGCTGGGTCCCACCTTTTTGTGTCTTGCACCTGATCCATTGGATCAGGTGCTACATGTTCTACATTAATCCCTTTTAAAATATCACTTAATTTGTTTTGCCGCTTAGGCCTTGCTAAAACCCTTAAAGCATGAACGATGCCTAGTCACTTTGCTTTCCGTTTTCCACAAACCTTTACTGTATATTTATTGAACATGGTGTAACTTAAACTGTTGACTAGTCATATAGCTTGTGGACCAGATTTCTTCCAGTACATGTATAATAATTCTCTTCTCAAGCCCTAAAGAGTGAAAAAGTTATGATGGCCCTTTTCATTTGCTTTGCTATGTCGAGATAATATACGGCATGTTACATGCATGAACAAGAAAGAAAGAAAGAGATGTTTTGACATCTATAGAGCTTACCTAAACCTCAACCCAGAGAATTAGTAGACCTTGGTTGCAATGTCACTAGTGCAGCTCAGTGGCAAATCTTCTTTGTAGCGGGCAAAGGGGTTTGGGTCTAAATCCCTCTTGCACTCAGCTACAATATCTTCTCCACAAAATAAGGAGGAAACAGAGAGAACGGTAGAAATAACATCAAGGGTGTAAACTTTTTTTTGGAGTAAATGTATAATTAGTTCTAATATCTGTAATAGTTTATGCTCATTCGATTAAAGCCTTGAGAACCAAAGACTTGTAATTGGGCTCTGAAGATTGTCAGTCTAACAAAATATAGTTTGTCGCGTACATAGTACAAACAAGGGAGGGATTTCCTTTGTATTAATTTTAGTATGCGACAACTTAGCAAGAAAAAAGGTTCCACCTGTTTCATCTTGGTTTTATCAAGTTCATGTTCGGAACTGACATATTTTCAATTACGTTAAGTTTTGGACGAAATATACAGAGGTCGTGAAAAATTCAAAATTAATGGAGATAGAGGAAAAATAAAATGTCTATAGTTAATAAATCATCTCCTTCCAATTCCAACTGTTATATAAAATTCATAAATATTATCTATAATAATTTGATGCACCTTTAATATAACATTGATTATGATTTCAACTTAACTTTCAACCAACAACTATTATATTGTTTTGGATTAATATTTGGGTTAACTGGTTTAGCATTCTAAATTGAATTCTCTTGATTAACCTTCACATAACATCCATGTTTATATTGTATGCTTCTTATAAACTACATATGCAAAGTTGCAAACACCTTGAAATGGCAACATGTTTGTTGCTTACAAACGCTCAAGTGTAAATAAATTTATGCACCAAAACCCAAACCAAAACCCCATAAGTCCAAATGAAACCATCAAAACTAACACAACCAGGCATGAACTTTAAACCAAAAGGGTCAATGAAATTTGTTTCGGGGTGTTTCCTCACCGCTGATTGGTAGTATGGAGGTCCGAGTGTCGTCGCGGTCTTTGAGAGACGGAGACGGCTCTCGGGATCGGTCGACCGAGCGTTCGCTTGAGTGGAAAGGCGCAGGTCCGGGCGACAATGCGCCGAAGGGTAGATTCGGCGGAACGACAATCTCCGGGGTCGGTCGGACGAACGAGCTTTGGGACGAGGGTGTTTGGATCCGAGCGATGGGATGCCGAAGGGAAGCTTCGGCGAGATGGCGTCTTCCTCGATCTGTAAAACGAAGAACTCGTCAGAGGGTATGGCCTTGGTTCTGACCAAATCCACTCCGATGCTCAAGTCGGATCTGGTCTGATAAATGCTTGGTGGAATCAAACTTGATTCACGGAGAGACCAAGCTCGAGTTCTCGACCAAGCTATGGAGGAGAAATATGAGGTTGAAGGTCTGTGAGGATTCGGTATACCTAGGTGGCAAGTATCCAGAATTCGGTCCTTTTGTGTTCTGTTCGTCGGATCTTTTATAGGAGTCCAGCATGTCAACACCTTCATGGCGTTTATCATTCCTCCCCTCATGTCTGCCCGCATTGATGGTCCCTTAAATGACGATCCAGGCGAACGTAATGGTAGCTTCAATGGTGATCAAGGCGGGCGCGATCTGAGAAGCGGTTTCCCCCCTCGAACGGGTCAATCGTCTGTCTAATGGCGGCCTAAGGCCACTACACTCCGACCCGCCCCTGGGTCCCTTTGGGCCAGGTCCCGGCGCGGGTTTGGGCCTAGCGATCGGCATGTCTGTCTTCGGCCCATTTGAGGATTGTATCAATTGTCCCCATCGCTCGGGCCGTTCGGCTTGTGACAGTTCGGTCCGAGTGATGTGATACGGGTGGATTTGACGGACGCATCAGTCGAGGCGACACATAAAATGTGAGTCATCATGGTGTTGGGCACTAAGAATTCTCCTGCCCCTTGGGTGCCGGATTCGGAGAGTCGTTCCCTCCGGGATATCGACATGTGCCCCCTTTTGGACGGTCCGAATTTGGAATCGCTCTCAATATAAAACGGCATGGTTCAGAGGGGTTCACTCTTCGCGCTTCTTGATCTAGTTGTTTCTTTCCAACTTTGGAGGGCTCCTCTGTCCGTCCTATCTTTGGCATCACATTCCGAATTCTCGCGAGGTAATTGCCTTCTTGGCCTTCGTCTTTTTTCTGGTTGATGGAAATGACGTTGAGGATCGGAAATCCCCCTGAGGCCGTCGATCCTCTCACTGCCACCAGAGCCCTTCCGCGTCTCGAGCCGGAAGTGGCCCCTGAGAAGGGTAAGGGTTTGCTTTTTGATGACTTGATCCGGCCAAGGGTCCTTCCAGAACTGAGGGATCCTGCGTCCCTACGGCGGTGCTCGACGCGGTCTCTTGCGTCCCTTATTGCACGGCCAAGAGGATCAGGGCGGAGTGTCTTTCTCATCCGTACGGAGTCCGGGTCCCATTTATCGATGAAACGGTTTGCTTCCCTGGAGATCGTAAGGTCGGGGTGTATACCGAGATGTTTTGGCTTGAGCTTCGTTTCCATCTTCACACCTTTCTTGTCCAGGTCTTGACCTCTCTACATGTATCCATACGCCAGCTAACACCGTATTCGATCCATTCGTTGGTCGGCTTCATTGTGATATGTCAGCTGCATGGGTTGGCGCCGACCTTGCCGCTCTTCTTTAATTTCCATCGGGTCCGATCTATCTCCTCAGGCACATGGCTTCATATTGCCGCCAAGGGGAGCATTGAGCTCATGTTGGGTTTGCCCCATTGGGTTGGCGACCGGAAGAACGACTACGTTTTCGTTACTTTTCCTGGGAATGACGAGATCCTTACTTGTTGGGGAAGTTCGGGCGCCAGAGATGTGGCGTCCACTCTTTCTGATGCCGACCGATCATCGGTTGATTTTTTGAAGGCCTTGTCTAGAGAGGAGAGATCAATCTGGGCCTTGTTGGACAGTCTCCTCCATAAGAACGTTAGGTGGTCCCTGGTAAAGCCGATCTTCAAATTTCGTTCTTCCTCTTAGCTTACCCTGATTCTCTTTTCTTTTGCAGGAATGACGGGTCAGGAGTTTAAGCATCCCTACGATGTGCACCAACTCATTCGACGGGGCTTTCGGGGCTCTCGGGGAAATCTCTCTAGCCACGCACCGCGTCGTTTAGAAGAGGAAATGCAACGGGCGGCCGAGGCATCGGTCGGGACATTGAGGCCGATGGAAGCCCACCCGGTCACAACTTCGGTTGCTGAGAATCCTTCCCCTGGTGCGGGAGGCCTGGTCATCATTCCTGATGACCCGGCCCTTGTAGTGGAGGGCTCGGCCAGCTCCGAGGGGTGTCCCTCTGAGCTGGTCGGGGGCCAAAGAAAGAAGAGAGGTCGCTCTTCATCGGGTTTCGAAATGCCTGAGAAGAGGGTGAGGGAGGCAAGTGTCGACGTGGTGGCCCCAAACCTGTCGCCCATCCTTGGGGAGAGCTCACGGACTTCGGGGAGGTTTCCCGACCCGGACAAGCTGAATGGAGTCCTGTCGACCCGGCGCGGATATTGTCGGTGCTCGGGCCTGTCCCCGGTGCGCCGTCCGACGAGTCAGTCTTTGCGGACCGGGGTGTATCCATCCATCTGGCGCAGGATTTCGCTCTTCCAAGGAATTGATCACTCCTAGGAAAGGTTGGCCCTGCAGACCTAGCGGACTGCAAGGTATGCGCGAGCCAGCAGGTTATTCCTTTTCCCTCTTTTTTTGCCGTTCAGTAATTCCGAGCATTCTCAACCCTTTCGCTTTGCAGATGTCTTCGATGTCGGTCGAGGCCTGGCGACGCTCAACGCAAATGGCCGAGATCATGGCGGCCTTCGAGCGAGAGCGTCAGAGGTGGAGTCAGCTGAGAAAGCAGCCGAGGGGGCTTCCGCAGAGTTGCGGTCTGTCCTTCTTCATGTTGCCGAATTGTCGTCGGAGATGGGGAGGCTAAAAGAGGCGTTGACGGCCGCCAATGTCTCTAGGGCAGCGGCAGTAGAGTCTGTAGAGGAGGCTTTATCCCTCGCCCGGAAGGTGCATAGGAAGGAGAGGGCCGAGCTTTGGTCCGAGATTGCTTCCTTGCGACAGGTGGGTCCCGAGCATCTCGTCATAGAGGTTTTAAGGAGCTACGAGGAGATACTGGCCCTGCGGACCGCGAACTCCTTTCTGGAGGGTTTCCGGGGATACAATGAGCGGGTTCGACGAATGCTTCCCCGTTCCTTGAGCCATCCCGACCAGCCTGTCGAAATGGGGGACGTGTGAGATGCCGAACCGACTGGAGAGGCCCCTGCCAAAGCTGTCGTCTCGTAGGCATCATAAATTGTCTCTTGCTCCCTCCTCTTGTAAAAGACTTTCTTTTTGATTTTCTTGTAAAAGACCACTTTTTGACTTTGAATGGAATTTTTGTAGCTGTGTTTTAAATTTGTTTCCGCGCCTTGGACTTGTTTCGGTCTTTCCCCCTTTCCGCGGCTCATGTTAAAGTCGGCGGGTGGCTCGAGTCGAGGGAAGCATTTCTTGGGGGAGGTATTAACCAATCATGGCCAGAGGTCTAATCAATTTGTCAGGAAAGTGGTTCACCGCCTTTTGGTCGACGGAATGGCCGGTCCACTGGGGGAGTTGCCCTCCTCATCGCGGTTGATCAGTAATCGGCCCGCTAGTGGAGTTGCCCGCAGCCTTACGATCGACAGGCCGATCGACCTGCTGGGGGGAGATGATACCCGTCTTACGGTTGATCATCGGTGCTGGGGGAGTTGCCCCTAGCCTTACAGTCGATGAGTGATCTGCCTGCTAAGGGAGTTGTCCTCAGCCTTACGGTCGATCGAATGATCGACCTACTGGGGAAGTTGTTCCCTTCCTTAGGGTCGATAAGTAATCGGTCTGCTTGGGGAGTTGCCCCAGCCTTACGATCGATCGAATAATAAGCCTGCTAGGGAAGTTGCCCCGGCCTTAAAGTCGATAAGTAATCGGCCTACTGGGGGAGTTGTCCCGACCTTACAGTCGATCAGGTGATCGGCTTGCTGGGGGAGTTGCCATCAGCCTTACGATCGATCGAGTGATCAGCCTGTTAGAGGAGTTGCCCTCAGCCTTACGGTCGATCGAGTGATCAGCCTGCTGGAAAAGTTGCCCGCAGCCTTACGATCGATTGAGTGATCGGCCTACTAAGGGAGTTACCCCTAACCTTACGGTCGGTAAGTAATCGGCCTGCTGGGGGAGTTTCCCCCAGCATTACGATCGGTAAGTAACCAGCCTACTGTGGGAGTTTTTCCCAGCCTTACGATCGGTAAGTAACCAGCCTACTGTGGGAGTTTTTCCCAGCCTTACGATCGGTAAGTTATCGCCATGTCAGGGGAGTTGCCCACATCCTTATGGTCGATCGAATGATTGGCCTACTGGGGAAGCTGCCCCAGCCTTACGGTCGATAAGTGATCGGCCTGCTGAGGACGTTGCCACCAGTCTTACGGTTGATAGAATGATTGGCCTGCTGAGGGGAGTTGTTCCGAGCCTTATAGTCGATCGAATGATCGGCCTGCTGGAGGAGTTGCCACCAGCCTTACGGTCGATAAGTTATCGTCCTGCCGGGGGAGTTGCCACCAGCCTTATGGTCGATGATGCGATCGGCCTGCTGGGGAAGTTGCCCCGGCCTTACGGCCGATTGAACAGTTGGTTCTCAACAGGAGGTGTTGGATCCACGGCACGGTCGTCAAGTCTCAAAGGACAAATGGTTGTGCGCAAGAACTCTCGTTCATTAGGAGAAAAAAGAGGATATACATTGAAGACATAAAGCAGATAAAATATGTAAGGACCCTGGCTATGGAGAAAATACTAGAAGGGTGGTTGAATAGTGTTTAAGCAATTTAAAATGATAGTTACACCAATTTAAATGCTAACCAACAATATATTGCGGAATTAAAATTAAACCCAATCAGAAACAAATGCAAACGCAAGGATGTTTCAAGGGTTCGGATTACCCAAGTCACTTCCCGACTTGTTCCCGGTAATCCTACGTCCCTTCGACCCGGATACCTCCGGATACTCAAGTTAAAACCATAACTTGAGGTTTCCTTAAAACCCACTTGTAGTAACCCTACAAGTGAAATCGAAGTACAATCGATTGACCTTGACTCCCACAACTTGGGAGCAAGCAAACCACTCTCACAACCCGAGAGCAAATTCAAATGACGAAAGTTATGAACTATGAAAACAACACTTACAATCACATATGCCTTGAAGTAGAACTTGAAGGAGAAGTGTGTTGTGTGTTGAAGACTCTCTTGGAAGAGAGGATAAAGCCCTTTCTCTTGACTGCACCAAATGCCTAGAAGATAACTCTTTGGTTCTAGGTTGGAGAGCAAGAGATCAAAGATAGGATTCTTAGGGCTTTGGATTTGAGAGCTTTAAACTTTAAAATGAAAGCTTGAGAGAATGAGTATCAACTTTGGTAATCTCTCAATGGAACAGTAGAAGCTCTATATATAGGTTCCTCAAATCCACAAAACAGATTAGGCAAAAAACCCCTTTGGAATCCGTGAGAAAAATCTCAACGGATAGAATCTGAGCTTGCGACAGTCGACTGTTGAAGAAACCACAGTCGACTGTTGCACAGTCAGCAAGGGTAGGTAAAAAATCATAACGGTAACTTACCACGTAGACAGTCGACTTATGAAGCATAGATAGTCGACTGTTGAACCAACTGGCGACTGTAAATCCTTCTACAGACGACTGGCCGAAAGATGGGTAAGTTGAATGAAATTTGGAAATCTTGTAAGATAACAGGACAAACGACTGATGAGAATAAAACAGTCGACTGTTAATCAGAACAGGCGACTGTATATCCTTCTACAGACGACTGTCAAATACCCTGAGAATTTCCAGAGAGCTGAGTCAATAAATTGGCTCACAGACAGACGACTGTTGCAGCATAGACCGTCGACTGATCCAAGGGACAGTCGACTGTATATTCAACATTAGTCGACTGGCTGTAAAAGACAGATCAACAAAGTTTAGGCAAAATATAGACAGGCGACTGATTTACAAAACACAGTCGACTGTCACTTGGACAGGCGCCTGTGGATCGTTCATCAGTTGCCTGTGGGAAATAAACAGAGCGGCCCAAAACTAGATTGTAAAAGTTTGTGCATAACAGGCGACTGTAGAACAAAACACAGTCGACTGTTTTTGAGACGAACGACTGTAAAACGTTCAGCAGTGGACTGTTATAAACAATCCAAGCACAATCACTAAGAAATGAATTGGAGTCTAAGGACAATTGATCTAATGATGTCCTAAGACTGAAATGAAGATGTGTGCGAGTGCTCCATCAATGTTCTACTTCTGAGCTACATACTAGAAGAGATAAAAGAAATTTACATTGACGAATACTCTCTTCTATCCAACATATGAGCTTGAAGTCTTCATGGAGCTTCAATCATCATCTACGATCATCCAATCCATTTCATTTGCCTTCAATGATCTTTAAGAGTCATCCATTGCTAGTAGATCTTCATAAATAGCTTAAACAATGAATTAACTGCAAAATAGGGGATTAGTCACAAGTATTTATGTTTGCTCATCATTAACACCAAGTAGGGAGAAGTCCAATACTCAACATTCTCCCCCTTTTTGATGATGACAAACAAACATAAACAAAAAGATAAATAATTGTCCGTAATGAAAACTTACTCCCCCTACATAGATGACAATCAAGTTAGTCAACAAATATTAGGGTATCTATATATCAATTGAAGCAAATGAGTAAGAAATGAGTGAATTCAATTCAAGAAATCTAGGATTTAAAATCTTATTCATTGCAACTTCAATCTTAGATTCAAAGTATTGGCACATACTTAGCACATTCATTATGAATCTTGTATGTTTATTTCTCTCCCCTTATGTCATTATCCAAAAAAAGTGGGAGTAAATAACAACAATAATCGTGCTAAATAAGAACTAACAACAATCAAAGAGTATTAAGATATATGGAATCAAAACTCATAAAACCATATCATATACTTATGTGAATATAGGAATGAAAGTCCAATATCAACATTATAGAGATACGAAACCAAAATAGTTTCAAAAACGCATCACATCACAGATATCATGAATAATCCAATATCAAGTCCAAATTGTCTCAAAGTCACATCAGGAGAGAATATATCAATCATGGAGACAATATCACAATAAGCACACAGATATGATTAGCAATTATTCATGGTGTGACACAAAAGATGAAACTGCAATATTATATATAGATATCAAAAGATGAGTACACAGACATATGGACATCAACATGTCCAACAAAAATACATACATCATGATCAAAAAATACATCATGACAGCAGCGTACATCGGCATACATATAAAATCTAAACATCATACAGATAAACTCCAACAAACACCACTCAAAAACTAAAACAAAATCTATGAGTGAGTGTCGCCAAGTGCTGCAGAGGAAGGAGGCTCTGTGACAGCAGGGGTATCCTCTAGAGGAGGGTCAACAGCAGCATCAGCATCAGCATCAGCATCAGCATCAGCAGCATCACCAGTGACGATGGGCTGAGGAGGCTCATGAGACTGAGGAGGAACAAAACGTATCAGATGCTCAGGGAAGGGTATTCCCTGATGCTGAAAAGATACGAAAGTCAACTCATAAAGACCAGACACCATCTCAAGGAGGGTGTCAGAAGCTGGAGGAGCAGATGAGGATGGCAGGTCAGCAGGTGAAACTGTGGAGGAAGACGGAGCTGAAGTGGATTTCCTCTTCTTCGATACAGACTGCAGAGCCGAAAAGGACTTCGCCTTTGCAACAGCATCCAGAAGAGGACCAAAAGGCACGGGCTCGTAAGGAAACAGGTCAATCCCAAAGTGACAAAATACAAGTGTAAGAAGTCCACCATAAGGAATGTGAGCGGAGGAAGAAGTAAACTCGACCTTGTCCATCCGATCAAGGAGGACACCGGCCCAATTCACGAACATGCCGGAAAAGATAGCATACATACACCTCAGAATATCCTGGGAAGGCTGGTCAGATGATCCATACTTTGGCAAGATGTTGGACTTCACCACTAGGTGAACAGCCCAACCCCTAGCCGAAAACATAGACGACCTAATACCAGAATCCAGGGCTAAGGGTATCTCACGAAACATATCCTGGAGGACAGATTGATCAAGCTTGTCAATGTCAGAGATGCAAAGGTCAGAAGGAAACGATCCAGTGGAGGGAATCCTAAGAATGGTCCCTAAAAGAGAGGGATCAATACAAAAGTGGGTTCCCTGGACGACGGTATCAATAACTCCGGTGGAGGAATACTCACCGCGAATGCGATTAACATAGAATAGCTTAACCAAAAATGGATAAGCTCTCGGAGATTCGCTCTGAAAGAAGCGAAAAAGATCGGCCAAGTGGGTTGCAGATAAGATCTCAGAAAGTCTCTCAGCAGTGAAGGCGGGGAAAACGATGTACCACTCCCTAAGAAGTTTGATCCCTAAGAGAGAGTGGAATTTTGCCAAGCAAAGATCATCTCGGCAAATGGGAACAAGGGGATCAATAGGGGGCACTACGGGAGACTCTTCTGCAGAACTCGAAACAGAAGGAGACTGATGAGAAGCGTCAGCAGTAGGCTCATTGATGCTAACACCAATGAGCTTGCGCTGACGCTTGGTCAAGGACCGAGTGTCGGGAGAAGAAGACCCTGAAGGAGAATATCCTTGAGCAATCGAAGGAGATGGAGATTCGGCATGTTTGGTACGGGCTTGGTAGGGCTTCTTGTTCTTGGCAACGGTAGGTTTCTTAGGAGCCCTAAGTTTCTTAGGAGCCATGATCTTCCCTTTTCCCTCGGTCTTGGGTGCCATGGAATCAGTCAATCGAAAGAGACGAGTATCGACAGGAGATGAAATTAAATGACAATAATCGCAAGAGAGAGAGATTCAGACCTAGTCGAAAGTCACGAACGCACAACGACGAAGCAATCGACTAGCGGGGAGGAGGAGATCGACGGCAACGGCTGAGGAAAAGAGCGGGAAGACGAGCGGTTTCAAGTCGGAGGAGAGAGAGATCGTGCGAAGAAATGAACCGTCTCGAAGATTATAAGAAAGGGGGAAATAATCTGGGCCGTTGGATCAAAAAATCGACGACTCAGATCGAAGCAGCGAACCGTCACAACAGTAGACAGTCGACTGATGAACAAAAGTCAGTCGACTAGATGAAGTGATAAGAAATAAGCTCAGGAAGACAGACAGTCAATTGTTAAGTGACATACAGTCGCCTGTCCCAGAGACAGTCGACTGGACAATACACATCAGTCGACTGACTGAGAATCAACATACTTCATCAAAAAGACAGAGAGCTCTGGAAAAATTTGACAGAGAGAACAGTCGCCTGATGACTAAATTGCAGTCGCCTGTTAAAATAACAGTCGACTGGAAAATTGTCATCAGTCGGCTGTGCGAAAGATACAAATTTTAGACTAAGAAGATAGAGTAGGGCAGTCGACTGTCGAAGGAAAGACAGTCGTATGTCCTGGTCCAACAATGCACATTGAGATAAAAATCCAGAGGATATGAACACTCACCCTAGGACCTATACTTTAATCACAAACTCATCATAAAAACAATGTAAAACAATAAATCAATTGTAACATAAATCTCTAAAATTAATCTCAAAGAAATCATGAAATCACATAAATCGCAATTGCCTTTCTTAAACACATATACATGATAAATCAAATGAAGATATGCAACATGATGATATGGGCTCAAAAGGTGTTATAACATGTATGTTGAGCTCCTAGATTTCAGATTCACCCAAAATTCCTAATTCTCCACGCAACCTCACAAATGGATCTTCTTTAAGAGGTTTTGTGAAGATGTCTACAATTTGTTTTTGAGTTTCAATGTACTCTAAGATGATGTCCTTCTTAAATACATGATCATTAATAAAATGGTGTCTCACATCTATGTGTTTGGTACGGGAGTGATATACCGGGTTCTTGGAAAGACAAATAGCACTTTGGTTATCAACCATGATAGGGCAAGTATCACAATTTACACCATAGTCACTAAGAGTGTGTCTCATCTAAAAAACTTGTGCACATGCAAGACCCGCGGCAATATATTCCGCTTCAGTCGTGGATAT
This sequence comes from Scilla litardierei, assembly GCA_030789695.1. Lineage (NCBI taxonomy): Eukaryota > Viridiplantae > Streptophyta > Magnoliopsida > Asparagales > Asparagaceae > Scilla > Scilla litardierei. Next base: position 159,317,935 of record CM061136.1, read on the forward strand.
TAACACCGAATTCTGTTTCTTGGAAAACCAAGAAACTAAGGAATTTCCTAGAAAATGGCACGTGCCACTTTTCCTGTCGGACTTGCATCCGGCAAAGTCGGCATCACTATATGAGATTAACTCATATGTGCTAGATTTAAGGTAAAGTAACTCATAATCTAGAGACTGATTGAGATAACGAAATATTCGTTTAACCGCAATCAAGTGTGACTCCTTCGGTCTAGCTTGATATCTAGCACACAAGCATACGGAAAACATGATATCGGGCCTACTAGCGGTTAAGTAAAGTAAGCTACCGATCATACCTCGATATAGACGAACGTCAACATCTTTTCTGTTTTCATCCGTGTGCAGATGGGTGGTCGTACTCATGGGAGTCCTTTTGCTTAAAGACGATTCCATCCCGAATCGCTTAATAAGCTCCCATGTGTACTTTGTCTGATGTATGAAAGTTACATTCTCCATTTATCGAATTTGCAGTCCAAGGAAATAAGTGAGCTCTCCCATGTGGCTCATCTCGAATTCATCCTCCATAGACTTAGAAAATTCTTGACACGGATTAAAGTTAGTAGAACCAAAAATTATATCGTCTACATAAACTTGAATCAAAAGAATGTCATTTTCATAATCTTTAATGAAGAGTGTAGAATCAACTTCTCCCATTTTAAAACCTAAATCCAAAAGAAAGGTCTTGAGTCGATCATACCAAGCTCTAGGAGCTTGTCTCAACCCATACAACGCTTTTTAAGTTTGAAAACGTGGTTTGGAAATTTTTCATAAATAAAACCGGGAAGTTGAGAAACATATACTTCTTTATTGACAATCCCATTTAAAAATGCACTTTTAACATCCATTTGAAATAGTTTAAAGTTCTTATGGGATGCAAAAGATAAAAGCAACCTAATAGCTTCTAATCTAGCTACGGGGGCAAAAGATTCTTCGAAATCAATACCTTCCTCTTGCCGGTAGCCTTGAGCTACTAACCTTGCTTGTTCCTTGTGATTACCTCGTTTTCATCCGTCTTGTTCTTGAAGATCCACTTGGTCCCAATGACTTGGTGACCACTTGATAAAGGAACGAGCTCCCAAACTTCATTTCTCTCGAATTGATTAGCTCTTCTTCCATTGCCACTATCCAAGAGCTATCCTCACAAGCTTCTTGGATGTTCTTTGGCTCAATGGTAGAGACAAATGCGCATTGAGAGAATTCTTCAATTCTTGACCTCGTTCGAACACACACACCAATATCTCCAATAATTTGATTATGCGGATGGTTGCGAACGGTCGGGTAAGCGTTGGGTATTCCTGCATCACTAGTAACATCTTCAACAATTTCGTTAGTAGTGTTAGTCTCAATAATCGAATCATTAATCTTAACATTACTAAGAGAATCACAAATAGTATCTACATTATCATCATCAACATGAGGAAAATCAAAATCTTCATAAAATGATACGTGTAGTGATTCCTCGATCGTTGAAGAAGTTTTGTTGTATATCCGGTAGGCTTTGCTACATGTGGAATATCCAACAAAAATTCCTTCATCGGATCTTGACTCAAATTTATCTAGGTTATCAAAAGTGTTCTTGATAAAACATTTTGAACCAAAAACACGAAAATGTTTTACTTGAGGCTTTTTGTCATAAAACAACTCAAAACAAGTTTGGTTCGTTCGGGGTCTCACTAGGATCCTATTGAGCACATAACATGCCGTGTGCACCGCCTCTGCCCAAAATTGTAGTCCAAGATGACTGTCATGGAGCATAGTGCGAGCACACTCAATAAGAGTCCTATTCTTTCTCTCTACAACACCATTTTGTGGTGGTGCCCGAGGAAAGGAAAAGTTATGAGTTACCACGGAGTCATCACAAAACTTTGTAAAAGATTCATTCTCAAATTCTCCTCCATGATCACTACGAATAGTGATTATGGTGGATCCTAAGAAATTCTGAATCTTCTTTGCAAATTTGGTAAACTCTTCATAAGCTTCATTCTTATTAGTTAAGAATGAAACCCAAGTAAATCTAAAGAAGTCGTCTACGACAACTAATCCATAATGAGCATTGCCTAAAGAGACGGTTCTAGTTGGCCCAAATAAATCTAGATGAAGAAGTTCTAAGGGCCTCTTAGAAGTAATGCCTTCTTTAAGCTTAAAGGATGATTTACTAAGTTTACCTCTTTGACACGAATCACAAAAGTTTTTCTTACTAAAAGCAATTTTAGGAAAACCTTTAACTAGATCATGCTTAGCTAACTTATATAAGCAAGGTTTTAGGTTTCGGTTTCGGACTCGGTATCGCTCCTCCCAAAATATAGGTTTCGGTATCGGTATCGTCCGTTTCGGTGGTTTCGGTAGCAAGTTTCGGTATCGTCCTAAAATTAAAGTATTAATCATAGACTATTAAATACTTGTCACTTATATGTATTTATAAATATGTATACATATTTTTATATTTTAAATATTTGAAAGAACTGGAGACGGGAGAGTTTCATTGCGCACCACCGATTTACTCTGCGCGCATATAGCTTATTTACAAGTTTACCACTAAAAAATCTCCACCGTGTTACTCTGTGCACATACAATTTATTTACAAGTTTTCATTACAATGGAGTTGCTTTGCGCACTACCGTTTTACTCTGTGCACATAGCACTTATTTACGAGTTTGCCATTCAAAAATATATATCGGAAATGACCCCCCCAATCTATCTCGTTCTATTCCTTTGTTGTCTCTCTCCCCCTAACAATGTTCACCCTTTCCCTTTCCATCTCGATGGGCGGCGGGAGGGCGGCGATGGGCGGCGGGAGGGCGGCGACCGGCGACGAGGGGCGGCGGGCCAAGTAAGCTCCTCTCCTCTCTTCCAATTCTTCTTCCGCTTCATTTTCTTTTTTTTTGGATCTGATTTTTGTTAGGGCTGGATCTGATTTTTGATCAGTTTCTTTGGATCTTATTTTCTTCCACTTCGTCTTCTTCCAATCTTTTCTTCTTCTTCTTTTTTGAATTTGCTCCGTTTTTTTGTTGTAGCTCGCCGGTTTCGGTCGAAACCGGCCAGTTTCGGCCGGGGGTACCGGCCGAAACGGGCCGAAACTGGCCGGTTTCGGCCGATACCGATAAAAGATGGAGCGTTTCGGATCGGCCCCCTCCAGGACCGATCCGAAACGGCCGAAACCTCACGGTTTCGGCCGAAACCTTAAACCGTGTATATAAGTGCTTAAGGTGAACATGACCAAAACGACGATGACATAGTAGTTGTTCACTTGTATTAGCAACTAAGCAATGTTCTACTGTTTTAGGCAAGCTCAAATAATAAATATTTTTACGCCTAATACCGGAAAATAAAACATTCGAATCACAATCAACAATTGTACACAATCCTTCTCCAAAGTTAACCTTGTAACCTTTGTCACAAAGTTGACTAATGGAAATAAGATTGTGACATACACCACTAACAAGAAATACATTAGTAATTAAGGGCTTTGAAGGGTTACCGGCAATACCTACTCCAATGATGGTTCCCTTTTGATTACCTCCAAAAGTGACCGTTGCACCATCCTTGATGCTAATCACTTCGGAGAGCAATGAGGGATCTCCCGTCATATGTTTGGAGCAACCATTATCGAGAATCCATCGTTTCCCTTTAGAGCTAGTTTGACCTTTATTGCTCTTCACCTTTCTCTTGGGTACCTACATAATATACCATAAGCTCATGGTACCCAATGTTTGTTGGGTCCAAGGGGATTAGCCCTTTGGAAGCCAAGTCCAAGTGGACTTCCGTTTCCCAACATAATTACTATTCCTAATAACATCATGAAAATAGGAATCAACATATGCATTCCTATCATTTAGACTAGTGTTCTTAGGACCCCAAATAGTGTAAATCTTGGGAGTCATTTTCCTAGTTGCATGCATACTTGTTAGATTTCTATGTGGTGCATGCTTCTTAGGAACATGGTTTCTAGCATAGAAATGAGGTGGTGGATATGCATTTAACAAATGAGGATGATATGTATGCTTGGGAACATGCATGTTGTATGAAGCATATGGGTCATGCATGACATGTGGAGGATGAGCATACATGTAAGAATGATGCGTATATGCATACGGGTGTATAGGAGCACGTACATGAGTATTTCTCATGCGTGGATTTGTACGTGTCCGTGGGTGTAGAGCATAAAAAGTGTCATGATTATCCACTTGTGAAGTAGGAGGTTTCCTACGTGGATGAATGTTAGTGTACATGTAAGCATGGCTTCTCTTTTGGTTTCCACCTTAGTGTGTTTCTTGCCAAAAGGAAGAGATGGTGAAGTGGTGACTTTCTTGGTAGGATTGCTAACTATAGTGTCTTTGACACCACTTGTGGATGCACCGGAGGAAGGCCTCACAAAGTTTATAGTGACACCACTATAGGAGGTGCGAGCATTAGATGCATTCGCATTCACAAACCCAAGACCAACACGATGTGTGGCCGGAAATTGGTTTGCTAGCAAATCATCCAATTGTCCTTTTCCCTTATTGAATCTCACAATACGGGAGGACATGAGCTCATATTTCTCCTTAAGAGAAGAAATATTGGTATCCAAGGTGGACACCCGTACTTTGAGCTCGTGCACATGAGTTTTAAGAGAATCATTCTCTAAACCCAATTGTGTGTGTCGTGTGACTAGATCACTAATATCCTTCGGATGTGATTGATCTAGTTGAGATTTGAGGGCATTCACCTTATCTCTCAAAGTGACATTTTGAGAAGCTAAGTTCGCTTTCTCAAGAGTTAAAGTATCAACAATGGTGTCATTGTTGATAATGCATGGAAAGGATGACTTGCTAACATTTGATTTCTTTAAGCTAGTATATCTAAGCATTAAAGATTGATATTTAGCAAATAATTCTTCATTAGCAATGCGAAGTTCATCCATTGTTACCTCGGAACATCCGTGTCGGAATCACTCTCGTCGGAGAGTGGATCTTCTCGGGCCATGAAGCACATGTGGGCGCTCTGACCCTTCTCATCGTCGGAATCACTTGATGATTCTTCACTTGAGTCGTCGAATGTACCTACGAGTCCTTTCTTCTTATCTTTCTTGTTCTTGTCAGACTTGTGGTACTTCAGAGCCTTCCACTTCTTTTTGTTTCTTAGCATTGGGCAATCCCTCTTGATGTGTCCTGGCTTATTACACTTAAAGCAAAGAGAGGAAGTAGCATTAGTAGACTCAAATCGTTTGTTTGAGGGAAATTTACCTTTGCGGAAGAAGCGTTGGAACTTCTTCGCCATTTGGGCCATTTCACCCAAATCCATTTCATTCTCTGATTCTTCACTATCGGAGGATATGATGAATTGGTGTTGAATGCCAAAGCTTTCTTCTTGGCCTCCGAATGATTCATCATAGCTCGAATCTTTAATCGGTTCTCTCGTCTTACCTCATAAGACATGAGAGTCCCGATAAGATTCACAACTGTGTAATTCTTCAAATCATTGACCTCCTTGATGGCGATCGCTCTTCTTTCCCATTTGGAGGTCATTCCCATGATGATCTTCCTTACCTTTTCAGGTTCGGTGTATTTTTAGCCAAGTGCTTCCAATTCATTGGTGATGTCGGTAAAACGTCCGTACATCGATGCAATGCTCTCATTTTCCTGCATATGAAACAAATCGAAGTTTTGCACGGCAACATATAACTTTGAAAGCTTTACCTTATTCGTTTCCTCATGTGTAACGATGAGATGGTTCCAAATTTGATATGCATTCTTACATGTGCATATCTTGTTGAACTCATTCGGGTCCAACGCACAATGAAGAGCGTTCATTGCTTTTGCGTTGTTGATTTCCGCGGATTTCTCGAAAGACGTCCATTTGTCGAAATCTACTTCGGTGGGCTCGACGTATTCCTTGTGGAGGGTTCTCCAATGCGAAGCACTCCTAAGGAACATCTCCATCCTACACTTCCAATAGCCAAAAAGTTTGTACCATTGAAACGCGGAGGACGCCCCGTAGATTGACCTTCGAAAAGTGTGGACGCTCCATCACGGTCGTGATTGTTGTATGAATGCGACGGAGGAACGTTGTTGTTGTTGTTGGATGCCATAGCTATAACCTTGCGCTCTGATACCAATTATAAGGACCCTGGCTATGGAGAAAACACTAGAAGGGGGGTTGAATAGTGTTTAAGCAATTTAAAACAATAGTTACACCAATTTAAATGCTAACCAATAATATAGTGCGGAATTAAAATTAAACCCAATTAGAAACAAATGCAAACGCAAGGATGTTTCAAGGGTTCGGATTACCCAAGTCACTTCCCGACTTGTTCCCGGTAATCCTACATCCCTTCCACCCGGATACCTCCGGATACTCAAGTTAGAACCCTAACTTAAGGTTTCCTTAAAACCAACTTGTAGCAACCCTACAAGTGAAATCGAAGTACAATCGATTGACCTTGACTCCCACAACTTGGAGCAAGCAAACCGCTCTCACAACCCGAGAGCAAATTCAAATAACGAAAGTTATGAAATATGAAAACAACAATCACATATGCTTTGAAGTAGAACTTGAAGGAGAAGTGTATTGTGTGTTGAAGACTCTCTTGGAAGAAAGGAGAAAGCCCTTTCTCTTGACTGCACCAAATGCCTAGAAGATAACTCTTTGGTTCTAGGTTGGAGAGCAAGAGATCAAAGATAGGAATTCTTAGGGCTTTGGATTTGAGAGCTTTAAACTTTAGAATGAAAGCTTGAGAGAATGAGTATCAACTTTGGTAACCTCTCAATGGAACAATATAAGCTCTATATATATGTTTATCAAATCCACAAAACAGATTAGGCAAAACCCCCTTTGGAATCCGTGAGAAAAATCTCAACGGATAGAATCTGAGCTCGCAACAGTCGACTGTTGAAGAAACCACAGTCGACTGTTGCACAGTCAGCAATGGTAGGTGAGAAATCATAATGGTAACTTACCACGTGGACAGTCGACTGATGAAGCATAGACAGTCGACTGTTGAACCAACAGGCGACTGTAAATCCTTCTACAGGCGACTGGCCGAAAGATGTGTAAGTTGAATGAAATCTGGAAATCTTGTAAGATAACATGACAAACGACTGATGAGAATAAAACAGTCGACTGTTAATCAGAACAGGCGACTGTATAACCTTCTACAGACGACTGTCAAATACCCTGAGAATTTCCAGAGAGCTGAGTCAATAGATTGGCTCACAAACAGACGAATGTTGCGGCATAAACAGTCGACTGATCCAAGGGACAGTCGACTGTATATTCAACATTAGTCGACTGGCCGTAAAAGACAAATCAACAAAGTTTGGGCAAAAGATAGACAGTCGACTGATTTACAAAACACAGTCGACTGTCACTTAGACAGGCGCCTGTGAATCGTTCATCATTTGCCTGTGGGAAATAAACAGAGCGGCCCAAAACTAGATTGTAAAAGTTTGTGCATAACAGGCGACTGTAGAACAAAACAAGTCGACTGTTTTTTAGACAGACGACTGTAAAACGTTCAGCAGTCGACTGTTATAAACAATCCAAGCACAATCACTAAGAAATGAATTGGAGTCTAAGGACAATTGATCTAATGATGTCCTAAGACTGAAATGAAGATGTGTGTGAGTGCTCCATCAATGTTCTACTTCTGAGCTACATACTAGAAGAGATAAAAGAAATTTACATTGACGAATACTCTCTTCTATCCAACATATGAGCTTGAAGTCTTCATGAAGCTTCAATCATCATCTACGATCATCCAATCCATTTCATTTGCCTTCAATGATCTTTAAGAGTCATCCATTGCAGTAGATCTTCATAAATAGCTTAGGCAATGGATTAACTGTAAAATAGGGGATTAGTCACAAGTATTTATGTTTGCTCATCATTAACACCAAGTAGGGAGAAGTCCAATACTCAACAAAATAGTGGGGGCAAGCATCACTTGTCCAGTAAGGGGGAGAAGGGAGGTTGCCCGGCTCGTCGCCTACGTCCTTGCGGTAGGCTCCTTACTCGATTATGTGTAGGGGTCTGGACGACGTTCACCTTCTTCCCTTTATCTCCTTGCCTGGAAGTGCCTTCTCCGGAGCCTGTCTTCGATGCGTCGACGAAGTTCTTTAGGTATCCCCGAATGATCAGCTGGTCAATGTATTTTTTTTAGATGCCAGCAATCGTCGGTGTCGTAGCTAATGTCCTTGTGATACTTACAGTACTTTTCTTCGTCTCGTTGGCCGCCCTTCATCCTCGGGGGTGGCTTGTTGATGTGGCCCTCCTTTTGGACAGCCAACGTCTCGGATCACGTTCAGCTTGGCAATCGCCGCTTCCCCTTTGCATGGTTTTCCTCTGGGGTTCCTTTCACGTTTGTGATCCTCTGTTTCGCAGCGCGTGCCCTCGTCGCGCCTTGAGTTCTTTTTGGCCCCTGTGGGGGGACCTTCTTCTTCTGCGACGAGGGATTCTTCTGCCATTATAAATCGCTTCGCCCGAGCTAAGACCTAGTCGAGGCCCTTGAGGGGGTCCTGATGCAGCGAATTCTTCAAGCCCCTGTGTCGAAGTCCTTTCTTTGGGGCCGTTATTATGACCACTTCGGGGTAGCTTTCCACGTTTAACCTTTGGGTATTGAAGCGCTTCATGTAGCTCCTCAGCGTCTCGTCCGGCCTCTGTACTATGTTGAATCCGAGCTCGGCTTTCTCCGTCGCCCCGCCATGAATTGGTTGCAGAAGATCTGGGACAAGTCCCGGAAGTTGCCGATGGACTGATCAGGGAGGCTGTTATACCACTCCCTTGCTGATTTCTGGAGGGTGGTATAGAAGCCTCGACAGAGTAGGGCGTCGTCAGCCCCTTGGAACTCCAAGATCCCCTTGTAATCTTGGACGTGTTCCTAGGGGTCTTCCGTGCCGCCGTACTTCTCCAGTGTTGGGACCTTGAACCTGGAGAGTACTCATGCGGTGGTGATATTCCTCATCAGCGGACAGCGATCGTCCGCGAGGTTTTCTAGGCGACCTGGTCTGGCAGTGCCTCGTCCTGATGTTCGGGCGGTTTGGGTAAACTGGCGAAGGCGTGGGAGGGACTGCCTCTGCGGCCGTCCCGGCTGGGAATCGGCATGGGAGGGACTGCCTCTGCGACCGTCCCGGCTGGGAATCGACGTTGGCCGTCTAGCGTTTTCTCTTTGGCAGTGCTCCTCTCGACTCCTCTGCCTCTTTCGACATGGGCATCTGCTCTGTCCCCGTCGGTCCTAAGTGGCGGAACGGCTGATCGACCGCCCCTGGTTGAGCGGGATCGTTTGGACGAGGTTGCAGTTGGCTCGTCCGCAGTCCATTCGGTTTTTTGTCTCCCCTTGTTTCGGAGGGAGATGGGGGTCTGAGACTACGCAAGAGAAGGTTCGGCAAGGTGAACCGTCGCTCCCGGTTGGGGCTTCTCCCATCGTGGTTTGCGACCACGGTCAAGCGCAGTTGGGGCCGTACCCCTTGGTGGTCGGGAAGGCCCGCCAAGTTTCCTCGAATAGGTGTTGTGGGTCCGTGAGTTGCTGGACAACGGCAGCCAATGTCTGGAAGTTGGTGTTCATTTCCTTGTCGAAAAGGTAGAACTATTCGCAGGTTACCGAGCATGAGTCGTCAATTTCTTCGGCGGAGCGGCTGTGTCCGTCCTCGAGTGACACGTAGACGCCCTTCTCGTGGATAGGTGGCATGTGGGCCCCTCGTTGTTGTGCTGGTCCATGTCGGTTGTTGCGGATGACGTGGATGATGATCTCGTTTCCACAGACGGCACCAGATGTTTCGGGATGTTTTCTTACCGTTGATTGGTAGTATGGAGGTCCAAGTGTCGTCGCGGTCTTTAAGAGACGGGGACGGCTCTTGAGATCGGTCGGCCGAGCGTTTGCTTGAGTGGGAAGGCACGGGTCCACACGACAATGAGCCGAAGGATAGCTTCGACGGAACGACAACCTCCGGGATCGGTCGGACGAACGATCTTTAGGACGAGAACGTTCGGATACGAGCGATGGGACGTCGAAGGGAAGCTTTGATGAGATAACGTCTTCCTCGATCTATAAAACAAAGAACTCGTCAAAGGGTCGGACCTTGGTTCCGACCAAATCCACTCCGATGCTTAAGTCAGATCTGGTCTGATAAATGCTCGGTGGAATCGAACTGGGTTCACGGAGAGACCAAGCTCGAGTTCTCGACCGAGCTGTGGAGGAGAAATATGAGATGGAAGAAGGTCTGTGAGGATTCGTATACCTATGTCAAGTATCCAGAATTCGGTCCTTTTGTGTTCTGTACATCAGGTCTTTTATAGGAGTCCCGCATGTCAACGCCTTCATGATGTTTATCATTCCTCCCCTCGTGCCTGCCCGCATTGATGGTCTCTTGAATGGCGATCAAGGCGAACGTAATGGCAGCTTCAATGGTGATCAATGCGGACACGATCTGAGAAGCGGTTTCCCTCTTCGAGCGGGGTCAACCGTCTGTCGAATAGCGTTCTTAAGCCACTACACTCCGACCCGCCCCTGTGTCCCTTTGGACCAGGGCCCAAAGCGGTTTTGGGCCTAGCGGTTGGTATGTTTACCTTCGACCCATTTGGGGGGTTGTATCAAAATTGAACCTGAGTTCTAAAACCTTAATCTATGGCTCTAATTTCTATATCAAAGAGTTGCTTTGTGGTAGGGTTTGGAATAATAATATTTAAACTAACAACTTTGCTCCTAGGTTGGTGCATGACGACTTCAATAAGCTTAGATATACATGTGAAATGTGGGGCAAGGTTATCATTTAAAAAGTTCTGGTGATTTAATGAAACTTTTCATCTTGTGCTTTGTCTAGTCTTAATTTTATCGCATCTATTTGGGGTGGAAATAATTAGAACAGATGGATATGAAGGACTGCCTCAATTTGGCCTATTATTATTATCAGTATCTTGTTTCATATATAAGTGGATGCTACCCTACACTTTTCGATCAGAAGGTGTAACGATTTCTATTAATATAACGTAAACTCTTGGGGCCATAAATTAATGTCATGATCTCCTACCAGTCTCCAAATCAATCATAGTCATTCACATGTTAATATCATTTAAGATCTCTCATATTCAACTGTTTATCTCATAATGACTTCCATTCTAAACAACCCATAAAATCATTCAATGCAAAGTATCACATGTTTTCCAAAGCAAATTTAAATGTGTTTAATTATCTAGAAAATCAAGTCATGACCTTTTGGAACTCAAGTTTTGACAAAACTCTCCCAAAAAGAAGTGCTTTTACATGTGCCTGATATAGTTGTGTATGGACCAGAAGATGATAGTGTCCAGTGTTTGTGCTGACACTGGAACAACTCCGAACAAGATATGGACAACCGGTTCAGGATGCATGTACGTTAATTATCTCGGCATAGTGTTTGAATATTAGCCGGGCATTATTATTGCTAAAATACTAGCTCAGCAAACTTCAGTGGCGCGCATGATACCTTAGGGTTGCATGATTTTAAAGTTGTGATAAATGTAAATGTAAGAGATCTTGATTTCTTGAGCCAGATTAGTCTCACATATCAAATGGTAATGTAAGAGTTTGCTATTATGTCTACCATATGATCGAGATCCGCATGATTGTCCAATTTTTGTAATTCCAAACTCTATAAAAGTGATACAACCATGTGCTTTCATCGAAATATCAAATTCTCCTAGTTTGAGAAACTTTTTATGACTCCGAGATAGCAAGCATAGGTTTTATTTCTAAGACCCTCTTCATTCACTACGATAATTAACATGCATTTTGAAAGGGGCAATAGCGGCAAAATGAACAAATTTCACTACCAAATTTTCATTTCAATCGCTTAAAATGATATGGAAACTTGGTACAAAAAGGAAAATTAATGATTTAATAAAAAGAAAGAAAACCTGAAGGCACGATCTTCCGAAGACGTGAATCAATGGCCGTGTCCAAGGGATTTCCTTGTCGAGATACTCGAACCACTCCCACGCTTGATCCGACGCCACGAATCGATGGACGTACATCACTTCGCTGCCGTTCCCGAGATCGGTGGTTTGCTTCTTCGCTCTGTTCTCAACAGGGTTAGGGTTAGGGTTAGGGTTAGGGTTAGCGAAAGCTCGGAGAGCCATGAATGTGGAAAAAATTGAATGGGCGCAGGCGAACGAGTTCAAGAAATCTAATTGGGAAAAATTCGCGCGAGGCGAGAATTCATTTTGCTAGGAATTTAAGCGGCCCGTTGGGCTTCAAATACGAACCCGATCTCGGGCCAGGTTCGTTTGTTTACTGTATGACAGCTCGAGAGAGCACTCGTCATTTAAAATTTTTTTCCACTGTCTAAAAAATTATTTTAATATCCAAAATTAAAAAGAATAACAAATTAGCGTAAAAATATTTAGCTGCACAGATGCCTTAAGCAACAAATTCGGCACTGTTATGAATAGGACCAATTGGGCCTATTGGGTATCCACCCACATGAGTACCCATTATGAATACTATATAAAGGAGGCTAGGGGTTTCCTAGCCTCAACCCTTCTCCAAATCTGTTTCTCGTTCATAACACGTTATCAGCACGATCACGCTCGTTGGAGGAGACGGCGGCTCGCGGGGAAGGAGATCCATCAATCGCTCAGATTCAAGAAGATCGTAATCTTCTCAACGGGGAGCGAAAAGGGCATCCTTCACCAACCGTCGCCTAGATTCCTCGTCGAATCTAGAGGTAAAAATCAAAACTTTTTAGATCTAAACTTGCTTTTCTCATTAGATCTGCATGTTTTAGGATCAAAAAGTTTATAAACACGGTAAAATTCAATTTTTTATTAGATCTGCATGCCTAAAAACAATAAAAATCTGTTTTTTAGCGATCTAAATAGTTGAAAAATCCGTTTTTTACCCCCCCACCTTTGATCCAAAAATCTGCACGCCCATAGGGCGAAACGGCGGCGCTTTACAAGCGCCGCCGGCGCGATTTTCACGCCGCGACCATAGGCCGCGGCGGCCGCGGCCAGCAGCCGCGGCCTGCCGCCGCGGCCTGCAGGACGCGGCCCCCGTGCCGTGACCCCCGTGCCGCGGCCCGCCGCTGCGGCGGCCGCGGCCCGTCGCCGCCACGGCGGCCGTGTTTCTGCGCGGCTAGCCGTCGCGGCGACACGCCGCGGGCCCCCCTAGGGTTTTCCGAAACCCTAACCCTAAACGGGCCAACTTTTCGGGGGAGGCCCAAATTAACCCTAATGGGTTGTTTTCATGGCCCAAAGGCCAGAAAATTAGCCCATTTACATAAATAATTTTTCTTTTTTTATTTTTGGCCCTAAAAAGTCCAAAATAATTAAAAGAAACTTTAAAGGATTTTAAAGCGGTAAACAAAACATTAAAATATGGATCAAAGGTAAAAGTTTTTCAAAATAAATTTTTGCACGTCACACACAATTTAGATTATTTAAATTAATCTTTACATGCATGTGATTGATTATCTGCGTGGTTGTATGTTTCCAATATATTATCTGCGTGGATGTGCAAATTAGGCTATGTTTTTAGGGATCAGCCAGGTTTCCGGGACTTTTAAATTTCTTGCCATTTTTCTTTTTTTTTGAGAGAAATTTGTAAGTGAGAATATAAATGTAAAAAGAAGACCGAAGGACACCAAAAAGGAGCTGAAGGCGTACGCACAATGAAGATATGGGTTTCTCTCTGAAGTTCCCGAGTTGTATTTTATTCTTTCATGCAATTTTTTGATGTAACTTCGGACTGTACTTCTTTTTATTTCGGTGTCGGCTGGCTGATCTCCATAGTCCTAAGTCATTTTCGTTTTCATTGCTTATGCATTAATTGTGTGGATGTTAATTATTTTAATACCATGTTAATGTTACAATGAAACTGTCAAAAAGCATGCTAAAATCACTTTAATATAGTTCAACGCCTATTGCTAGACTATATACCTGCGATAAGTTTTTTTTTATAAAAAAAATGCCTGCAGCATATAAATAGCATGTGTACATCATACTTGTTTCATTTCAATTGAACATAATCTTTAGTTTAAAAAGCTTTACATTATATGTATGATGGGCTCATGATATGACGATATTTATGACAATAAGACAATAATGATTTCAAAAAGTTTAATATCATATCCACTTTGACAAAATGAACCCGAAGTTCAAAATCAAATCAAAAGTCAACACTCTCTCTCCCTAATAAAATAAATACGATGGTTTATGCGAAAATTATAATTGCTATCTTTATAAAAGATGCACACTTTGCGGTAAACAGATATATAAGATCTATGATCTATATAATCCAATATGGACACCAGAAGTTTTCCATAATACCGCTAAACTCCTTAAAAGAGTTCTCTCCTTTATTCTTACAAGGAAAGATTTTTTCTAGCCTTGAATATAAGCATACGCCTGAAGTCGTGGCTTAATAATGAATAAGTGAGAAATATATTACGCACCCACGTATTTGTTCCCCTCTGAGCATGGTAAACTATCCACATAAAATTTGAACGACTCAAGTAAAAGGCCTGAAGCTATACTCGAGCATTCAAATAGACTTTTTAAAAGTCCCTTATTAATTAGAAAAGTGGAAGTATAAATAATTTGCTCAAACCCCTGCTTATGTCTCCTTAGCAAAACTAATTTTCATTGTCCTTTATAAATAAGGAATATTGAAATCAGTGGAAGTTCAGGATCAAACATGACCTGAAATAAAAATAAGGAAAACTCAAAACAGGGGAAGTCTTGGATTAAATGGGAAAGTGAAGATACGATATACCTCGACATGGAGTAAGCAATGGCAAGCAAAAATCAGACCGAAAGTTCTGATAAGAGCCATAATGTTTTTGCAAATATGAATGTGCATTAACTTATGCCATATAAAAATACATACATATCTAGTCAAAACGACGAAAGTCTAATTGACCTTATGTATATTTAGCTACTCCCGAGGACAAATAAACTTTGAAATCAAAAATAATCTGTTGTCATAACATAAGTCTTAATGAGCATAATTATTGTTGTATGTTTTCAAGAGCACACATCACACTATGTCACTTGTTGACTTATCATCGGTATTATTCTCTTGTAGTTTTAATACATTTTATTTTACTGCGTATGTTTTGCTCTCTTGAATACCCCTAAAAATAAAATGAGGATGCCATATACTCTCTGAAACTTATACAGTTTCAAAAAGGATATTCGTCAAAACGAAATCCCTAATGACTCAAGAAATAAATGAAGCCTGAAGCTTTGTCCCAAAATGATCCGCACAATAGTCAAAGTGAAGATGTAATCCTTCACACTTTGAACATAGTTCAACTATTACCGGACAAAAATCAACTTGAGCATTTTAATGGACTTTTCGAAAGTGCCACATAAATTCAAAAGAGAGGAATTATTTTGGAACACCAGAAGTGTCCAGAATCGACCAAATTTTTGGATCGATATCACCCTTGATTGATGATGCAAGACATCATCAACCAGACGAACCCGAAGATTCTTCAGAAAGGGTGAAACTTTCATTGTCCTATTCAAAAGGGAAAAATGATAATGAGATCATCTCCATTCACATGGACATTGACTCTCCCAACTTCCTCAAATGAATTTAAGATGATATACTATCATCATGCAGACCTTTAGGTCTCTTGAGAGTATTTAAGGGATATAAATAGGCTTCGTCCACTCCCTTAACCGGACTGATGATGTACCCTTGGTGTACTCATCAATATATCCTCTAAATAAATGGTCATTATCCAACCACATTATTTTATAAAATGGTGGTAACTTTGGATAACACTGGGAAATTTAAATGTTTTACAACTGGAAAAATAACGAACACCCTGAAACTTGTGTTCACACCCAAATATGGGTAAGATAAATCATTAAAATGATTTAAATGGATTTATTATCCATTAAAAATCCAGTTGTAGGTGACCACATGGGAACATGCAATTACATTGCAAACCATCAAAACGCCTCCTTAGAACCTATTTATATGAGTCTGATCACCTCATATAAACAGTTTCCGAAAACCCCTGACGGGGGAAGCGTTTAGAGCACATCTTATAGATTGTGCCATGATGAGTAGACACCCCCATATCACCAATATAGACCATCAAAATACAAAACTATTTATCGGAAGTAAATATCCCAGATAAATAGAGTCTGAGCACTCTGAACAGGGGAAGCATTTAAATTCACTTCTCCTAAGACGTGCATTGATGATCCTATTTTAAAGATTTGATGAGATCCTGAAGATCCCTCACAACTTTAATGTCCCAGAATCAGTTTCAACAGAAACACTACAATCATCCATGAGCCTGAAGCTCAAATGACCATTTAAATCATTAATACCTATGATCTGGTTATCATGAATTGTGATGAGATCCTGAAGATCCACACTTATGAAACTGTTAAAACAGTTATCAGACATAGTTACTGACAATATAGATATTGTCAAAACTTTCACATCCCTGCTACTAAAAATCCAGCTAGGATTGACATACCAAATATATTGGATGCAATCCACCAGTAGCAGAAGTGGATATCCTCAATGGATGAGAGGACATACCACTAGGCTCCAAAAAGAGAGATCTACTCCTGGAGACCGAAAAAACAATACCACCACAGGAAAGTGAGCTCAAATCCAGAACCTTATTGCAACTTGGTTGCTAAGGACCAATTCTGGATCTGTCCATATTCTTTACCCGTCCCAGAACCTTCACTTCTTTAACGCGTCGTGAAGGAGACACCTCTGGGAGAAATCAAATGATTACAGTACGTACGGGGTGAGTTTTGGACAAGAAAGAACACATTTTGTCGACAAATTCTCTCATATTTCATTTTGCCAGTTAAATATAAAATATCGTTTCCACAACTCTGCTTTGCCTGAAGCAAAGATAGAGATTTGGCCAAATTATAATAATGTGGAATGAGGCAATAATAAGGTGAGCTGGACTCACTTATGAAATATGAGGTGTTGGACCTGAAGTCCTGGTATCAAAAATGATATCAAATCCTGTGGGATAACTGAGTATTGAAGGAGAATTAAAATAAAATCGTTAGCTATAAGCATTTTAAATTTGCTATAGTTTTAGAGGTATAAATCGCTCAAACCAGGAAGTAATCAAGTAAGATGAGCTGAACTCACTTACAAGATGAATCTGATGCATCGACTGGTTTATGTCAAGGCGTAACCCAACGAATGGCAAAAAGAGGGAATTTTTGGTTGATGTTGCTTTTGGATGTGACAACATCACCGATATAAAATTTCTTCAACTGCATGTACAAATTTTTTCTTTACTTTCCTTTCTTTTTGGGACACATATTAATAATATGATTAAAGGAAAGACA
Source organism: Scilla litardierei (assembly GCA_030789695.1). Classification (NCBI taxonomy): domain Eukaryota; kingdom Viridiplantae; phylum Streptophyta; class Magnoliopsida; order Asparagales; family Asparagaceae; genus Scilla; species Scilla litardierei. The sequence continues at coordinate 159,335,245 of CM061136.1, forward strand.
ACCTAGACAAAGATCCTTAAAGGACTCATACTAAAAGGTTGTTGTTTGCACATCTTAAAAACAGTATTGTTCTTAAGAGAGCAAATTAAAAGAATTGAGATTATTTTAATAACTCAAAATATTATCGGATCTCCTGAAGAGAAATTACCGAAATATCTGTTAAAGCCTATCTATCAGATATGATATGATATGAAAGCCCTAGCTAGGCATAAATTCTAGGCTTACAGAACATTAATCATCCTGAAGATGAACCATCATCCTGAAGATGAACTATTATCCTGGAAATGAACTATCATCCTGAAGATGACGTTAATTAATCATCCCGAAGATGTAAACTTCATACAATGATGATTGATGAAGAAACATTAATTTCATTCTCCACCAAATACACCTATTCGATTGTATGGATATACATTAAAAGACCCCTTTCCATTAGCTGGAAGAGGGGAAGAATATATATGGTCCAGAAGTACCTTAAGTGTCTTTGAAACACTCTTTTACCTGGCCAACTGCATGCGTCTCTTTTGAGCGTTTGCAGTATAGCTATTAGCCAGGTACAGTACAGTGCCCCAGCGCGCCACTGGACCAGAGATATGTAGCTTCTGCGCTATCTCCAAGGGTCGAGGAAAAATCCTCTATGTTAAATGTATTTGTTGGATCTGGATCCTAGCCTAGAGGGGGGGTGAATAGGCTTTTAAAAATAATTCGTGCAACCCACGAATAAGCACACGCAGTTATAGCAGTAACATGGTAAATAAAAAGCAGACACAGAGCACACAGCAGATTTACCCTGGTTCGGTCGTCCCAACGACCTACTCCAGCCCCCAAAGCAGAACTAGTATTGAATAGCGCAATAGGTACAAAACCACAAGTTAGAGCACGCTCAGAGCACCCTCTACGTCTCTACACTCGCCAGGCACTCAGTACCCCACACACTGTGTTTTCTCTCACTATCAATCCTAGTAACGCTTTCTACCAACTAGTCCCAAACTAGCTGGGTCCCACTTGTCTAGTCCCAACTAGACAAGTCCCCAAAATAGTCCCCAAAGATATAGGTTAAGTTTCCACTACAGAGATCTATACTACTACACAAAATATAAGAAAAAGTTCAGAAAAGCTCAGTTTGTGTAGGCGTAGTAGTCTCTGTCAATAAGCGCGGGTCAGATCTGAATCTGACGTGATGTAGTCGTCTCGTCGTCGACAACTCAAGTTGTGGCTCTGGACTTCCCTTTGAATTTGCTTGCAGCTATAGGACTCTCTGTTTGCTTGTTCTCTCCCCTTGATCTCAGCCCTCTAACTTGATAATTCTAAATGGTGAGGCGCTTTGCAATCTCTTCAGTATTACGGCTGCTGCTTGGAATTTTTGGAAAGGATCTTCAAGAGAGAGAAAAATTCTGCAGGTTGCCCTGTAATTGATTGAACAAACAACACACCCAAAAATGATTAACAGCTTTGGTATTTAAATAGAAGGGAAATTTGCAATGGGAATCAAATAATAAAATGGATGTGCTCATTCAAAAATTTCGGCTGTCCCCTCTCAGAAATTCGTGCGGCTCTTAGGTGCGGCTGTCAACTGCCCCACACGAAAATTTTCGGCTCTTGATGCGTGCGTCCCTTTGATGATTGGCGAAGTGCTGCTCTTCCATTTCAAAAGTGGTCTCCTCTTTTTTATTGGCTTTAACAAAAACAAATACAGATGTTGGGATAACACTTGAATAATGAATGTAAAACAAACCCAAACCTCAATTCCTGTGTGCACAGGAGATTTTGATGCTGGCCCTTCAAAAATCAAACATCAACATCGACTCCAGAGTATTCCTTTTGTAACATACATCAAAAAATATCTACAAGGAATTCTGCATATCACATAAGTAATTTATAAAAAAGATGATGAAGTAAAATTGATCAGCATTAACCAATGGCGTTAGAACTCGGCTGCTCGAGAATTGAAGGAGAGTTTTTTTTAATGCCGCCTCTGCTTTGATTTATTGCACTTCTCCTTTTAATAAAAATGACGGCTCTCGGAACAATGCTGCTAATCCTCTTCTCTCTCTGCCTAACACCCAAGAGACGGCCGTATTAAATATTTGGTACTGGGTGGTGGTTTTTTTTTAAGCCTCTACCGCATGACATTAATATAGGATGGATGACCTAGTCATTGGAATGATTTATTTACGGAAATGCCATTCATTTGAAATAACTCACATAAATCACATGGGCCTTCACGTGAGTGCCAAAAAAAAATAAATGAAGACCCCATTAACAAATTACATTTGTGCCGAACCTTAAAGGCTAATGAACCAGCACATGTATGCTTTCATGCTTGCATTTTGGTGTATGCCCATTTCTTTTAATCTTTTGGTGTTTGCATTTTGGGATGATCAAAAAGGAATATAATTAGGGTTTGGCTCCGATAGATACGAGTCACCTCAAGTTAAGTTCTCCCCCTTTCTCCTTTGCACATTGACCAAGTCAAAACTTCTTTGTGCACACACACTCCCTCTCTCCCAATATGCTATACGAATAGCAGTTCCGCCAAAAAGTGATCCTGAAACACACTAGCACACACATTAGATATCACGATACGTTTGTCATCATCAAACAAAGAGATCCTAGATCGTTGCGTCCAACAATCTCCCCCTTTTGGTGATGACAAACCCATAAAAGATTTGAGCAATAGATGGGTGTGTGAAGTGTGTTGAAGGGTGTAATGGAATATGATGTATGGATGAGCCATTCAAGCATTACATAGCATGCACAACAAATAATAAATATAAAAGCATGCTCCCCCTTCTCTCAAGCTCCCCCTTCAATATTTTCAAGTATTTTTCTCAAGCTCCCCCTTCAACAAATAATACCGACAACACACTTCAACAAATAATACCGACAACACAAACAAATCTTTCATTCTCTTTCTCCCCCTTTGTAATCACCAAAAGTGGATTAATGAAGTCACAATAATATTCCATGCAAAAATAAACCATTATTAAATGTAGCGTGCAATTTGCATGAGTTTTCCAAAGAATAGGCCATTCAAGCTCATAGAATTTCATAACAAGACTTCTCCACCTTTGTGTAAGTGTAGTGATATAGACGATAGAGTACAAGAGGAGATTTAATTTCAGAAAATCAACCAAATCAATCCACATTTTCCAATTTTCATGAATATCACTAGGATTGATTTTTTCCACCTCATCAAAGATGAGTTCAAGTTATCAAACCCCGAAACATGGCCTAAAAGGACTTTTAAATACGGGGTGGCATTGCTTGACGAGTTATATACACCAACGCTAATGATTACCCATTTAGCACAAGTTGGATACTCGTGGGTTGTGTTTTAGTCATGAAGTGTATCCATTTTTCATACGGAGCAATTTTCATATTTTTTTTTCATTTGCAATTCTTTTGTGCTCAATTTTTATTCATGGCTAAACACTACATATCCCTTAGAAAATTCAGAATTAAACATTCCTACATTCACTTTCCATTATTCTTCAAAAGAATCTCCAAAAGTACTAAAAAGTCAAATATCGTGAAAGTGCAAATGTAGGTGTGGAAGTCAAGTTTGAAATTTTAGAGACATGTCATGGCTACTAAAAAGATAACAACATGTTCATGTAGCTACAACAATAATGAGTTGACTTCTACAAGGGATACAATTGATCATTCATACAATATCACTCAAGAGATTCATAAGAGGATTCAATAAGCGCAATTTTTTTTTATTTTTGATTTTTTCAATTTTTTTTGTTTTTTTTTTCAGAAATAAAAACATTAAAAATCATCCATGCAAGCACACAAAGCAAAATAAATCAAGCACACAAACAAATCTATGAAGGTATCCAATGAAATGCAAAGAGGGGTAAAAATTATACCTTCTCGTCGCTTTTTGACGAAGGAGCTAAAAGAATGAGACATTAAATTTAACGCTCCTCGCCAAAACTCCATCACACCTACATGAAAGGTGTTAAGTGTGACCTTGGAATCCAACAAGGTCCACTAGTGTTAGCCAATATTGTTTTAGGAACCCACACTTGTTTAAACTTGATATTAGTGTTCCTAAATTTGCAATAATATGAAGTGTGGCCTACACTATCACAAGTAAAGCACTTTGCATATTTGTTCTTTGCAATAGAGGGTACATTGTGGAATTTCTTGAATTTTTTCTTTTCAACGTTTTTCAGACCAAAACCAAGTCCTCTTCTATTATTGCCATATAATTGATTCTCTAAAATAGTGTCCAACGATTGTTTTCCTATAGAGAATTTCTTAATGGCCAATTCAAGATGAGAAACTTTGATTTTTAATTGTTTATTCTCTTCCACAAGCATCGTGCATTTACTTATAAAAACCCTCTTGTTTTCCTCTTCCTTCTTCTCGAATTCAATCATTTTTCTTTTAAAGTCATTATCTAGCATGCAAAATTTATCCTTAAGCTCTCTTATTTCATATTCTTTTTCAGCTTCGAGCTTCATTAAATCTTGTTTAAGCATGCTATTTTGATTTAATAAAGAGGAACACGAAATACAAGGAGCATTTTCATCAAAGCTTTCTTTTTCCTTCTTCATGATTTCAATAGTAGACTTACATGCATTAAGTTCAATTTTAAGTTTTTCATTCTCTTTAAACACCTTATCATCTCTAACTTGCATGTCATAGTTTTGATTTTGGAGACATTCAATAGTGAACTCATGATCTACTATTTGATTTTGCATTTCTTCACAAATTTTAAGAAGTTCAGCTTTGCTACCTGACGGTGTCTCATCTTGGATGCCCATCAAAGCCATGCAAGAATGGGCTTCATGTTCCTCCTCGCTTTCAGCTTCGCTATCCATATCCCATGTTAATACCTTCGCTTTTCCTTTTCCTTTAGCGAGCTGAGCAGTTTCATTTGGGCAATCCTTCATCAGATGTCCTCTTCCCTTGCATTTAAAACATTGCATTCTATCAGTAGATTTCTGATCATTAAATTGCTTGGAAGAATTATTAAAGTTAGAACGATTAAACCTGGGTGCCATTTCGTTTCTCCCATGCTTGGTCTTGATGAACTTTCTGAAGTTTCTCACCATTAGCGCTATTTCTTCATCATCATCCTCTTCTTCGCTAGCTTGCAAAGCAAGGGGCTTTATGGCTTTCTCTTTCTCCTCAGGTTTCTCTCTTGCTTCAACATTTTGTAATTCCAACTCATGCGACATCAAATTACCAATAAGGTCCTCCACCTTCAATTGAGACAATACCTTTGCTTCCTGGATGGCGGTGACCTTTGGTCTGAAAGAGCTTGGCAGTGCTCTTAATATCTTTCTCACCTGTTCAAGGCTAGAATATGGCTTACCGAGCGAGCTAGACTTGTAGACGATGTTGGTGAATCTCGCAAACATTTCTGATATGGTCTCTGATGGTAGCATGCGAAATCCCTCGTACTCTGTGCTCAGAAGTGCAAGTCTAGACTCCTTCACCTGTGACGTTCCCTCGTGCGTCACCTCCAAAGTATGCCATATTTCCTGCGCAGTTAGACAATGTGAGATTCTATTATATTCAGATTTATCAAGTGCACAAATGAGAGCATTCATAGCTTTAGCATTTAAAGAATAAGATTTCCAATCATTATCATCCCATTTGTCATTTGGTTTTTCAATCTCAGCATTTTCTACTTTAATTACAGGCAGTTTATATCCTTTTTCAATTATTTGCCAAGACTTGTAATCAACAGAAATAAGGTAGATTTTCATACGATTTTTCCAATAAGCATAATCACCTCCGTTAAACCTAGGGGGACGGGAAACAGACTGACCCTCAGCAAAAGCACTATCCATATGGTTATTCATGGTCAATCCTAGGCTAGATCCCAAAACCTGCTCTGATACCACTTGTTGGATCTGGATCCTAGCCTAGAGGGGGGGTGAATAGGCTTTTAAAAATAATTCGTGCAACCCACGAATAAGCACACGCAGTTATAGCAGTAACATGGTAAATAAAAAGCAGACACAGAGCACACAGCAGATTTACCCTGGTTCGGTCGTCCCAACGACCTACTCCAGCCCCCAAAGCAGAACTAGTATTGAATAGCGCAATAGGTACAAAACCACAAGTTAGAGCACGCTCAGAGCACCCTCTACGTCTCTACACTCGCCAGGCACTCAGTACCCCACACACTGTGTTTTCTCTCACTATCAATCCTAGTAACGCTTTCTACCAACTAGTCCCAAACTAGCTGGGTCCCACTTGTCTAGTCCCAACTAGACAAGTCCCCAAAATAGTCCCCAAAGATATAGGTTAAGTTTCCACTACAGAGATCTATACTACTACACAAAATATAAGAAAAAGTTCAGAAAAGCTCAGTTTGTGTAGGCGTAGTAGTCTCTGTCAATAAGCGCGGGTCAGATCTGAATCTGACGTGATGTAGTCGTCTCGTCGTCGACAACTCAAGTTGTGGCTCTGGACTTCCCTTTGAATTTGCTTGCAGCTATAGGACTCTCTGTTTGCTTGTTCTCTCCCCTTGATCTCAGCCCTCTAACTTGATAATTCTAAATGGTGAGGCGCTTTGCAATCTCTTCAGTATTACGGCTGCTGCTTGGAATTTTTGGAAAGGATCTTCAAGAGAGAGAAAAATTCTGCAGGTTGCCCTGTAATTGATTGAACAAACAACACACCCAAAAATGATTAACAGCTTTGGTATTTAAATAGAAGGGAAATTTGCAATGGGAATCAAATAATAAAATGGATGTGCTCATTCAAAAATTTCGGCTGTCCCCTCTCAGAAATTCGTGCGGCTCTTAGGTGCGGCTGTCAACTGCCCCACACGAAAATTTTCGGCTCTTGATGCGTGCGTCCCTTTGATGATTGGCGAAGTGCTGCTCTTCCATTTCAAAAGTGGTCTCCTCTTTTTTATTGGCTTTAACAAAAACAAATACAGATGTTGGGATAACACTTGAATAATGAATGTAAAACAAACCCAAACCTCAATTCCTGTGTGCACAGGAGATTTTGATGCTGGCCCTTCAAAAATCAAACATCAACATCGACTCCAGAGTATTCCTTTTGTAACATACATCAAAAAATATCTACAAGGAATTCTGCATATCACATAAGTAATTTATAAAAAAGATGATGAAGTAAAATTGATCAGCATTAACCAATGGCGTTAGAACTCGGCTGCTCGAGAATTGAAGGAGAGTTTTTTTTAATGCCGCCTCTGCTTTGATTTATTGCACTTCTCCTTTTAATAAAAATGACGGCTCTCGGAACAATGCTGCTAATCCTCTTCTCTCTCTGCCTAACACCCAAGAGACGGCCGTATTAAATATTTGGTACTGGGTGGTGGTTTTTTTTTAAGCCTCTACCGCATGACATTAATATAGGATGGATGACCTAGTCATTGGAATGATTTATTTACGGAAATGCCATTCATTTGAAATAACTCACATAAATCACATGGGCCTTCACGTGAGTGCCAAAAAAAAATAAATGAAGACCCCATTAACAAATTACATTTGTGCCGAACCTTAAAGGCTAATGAACCAGCACATGTATGCTTTCATGCTTGCATTTTGGTGTATGCCCATTTCTTTTAATCTTTTGGTGTTTGCATTTTGGGATGATCAAAAAGGAATATAATTAGGGTTTGGCTCCGATAGATACGAGTCACCTCAAGTTAAGTTCTCCCCCTTTCTCCTTTGCACATTGACCAAGTCAAAACTTCTTTGTGCACACACACTCCCTCTCTCCCAATATGCTATACGAATAGCAGTTCCGCCAAAAAGTGATCCTGAAACACACTAGCACACACATTAGATATCACGATACGTTTGTCATCATCAAACAAAGAGATCCTAGATCGTTGCGTCCAACAGTATTTGCATATGCAGGTTACAGATCATCGCGATGAATGGCATAAAAGGGACGTCCACCTCCTGAAGATCTACACAGAATCCTTCCAAGTCTACATCCTTCCACCATTCCGAGAAGCCCATCACCCAAGGAGCAGTTCAAGAACATACAATGCCAGGTCCTGAAGTACCTCGCAGACAATGACGATTGAGACGTGGAGCTGTCTACCAAGTTTGCTAGCGCTCCTTTAGTTTCAGCTAATGCCTTATATGAGTGAAACTTGTATAGATGAGTGATGCTTGTACTTTACTTTTGCTTTCGGAATGTTGCAGATGAGATGGATGTATAGACACATAGGAGATAAATGTATAGATATATAGGAGATCTGCAAGCCTGAAGCTTGTTAAGATTAGGGGGAGTCAACTGTAGAGTTGTACTCTTTTTCCTTGGCTAGTGGTTTTTCCCACAGGGTTTTCCATAGTCAAGGTTTTAATGAGGCAGCCACATTGATTCTGGATCCAGAAGTATCCACCCCTCGACACATCCCCAAATCAGGGGAAGTTATGGAGTGATGTACTCTTTTCCCTTCGCTATTGGTTTTTCCCACAGGGTTTTCCATAGCTAAGGGTTTTTAACGAGGCAGTTACCCTTAACTTGGATCCAGAAGTATCCACCCCTTAAGATACTCAGTAGTACTAATGAATCATTCAGTATTCATAAAGTCGAGTATACCACGTTGGTTGGATAAGGGGAAGTGTTATGAATAGGACCCATTGGGCCTATTGGGTATCCACCCACATGAGTACCCATTATGAATACTATATATAGGAGGCTAGGGGTTTCCTAGCCTCAACCCTTCTCCAAATCTGTTTCTCGTTCATAACAGGCACATCCTTTTTCGACACGGAACAACAAATTTGGCGTGGATGCCTTCGACGCTGAACAACAAATTCGCGGGCGTAAAAAAAATTTAGCGGGCGCATTTGGTGAAAGTTTGACTTGGACACGATGCATTTAAAATATTTCATCCCTCAAAATCTTAGATCCTCAAATTTTAAACGAACATCACTAATTAAAACGTAATAATTATTATTTTAAACACCCAACAATTTTAGTTTCCCCAAAATTTATTTCTCCCAAAAAAATTAGTTTCAGCGAAAAATTTCAGTTTTCACAACCCCAAAAAAAGAAAAAATTCGCAAACTCATATCATATCCATTCATTCCTCAAGATTAAATACAACCCGTCTTTCTATCAACTTGTTTGTCATAGTCACCTTGTCCTAGTCAGCAAGGCAATTCAAAACAAGTTCGCAAATTTACAGCTTAAAAAATATTATTTAACTACCCCAACAAATTTAGTTCACCCAAAATTTATTTCTCTCAGAGAATTTAGTTCTCACAAAAAAAATATAGTTTCCATGAAAAATTCCAGTTTCCCCAAAAATCCACCCCCCCCCCCAATTTCACAAACTCAAATCATATTCATTCATTCCTCAAGATTAAATCCAATCCGTCTTTTTATCAACATGTTTGTCCTAGTCAGCTTGTCTTAGTCAGCAAGGCAATTCAAAAAAGTCCTCAAATGTAATATAAACTAGAAATAACATGTGCATGGCGCAAAAGACACCCCACGAATAGGATGTGGTGCACGTGCGCAACAGAAAAGGTGTGAGAACTGTGGGTGGGTGTGTCGGTATCGTTGGGGTAAAAGGTGGAAAAACATATGTTAAATTGCAAAATAACTTTGGGGGGGAGGGGGGCAAAGTGCATGGACTCTATCATTTGGGTTAAATAGCAAGCTTGTAATTCATGGGAATGAAAGTCTCCTTTATTTGGATGCTCCACATTTACACCCTAAACAAAACCCAACTCTCCACCCACCCACCAGTGGGCCTCATAATGATGGGATGGCCAAATATAGGCAACCACTCTATCAATTTCCATCAAAGGTTGTGTTTTGTATAATAGATTTTTGGGGCACACGTGCACGTGTGCCCCCAACTTTCAGCAAATAACCCGTGCACACGTGCACGGGGACTGGAAAAAAAATAGTCGAAAAGGCAGGGGGAAGAATAAAAAATGTGGGAGTGTGTTGGGGGAGGGTCCAGGGGCAAAAATGCAAAAACCGGTATTGTAATTCATGGGAATGAAAGTCTCTTTTATTTGGATGCTCCACATTTACACCCTAAACAAAACACAACTCTCCACCCACTCCCCAGTGGGCCCCATAATGATGGGATGGCCAATATAGGCAACCACTCTATCAACTTCCATTAAAGGTCGTGTTTTGTATAATAGATTTTTGGGGCATGCGTGCACACGTGCCCCCAACTTACCCGTGCACACGTGCACGGGGACTGGAAAAAAATGGTCGGAAAGGCAGGGGAAGAATAAAAAATATGGGAGTGTGTTGGGAAGGGTTCAGGGGCAAAAATGCAAAAACCGGGGTTGTAATTCATGGGAATGATAGTCTCTTTTATTTGGATGCTCCACATTTACACCCTAAACAAAACCCAACTCTCTACCCACCCCCCAATGGGCCCCATAATGATGGGATGGCCAAATATAGGCAACCACTCTATCAACTTCCATCAAAGGTTGTGTTTTGCATAACAGATTTTTGGGGCACACGTGCACATGTGCCCCCAACTTCCAGCAAATAACCCGTGCACACGTGCACGGGGACTGGAAAAAATGGTCGGAAAGGCAGGGGAAGAATAAAAAATGTGGGAGTGTGTTGGGGGAGGGTCCAGGGGCAAAAATGCAAAACCCGGGGTTGTATGTGCAAAATTCCACAGCTCCTCTCTTATCCCTCAAAATCGCATCTCTTATCCAATTTCTCTTGTTCAAATTCTCTTATCAAATTTCTCTTGTCCAATTTCTCTTGATAACATCCCTCTTTTATATAATAGACTAGAAATAACCCGTGCACAACGTGCACGATGCCGGAAAAAACCATATGAAAAAGATGTGGTGCACGCGCAACCTTAAAGGAGAGAGAATCGTTGGTGTGTGTGTCGGTAGCGTCGGGGGGTAAAAAGACCCAAAAACAAAGCCCAAAGCCCAAAAGAGGACAAACACGTAAATAAGTGGACTTGTGTGGTTTTTTTTTTGGTTTTTTTTGGGTGGAATGGCAAACACGTAAATAAGAGGAAAGGTGGGGTTTAAATTTTGGGGTGTGTCCCAGTCAACTTGTGACTGGGACAAACCCTGCCACCTAGGACAATCCTAGGTGGGATGCTCTATTTTATAGAATAGATTTTGTTTACGGGTGTTTTCTCACCACAGGGTCGTTGACCGGGATTTGTAGGGTCAACGTGGTCAAGGGGTTGATGTTGACCCCTTGGGAGTGCCGAATGCACGTTCACTTGGCTCGGGTCGGGGTTGGCGTTGGGGCCTAGCACCAGGTCGAGGCAGGATGTCGGCTTCTGATTGAATCCGAGTGGAGGGGAAGCCTCGGCTCGGTTTCCGTGGGCTCGGCTCCTAGTCGGACGAGCGTCGAGGGGTTGCCTCGGCGCCTCGGTCTTCTTTTTCCTGAACAGACGAGAAACTCGTCAGGGTGGCCGGACCTTGGTTCCGGCCGTATCCCCTCAGATGCCTAAGTCAGATCGGGGTCTGAAGGATACTCGGCGGGGGTTGGCACGACTCGAGAGGAGATCGGTGCGCTGACCCACGGTGCGAGCAAGGGGAGGGGGAAGGTTCAATGGAAGAAAAGCCAAGGTCGTTGATGGGATACCTTTGGTTAGAATACCTGGGGTTCGATCCCGTGCTCCATTTCCCCCCTGGTCCCTTTATAGGTGGTCCTGCCGTGATCACCTCTTGTCAATGTTGCCATCACACCGCTCCACTCTACGGCGCCGGCCAGTGCCATGGGGAGCCGTTTGCCCCCCACCTTGACGTCACGTCGTGCGCCGTCTGCCGCTATACCCCCTCGTCTGCCTCCGTGATGGTGCCTGCCTGTGTCGAGGGCCCGCCTATCCCGGGGCGCCCTGGTGGGCATTTAATGCCCCATTCCGGAGCGCCCTGACGGACATTTAATGCCCCATTGCCCGGGGGAGTGGTTCCCCCTGTGGGCCGATTTGAATTTGATGGTCTTCGGAGGCCTCATTGACTGTGACATGTTTTCCTCGTGGGCCTCATCCAGCGGGGCCCAATCTCGCTAGCGGGCTTCTTCAAAATAGTCGTATCAATTGCCCCCATCGTCCGAGCCGTTCAGGTTCAGCCAGCCCGGTTCGGGCGATGTGACTTTTGGGGATTTGTCAGGCGCGCTAGTCGAGGCCAGCCCATTAAATGTGGGTCATCATGACTCGGTTGATTTGATTTTCTCTTAGCGCGGGTTTCGAAACGCCGTCGACCCTTGGATGCCGCCACCTGTCTTATTCCCGACGGCTTGCATTCCGGGATTGTCCCGTATATAAGGTGCCGGTCTCCCAGGCTTTAATCCCTTCGTGCTCTTCTGATTTCGTCTTCTCAGGCTTCCTTCTTCTGTCACTCTGCCCTCTGCGACTCCCTTTCGAGGTAACCCCCTTCTTTTCTTTTGGTCTCATCGCCACACTCAGAATTGGTAGGTCGGTGTAGGGCCCAGGGGTCCTCCGGTGCCCGGGTCTGGTGACGCCCAGCTCTCGAGGCCCGGAGCCCCTTCAGGGGCTAATTCGGTTCGTGATAAGGGGAAAAGTAAACTCTATACGGACCCGGTCGGTGACGACGTGGCTCGGGCCGTTGAGAGATATGATGTTCCCCCAGTAGTCCTCAGTTCGTCGTCTAAGGTATCTTTCCAGACGGTCGCAGAAATTCGGGGAAGGTATTTGTGTCACCCGTACGACGTCCGAGTCCCCTTTTTTGACGAGCGGGTTTGTTTTCCTCGGGGTAACGAAGTCGGCGTCTATGTCGAGAGCTTTCGCCTGGGCCTTCGTTTCCCCCTTCATCCTTTCATCATTCAATTCATGGAACGTCTGACGGTGTCCTTATGCCAGCTGACCCCGTATTCCATGGCGGTGCTGACTGGATTTATCATGCTCTGCCGTGCCCATGGCATTGAGTCGTCCCTTCCCCTTCTCTTCCATTATTATCGGGTCCAGACGGTCGGCCAAAGGTCGTGGCAGCACCTCCGAGCCCGTGCGGGGATGGAATGCCTGCTCGGTCTGCCCCGTTGGGTGGGAGACTGGAGCTCAAATTACGTCTTCGTCGTCTTTCCTGAAGATGCCGTGATATTGATGGGCTGGGGAGGGCTATGCCAGCACGATTTGTCGCTGGTCCTCTCCGAGGACGACCAGGCAGTGGCTCGGCTGCTGTCGTCTCTCACTTTAGAGGAGAAATCGGTCTGGCCCCTGCTGGACGACCTGTTTCTCAAGACCGTTTTATGGTCCCCCGGTAGCCCCCCCTTTTTCTATTTCTCCTTTTGCTTACCCTGATTTCTTCCTCTTTAGCAGACATGGCCGGGCGCGAATTCACCCACAACGTTGACGAACTCATCCGGAGGGGTTCGAGCCGGAACCGAGGGAATACCTCGGGCCAAGCGCCTCACCGCACCGTCGACGAAGAGGTGCGTCAGGTCGAGCCGACCGTGGGTAGAGTGGAGCCCACGGTAGTGACGATTGCCCTCCCCCGGTTGTGGAGAATCTTACCGAAGGCGAGGCTCCGAGGACCGAGCTCCCCCGCCCTGCCCCAACAGGGGGGAGAGGGGTGGGCGCCGATCCCCTCCCCCGGGCTTCCTCGGGGGGTCGCGATGCGGGGCGTAAGGGCTCCCCTCCCACCTCTGCTGGTCCCAGTGAGAGGAAGAGGCAGAAGGAGGGTGGGGAGGCCCACGCCCCGGTGGTTCCCGGAGCGCCACCGACCTCCGGCGAGGCCCTCCCGCTGACCTTGGTGACCACCGCCACCGTCTCGGCCGAACCTTCCCTGGTGGGGGCCGGTGGTATGCTGGCGAATGCCCTGTCGGTCCCCGAGTTTGCCCCCGGGGACTCGGTGTTTGTCGACCGGGCCGTTGCTAACCAGCTGGCGCACGGGTCGGTCCTCCCGAGGGACCGAGCTCTACTGGAAAGAGCTCCTACATACAAGCTGTCGGACTCCCTGGTCTGGCAGCTCCAACAGGTTCGATTGCCTCGTTGTTTTTGAGTTGGTCTTTCGATCATTTTCCCATATAACTTCTTCCCTTGTGCAGGCCACCACGATGGCCGTCGAGGTGCAATGTCGAGCGGCCCGGGCGAGGGAGTTAGAAGAGGCCGTGGTCCGGGAGCGTGAAAGGGCCGGCGACCTCAACGTGGCCCTACAAGAGGCGCGCATGGAAGCTCGTCACCTCCGGCACCGGGTGGACGAGCTCGCCGGTCAGGTGATGGATCTCCGGGGCGAGCTGGACGATGCTCAGAGATCAGCCCAAGCGGAGGAGGAGGCGTTCCGCCAGGAGAGGAGTGATCTTCAGAGCGAGCTGGTGGACCTCCGCCAGATGACCCGGTTTGTTGATGAGGTGGAGCGGGGTGCCGGCGGGGTCCTGGGGGAACGGATCACGGCGGTCCTTAGGGAGGCCTTCAGTTCCTACGAGGACCTCCTTGCCCCTCGGATTGTTGACGTCATCCGGGATTCTTTCCACCGGTTCGCGGAGCATGCCCGGCAGCCGCTCCCGCCCGTCGATCCCCCTCGCTCCGAGCAGGGCGAGGTGCCAGAGGATGCTTCCTCCCGTGCCCCAGGGCCTTAGGCCATTGTATCCCGAACCCCCGTTTTTCTCCCTTTTTTGGTTTGGGCCTGTAATTTTGAACAAGCTTGATTTATACAATTCCGCTGCTGGGGGTCTTCCGTCTTGTGGGGGCCCTCAGCCTTTTTGGCTTCTTACTGCATTTTCACCATAGTCCGTAATGCTTGGTTTGCTTAAATAGTCGCCCCGAAGGAGGCTGTGTTGTTCCCTGTCTCGCGGCCAGTAGGGTCGGCCCTTTTCAGCTAAGGGGGCTGCCCCATGGCTTAAGATCCGTTGAGTCCCTCATCCGGGGGAGTCACCTCTTGCCTTCCATGCGCGTTGGTTCTTAAGTCGGCGAGGGGTATGCCCCCCCGGCTTATGACCATCGGCGCTACCTCCTGCCGAGGGAGTTGCCTCCAGCTTTACGAGCGGGTGGGTCGTTCGGTCGGCGAGGAAAGCTACCCCTTCGTCTTACGACCGAGCGATGTCCCCGTCTGCTGGGGGAACTGCCCCCAGCCTTACGAACGGGCGGGTCGTTCGGTCGGCGAGAGAAGCTATCCCTTCGTCTTACGTCTGAGCGATATCCCCGTCTGCTGGGGGAGTTGCCCCAGCCTTACGAACGTGCGGGTCGTTTGGTCGGCGAGGGAAGCTATCCCTTCGTCTTACGTCTGAGCGATGTCCCCGTCTGCTGGGGGAGTTGCCCCCAGCCTGACGAACGGGCGGGTCGTTCGGTCGGCGAGGGAAGCTATCCCTTCCTCTTACGTCCGAGCGATGTCCCCGTCTGCTGGGGGAGTTGCCCCCAGCCTCACGAACAGACGGGTCGTTCGGTCGGCGAGAGAAGCTATCCCTTCGTCTTACGTCCGAACGATGTCCCCGTCTGCTGGGGGAGTTGCCCCCAGCCTTACGAACGGGCGGGTCGTTCGGTCGGCGAGGGAAGCTGTCCCTTCGTCTTATGACCGAGCGATGTCCCCGTCTGCTGGGGGAGTTGCCCCCAGCTTTACGAACGGGCGGGTCGTTCGGTCGGCGAGGGAAGCTGTCCCTTCGTCTTACGACCGAGCGGTGTCCCCGTCTGCTGGGGGAGTTGCCCCAGCCTTACGAACTGGCGTTTAGATCGGCCCACTGGGGTGATTGTCCTCAGCCTTATGGCCGATTGTCTCGGCTTGGGGCCCCCGGTCTGCCGAGAGGAGATCGAGTTCCCAATCATGCCATTCATCAAAAAGTGGAAAAGGAGACCGTCTTTGGATCAACAAGGCGTCTTCTTCTTATTCATCCCACAGTGCAGTACATTTTGGAGGAAAACAAACAAAAGATACTAGGAGTCCTGGGTGAGACTACCCCCCGTCTGGTGAGGTCGCGGCCGTCGGTCTTGTTCGCTTACTTGATGATGCGCAGGGGCGCATGTACCACGTTCACCTTCTTCCCTTTGTCCTGCTGCCTGGACGTTCCTTCGCCTGGGGCGGGGTCGTCGGTGAAGTTCTTTAAGTGGCCCCGACTCACTAGTTTCTCTATATCTTTCTTCAAATGCCAGCAGTCGTCGGTGTCGTGGCCGTTATCCTTGTGATACTTGCAGTATTTTTCTTCGTCTCTCCCGCCCCTTTTCATCTTCGGAGGAGGTCGGTTCATGCGCCTCTCCTTTTGTGCCTGCGCGAGGACCACGTCCGGGGCAGCGTTCAGCTGGGCGTGCCGCGGGTCCTCTCTCCGCTGCTTATCGCGGGCCTTCTTCTCTTGTCGTCGCTCTTCTGAGCCGCGGCGCTCACTTTCGTCGCGCCGGGATCCTCGTTTGGCCCTTCCTTCATCGACGGCCAGGGCCTCCTCCGTCAGCATGAAGCGCTCAGCTCGCTCCATGACCACGGCTAGGTTCTTCGGGGGGTTGTTGTGCAGCGATTTCTTCAGGCCCCGGTGCCGCAACTCCTTCTTCAGGGCCGTCTTCACTACCAGCTCGGGGCAGCTCTCTACGTTGAGTCGCTCGGTGTTGAAGCGGCGCATGAAGTGTCGCAGGGATTCCCCGGGACCCTGCACCACATTAAACAAAAGTTCCGAATCCGGCCTCACCCGTCGTCCGGCCACGAACTGTCTACAAAACAGCTGGGCGAGCTCCTCGAAGCTATCGATGGACCGATTGGGCAGGCTGTGGTACCAGGTCCTCGCTGCCTTCCGGAGGGTGGAATAAAAACCGCTACATAGCAGGGTGTCGTCCGCCCCCTGAAATGTCATGACCCCCTCATAGTCCATTACGTGGTCGGCGGGATCGCCCGTGCCGTCGTACTTCTCCAGCGTCGGCACCTTGAAACTCGAGGGCACTCGCGCCTCAGTTATCCTTCGAGTCAGGGGGCATCGTTCACCATTAACGCCCCCCGGCCGTCCTCCTTTGTTTATCTCACGCTCGTCATGCGGTAGGTCAGGTTCAGGCTTGGCCACCCCTAGCGTCCCCCGAAAGCCGGGGGCGGGGCTCCTTCTAGGTGCGTCCTTTTTCCTGCCCTGGCGTTCCCGCCTATCTTGCCTTGACCGAAGGGGACTTCTGCTCCGACGGGATCGATCCAGCAAGTTCCGGCGATCGTCCCGCCGGTGCCTGAATGAATATGATCGTCTGGTCGAGGCGGTCATCGACCTCCCCTCAGATTGCTCGAAGCCCCTCCGGCCCCCTTCGCGATACGAGGCGGGGGTGGGAGACCGCGCCGGATCGAAGCCTGGCATTGTGAATCACCGCTCCAGGTTGGGCCTTCCGCTCCCGTGGTCGGTGACCACAGCGGACCGCACAGATTGGTGGCCTCCTCCCCAGCGATGGGCCTCGCTCAGCGCGTCTCCCTGGACGGGAACGTCGCCGACGAGTTGCTGAATCGTGGCAGCCAGCGTTCGGATGTTGGCGTTAGTCTCCTAGGCGAAGGTGCGGAGCTGCTCTTGGGTGACCGATCGGGACTCACCTGTTCCCTCGGTGGTGTGGCTGAGCTGATTTTCGGAGGGAATGTAATTTCCCTCCTCCTGGATGGGGGCAGATGCCCCGCTCCATTGCAAACGGTTTCCATTCCGGTGGTTTGCCGTGGGCTTGCTTCGGTTCCCATAGACGGCGCTAGATGTTTACGGGTGTTTTCTCACCACAGGGTCGTTGACCGGGATTTGTAGGGTCAACGTGGTCAAGGGGTTGATATTGACCCCTTGGGAGTGTCGAATGCACGTTCACTTGGCTCGGGTCGGGGTTGGCGTCGGGGCCGAGCACCGGGTCGAGGCAGGATGTCGGCTTCTGATTGAATCCGAGCGGAGGGGAAGCCTCAGCTCGGTTTCTGTGGGCTCGGCTCCTGGTCGGACGAGCGTCGAGGGGTTGCCTCGGCGCCTCGGTCTTCTTTTTCCCGAACAGACGAGAAACTCGTCACGGTGGCCGGACCTTGGTTCCGGCCGTATCCCCTACGATGCCTAAGTCAGATCGGGGTCTGAATGATACTCGGCGAGGGTTGTCACGACTCGAGAGGAGATCGGTGCGCTGACCCACAGTGCGAGCAAGGGGAGGGGGAAGGTTCAATGGACAGACGAAAAGCCAAGGTCGTTGATGGAATACCTTTGGTTAGAATACCTGGGGTTCGATCTCGTGCTCCGTTCTCCCCCTGGTCCCTTTATAGGTGGTCATGCGGTGATCACCTCTTGTCTATGTTGCCATCACGCCGCTCCTCTCTACGGCGCCGGCCAGTGCCATGAGGAGCCGTTTGCCCCCCACCTTGCCGTCACGTCGTGCGCCGTCCGCTGCTATACCCCCCTCGTCTGCCTCCGTGATGGTGCCTGCCTGTGTCGAGGGCCCGCCCATCCCGGGGAGCCCTGGTGGGCATTTAATGCCCCATTCCGGAGCGCCCTGACGGACATTTAATGCCACATTCCCCAGGGGAGTGGTTCCCCCTGTGGGCCGATTGAATTTGATTGTCTTCGGAGGCCTCATTGACCGTGTCGTGTTTTCCTTGTGGGCCTCATCCAGCGGGGCCCAATCTCGCTAGCGGGCTTCTTCAAAATAGTCGTATCAGATTTTATAGAATAGATTTTTGGGCTTAATTTCCGGAAACATCCTCTTAAGGTATGGTTTAAAACAAATAACCTCAAATTTTTTTAATATACCAATATGCCCGTCAATGTTTCTATTTTTATGCATCCACATGACGGATGCATACTTCATATTGGATGCATTTCTCGGTCTCAAGCTACAACACGTCAAAATGCTATTTTTGATATGAACAGTGATAAATCACGCAAACCAATGGTTTGTTTTTTTGTTGCATTTTTGGGAATTATGGACAATATGCCCTTCAATGCTTCAATGAACCAATAGTGACAAGTCAAAATTGAAGGTCGTGATCTTATTCAATGAAAATGTCTTTTGCCTCGAGAACGTTGATGGTGCATTGATCTTTGGTGAGTATGGGGATGAAGAACTTTATAATTTGAAGTTGCGTCTTTATGGGTTATAATTAGCTTATAGCTTAAAAATTAATCTATTGTAATCATTATGAAAGAGTCGAGGTCCAATTCCTTAAATGTGTAGATGTAAATTTTGCATTGGTAGTGTATTGGTGTAAATTTCTTAATCGAAAACACTGCTCCACAAGTAATGCACATTAAGCACAGCACCGAACACACAAAGAATATCACAATAACAACCAAGAATATATAAAATAAATGTCACTAAAAATAGCCAAACATACGGAAAAGGTTGTCCAAAACCCTAAACAGACCACGGGTCCAAATCTTGACTCCCTAAAAGAACATCAAATAAACACTTAAACCCTATAATCTAACCTAACCCACAAATTAAATTTTCCTTCAAGCACTAAATAAGCATCAACACAACCAAGCCAAGGGCAAGCCCCGCCGCAGCACTGCAAGAACCAGCAGCGGCAGCACCGCTGGTGGACCAGGGCGCGCCGGAAGGGCCCGAAGTAGTACCGGAGCCTGAATCGGACGCAGGGCCGCCGCCGGGCACCGGGAGGGGCGCCGGGCCAGGGCCAGCGGGGTAGACGAAGGGGTGCACCATGACTCGGACGATGAGCTTCTGGCCGGACTCGCAGTGGCCGGGCTCGCCGCTGATGAAGTAGAAGTAGCCGTGGCGGTCGAACCAGAACGCCGTGTCGCCGCCGGTGTACTCGATGAGCGGGTTGCTCCGGTTGCACCGCACGTAGTCCTCCCGGTCCACAACCAAAACCGAGTCATTGGTGTACTTGAAATCTGCAGGAATACTTTTAGCAGTTAGCCCTGCACAAGACGTTGTACTCAAGCTTTGGGATGAAGAAAAATGGAACTTACACAAGGCATCTCCGATGTGGAAGCGATTTCTCGAGGCCCAGTGGTTGTAAGTCTCCGACTCCTCGCCGTCGGGCTTCATCCAGCCCCTCGGCCCTCCGACGCGAAACTCGAACGCCGACCCAGCAGAGATCATCGACAGAGAGATCAAGACAATGAGGATGGCAGACTTAGCCATTGCAGAGAAATTTAATCCTTTGCCTAAAACTTTTTCTCTCTGATTCAGGTGTGAGCTCGGGGGGGAGTGAGGAGGCGGTTTTAAAGGGGGAGGGGGTGGAGTGGAGGGAAAAAAAATTTGTCCGATGAGGGCGGAGGTGGGAGAGTGGGGGGCGAGGATCGTGAGAGTGGGGGGCGGTTGCTGCCACGTGGCGCAAACATGCACGTCCGATGGGTGTTTGATGGATGGGTCGCCCGATGAGTCCGTCAAACGCAAGGGCCGTTGTGTTGAATCGGTCAACAGGAACCAACTAACGAGTTGAGTTCAGCTTAACTGAAGAAAGATACACTGTTACTTTTAGTCACGTGCGATGCATGTATTTTACTTGACAACAACAACGATGGTAATACCCTATGTTGGACAAAATTGTATCTACTAAGTTGCTTGGACATTGATTATAACTAGTCCCGTAACCATAAACTTAGGAGTTGGCATCATTACAAAATGCAACGACTAACTCATGGTACATGTCAATGCGGGTCCATTTTATCATCATATATTGTTAACGGCTTATAAATGTACTCGCATTGATGTGTGCCATTGCTTCGCCTACTAATTTTCCTTGTGCTCATGTTTTCTTTTTGCAGGGGCTGGGGACAAGCACCGCTTAAGAAGGAACAGTTGGCAGTCAAGCTCTGGACCTCGGGGCTCCGAGTGCATCCCCCGATATGTCTCAATGAACCAGTAAGCATGTCATGCAACCGGTGGTAGAATCCGATGATAGTTTTCCCGTTGGCGGCAATGGCAACATCTATCATAATGTAAACAATTAATGATGCTATGTTAAAATAAACTTATTAGAATTTGTTCATTTTTCCCAAGAAAATAAAGATATGAATTATATGAAGTAACTAAAGAAGTTTTGTGTTATTAATACAATGATATTATTTTCAAATGAAATTATTTTGTGACTCAATCGAAATAAGCATATCGAAAATTCAGTTAGGCTCAACTGGATGAAATGACATGAGATCTCATTTGCTAATTTATTGTACGAGGTATATGTTTATATTAAGAACAATGGCAATGACCATCATTGTTGCTATTGAGAACAATGGCAATGGAAGTAGTCGTTACCCTTGCATGACGAACCTATGGCAACAACAACTGTCGTTTTCCTTGCCTGATGGACCAAGTGCAATGACAATTGTCGTTGCCATTGAGAACAATGCCAATGGCAACCTGATGCACTAATGGCATCGAAAGTGGTCGTTGCGATTGACAATGGCAACGACAACTGTCGTTGCCTTTGCCTGACGTATCAATGGCTATGAAAATTTTCATAGCCATTGAGAATAATGACAACGACAACGGTCGTTGCCATTACCTGACGAACCAATGGCAAGTTGTCATTGTCATTGCGTGACGCACCAATGGCAATAACAGTGGTTATTTCGAATAAGAACAGTGACAATGCCAACTATCGTTGTCGTTACCTGACGCACTAAGTGCAACGACATTGGTCGCTGCCATTGAGAACAATGGCAACGATAAATGTCGTTACCATTGCTTGACGCACCAAGGGCAACGACATCTTGTCATGGATTTTGAAAGCATTTTGCAACGACAAATGTCGTTACCAAAAGTACCTTAGCAACGATCATTTTGTTGTTGCCAAAATCTTTGGTAACGGTACATATAGCAACAACATATTGTCATTGTCATATGTGTCTATGGCAACGATTTTGGACTTTTAGCAACGACTTTTGTCATTGCCAAAAGTTACTTTTCTTGTAGTGAATCAATCATTCAATTTACATGGAGTCAACAACATTATGATAATGTCAATGGGTGCAAGGATGGAGGGTGGAGCTACGCGGGACCAATGAGGGGCAATTGCCTTTACTGGCTTGAAAATTTATCTTACATGGGTGTATGATTTACCCAAACAAAATTTAATTTGTCCACACTTAATACTCTTTAGAAAAACAAATAATATTGCATACAAGGTTAAAAAAATAGAATCTCAATAGTTATTGTTACTACATTGGGTCGGCCAACGTAGTGTAGAAAGGTACCCAATCCTTATAAGAGAGCCCAAGAGCAAATATGCCTCTTCAACTTAAAGCTCGGAGGCCAGTACATGCTAATAACTGCTTATGTCACGTCCTGCTTCCCATTCTACCGGGAGCGAGAACGCGGACGTGCCCGCGATGTGATTAAAATGAGGAGTATTTTTTAAAAAATAGATCTTTTCTCTTTCCTCCTTGGTTTAAACACACTGACGAGTCGGTGAATAAAAACGGTAGGATCTTGCATTCTTATAAGAAATAGTACAGATGACATTATTACAATACCAAAGCGTCTGGAAGTAAAGTACAACATAGGTCTAGTATGGCCGAAACAACGTAGTACACAAATTACATTATTCCAAATTTAAAAGTACAGTTGTGAATGTGATCGTCTAGTCTTCAGTAGGTAGGTATTCCACGTACTCTTCGAGCACTGGCTCGAATTCTGCATCAGTGTCATCTACGAACTCACTGTTAATACCTGACGAACATTTCATAAAACAACAAAATAAAATACCCGTCATCGAGGTTTACTCGGCAAATAATCTCCGTAACAGAAAGGTTAAGTAATTTAATTAATCCAAGCCGAAATCATAACCATAATCAATGTTTGCCTTGATGATAATTGGGATTCTAACATTGATCCACACAAACGGGCTTAGTCAGGTTTGGCCAAGCAGGTCACTATTCTCGTAGGGTGATCCAAACTTGGACACAAACGATTCCAGCCGGCTAGGAGAACCAATATTAAGAACGTGAATTAACAATCTCTGCTCCATCGATTCATTCATAACTTTATAGACGAGCTTGGTGTGAGTACATAGAAGCAATTGTAACAAGTTTAATTTGTAAGAGCTGCATCAATTAGACATTTGACAACAGTTTGCAAGCTATGAGGAAAAGACTGTTCAAGATATTAAAGCAGCATTTGGTAACCAATTGTTCTAGTGCTAAGTCCGTGTCTGAGAGCACATTGTGCAACTAAAATACACACTACCATCGGGATCCCTCCGTGGCGCTACTTACCGAGCACATTCCATTGGGCGACGGACAAGTACTTTCCTCCACCCCCGTGTGAGTGGAAATAAAGTTGTAATGCCCATCCAGTCATTCATCAGCCCTCAATAACAACTTTACTACCCAAATCCTACGGGTCAAGTCAAGTGTCGGGCCAAGACATGTACTATCTATTTGACATTTCATGTTTAATTATATAAGTTCCATCATTCGTTCAGTCGTTTCTATTCAATTGCATCATAACAGATGCATATAACATGTCCATGGTGTCTCATGAGTCCACGCAATAATCCCACGTAATTTTACAATTTTACATTTACAATTTAACAATTTTACAATACGTTAAATACGTAGTTAAGCCAAGAAACGCACACAGAAATAATTAAAACCAAGAATGTGAGTATAATTAAGAATAAAATATATTATTCTAAGGCTAACCGGTATTTTTCAAAAATTTAAAATAATTATTAGATATTTTTCTTAATTTAAATAGCTAAAAAAAATTTTAAATTAAGAAAATGATTTTCTGATTATGTTCGACGAATTATTCTGAGCAAACTAAACATCAGATTTCTTTAAACTATGTGTCAAAATGAGCGTCTCATCTAGTACTACAACATATAATTTTTACGTTTCAATGTACGTGAAAAATTAATGATATTAATTAAGTGAAAGTAGCATAATTAGGTTTTAACTTTGAAAAATTACTGTGAGAGATTTACTTGCCTTTTTGCGATGAAATTAGCGTCAATGCATTCGTTGTACCACACTGGATTTTCTGGCGCTTTCCATGCATTTTTCTGACACCTACATAATTTATTATGAATTAATATAAGTTTCCCTTATATATATGTATTATAATATGTATATACGTATTATATACTGTTTTACTGTGCACTCCCCAAAATTACTGCGCATGCCTCCTCGCGATTACTACAGCAGCGCGCGGGGCTGCTTCTGTTCGATGACAGCGGCGGCCTGTAGCGGACGACGGCGGAGCTGGGGGGTGCGGCCGGTGGAGGGGAGGCTGACGGTGCGGACGACGTCGACGGGCGACGGACAAGGGGGCAGTGGACGACGGCGAGAGAACGCGGCAGCGTAGGGTCTTGGGCTGTCTTGGTTCGGCAGCTCGAGCGGAACAACATCGGGCCGGGCTGTCGTTGGCGGGTTGGAGCTCGCTGGCACGCGGCTCTGGCGATGGAGGGAGAAGTCGCGGTGGAAAGGGGGTGGTTGCAGAGCTTGGGTGGCTCGGCGTAGTGTGGGTTTAAGAGGGAGCATGGCGAGACTCGTCGACGGAGTTGCAGGCAGTAGACAATGTCACTGTTGGAAAGAGAGGAGGTGGCTTCGCTTGATGGTGGTTGTCAACGTGCTCGTCGGAGGAGCTTGGCCTGGGTTGAGTATCAGGAGGCCTTGGTCTGTTGGGTGAACGATGAGAATGAAGGACAAGCGTATTATATAGGGATTAGGAATAAATTATAATATAATATAATATTAACAATGTCATTAATGAGGGCCGATGGGGGTTTAAGGGGAGATGAACGTGTGAATCACGTTTTCTCCCTGGGCTGCTGGGTTAGGGTGGGTAAGTAAGATAAAAAAAGTAATTAGTAAAACCCAATTAACGAAAGTAATCAGTAAAAACTATAAAATATTATTATTTTAATGTTAAAATACCATTTTCACATATGATTCCGAAAAATTCCAGAAATATGCCACATGTTCGTATCGACTCGAGGTACATGAAAATGAAGTCCATTTCAGAGTTTGAGCTACGAAAATACGAGTTTCGAGCCAAAACGTTTGGAGTGTGTGTAGGTGTGTGTGGGTTTGCGGGGTTTAGGTCAATTTGACCTTAGAAAAATACGTAAAACATATTGGAAACATTAAATGACAATAGAATCATATTGTAAAAGTTTGAAACCATTTTGATAATGTTTACATAGAAAAAAATTAATAAGGCTATTCTAGTGATATTTAAATAAAAAATACCAGATAAACTATTTTAAAATATTTGATGATACTCGAAATTACTAAAACATGCTATAACTATTTTGAGGATACAAAATATTTTTTTATGATTGATTTGAAACTATTTTAGATATTATACTCCTCACAAAATATTTTAAGAAATAAACTTATTAAAAAATATTATAAAAATTATTTATAAATATTTTAAGATTCTTAAAATCATGGAATTAAGTTATAACTATTTGATTACACTTTAAATTACTAAAATATATTATATAATTTTTGTGAAACCGTTTTTAAAATAATATATAACTAAAATTCATATACGTATACATACTTTAAACATATTTAAAATTATTGGAAATAATAATAATAATAATACGAAAATACGTGTACTCGCGGATACGAGCCGTCGCAGCTTACCCAGTTAAAGCATCAACTGATTTATAGTTAATAGTGCACATGAGAGTCTACCCAAGCTAGCGTGAAGCATAGCCCTAAACAAAATAGTTATGTGAATAATATGGGCTCATGTGTGATTGTGGGTTAGTGGAAAGATCGAAGCTCAGTGAGGTCATGGGAGTAAAATGATGATGTGTGAGGCGATTGAGAGATGAAAAATTTATTAAATAAATGTAAATCCTTCTACGCTCTCCTTACTATCGAGAGGAGACGAGATTATTAAAATACTAAACTAGAGAGTATAAAATAAAATATCTACACTACTGGAGTAGGATGCACCTGATGAAAGGGAGGGTCATGGATCTCTAATGGAGCAAGTATCTGTTCATCCTCCTGCTTTTGTGGCTCAGCAAGCAGCTTTACTCCACGAGTATCATCGAACCCTAGCAACACAGCTCCCAACATCCCTTGGAGGTGTCCACCTAAGACCTGCAAGGAATGAGCCACGTCGACCCAATGAGAAAAATTGTTACCCCCAATGAATATCCAGAGATAATCGTCAAAATGTGTAGAAAACTATAAATCAAATTGATGAGTATTCTCTGGGGGAACTTTGCTACCCTCGGGGTATAGTACGACCAGATCTTCGTCCTCCTCGTTTTCAAGCTAGTCAGGTGCTGGCGTGACCAAGCATGCCTCCGGTGTATATATCAATGTCCTGCAGGAGACACGTCGCGCCAGAAATATCTAAATCTAGAAATGAATGAAATAAAATATGAGATTTAGGTACAGAGTAATCAGGGTTCAAGAAATCTCCCTCATCGATGTGGTGCTGATGCTCGGCATGAAGTGAACATGGTTCAGGCCCGCAGAATTCAATCGTCACTTCCCTGGCCAAACTCATGTACCCCTCTGTTAAGGCCAAAATTGACCGAGACAGTTGTCAAGCTGACGTAGATTCGTGATGCTGAATCGGAGCCTCGTCAGCAGTTGGGGTAGAACCCTTGGTTGGAGGAACCAGGGTCGAGTAATGGTAGTTGGAGATGATGCGACCTTAAATCGATCTTCGAGCGGCAGTCACGTTGAACTTTCGAGGTTTGGAAGCTCGACGTCAACCTTTGACATTGTGTAGCGACCGTCGATCTGCACCACAGGTACTCATGAGGGGGGTCTGATCTAGGTTCCGACCCAAATTCTCTCCAATGCTTAAGTTAGTATGGAACTTAAGGAAGAGAGGGAGCTTTGTGCAGCTGAGATCGACCCACGGAGGTTCGTCTCAAGACTGGCGGTGCAAGCTCGAATATAAGAAATTTAAGCTGAGAAAGTAGAGATCTATGTCTTAGACCTTGTACCTTGGAGATGGAACCTCTTTACCTTCGTTCGTCGGTCTATTTATAGGTAATTCCCTCTTGATGATGTGTAACTGCCCCTCATTGATTGTGGCATGATCTTCTCAGGGATTCGAGTTAACGGCTGCCCATTTTCTCGGTCCCATTAACTCTTCCCTGAATGTCGGTACCAGACCAACGGTCGAATGACCCATTTGTCTGACTTAGCTGTACCACGCTAAGAAAGCGGGAGGTATTGGGTCGCGGATGCTGTAACAGCCAGTATTTTTCTAGGCGTATTTTTGTGTGCGCCCGTATTTTTGTTTTGACCATCCGGATTTTTTCGTCATGAGTTCTATGTTTGTACGTCAACGTGAGCGCGTATCCATTTTTCGTTTACCGTATCATCATTGATTGACTATCAAGTTTAACAAATTACTTTAACTTAATTATCTTACTAATTACAAATTGTTAATCACGTTTAACTTTCACTAATTACCTTGTGTATTTTAATAATTACATTTTACTTAATTACTTAATTACTTTAATTAAAAGTTAATTACTGATTAACTTATTACCAGTGGCTAAAAATCAATTCCCTAATTAACTAAGTAACTTTTAACCTAACCCTACCCCCATTGATTCCACCTCCTTTTGTTGGTGAGATCCACCATCTCTATTGAAGTTTCCCCCACATACAGCTCCTCCCCCATCAGATTGTCTCCTCCACTGTTGTATTTCAACGGCAGCAAGCAACATCTAGGAGAAACAACCTGCAACCTTCCTCTTCTCCTGCAAAATTCTCTAAGCCAAAACACAAACAGAACCCAAATCCATTCCCCAAATCAAACACAGAAACACAATTTCAGATTCTACCCAATTTCTCAGCCCTCAAAAAATCCTTCCCAACTTCATCATCTTCCCAAAAATCAAATCCCCAAAAATTCAAACAGAAATTGGAAGATGGGAAACATGAAAACTCAGATCTGATAGCTCTCAAACTTCAGATTCAAAAACGATTTCAGAAAGCATTCTTCCCTCTTCTTCCTCCTTTCCTCCTCCTCTTCTCCATCACCTGGGCACCTCGCGCACACCGCCGGAGGACAGCCGCACCACCCACCGCCCAGAACTACCATGCGCGTCGCCCCAGGCATCGTCGCACCGCCGCTTACACGTGCTGGAGAGCGCGCAGCCTATGCGCCTGCACCACCATCGGACGGCCACCAAGCGCACCACTGCGCATCCGCTGGGTCGCCTGAGCCGTCGCCTGACCGCCGAGCTCCTCCCCTTGGTGCACGTGAGTTCCGAGTTCCCCCTTAGTGAGTTTTGCCTGCAAGATTTGAAGCAAACAAAAAATAAATAAATAAATAAACAAGAAACGGAATGAAATAAAGAGGAGAGGAGACATACTGAGAGAGCCTATCCTATTAAAGAATGAGAGCGTTAAAAGAAGTGACAGCTAACCTATTAAAGAATGAAGAGATAGAGATTAGAATAAGAGTAATATTAAAATAGAATGCATGTTAAGAGAGAAAGTGAGGGGTTTTGTATTAAAATAATGTAGGAGTAGGTGTAAGTGGGTGAGTGTATTAATTAAGATGTTAACCATATTGTTAGCTTAAGGTAAGATTAGTGTTACTAGGTTGTTAGTGATAGATTAATATTTAAATGTGTTAGTATCATTTTCAGCCTGTTAGTAATAATGTTAGATAATAAAATTTGAATAAAATGATGCTTATAATATCAGTGTAATACAATATAGACATCACCCTAGCCAGTGAACCGATTAAATCAGACGAATCAGTTTTAGAGATTTTTATATTGTGTTATTCACGATAAATCTAATTCGGTGAATTGTTTAATCAAAACAGAGAACCAGCAGTACCAACACGTAGTACCCATCCAGATGAACCCATGACAACCGATATCACCGGAAACAGGCAAGTGATACTTGCCAGTGTTTGTTTAGGCCACGTTTTAGGCCAATTTGTGTACTAGCGTAAAAGAGACTAGGCAATGAAATGATAGTCGTCTAGACGCATCATTTTGATTTAGCATGACAACGAGGCTAGATCCGACACCTTTACCATGCTATCATTTCATGCTGCTATGTCACGTTTACTTTCAATTAATTGTACACACTCTTATCTGCATCTTGCCATGTCATTCACGTATCGAAATGCCATCATGATTGAGTAGCACACGCTACAATAAACTGTAACTATTGAGGCTAGACACCTGCTTTGCGGGTACAACCATATGCCAAAAACACTTCTTGGCTCGTGATCCAGAAGCGAGCACAACATAGTTGAGAAACCAACGCTCGATACACGTGGAGGAGTAGGGTTAAGCGACCACTCAGCGTGGAAGTGTGCCCGTACCACTTCAGCTGTAAGGCATAAACTCTGTGCACAATGTGAAAGTCAGTGAAATCGTGAAATAATGTTTTCTTAGTTTCTGCTACGACGTGCATGCTTGTTTCATTATGTTATTTTAAATTGTTGCATTCTTTAAATGTCATGCCATTTCATCATATTAGAACTGCTAGTCGCTTTACTTTTATTTGTACCTTACACAAAAGTCCTTCGTTTTCCTTTGGGAGACTTTTGCTGACATGTGCCCTTTTCTCTTTGGGTGTCACATGTCAGGTTTAGAGACAGAGTCAGTTACAAGGGACGATCAGTACGCGGACGTAGAGTTCGAGGTTCCTGCAGAGGCTGAGTTTAAGGACACTGGTGACCGGTCCTAGTCTCACTTAGAGACTTCTTTTAGTTGTAGTTGTTTCAGTAGTTGCTGTTAGGTTCGGTGCATAGCACCTATCTCTCTCTGTTTATGTTTCGGCCATGTTTTAGGCCTTGTTCAGACGATGTACTTTTGTGACTTTCCTTTGTGATGTTGGAATATTTGTTGGATGTTGTTGGTGGATATTTCTATGTCTGCTTTTCATTTATCATTGTTGTTGTTTCGTTGCATTTTCAAGAATCTGCTATTGGTATCATACACAGACGTTTATCAGATTGCAGCTTCACAGCTCCAAGTCTGAGCGGACTTTTTCACGTCTCGCCTTCTGTACTTGGGAAGCGGGGCATGACAGGTTTTAGTGGTGGCCAATGCCGGTTGTAACACCCCGCTCCCCGGTATATCCGAAGAGGCGGGTGCTACGAAGAGAAATACAAAATTTTAAAACTCAGGCAGGTCCACTGCGCACTGCTGGGTTAGTACCTGTAGCATTCTAGTCAACACGGACAAACAAGAACCAACAGCTCAACACTGATAGAATTAAAACACTGATACATATGAATACACAACTAACCAATATTAACGTCACTAATACAAATCTCATATATACAACATGAACCCACAACTTGCTAAAGCACAATAACGCCCACCCAAGTCTCTCACACTCAAACATCAAACTCAACCTCCAGCCAACTAGCCTATAAGCCTCCAACTCCAAGGATCTCCAACAACTCGCTGCCTGAAAAATATCAACGGGGACACGTCACAGCGTGACCCAGTAGGAATTCCAGAACCAACTCACTTGGTGCACAAAATGCAATGCACTACATAACAACTGGAAACTAATTCATGGCATATCACGGCAAAATTCATTTGATAATGTAAATGGTATCATGAGCAAAACACGTACTTGCGGCAAGAGGAAAGCCTGCAAAACAAGGTGAGTACTACAGATAAAGAAGTGAACTGCAATATCTAGAAACTGAACCCTAGCGTTGCAACATCATCCCAAGTACAATTACTAATAGCAATCACATCTGATATTGCAACCATCAAAGAAACCAAGTCACATCATTCACTTCACAACCACTATGACATGGAGTAACTATAGCTATACAAATGCAACATGCAACAATTTATGGTTTTGTTATGAAACTTAAGTTTTTCAAGGAATTCTTAAAGTACTTCATGTAGTAATTCCTAAGTAGGCTTGAGCTTACTAATACTTATAGGAAAACTAAAATTCTTATTTAAATTTGAATGTTCACCACAAACTCCTCTACTAAGTTTATGGAGAAACTCACTTTTCTATCGAAATGGAACCAAATTGATGTGGAAATCAAAGTTTGCATAAAGGGAGATTGTAGGAACTTGTAGGTGAAGATAATTAAGGTTCCTACACTCTCTAAAGCTTCCAACTTGAAAGTTGTCAAAGACCCTCTTGCTAACTTATCTTTGTTTCAAATGGGTGTTCATTTAAACGTGGGAATTTAAGGAAGCTAGCAAGTGACTTTTGTGTAACATTCCTAGCTTAAGTTTCTAGAGCTTAGGATGTTATGGAAATGTTTACAAAAATTTCAACAGAGTTTCTCTTGTATTTGTCAAAATTTCCCAATTACAACACAAGTGATATTAAAGGAAACCCATGCTATAATCCCCAAAAATATAGTCTCGCTCAGAGAATCATGGGAGTAATAATAATCAACATCAAAACATGTAATCTAACAAAACTAAGTGCCACCCATTACTCAAATGATCCAAATAACTATTTTTTTACAAAAGGTGGAAGAACAAAAACGTAAAGTTCTACATATAGCCACATATTGAGAGTATGGTGAGAATCCTACAACAACTACAAGTAAGCTACATATATACACGTCATATCAAAACCCATCCAAGAAGAGTAATAATAGTGACGACAATATCAACAAAAAAACAACAATAGAAATTCCAACAACAATAGCATTATTATTATCACTAACAACAAAGACGACAATAACGACAACAATACCATTTTAATTCAAAAGAAGGAAACTCAACATCAATTTAAGTTTAACTACTAACAACCACCCAAACCCCACTTTCCAACTTACTACCATTTCAACACATAATGCATTCATGGAAACATTCACCCTCATAAGGTAACAATCACTCATATATAACCACCAATCTCACAAAATACTCAATGATGCCATGATGCAAATGAAACACAAGCAATGCGATGCAATGCAATGTAATGGAGAACCCATGAATGTGTCGGCGTGCACGTGCAAGTGATTCTACTCCGTTATCAACTTGGAGCCACCTAATGGTATCCAGAGGTTGCCCACGGCGACTTCACCTGCCACCTACCGTGGCAACTTTGTCCATGCCCGTGCACTCCACCTTCGTGTCCTAATCACATCATATCACATTTCCAATTTGCTTTTATTTCATTGAAACGCTAATGCCTCTTAAGGCCAACATCAACGCCTCTTAAGGCCAACATTCCATCATTAACAACATCAATTCAACATTGAACATAAAATGGAGATTAACATATTCATGAGGCACAAGGTGGATAATAACATAAACGTGTAAAGAGACACACGACAATCATATATTTAAGCCACAAAATATAGAAAACAATAGGAGAAGATGAAGCAACCACATACATGCACATTCATTTTCTGGAATTTGCAGGATAGTCCCAAACAGGGGCATCTAACTCCATAATTTTGAACTACACTTAAGATTTACTCCCTTATGAGTTGTAGATATAGGTGTTATGCATTCACATTTCAATTTTCATGATGTTTCACCAAGTATTCAATTTAATACCGAATTTACGGCAAAGGGTGTATGTGCTGAAACTGTGCTGGAATTTCTAACAGAAACTGACCTGCCTTTAGAGCAGAATTACTCCTAAATGCGGACAGATTCAGAAAAATTGGAAAGCTATAAATTTGTAGGGCTTGAAGTTAACTTTTCAACAAAACCAAGAACACACCATTCCGTTAAGAATTGAGGGACTGATTGGATTTGCCGTAACATGTGTCAAAGCTGAGGAAAAACAGACATGCTGATTTCACGAAATTCCTAACCCAATTTCTAATCCGAATTTGGAAACGTGTTCAACATGAAAGTTGGAGATATTAGTCCTAAGTTTATACCGTAAAATTTCCAGGTCAATCTTAACTCTAAATTAGGAGAAATCATCAACATTTTAAGCATGTATTTCTGCCCAAATTCCCAGCAACTCCAAAGTAGCAAGCAAGCAAGCAACTTCTACTTAGCAATTACTCAAGTCAACATGTTGATACTTGATGCAAATGAATCTAAAACATAGCATCAATTAAATTCAACACTTCCTATAAATTCATTCGCATAATTCCCATTTCCATATACAAGAAAATTGAATGAATGCTAGCTTCCAATATCCCAACCTTTCAACATGTAGGAGCAAATTCAGATTATTGAAACAAAACATATAAAGGCAACATGAAAAGTAATTGTAGCACCCAATAAGTTCAAATAGCATCCCAATTCAAATTAGAATTGCTACAAAACCCTAAACGATGCATACTTTGAATTCAATATGGAATGAAATGAAACATATGAATTGGGATTGGAATCCTACCATAAAAATGACGAGCTTCACCTAAAAATCCTCCAAGAACCAACCAAGCCCCAAGAATCCCGTATTTGGGCATCACCCCTCCAAATTTCATCATCCTAGGCCTTGAAATCACCTCCTCCTAGCTCCAAACTCCTCCATATAGCTCTAGCTAACATTATGGCTCAAAAGAAGCATGAAACAAGGGAATTCTTGCTTGAAATTGAAGGAAAAAGGCAAGAACAGAATTCGGCCAGCTTGGACAGATTTTTGGGTTTAGGGGTTGGCCATGGAGATGAGAGGAAGAGGAGAAATTGAGGGAGATGGAAGGGAAAAGGATTAGGTCTTCAAACCTCTCTTTTCCTCTTCATTTCTTCTTCTTTTTCTCATCCAATCCCTCCAAATTCGGCAGCAAGGGGAAACGTTGGGGTTTCGGCCTGGGTTGGGGAAAATGGGGAGAGGGGAGTAAAAATGAGGAGAAGTTTGTAGGGAAAGAAAAGGAAGTGGGTATTTACAAGTTTGCCATTCTAATAACCATCTCTCCTCTCTTCCTACTAATCCAAGCCCACTATTAAAGCCCAACCAACATCAGCTAACAATAATCCAAGCCCCAACTCTAGCTACCAAAATTAACTACGGCCCAAACAATAACACTGATAATATTAATCAACATCACTAGTAATAAAAATACTAACACCAAAATTATAACATCATCACCAAAAATAACAACCAACATCAATAATAATAATATCATTCAGTAATAACTATCTCAGCATCACCAATTATCATGAACATACCGTTTTACTATACACACTTACCAACTAAAATCGCTAAGCACGCTAATGAACTAATAGCTTGCTAACAATAATATCAATTTACTATTCAACCACACACATTCACTTATATATCCAAAGTATATCTTAGTGACCTGATAGCCATACTTGTAGGAAATTACTATACACACAACAAAATTACTATATGCACACACGCAAACAGTATTTTGCACATATGTGCATTACAATCTACCCACCTTAAAAATAAAGTTCGTCCTCGAACTTTCTAACTTAGGACATTGCTGAGGGTGAATAGAGATATATAGGATCACTCTACCCCATCATTTAGATAAAGCACATTCATATACCAACATTTTTATTAGTTCAAATACACACAAGTAT
Organism: Scilla litardierei; assembly: GCA_030789695.1. Taxonomy (NCBI): domain Eukaryota; kingdom Viridiplantae; phylum Streptophyta; class Magnoliopsida; order Asparagales; family Asparagaceae; genus Scilla; species Scilla litardierei. Next base: position 159,369,465 of record CM061136.1, read on the forward strand.
AACATTTCAAATATACCCACATGCACTGACATCCTAAGACATACAACCACCTATGTTACACACATGTCATACATAAAGTATTACACATCAACATCAATACACCCAGATATCACTATATCTACCCGAACACCCGTGTAAGCGCACCTGCTTACAACCAGACATGCAACCGTATACATCTTACATATCTACATATATCAAACACTCAACTCTAATACGCCCAGGGCATGCCCACTCATACCTGAGTGGGACACAAGGATCCATACCAACAACACACTATATCTAAAGACGGCCTAGAGATCAATCAATTATATAACATCATGATACACATTACTCATAGGCTACCATTCATTAACACCTAAACAAATGCACCTCTAAATCCAAACATACAATCATGTATGTCCCTTAATATCCATCCAACATTCATACATGTATCTTTGCATAGAGTTTTACATGTCAATATCCATACATAGATATCCATACAAAACTGTAATCATCCATATATAGGTGTAAGCGTACCAGCTTACAGCCATGCATGTATCATATACTCATCACATACACCCACTCATAACAATATTACTATCAAGACATATTCATACATAAATGGGTGGAGCTCAGGGATCCATTCATGCAGCTGTACACTATACACGTGCATATTACATATAGTATATAGCCACCATGCAATGTATCTATTTACTACATGCACCTCAATCAAGTAGATAACTCAAGTTTACACACCGCTCATATGTTAATCAGTTATTAACACATACAATTCAAATACAATCGCATAGCCATATACTCATTCATACATATACCATAGTCACATACGATCATAATTACACATATGAGTATATTGTCTCAATATACTTGACAAGCCATTCAAAACCTCGATAGCTATCAACACATAAGTATACATACATACACACATACATATGCATAAACATACATGCTCAAGCAACACTCTAATGTCCACCCTCAGGGGTTCTACACCTTAAGCTTCTGATATCCAGGTCCTATCCCAAGGCTGGACTCTAACCACCTTAGGACTCAACTACTCTCAGCACTGGGGTACTACACGTACTAATCCTACACAGCCGCAGTGCGGTGACCTGCATGGGCCACCAAAAATGTAACACCTCGCTCCCCGATATATCCGAAGAGGCGGGTGCTACGAAGAGAAATACAAAACTTCAAAACTCAGGCAAGTCCACTGCGCACTGCTGGGTTAGTACCTGTAGCATTCCAGTCAACAAGGACAAACAAGAACCAACAGCTCAACACTGATAGAATTAAAACACTAATACATATGAATACACAACTAACCAATATTAACATCACTAATACAAATCTCATATATACAACATGAACCCATAACTTGCTAAAGTACAATAACACCCACCCAAGACTCTCACACTCAAACATCAAACTCAACCTCCAACCAACTAGCCTATAATCCTCCAACTCCAAGGATCTCCAACATCTCGCTGCCTGAAAAATATCAACGGGGACACGTCACAGCGTGACCTAGAAGGAATTCCAGACCCAACTCACATGGTGCACAAAATGCAATGCACTACGTAACAACTGGAAACTAATTCATGGCATATCACGGCAAAATTCATTTGATAATGTAAATGGTATCATGAGCAAAACACATACCTGCGGCAAGAGGAAAGCCTGCAAAACAAGGTTAGTACTACAAATAAAGAAGTGAACTGCAATATCTAGAAACTGAACCCTAGCGTTGCAACATCATCCCAAGTACAATTACTAATAGCAACCACATCTAATATTGCAACCATCAAAAGAAACCAAGTCACATCATTCACTTCACAACCACCATGACATGGAGTAACTATAGCTATACAAATGCAACATGCAACAATTTATGGTTTTGTTATGAAACTTAAGTTTTTCAAGGAATTCTTGAAGTACTTCATGTAGTAATTCCTAAGTAGGCTTGAGCTTACTAATAGTTATAGGAAAACTAAAATTCTTATTTAAATTTGAATGTTCACCACAAACTCCTCTACTAAGTTTATGGAGTGTCACGCCCCGCTTCCCAAAAATGTGGAGGCGAGACGTGAGAAGGCCCGCACAGACTTAAAGCCGTGAAGCTCCAAGTCTGATAAGCGTATAAAAATCACTTATTATGGCAAGTCCTTGCAAAGAGAAACGAAACAACAATGATAATAAGGAATTGAGACGACATTTTATTGAATCTCCAAATGTCCATAAACAAATTACAATATCGCAGAAAAGCCACCAGGCTAAAAGAAAAGGGATCTAAGGCCCAAACATGGCCAACAAGAATAACATACATACAAGGGTGCCACGCACCAACGACTAACAGCAAACCTAAGCAAAGAAGTGAACACGAGCGGTCTTCAAGACAGGCCCCTGGTGTCCACTCACCAGAACAGCAAACATCAGCATCAGCAACACCATATCCCCTGCAACAAAGCTCTGGCTCTGGGTCTAACATGTGACACCCAAAAGAGAGAGGGGCACATGTCAGCAAGTCTGGAAAGACTTGTGCAAGGAAACTGAAAGAAAGGTAAACTAGCAACCTAGCAGTTATAGTATTAAGAAATGACATGGCAGTTAAGTATGATGCAACAGTTTAAAGGAGAGGCAAGCACGCACGATGTAGCAAAAGCTACCAAATCACTAATCACTTGTCATTTAGCACTTATCACTTATCACTTATCACTTATCACTTATCACTTAGTGCATAGAGAGTCCACCTGCTGGCCAGCTCGTGGCTCAGGCCGCTTATCTCTACCACTATTAATCACTTGTCACTGGTAAACACTTAGTGCATAGAGAGTCCACCTGCTGGCCAGCTCGTGGCTCAGGCCGCTTATCTCTATCACTATTAATCACTTGTGCACTAGAGAGTCCACCTGCTGGTCGGAGTGGCGGATCAGGCCAACTCGGGGCTCAGACCGCTTATCTCTTACCCCACCCATATGTGTCGAGCGTTGGGGTTTCCAACTCACTAAGCTCGCTTCTGGAACACGAGCCAGGAATATAATATTGTAGCGTGCGCTACGCAATCACGATGAATAATCACTATGCAAAGACATGAACAGATATTTGCGTACAGTTAATTTAAATTAAACGTGACAGGCAAAATGCAGGGATGATATAAACAAATAATTGCGTACCGTTAATTGAAATTAAACGTGACATACAAGCATGATGAGGGTGACGGATCTAGCTTCGTTGTCAAGCTAGATCAAAGGGCGTCTAGGCAGCTATCCTTTCACTGCCTAGTCTCTTTTACGCTAAAGCAAGGTAATGACCTAAGCACGGCCTAAACAACAAGGGTAGCAAGTTTCACTTGCCTAGCACCGGGGAATGACGACCACTCGTCACACGGATGCCAATCCACGGGGAAATCGCTGTTTTGGGGGAACAATCATCAAACAACATGAAGTTTATATTAGGGTTTCATAAAAATATGAACAAGTTATAAAAACAACGGTAGAACGATTTCTTACCGAGAGGAGACGGAAGAAACACTCCGGGGAACCCTAGGATCAGATCTGGAAGCAAATGGAGAAGTTTGGAGAATTAGGGTTCTTGGGGAATCTTGGGGATTTGATGAGTTTTGATGAGATTTTGGGGAAGATGAGAGGTAGATAGAGTATATGGAAGGTTTGAATGATGGATTTAGGGCTTAGAATGGAGGGTTGAAGCTTGGAGGAAGATGGGGGCTGAAGGGGGAAGTTCTTAGGGTTTTGGGTCGTGTTGGAGAAGATGAAGTTGTTTGGGAGGGGTATAAATAGGCTAGGATGGCGGCTGCCCAGAAATTAGGGTTTTAACACTGGTTAGTCGGTCAAAGAGCAACCACTGACCGACTAGTTTGGCAACTAGTCGGTCGGTCGACCAACGCAGACCGACTAAGTGCAAACAGTAACTCCTGAACGAAAATAGGATATAGAGTTAGTCGGTCCATGAACAAGTACTGACCGACTAGTTTGGCATCTAGTCGGTCGATGAACGTTCTTAGACCGACTAAGAGTAAACAGTAACTCCTGAATAATTGATTGAATGAACTAGTCGGTTCCAGTTGATTTCCTGACCGACTAAATTGGAATCTAGTCGGTCGGTCGATCTTCTTGAACCAACTAACATGCACGAAAAGTGCCGATTCGAAGCGCGAAGCTTCGGGAAGATTTCTATGGCTTCTAGGATCGATTTATACTCTAAGATATGATCGATATGAAGCTCGTCACGAGTGACTTACTCCGAATTCTTTGATTCTAAGGAAGAACCTAGAAGATCACATCAAAAGGAAAGAAAACGAAAGCTAGGAAGTCTCAACGAGATGAATGAAAGCGAGAACTATGGAAATGGAAACCACACAAGGAGAGAACACACCATCACAAGCAAAACACACTGATAATCCAATCATACAAAAACCAGTCGTTACATCCTACCCACCTTAGAATAAAGTCCGTCCTCGGACTTTCTAACACATATATAGTCGCTCGGATAACTACCCTCTACCAATATCACATCATAACTTCAACCAAGTACTTTCATTTCGAGTGCTTATATATACATGCACTAGGAATCAAATATTACTACCACTACACACATATTTTCACGCACATAATACACTCATACTTACTATAGTCAATCAATTTCATACACGTATTTCAATCACATATACATAGTCAATATATATATATATACAACAATAAACACTTATTACTTACTTAAAAAAAATAACCAAGCCTCTCTTATTTGAAAATAATTTCACATTTTTAGTCATTCAAGTACATGCAAATATTTCACCATATTTTCACCTCACATATAGTCCTATAACCATATATTGGTATAGCCACCCACAATCGTGTGCGTACCACAACCAAGCACAAACAGCTCAAACACCATACATACATCATCCATCACTATTCATCACCACATACAATTATACCAAGGTACATAGAGTATACCCACTCAAGCTTGAGTGAGACTCAAATCATAGCAGGACATTTATATGCGTAACACAGTATCCATACACATACCCATACCACTCCAAGGCATACACATCCACGTATCACATATTTTCACACCACATCCATCCATTTATAATTACCATATTAACACATCAACTACATACAAGTTTAAGAGATGCAATAGTCGGGTATACCTCCTGATATACACGCATACGACATATCATAAAAACAAGCATCATCAATCGAACATTATAATCCTACTATCATACGTATATCACATCATACTCAAGCAGAAAATTACCTACACACAACACACAAATGCCAACACCCATACCACTATATACACTCCACGTAATCCACACTACGACGACATAACCACTTAACTAATGGGCCCACCAAACTATAACAAGGTTGACACAGGCAACGACAAGCTCTAGGGGCTATACAATAGGAAGGAAATTGAAATCAAAAGCGTAACGAATAGAAGGATCGTAAAGCATGAAAACGGTCGTGCAATGATGTAATGATGCTCCATTAGGACACATGGAAAATAGTGTAATTAACATATTCTAAAATACGAAAATTTTGAAAACCGTTATACTTCCAAAGTTGGAGTCCCCTTTTCGTATAAAAATATTTAGAGGTCGATAAAACAAATCGTTTGAAAACGAGTTTGAGACGGATATACGTAATAAGAGGAAAAGTGGTTTATTGGCTTATATAAAATCATCATGAGGAAAAGGAAATCATTTACTCGAACATTAAAACATAGGTCAGACATGTTATGCAGCAGCAATCTAAAAATTTTGGAAAAGTTTTGAGATTCGAAGATTGAAATCAGATCGAGTATAGTGTGGAGAATTTAAGCGCATGCTAAAGGTTTTCCAAATCTTAAAACTGAAGAGAAATCCCAAATAAACCATATCGAAAATACTTTTAGAGAAGTCCGGATTTGCCAACAAAAATTGATTTATACAAGATCTTAATGTACGAGCAAAACGAACGTGGTACCGACATATATAAAAATAATTGAAGTCACATTTTAGAAATTATCTCAAAAGTGTGTATGGTGAATGGAAGATAATATCTTAGTAGCATGGAAAGAGAAAAGGATATTTAAACTCATCAAGTTAGTATTAAAACTTTTAAACCGTTTTATGAAGGGTCTAAGTCAGGAATGATTTCGAAGTAGTAAACCCCCCTTTTTTTTATAAACAAAAATCTGAAATATGGAAAATGTTGAGCATAAAATCGACTTGCTAAAAGCCGAAGTCCAAAGGGACTTGAAAAGTTTATTAAGAGTAAGCACGAGGGGTTTTCGAATAGAATTTTAATGGCACAAGTAAGAAAAGAAATTATGAATCGAGTTAGAAAAATAGAAATACGGTTCAGAATGAAATTGGTATATGAAAAGGGACAAGACATTTATATCGATACAAAAGTATATGCAGAAAATATTATAAACTTCTAATCTAAAAATCTCAACACAAGTTTCGATATTTAAAAATATAAATAATTTAAGTCGGCGAAGGAGCATGAAACCTTACATATATCAAAAGTGTCTCGAACAAATTTAAACTTAACGAAAGAAGAAGATCGAGGATACTTTTAGGGAAATAAGGATTCGCCAAAAGAACGTGTTGGTATAAAACTTTTGAAGTACGAGTACGACGAACCCATAAATGATATACACAAAATTAGTTGAAGTCCATTTAGTTTGGACAAATACCCCTAAAGGTATGTAAGATAAGTGGCTAAAATAAATTTTTGTAGTTAGGAAAAAGGACGGTATATCGAACCATCAGGATAGTAATAAAGTTTAAAAATCGAGATGCGAAAGATACATTGTTAGAAAAATAGTACAAGATAGAAATTTTAAAACTACGACCAAAAGTCTTCAAAATTCAAGAACGACTTTTAACTCCATCGAAATTTAGGGAGACATATTTAAAGAAGTTTAGAACAAACTTTAAATTGAGTGAAACTTCAAATAAGGAAAGCATTCGAAGATAACTTTGGAAGAATCAAGATTTGCAACGGAAAACATTTGAAAGATCAAGGATAATTGTAATGAGGTGGTCATGTGAATTGAGGACAAGGGAAGTGGTTATGGAAACGTAATTTTCCAAATATCTGTAGTCGGGAAAATGTTCGAACATAACTTTGATTTGTTGAAAGCTGAAATCATCTGTGACTTGAAAAGTATATTAAGGGAGCGCGACGAGTCATTTGAATAACATAAATAAGAAAGGAAAATTCATAAATCGAATTTGGAAAATAGAATTGCGGCTCAGAATTAAATCGATTTATGAAAAGGGACAAGATATTCAAATAGGTATGAAAGGTATAGGCTGTAAAACATTATAAAACAGTAATCAAAATCTCGTCAAAACTTTTGAATTTCAAAAATTTAATTTAGGTCAACGAAAGAGTGCGAGATATAAGTATACATATAACAATTGAAATTCCCTTTTGCTTGGAAAAGATTTTAAAGTATGTCATGCGATTAAAATGAATCTCATAGTTAGAAAATGGTACATCGAATTTTCCAAAATAGTATTGGAATCTTTAAACCGAAATGCGAAAATATAGACAAGAAAATGGTTACGAGTTAGCAATTATAATTTCAACCATTAGACTCCGAAATCTACAAGGAATTTGACTCAATCGAAAAGTGAGAAATTTTAAGTACATACGTAGCGGGTTTAAAACCAAATTTAAACTTAGCGAAAACTTTAATAAGGGAAATAGAAAAACAATTTTTTTTTTATAAAAGAAATTAAGCCTTGCAAACGGGGACATTCGAAGGATCAACGATTATCGAAACATGGTGGTCATGGGAATCGAGGCAAGGGATTTGGTTGGATGATCAAAGCATAAATACGCCTAGGACATGACTTAGGAAAATCTACGGGAATCTCCTACGGTCAACCAGCTAAAGATTATGGAACTAAGCGCTAAGACTTCCATAAGGGCTAGACAGCGATGAAATGAGTTCAGCTGGGTCCGAAATCGATGAACCCAAGCGAGAGACCAAGGAATTCTAGAAGTCTACCCTAGTCAAGCTAGACAGGAACCACTAAGGTAACTCTTAAGGCTATCAAATCAATCACTAACATGGAGTCTAACTAACAATCAAGGATCCCTAACTAGCAAGCACAAACTTCTAACTAAGTCTCACTATGGTTCTGATCTAATGGATTTCCTACCAAGCTAGGACAGATGCTCTAACACGCCTACCAGCCACCTAAGACATAGGAACGCTAAGAACCTAGACTCGGGCTTATAACTTGGATGTTCTAATTCATTTAATGGACATTCTATAATTATTATTGTTGTTCCGATAGTTCGCATTTGCAAATGGACCTGCATGGGCCACCACTAAAACCTGTCACGCCCCGCTTCCCAAAAATGTGGAGGCGAGACGTGAGAAGGCCCGCACAGACTTAAAGCCGTGAAGCTCCAAGTCTGATAAGCGTATAAAAATCACTTATTATGGCAAGTCCTTGCAAAGAGAAACGAAACAACAATGATAATAAGGAATTGAGACGACATTTTATTGAATCTCCAAATGTCCATAAACAAATTACAATATCGCAGAAAAGCCACCAGGCTAAAAGAAAAGGGATCTAAGGCCCAAACATGGCCAACAAGAATAACATACATACAAGGGTGCCACGCACCAACGACTAACAGCAAACCTAAGCAAAGAAGTGAACACGAGCGGTCTTCAAGACAGGCCCCTGGTGTCCACTCACCAGAACAGCAAACATCAGCATCAGCAACACCATATCCCCTGCAACAAAGCTCTGGCTCTGGGTCTAACATGTGACACCCAAAAGAGAGAGGGGCACATGTCAGCAAGTCTGGAAAGACTTGTGCAAGGAAACTGAAAGAAAGGTAAACTAGCAACCTAGCAGTTATAGTATTAAGAAATGACATGGCAGTTAAGTATGATGCAACAGTTTAAAGGAGAGGCAAGCACGCACGATGTAGAAAAAGCTACCAAATCACTAATCACTTGTCATTTAGCACTTATCACTTATCACTTATCACTTATCACTTATCACTTAGTGCATAGAGAGTCCACCTGCTGGCCAGCTCGTGGCTCAGGCCGCTTATCTCTACCACTATTAATCACTTGTCACTGGTAAACACTTAGTGCATAGAGAGTCCACCTGCTGGCCAGCTCGTGGCTCAGGCCGCTTATCTCTATCACTATTAATCACTTGTGCACTAGAGAGTCCACCTGCTGGCCGGAGTGGCGGATCAGGCCAACTCGGGGCTCAGGCCGCTTATCTCTTACCCCACCCATATGTGTCGAGCGTTGGGGTTTCCAACTCACTAAGCTCGCTTCTGGAACACGAGCCAGGAATATAATATTGTAGCGTGCGCTACGCAATCACGATGAATAATCACTATGCAAAGACATGAACAGATATTTGCGTACAGTTAATTTAAATTAAACGTGACAGGCAAAATGCAGGGATGATATAAACAAATAATTGCGTACCGTTAATTGAAATTAAACGTGACATACAAGCATGATGAGGGTGACGGATCTAGCTTCGTTGTCAAGCTAGATCAAAGGGCGTCTAGGCAGCTATCCTTTCACTGCCTAGTCTCTTTTACGCTAAAGCAAGGTAATGGCCTAAGCACGGCCTAAACAACAAGGGTAGCAAGTTTCACTTGCCTAGCACCGGGGAATGACGACCACTCGTCACACGGATGCCAATCCACGGGGAAATCGCTGTTTTGGGGGAACAATCATCAAACAACATGAAGTTTATATTAGGGTTTCATAAAAATATGAACAAGTTATAAAAACAACGGTAGAACGATTTCTTACCGAGAGGAGACGGAAGAAACACTCCGGGGAACCCTAGGATCAGATCTGGAAGCAAATGGAGAAGTTTGGAGAATTAGGGTTCTTGGGGAATCTTGGGGATTTGATGGGTTTTGATGAGATTTTGGGGAAGATGAGAGGTAGATAGAGTATATGGAAGGTTTGAATGATGGATTTAGGGCTTAGAATGGAGGGTTGAAGCTTGGAGGAAGATGGGGGCTGAAGGGGGAAGTTCTTAGGGTTTTGGGTCGTGTTGGAGAAGATGAAGTTGTTTGGGAGGGGTATAAATAGGCTAGGCTGGCGGCTGCCCAGAAATTAGGGTTTTAACACTGGTTAGTCGGTCAAAGAGCAACCACTGACCGACTAGTTTGGCAACTAGTCGGTCGGTCGACCAACGCAGACCGACTAAGTGCAAACAGTAACTCCTGAACGAAAATAGGATATAGAGTTAGTCGGTCCATGAACAAGTACTGACCGACTAGTTTGGCATCTAGTCGGTCGATGAACGTTCTTAGACCGACTAAGAGTAAACAGTAACTCCTGAATAATTGATTGAATGAACTAGTCGGTTCCAGTTGATTTCCTGACCGACTAAATTGGAATCTAGTCGGTCGGTCGATCTTCTTGAACCAACTAACATGCACGAAAAGTGCCGATTCGAAGCGCGAAGCTTCGGGAAGATTTCTATGGCTTCTAGGATCGATTTATACTCTAAGATATGATCGATATGAAGCTCGTCACGAGTGACTTACTCCGAATTCTTTGATTCTAAGGAAGAACCTAGAAGATCACATCAAAAGGAAAGAAAACGAAAGCTAGGAAGTCTCAACGAGATGAATGAAAGCGAGAACTATGGAAATGGAAACCACACAAGGAGAGAACACACCATCACAAGCAAAACACACTGATAATCCAATCATACAAAAACCAGTCGTTACATGGAGAAACTCACCTTTCTATCGAAATGGAACCAAATTGATGTGGAAATCAAAGTTTGCATAAAGGGAGCTTGTAGGAACTTGTAGGTGAAGATAATTAAGGTTCATACACTCTCTAAAGCTTCCAACTTGAAAGTTGTCAAAGACCCTCTTGCTAACTTATCTATGTTTCAAATGGGTGTTCATTTAAACGTGGGAATTTAAGGAAGCTAGCAAGTGACTTTTGTGTAACATTCCTATCTTAAGTTTCTAGAGCTTAGGATGTTATGGAAATGTTTACAAAAATTTCGGCAGAGTTTCTCTTGTATTTGTCAAAATTTTCCACTTACAACACAAGTGATATTAAAGGAAACCCATGCTATAATCCCCAAAAATATAGTCTCGCTCAGAGAATCAGGGGAGTAATAATAATCAACATCAAAATATGTAATCTAACAAAATTAAGTGCGACCCATTACTCAAATGATCCAAATAACTATTTTTTACAAAAGGTGGAAGAACAAAAACATAAAGTTCTACATATAGCCACATATTGAGAGTATGGTGAGAATCCTACAAAAACTACAAGTAAGCTACATATATACACGTCATATCTAAACGCAACCAAGAAGAGTAATAATAGTGACGACAACATCAACAAAAAAAAAACAATAGCAATCCCAACAACAATAGCATTATTATTATCACTAACAACAACGACGAAAATAACGACAACAATACCATTTTAATTCAAAAGAAGGAAACTCAACATCAATTTAAGTTCAACTACTAACAACCACCCAAACCCCACTTTCCAACTTACTACCATTTCACCACATAATGCATTCATGGCAACATTCACCCTCATAAGGTAACAATCACACATATATAACCACCAATCTCACAAAATACTCAATGATGCCATGATGCAAATGAAACACAAGCAATGCGATGCAATTCAATGCAATAAGGATCTCATGAATGTGCCGACGTGCACATGCAAGTGATTCTACTCCGTTATCAACGTGGAGCCACCTAATGGTATCAAGAGGTTGCCCACGGCGACTTCACCCGCCTCCTACCGTGGCAACTTTGTTCATGCCCGTGCACTCCACCTTCATGTCCTAATCACATCATATGACATTTCCAATTTGCTTTTATTTCATTGAAACACTAACGCCTCTTAAGGACAACATCAACGCCTCTTAAGGACAACATTCCATCATTAACAACATCAATTCAACATTGAACATAAAATGGAGATTAACATATTCATGAGGCACAAGGTGGCTAATAACATAAACGTGTAAAGAGACACACGACAATCATATATTTAAGACACAAAATATAGAAAACAATAGGAGAAGATGAAGCAACCACATACATGCACATTCATTTTCTGGAATTTGCAAGACAGTCCCAAACAGGGGCAGCTAACTCCATAACTTTGAACTACACTTAAGATTTACTCCCTTATGAGTTGTAGATATAGATGTTATGCATTCACATTTCAATTTTCATGATGTTTCATCAAGTATTCAATTTAATACAGAATTTACGGCGAAGGGTGTATGTGCTGAAACTGTGCTGGAATTTCTAACAGAAACTGACCTGCCTTTAGAGCAGAATTACTCCTAAATGCAGACAGATTCAGAAAAACTGGAAAGCTATAAATTTGTAGGGCTTGAAGTTAACTTTTCAATGAAACCAAGAACACACCATTCCGTTAAGAATTGAGTGACTGATTGGATTTGCCGTAATATGTGTCAAAGCTGAGGAAAAACAGACATGCTGATTTCACGAAATTCCTAACCCAATTTCTAATCCGAATTTAGAAACGTGTTCAACATGAAAGTTGGAGATATTAGTCCTAAGTTTATTCCGTAAAATTTCCATGTCATTTTTAATTCTAAATTAGGAGAAATCATCAACACTTTAAGCATGTATTTCTGCCCAAATTCCCAGCAACTCCAAAGTAGCAAGCAAGCAACTTCTACTTAGCAATTACTCAAGTCAACATGTTGATACTTGAGGCAAATGAATCTAAAACATAGCATCAATTAAATTCAACACTTCCTATAAATTCATTCGCATAATTCCCATTTTCATATACAAGAAAATTGAATGAATTCTAGCTTCCAATATCCCAACCTTTCAACATGTAGGAGCAAATTCAGATTATTGAAACAAAACATATAAAGGCAACATGAAAAGTAATTATAGCACCCAATAAGTTCATATAGCATCCCAATTCAAATTAGAATTGCTACAAAACCCTAAACGATGCACACTTTGAATTCAATATGGAATGAAATGAAACATATGAATTGGGATTGGAATCCTACCATAAAAATGATGAGCTTCACCTAAAAATCCTCCAAGAACCCACCAAGCCCCAAGAATACCGTATTTGGGCATCACCCTCCAAATTTCATCATCCTAGGCCTTGTAATCACCTCCTCCTAGCTCCAAACTCTCCCATATAGGTCTAGCTAACATTAGGGCTCAAAAGAAGCATGAAACAAGGGAATTCTTGCTTGAATTGTAGGAAAAAGGCAAGAACAGAATTCGGCCAGCTTGGACAGATTTTTAGGTTTAAGGTTTGGCCATGGAGATGAGAGGAAGAGGTGAAATTGAGGGAGATGGAAGGGAAAAGGATTAGGGCTTCAAACCTCTCCTTTTCCTCTTCATTTCTTCTTCTTTTTCTCATCCAATCCATCCACCAAAATTCGGCAGCAAGGGGGAACGTTGGGGTTTCGGCCTGGGTTGGGGAAAACGGGGAGAGGGGAGGAAAAATGAGGAGAAGTTTGTAGGGAAAGAAAAGGAAGTGGGTATTTACAAGTTTGCCATTCCAATAACCATTTCTCCTCTCTTCCTACTAATCCAAGCCCACTATTAAAGCTCAACCAACATTAGCTAACAATAATCCAAGCCCCAACTCTAGCTACCAAAATTAACTACGGCCCAAACAATAACACTGATAATATTAATCAACTTCACTAGTAATTAAAATACTAACACCAAAAATTATAACAACATCACCAAAAATAACAACCAACATTAATAATAATAATATCATTCATTAATAACTATCTCAGCATCACCAATTATCATGAACATACCGTTTTACTATGCACACTTACCAATTAAAATCGCTAAGCACGCTAATGAACTAATAGCTTGCTAACAATAATATCAATTTACTATCCAACCATACACATTCACTTATATATCCAAAGTATATCTTAGTCACCTGATAGCCATACTTGTAGGAAATTACTATACACACAACAAAATTACTATATGCACACACGCAAACAGTATTTTGCACATATGGACATTACACAGGTCATCTTTGCACCTGCGAAATATCGGAACAACAATAATGATAACAACATCCATTTAAATATTCGGAACATTCAAGTCATGAATTGGGTCTAATCTAAACATTTCCTTGTCTTAGATAGCGAGAAGACGCATCGCCCGAGTTGGTAGTGTATCTGGAGCTGGTGGTGGAGCAGGACACGGTGAGGATGCTGATAGAGAACCCACCACGGTGGAGATGATGAGGATGATGCAGAAGATGATGCACGTGCAGCAGGGCATACTTCAGAATGCCCCTCGCTTCGAGCCGGGAGCAAAGCAGTTTCGGGAGCTGGGCCCGACGTACTTCACTGGGTCAGAAGGACCCTTGGCTGCGGACGAATGGATGAAGAATACGGAGGATAACCTGCTTCTCTCGAAGGTTGACCCGGCTGGATGGATTGACTTGGTGAAGCAGCAACTGAAGGACAATGCCAGCAGTTGGTGGGAGTCAGAAGAGCAGATGCTGGTGAGGCCTATCCCCTGGGCCACTTTCAAGGCGAGATTTGATGAGGAGTATTTCCCTCGAGCTGCCAGGAGGAAGCTGATGCAGCAGTTCATCAATCTGAAGCAGGGGAATCTGACGGTGGATCAGTACCACCAAGAGTTCACCAGACTGAGCCGTTTTGCGCCAAATTTAGTTCAGACTACTGAAGATCGAGCTCAGAGATTCTTGCAGGGTTTATCCTTGGAGCTGCAGAGTCTGATGTCCTCTTTGGACTTAGACTCTTACCAGAAGTTGTTGATAGCTGCCAAGAGGCAGGAGCTGATTGCCAATCAGAGGAGAGGGCAGTATTTAGGTGCTGGAAAGAGGCCTATGGAGCAGGCCAGAGCTGTGGTTAGGCCAGTGATGAGGTCTAATCAGTCCGTGCAGTTTAAGAGGACGAGTGGGCCTAGTCCGAAGATGTGCCATTTTTGTGGCAAGGCTGGTCATGTGAAAGAACAGTGCAGGAGGTTCTTGGGCCAGTGCTCGATTTGTGGCAATGCTACACATTCAGTGAAGGATTGCCGGCATGTCAATCAACTACGGAAGGCACCAGTCGGAGTTCAGCAGTAGAGAGCTCCAATAGCTGCCGAACGTGGAGCACCTCTCATTCCCCAGAAGCAGACTTTCCAGCAGGCCATTCAGCCTAGGAGGCACGCTTTCACGATGACTGCAGTAAAGGCAGAGGCTGAGGATGGAGTTATTGCAGGTAACCCTCAGACTAGTCTTTACTTTTCATTTGTTGAACATGCATGTTAGATTGGATATTGTTTGCTAGAATAGGTTTTGGTTGCTAGTTTGTTTGTTAGGGATTATTCTTGTTTGTGCTTGTCCCGCTCGAGTTCTCTTCGACGCCGGTGCATCCATGTGCATCTTATCCCAGAGTTTCGTGGAAAAGCATTCTCTGTTGACTTCCCCTCTTTCCAAGAGTTGGGATATCACTACGGGGAATGGTGTGATCTCGGTATCTTTTGGTTGTCAATCTTGTCCCCTGGTTGTCTGTGGACTCGAGCTTTATGCCGATTTTATCATCCACGACATTACCAATTATGACACCGTTCTCGGGATGGATTGGCTTAGTTGCTTCTTCGCTACGATCGACTGCCGACAGAAGAAGGTGGTGTTTGAGATTCCTGGTCATCCGACCTTCGAGTTCAACAGTGGTAACAGTTCGCTTGGGCCAGTCAGATTTCGGGCCAAGCCTGTAGTGGAGCTTGTGGATATGCAAATGGAGATGAGTAGACCAGCTGTAGTGAGAGATTTCAATGATGTCTTCCCCGAGGAGTTGTCAGGACTGCCGCCCGATCGAGCTCTTGAATTCTCGATTGATCTTATTCCGGGAGCGCAGCCCATTTCAAAATCACCATACCGTATGGCTTCGGCAGAGTTAGAGGAGCTACGTAGACAATTGGACGAGCTTTTGCAGAAGGGTTATATCCATTCGAGTGTGTCTCTTTGGGGAGCACCTGTTTTGCTGGTGAAGAAGAATGATGGTTCACGTCGGATGTGCGTGGACTACAGAGAGTTGAATGCCTTCACCATCAAGAACAAGTATCCATTGCCACAGATAGATGACATTTTTGATCAGCTTGGAGGATCGAGGGTATTCTCTAAACTGGATCTCAGGAGCAGATATCACCAGTTGAGGGTGAAGAAGGATAATATGCAGAAGACAGCGTTCAGAACGAAGTATGGACACTACGAGTTCGTGGTTATGCATTTTGGTGTGACCAACGCACCCGCAGTTTTCATGAACCTGATTAACCTGATATTTTACGACTTCTTAGATAATTTCGTCGTTATCTTTATTGACGACATCTTGATCTATTCGAAGTCAGAAGAGGAGCATGCTGAGCACTTGAAGACAGTTCTGGAGATTTTGAGGAAGCATCGTTTATATGCGAAGTATTCCAAGTGCAAGTTTTGGCTGGATAAAGTTGCCTTTCTTGGACATGTGGTGTCAAGAGATGGCATAGCCATGGATCCGGAGAAGATCAAGGCTACAGAGAGTGGTCGATTCCGCAGACAGCGTCTGAGACCAGGAGTTTTCTTGGGCTAGCAGGATATTATCAGCGCTTCATCAAGGATTTCTCTCAGATTACTGAGCTGATGACTAGACTGACGTGAAAGGATATACCTTTTGTTTGGTTTGATGCTTGTGAGGAGGCTTTTTCTATTTGAAGGAGAGATTGACGTCTGCACCTGTTCTAGCTGTGCCCGATCGGAGTGGAGGTTTCGAGATCTTTTGCGATGCTTCTAGCAAGGGTCTCAGATGTGTTTTGCATCAGCATGGACATGTGGTCGCGTACGCTTCTCAGCAGCTTAAGGCTCATGAGAAGAACTACCCGACTCACGATTTGGAGTTGGCTGCAATCGTATTTACGCTCAAGATTTGGAGGCATTTCTTGCTGAGTGAGAAGGTAAAGATTTTTACTGATCACAAAAGCTTGAAATATATCTTTACACAGAAGGAGCTCAATATGCAACAGCATCGATGATTGGAGCTCATGGAGGATTACGAGATCGATTTGCAGTACCATCCTTGTAAGGTGAATGTGGTTCCTGATGCGCTGAGCAGACTTCCAGCGGTTATGATGTTGACTTCACAGTGGAGGTTGCAACAGGATTTCTGTGAGTCAGTTATTGAGATTGTGCTTTCTAGAGAGGTTTCGTCGTTGATGTGTATGCAGATACAGTCGACGATCATGGATCAGATCAAGGCATGTCAGGCTGGAGATCCGAAACTGAGGAAGATCCGTGAACAGGTTAAAGCCGGTTTGCGGGCTGACTTTCTGATTCATGAGGATGGCTCCCTGAGGTATGGAGCCAGAGTTTGTGTGCCAGCTGGAGATATCAGAGAGGAGTTGATGAATGAGGCTCACAGTTCGCCTTATTCTATTCATCCTGGAGGTATTAAGATATACAAGGATCTTCGTCAGAATTTCTGGTGGCATGGGATGAAGAGAAGTGTGTCACGTAGCATTGCCAAGTGCCTCATGTGTCAGCAAGTGAAGGCTGAACATCATCGCACTGTTGGACTACTACAACCTCTGTCGATTCCAGAGTGGAAGTGGCAGCACATCACGATGGACTTCGTGACTGGCTTACCTCAAAGCACCAAGCAGAACGACGCGATCTGGGTCATCGTTGATCAATTGACCAAGTCCGCGCACTTTATACCTTTCCGAGTTGGGCAATCCACGGAGATATTAGCAAGGAAGTATATGGAGGTAATGACTTAACTCAAAGCCGTAATAATTTCTTCTAACACAAGTCGTGATGTGAATTATGTCGTATAGGAGATCGTGCATTTACATGGAGTCCCTCTGAGCATTGTATCAGATCGTGATACGCGATTCACATCTCAGTTCTGGAAAAGTCTGTAGACCAATCTGGGTACCAGTCTGAAGTTCAGTACTGCGTACCACCCGCAGACAGATGGCCCATCAGAGCGTACCATTCATATCTTGGAGGATATGCTGAGAGCATGCATGTTGGATCTCAAGAGTTCATGGGAGGATCATCTGCACCTGGTGGAGTTTTCTTACAACAATAGCTATCAGGCGAGCATTGTCATGGTGCCTTTTGCTGCTCTCTATGGGAGGAAATGTTGATCGTCATTGAGTTGGGATGACGTAGGTGATAGAGAGCTCTTGGGACTAGAAATGAAAGTGGAAGCAATTGATGTTGTGCGAGATATCAGGGACAAGCTTTGGATCGCCCAGGACCGTTATAAGCATTGGACAGATGCTAAACGGCGTCTTCTAGAGTTTCAGCTGGGAGATCATGTGTTCCTGAAGATCTCACCGAATCGAGGAGTGATTCGATTTGGGAAGAGGGGCAAGCTTAGTCCGAGATTTATTGGACCTTTCGATGTGCTAGAGCGAGTTGAAGAGGTAGCTTATCTGGCATGCCCTATTTTGAACCATACGTGTATCCTACTGAACACACATCGTATTTCTACATGCGATGCATACGTATGCATGAGATAAACGTAGATATCGATGTATATAATATAATGCAAGGGAGATTGGGTTGTGATACATGGCTAAGAGACAAGAAAGCGAGAATGAGTGCGGGAGAAGTGCGAATGACGTCGTGGGCATAAAACAACAGGAATGTGTTGGACGTGTGTGTGTGGTGCATGTATGCATGTGTATGCATGCATGGATGTGCGTGAATATGTGTAGGGAGAGACATGCTAGTATGAAAGAGGTTAGGGGTCAATGGAAACCCCCGTAAATATTTAGAAAGGTCAGGGGCAAAACGGTCATTTGGACTAGAGCTGCTGTGCATACACGCTAAAGTTGTGTGTGCATAAAGTAATGGCAAACTTGTAAATACTTGAAAGTTGAGGGGTAATTTTGGAAGGGTATTAAAGTCATTTTAGCATCTTCACGCTTATCCTAAAGAGGATTCTAGAGTAGGATATTTTGTAAGAAACTTCTAACCTATTCTTTAACCTTCCTTAACTTTCTTTTTCTTTTCTTTTTCATTCCTATTCCTCTCCTATCCTCCATATTGCTGGCCAAAAATCCCCTCCCCCTCTTTCATCTTCATCCTAGCTCAAAAACCCTAATTTCACTTCCAAGGATTTCAAGAAAACCCGAGCTTTTCAAGGAGAAAGAAAGGGGAAAAAAGAGAAAGAGAAGAGAAAAAGAAAAGGGAATTCATTGAGGTAGGATTCTAACTTGTGTTAAGGGATTTTATTTAGGGATTACGAGGGTGTTATGATGTTATTTATATGGCTCATGCTCTTGAATTCATGTGTCATGTGTACAATAACCAAAAAGATTCAATTTTTACTTGTTTTCTTAGCAAAACACCCCCCTCCTTGAAATCCTGAAATCAAGCTACATGTTTTCACTTGAATTATGGTTTCTGTAGGTTGAATTACTTTCTGAAAAAAATATTTGATTATATATCTTGAAGTCCTACCCCAGATTCATATAAAATTTAATATATGTTGAGTTCAATAAGTAGGAGTAAAAATTCAATGTTTGCAGCATGTCTGAAATTCTATCAAACTGGACACAAGTTAGAAAAATGAGGTTTATTACCTTCACACTCTATGGAATTTGCTGTTCTTGGTCTTGTTGTAAATTTAACAAGTTTATCTATAATTTCATCAGAGTGCTCATATTTCGAATTTCTTGCTGCAACATGCCTAAAATTGGCTTTTAATACAGACCCAGAATTCTGTCTAAAAAACAGTTTAGACATGTTGCACCAAATAAATCACCATAAATTACCTAGACCACATTTCTGCAGGAAATGTTATGGGTGAACCCAGGACTATTATATCTCAAACTTTCATTCAGTGATTTTTGTCAAATTCATAATAGGAATTTATTAAATGTGTTGATTTTGTAGCTATTCCTGCAAATTTCAGCAAGCTGAACTGTTTTGAGTGAAGTTGAATTTGTGATGTTGTTAAATTTTCCATTTTAACATGCATGAATGTTGTTGATACCTTTAAGAAAGTTTAATTATGAGATTTGTTACAAAAATTGATGGTGTGATGCCTTCCATTTATATGGCGACTGCTATATGTTTGTTTTAAAAAATGCCCAAATGAATTTGAAATGGAAGAAACTTGGAAAATGGCCATTATAACTTGTGTGCCATGTACTACATTTGAGAAATTGTGCATGTTCATTGAAGATCATGACACATGACATGTCAACTGGGATGTCTCGATCTGCTCTAAGGCGGGTGAACATCCTAGTATGGGGATGGAGGAAGTTTGGGTATAACTTAACTATAAGGGGCTGGACTGAGAAGTTGAGAAAGAGATGTGTGATATTTATTCCCACTCGCCTTTACCGGAAGTGGAGGGGACATACGGAGGTTGTATTATTATGTGGAGAGCCTCACTCATGTCAGGGACGTGGGAGCTGAGAGGCCCGGCGTACATCGCCCGTGTCCACTGCGTCATGTGCTATATTCACCCCAAATTTGGCGTGAGGTCGAGGCCCTTATCTTTAGGTGATACCCAGGCTTCCAATAAGTCACTAACATCTGCTAACTAATAAACTTTATATGTGTTTTTGTTGGACGTTTATTTGTTGTACTTTTCAATTTGGTTGCTTGTGCTCCTACTGCCTTTACACTCATAACACTTAAATGAGTTTCCCCTACCCTGGTTAGTTTCCTACTGGGCACGTTTGACGTGCTCATTTTACTTTTCAGGTCTTGATCCGGAGACACCAGAGCAGAATCTCCCTGAGGAGATTACCCAGTCGTGAGCTGTCACCTTAGGCACACTACTCTTTTGGGATATGTCTTGTAGTGTGAGTTGGGTCAAGTAGTGAGCAAGGTGTCTTTTGTAGATGTGGTATAGGTTGGTAGCTTGTGGTACTTCTCATGTATACTTAAGTTAGTTTCACTTTGTACTTGATGCTGGTGTGTGGTACTTTCTTTGGTTATATAGTTCTGTGGGTTGTACTTCCTGTGATGGCTGTATGTGTTGTTTTCCTTATATATATATGTGATGTATGATTCCAGTATTTGCAGTGGCCTGCTTATTGTATGTTTTCTTTTCACGCTTGGTGTAATACCACGGTTTGTCATGCTCCATCCTTCCTTTTCCCATGGTATGGAATGCCATATAAGGTATTTGTGCAAATGGGGCGTGACAAGTGGTGGCCCATGCAGGTCCGCGCTCACTGTGATATGCGAAAGGATGATACATTCAATACACTTTAATGCCATCACATATGGTACTAATTCCTCGTGTGCTGTCATCTCCCTGCAGAATGGATAGTGGAAACGGGATATCTTCGTCAGAGATGGAGCATGCTGAACCCTCTTTGATGGAGAAGATTTTGTTGGGTTTCCAGGTGAGTCTGGAGCAGGCTGAGATGCTTGCCAAGATGCAGGGTCAGAAGACCCCAGGCTTCAAGCAATTTAGGGTAATGAAGCTGAGGACTTTTTCTGGCAAGGAGACTGCATTAGAGGTCGATGAGTGGTTATGACGCACATATGATGACCTCACAGCTGTTGGATTTCCACTGGAGAGTTGGATTGATGCAGCAAAAAGGCAGTTGACACATCAGGCCAGAGATTGGTGGGATGCCCAGGAGCGACATCTGACAGGTCCTATCTCTTGGAAGACCTTCAATGAGCGTTTTGAGTCCAAGTTCCTTCTAGAGACTGTAAAGGATGAGTTCAGACAGCGTTTTGAGCAGTTGACTCAGGGCTGGTGGAGTGTGAATAAGTATGGCACCGAGTTTTCCTTGCTGAGCAAGTTTTCCCCAGAGCTCATTGCGACTGATGCCACCTGAGCTCAACGCTTCCGTATGGGACTGGATCCGGAGTATAGATGGGCGATGACTACACAGAAACTTGCCACACAGGAGGATGTGCTCGAGGCAGTAAGATTATATGAGATCCATTTGCGGAGCATAGGGAAAATGCCTACAGGTGACAGACGACCATCATGACCACAGAAGGCATTATCTCAGCCAGTACAGACGGCCCAAATCAAGAGACCAGGAGCCCCAGCAGTGACACAGAGACGTCTGACATGCCAATTCTGTGGCAAGACTGGTCATGAGCAGAAGGAGTGTAGGGCTTGGGCTAGGCAATGCTTTGCTTATGGTGGCCGAGGACACATTAGCAGGTTCTGCCCGCAGCAGGGTGCCTACCCAGCCACCGTTGCACCTGTGGCTGCTAGGCCGATGCAGCAGTGAGCTCTTCCACCTGGTTCACAGCGGCCTTCCCTTCCAGCACCAGCTGGACCAGGCACACCCGCCCGTAGAGGACCTTCCTTGCCTTCTCAGTGGCAGGCCTACAAGAAGACAAACTCTGCTCCAAAGCCCAAGGCTTTTACTATGACAGCAGTAGAGGCAAAAAACTCAGGTCAGGTTATCACTGGTATGGTTCTAGCCCTCTTCTTTCTTTACATTACATCACTTGTTGCTTAGTTATGATAGACGTTGGTTTGATTTCCTTGTTGGCTTCTAGGTATGGTTAAAGTAGCATCTTTTCCTGCTTTGGCACTTTTTGATGTTGGGGCTTCACACTGTTTTCTGTCCCGACAATTTGTGGACAAAAATGCAATACCAGTTGACTCCTTCACTGTTAGTTGGAATATTCACACAGGAAATGGTATGATCAGGAGTACTTCAGGACTCCGATGTTGCCCAGTGGTAATTTGCGGTCAGGAATTATATGCTGACTTTCTTGTGATTGAGATGCCCACCTTTGAAGCTATATTTGGGATGGACTGGTTGGGGATGTTTTATGCCACCATTGATTGTAAATTAAGGAGGGTAGTCTTTCAGATTCCCGATCATCTAGAGTTTGAGTTCAGAAGTGGTAGTTGCACATTAGAACCTGTAAGATTCAGAGCGACACCAGTGGAAACAGAAGTGGCAGTAATGGCCATGGAGGCGGAGCCAGTCTTACTCAGGGTTGTGCGAGACTTTCCTGATGTCTTTCCTGACGACATTTATGGACTTCCTCCCGATCGATTATTGGAGTTCACCATTGATTTGATACCAGGCACGTAACCCACTGCGAAGGCTCCTTATCGGATGGCACCACCTGAGTTGGCTGAGCTTTGTAATCAGTTAAAGGACTTATCAGAGCGAGGGTTGATACAACCAAGTGTGTCACCTTGGGGACCACTAGTGATTTTAGTGAATAAGAAAGATGGATCCCGAGGATGTGTATTGATTATAGGGAATTGAACAAGGTGACAATAAAGGACAAGTACCCACTTCCTCGCATCGATGACCTCTTTGATCAGCTTGGTGGATCTCGAGTCTACTCAAAGTTGGACTTACGGAGCGGGTATCATCAGATAAATGTTTGGGGGTCTGATGTATCGAAGACAGCTTTTCGAACCCGTTATAGACATTATAAGTTCCTGGTGATGCCCTTCGGTGTGACTAATGCTCCACCTACTTTCATGAGATTAATGAATCAGGTATTCTTTGACTATTTGGACAAGTTCGTGGTAGTCTTTATTGATGATATCCTGATATATTCCAAGGATGAGGAGGAGCATACAGAGCACTTGAGGATGTACTAGAGACCTTGAGGCAGCATCAGTTATATGCCAAGTATAGTAAGTGCCAGTTTTGGTTGTCTAAAGTGGCTTTTCTGGGGCACATAGTTTCAGGAGATGGCATATCAGTTGATACAGAGAAGGTGGCTGCAGTGGAGAAATGGCCTATCCCCAGGTCAGTTTCAGAGATCCGAAGATTCTTGGGATGGGCCGGCTATTACAGGAAGTTCATCAAGGATTTCTCTAAGATTGCGGCACACTTACTCACGTAATTAAGAAGGATGTTGCTTATGTCTGGTCTGAGGAGTATTAGCATGCATTTGAGGAGTTGAAGAGAAGGTTGACAACTGCGCCAGTCCTGACGATTCCAGATCGTTCTGGAGGATTTGAGATTTTCTGTGATGCTTTTGGCAAAGGGTTTGGGTGTGTCCTACATCAGCATGGACGTGTTGTAACTTATGCCTCTAGACTTCTGAAGGTGCATGAGCTAAACTACCCTACACATGACTTGGAGTTGGCAGCCGTATTTTTTGCCCTAAAGCTATGGAGACACTTTCTGTTAGGGGAACATATCAAGGTGTACACTGACCACAAGATTTTGAAGTATGTGTTCACACAGAAGGATCTTAATATGAGACAACATCGGTGGCTTGAGCTGATGGCATAATATGATATCGATCTCCAGTATCACCCTGGAAAGGTGAACGTGGTCCCTGATGCTCTTAGTAGATATCCAACTGTGATGATTTTGAACTCTCAGCCTCAGCTCCAGTGGGCCCTGCGACAGATGGAGATAGAGGTCGTTCTTCCGGGCATCCAAGCAGCCATATTGAACTTGCAAGTCCAGTTCGATCTGGTGGACCTGATCAAGGCTGCACAGTCATGAGATGAAAAGCTAAAGAGGATCCGAGAACAGGTAGAGGTCGGACTTTGGACCGACTTCCACATTCACGAAGATGGCTCTCTTAGATTTGGGACTCGGTTATGTGTGCCGGCTGGTGCTATTCGAGAGGAATTGCTTAAAGAGGCCCATAGCTCCCCCTATTCAATTCATCCAGGTGGGACAAAGATGTACCGCGACCTGCGACAACATTACTAGTGGCATGGGATGAAGCGCAGTATAGCCAGAAGTGTGGCCTCGTGCTTGGTCTGTCAGTAGGTGAAGGCCAAACACCAAAGAGTTGCAGGTCTGTTGCAACCTCTCCCCATACCTGAATGGAAATGGCAACACGTGACGATGGATTTTGTGACTGGACTACCCTGCACACCCAAGGGAAATGACGCAATTTGGGTGGTCGTTGACCGTTTGACCAAATCTGCACATTTCATTCCCTTTCGGGTTGGACAGTCTACAGAGCATTTGGCTCGAAGATACATGGAGGTAAAATCCCTTCGTCACCCTTACATTTTCTAAATTTGGTAGTGCGAGGTGTTTGACATAATATTCGTTACAGGAGATCGTGAGGCTTCATGGTGTTCCTGTTTGTATAATCTCTGATCGGGACACCAGATTCACCTCACATTTTTGGAGAAGTTTGCAATCTAGTTTAGGGACTCACCTCAAGTTTAGTATCGCATATCATCCCCAGACAGATGGACAGTCCAAGCGAGTTATTCAGATCCTCGAGGACATGTTGAGGGTGTGTATGCTGGACTTTAAGGGATCCTGGGAAGATCATTTGCACCTGGTGGAGTTTGCTTATAACAATAGTTATCAAGCAAGCATTGGAATGGCACTGTTTGCAGCTCTATATGGAAGGAAGTGCAGAACGCCTCTAAGTTGGGACGATGTTGGAGAACGTGAACTCTTAGGACCCGATTTGGTGGTGGAAGCGATCGATGTGGTTCGGACAATCAGGGAGAATCTTTGTATCGCTCAGGATCGCTATAAAAACATTGGGCAGATACAAAGAGGCGTCCATTGGAGTTTCAGCCAGGTGATTACGTGTTCTTGAAGATCTCCCCGACGCGTGGCACGATTCATTTTGGCAGACGAGGGAAGTTGAGCCCGAGATTCATTGGTCCATTCGAGATCTTGGCCCGTGTTGGTGAAGTTGCCTATCATCTTGCCTTACCTCCCTTCCTTGAAGGCATCCATGATGTATTCCATGTATCCCAGCTTCGAAAATATGTGGGAGACCCTAGTCACCTCGTGGACTTATCAGAGATTGAAGTGCGCCCCGACCTGACTTACAAACAGCAACCAGTGGCCATCCTGGATCGAAGACAGAAGATACTAAATAAGAAGGCCATTAATCTAGTAAGGGTTATGTGGCAACAAGTGTCCCCTGGCGAGTCCACCTGGGAGCACGAGGACGAGATGAGAGACAGATACCCTCACCTGTTTATGTAAGTATCTTATCCCTGTATCAATGTCTCTTTTGATAATCATGAGTGCAAAATTTTGAAAATCCAGCTATTCACAATGGTGTAAGGTAATATATTGAGAGGCCCATGGGAATTAGAAGTATTTTTCTTCTTAGGCTAGAACCCTTGGACTTCGGAAGTTCGAGGACGAACTTTAGTTTAAGGAAGGGAGGATGTCATGCCCTATTTTGAACCATACGTGCATCCTACTGTACACACGTCGTATTTCTACCTACGATGCATATGTATGCATGAGATAAATGTAGATATCGATGTATATAATGTAATGCAAGGGGATTGGGCTGTGATACATGGCTAATAGACGAGAAAGCAAGAATGAGTGCGGGAGAAGTGCAAATGACGTCATGGGCGTAAAACAACAGGAATGTGTTGGACATGTGTGTGGTGCATGTATGCATGTGTAGGCATGCATGGATGTGCGTGTATATGTGTAGGGGGAACCATGCTAGTGTGAAAGGGGTTAGGGGTCAATGGAAACCTCTGTAAATTTTTAGAAAGGTCAGGGGCAAAATGGTCATTTGGATTGGAGCTGCTGTGCGTACACACTAAAGTTGTGTGTGCATAAAGTAATGGCAAACTTGTAAATACTTGAAAGTTGAGGGGTAATTTTGGAAGGGTATTAAAGTCATTTTAGCATCTTCATGCTTATCCTAAAGAGGATTCTAGAGAAGGATATTTTGTAAGAAACTTCTAACCTATTCTTTAACCTTCCTTAACTTTCTTTTTCTTTTCTTTTTCATTCCTATTCCTCTCCTCTCCTCCCTATTGCTGGCCAAAAAATCCCCTCCCCATCTTTCCTCTTCATCCAAGCTCAAAAACCCTAATTTCACTTCCAAGGATTTCAAGAAAACCCTAGCTTTTCAAGGAGAAAGAAAGGGGAAAGAAGAGAAAGAGGAGAGAAAAAGAAAAGGGATTTTATTTAGGGATTATGAGGGTGTTATGATGTTATTTATATGGCTCATGCTCTTGAATTCATGTGTCATATGTGCAATAACCAAAAAGATTCAATTTTTACTTGTTTTCTTAGCAAAACACCCCCCCTCCTTGAAATTCTGAAATCAAGCTGCATGTTTTCACTTGAATTATGGTTTCTGTAGGTTGAATTACTTTTTGAAAAACATATGTTAGTATAGATCTTGAAGTCCTACCCCAGATTCATATAAAATTTGACATATGTTGAGTTCAATAAGTAGGAGTAAGAATTCAATGTTTGCAACATGTCTGAAATTCTGTCAAACTGGACACATGTTAGAAAAATGAGGTTGATTACTTTCACACTCTATGGAATTTAATGTTCTTGGTCTTGTTGTAAATTTAACAAGTATATCTACAATTTCATCAGAGTGCTCATATTTCGAATTTCTTGCTGCAACATGCCTAAAATTGGCTTTTAATACAGACCCAGAATTCTGTCTAAAAAACGGTTTGGACATGCTGCACCAAATAAATCACCATAAATTGCCTAGACCACATTTCTACATGAAATGTTATGGCTGAACCCAGGACTATTATATCTCTAACTTTCATTCAATGAGTTTTGTCAAATTCATAATAGAAAGTTATTAAATGTGTTGATTTTGTAGCTGTTCCTGCAAATTTTATCAAGCTGAACTGTTTTGAGTGAAGTTGAATTTGTGATGTTGTTAAATTTTCCATTTTAACATGCATGAATGTTGTTGATACCTTTAAGAAAGTTTAATTATGAGATTTGTTACAAAAATTGATGGTGTGACGCCTTCCATTTACATGGTGACTGCTATATGTTTGTTAAAATGCCCAAATGAATTTGAAATGGAAGAAACTTGGAAAATGGCCATTATAACTTGTGTTCCATGTACTACATTTGAGAAATTGTGCATGTTCATTGAAGATCACGACACATGACATGTCAACTGGGATGTCTCGATCTGCTCTAAGGCAGGTGAACATCCTAGTATGGGGATGGGGGAAGTTTGGGTATAACTTAACTATAAGGGGCTGGACTGAGAAGTTGGAGAAAGAGATATGTGATATGTGATATTTATTCCCACTTGGTGGGCTCCGAAAAGGTGATCTCTCTCAAGTGCAAGAGTCCGTACAAGTAATATAATCTGGGAGTCCAGATGTCGAATCCTCAGGGGGAAATCTGTTGCAACCACAATTCAAATCAAATAGAAATCCAACAAAGAGAAACTAACCACTTCACTAATGATGGTGATGATGGTGTGAAAGTACGTGATGGAGACGTGTGAACAATACGAACAAAGAAAAGCGTGTAAGAAAATGTCTATAAAAAGTATGCACATGGTATGGGTTCGTTAGGATTAATGATTCGTATTAATTTGGTTGACAATTATAACGCAATGAATTCTCCTTTTGGGAGCAATTCACCGGAAAATACCCAATATAACTCAATGAATCCTCCTTTTGGGAGCAATTCATCGGATGATACCCTTTTGGGGGTTCAAGCACAATATTCAATAAGATCGTCGCTAAAGTTATAATACGATATGAAACTCTCTTTTGGGGAGATCAAATCTACGGTATGAAACTCCCTTTTGGGGAGATCAAAACTCACCCTTTTGGGGCGATCATCGACTCAATCACTTCTTTTGGAAGATGAAAAAGAGGATTTACGAGCAAAGATTACAACTTTAACGACGTTTAACGATTAAGCCCGATGATATTCAACCAAACTAACACAAATCACATCCCCTAACTACTCCATACCATGCACAAATAAGTTTTAGCTACTCATAATGCAAGAATAATCAAGGTTCATAGCAAAATACATTGATCTAATAGCAAAATACGATGAAAAACACCAAAATACGGAGTAGAAGTTAAGAAATTTATCACCCAATCTTCAAGTTTATACACCAAAACTCTCTGGAAATAATAAAATAGCCTCTGGAATTTTACAGAATTTTACAGAGGGGAAATACGGCTCCTAGAGCCTCCAATACGCCCAAAATACGCCCCAATCTGCTTGTATACGCCCAAAAACCCTAAAATACGCTTATATAATGGTATTACGGGTTTACTGTGCTTATCGGGTCGAAACCCGCACCCGTTTACGCTTAAAACCCTACCCATCAGTCGCTGAACGATGTGAGCCGTCCGATCGGATTTCAAAATGCGGGATTTAACACCGTGGCGACACGTGTGCTTTAGGAGTCGTGCGCCGTTCGAATCCGCATCCGCTTTCTCTTCGGAGTTATCGGTCGCCGTTGGATCAGCATCCAACGGTGCTTATAGAGCCATGGCGGATGCTTTGATCGCGGCTTCGCTTGCAAATTGCGGGGTAGCTCGAAGCCGTTGGATCGAGAATGTAGCGTTAAGATGTTGCCGCGTCATGCATGTGCCTGGATCGATGTCAGCCATTGGATTGAGCGGGGCATGGCGGAGATTTCGCCATGCGTCCCCGTGGTATATGCATCTCGCGTCTCGATTTCGCTCGAAGCGGGGACGATCTCGCCCGTTAGATTATGATCGGACGGCCCATGATAGGCCGCGTCGCCCGAAGTGATTACGCTGCTCCACTCGCTCGAAGATTTGTGCGGAACGATCACAACCGTTGATTTCAGGCAGGATTACGTAGGACTGTGCCATGTGGCAGCGTGTGATTGGCTGGCGGCCGTATTTTGGTATTTACTTGCGTATTTTCCCAATTAATTGGTATTCTGCATTCAAAAATACACAGTAATTAGCACAGATCTCTGAAAAATACAAATAAATATTCGTTGGAATCGTGAGATCGAGACCAAGCTAGGAAAAATATAATAAGTTCAGAAATACTTCGTTAATTTCTGTTTTGTGCTCAAATAAGGTGTATTCTCTAATAAATGATGATATATAAAATACGAATGAATTAGAGAACAATGTAGCATCACATGAGCACAAAATAAGGCTAAATGGGGGGTTAAATATGTAATATTGAACCCGAATCACATCCCCCAACTAGCAATTTTCTAGTCTCTAGCAAAAAGAGCGATTAATACAGATGATTAATAAAACAATAAGTTCTTTCAAATTGCTCATGGCATGGGTCAATAATACGCATTCCAACATGATCTTGACCATCAATATACACATCCATGAACAAAATCAATCACATGATATTTTCTCTAATTTAGTATGAATAAATAACATGCAAGTATCGTTTTGCGCAAGCGAAAGTATAACACGTCGTTTTGTTCTAGTTTTCTTGTTTCCAAGGAATTGGCCTATCAAAACAATCATTCAAGACATGGGTATTGAAGTTGCTTAGTATATTCACCATTTCTTTTCTTTTATTCGTTCTGCGTAACGCGCATCAAGCAACATTCGCAGAAAAATGTATAACTTGGATCGCTCCATCAAATGAGTGAGTTTCCTGTCAATGGCTCCCAAATCAGACGATAATAGGGCATTAGGCCAAAAAGGACCCATCGGACTGTACTACTCGAGCCAACCAAGTTATTTATTAGTGACATACTCATTCATTCATTCTTCTTCATTCATTTTTCATTCAATTTTCTTTTCTTCTTTTCTTTTCTTTTTTTTCTTCGTAAGCAACTCAATACCCATATTTTCGAACATGAACATTAGTACCAATGGCCAAATTCCTCTTCAACTTGAAGACTATTCTAATAAATCGTGTATACTTAAGCTTTTTCATCACATTAGCATGCATGAAATAAATTCAAACTATTTCGAGATATTGATCATGGAAATTGAATTTTTTCATGAATAGCATATTAACGAGTAATTCCATGAAGGAAAAAAAATAATTAACTCAGGCCATAAACAAATTTTAGAACCCAATTAATGCGTAATCATCCGTATTTGAGGCATGTGAAGGAGTTTTAAAATGATGAGATTTGGTGATTTATTCTTCTCAAAAAAATCCTAAGGTCTCATACACACCCCCCAACTAAAGATGGACATTGTCCTCAATGTCGAAAACTCTGACTTAAAGGTTTCAATAAGCCCGTCAGGGCGTATATCAGGTAATAATGGCGAAACTATACTTTCAAAGGTACCCGTCGGAAATCGAGAAGTGAAATTGTTAACTCGAACAACCTGAAGTCACCAGCTTTCATTGGCGGGGAGCTGACTGAGTTCTCCCTAGTTGACGACAATGGTCAACCTGTTACAACCGTAGTAGGTAAAATAGTATATCTAAGAGGGAAATTGGGTTGATGAGAAATCTATTATATAAAATAATATGAATGATCAAAATCGTGAAACTCGACATCTCTGTATTAGGGTGAATGAACTTTCTCAGTTATATGAGATGCAAGGTGATCGATTTCGGCTGGTCGCTATTAGGGTGAATGAACTTTCTCAGTTATATGAGATGCAAGGTGATCGATTTCGGCTGGTCGCTATTAAAATCCGCTGTTTTCGATTATCTAATAAATCAGTTAATGAAATTAGATTATCTTACCTTTAATTTCACAACTTTCATGATCTCTTCCCGAACCAAACATGAATTTTTTGATTCATTTGGCTCTCACGCTCAATTTTCAATTTTATGGGCATTCCCATATCTTTTTTTAATGTAATGAGCCTATCCTCTCTATTTCTGTTTGTATTCAAACATATCAAAACTGATACAAGACCAGAAAATTAGGAGGACTCTTCCGACCAGACAAAAAATCGGGCTTCTCGACCCGGTTTTGACGGGAAGGGGGGTACGAGTTTATTCAAGCAAGCAACCTAGAAAGCATATAAAATCTACACTACTGGAAAGAACACACCGTGATCAAATGGCGGATCCCGAATCTTTAATTGTGGAGGAAGTTGTTCAATTTGCTCCTTGCGCTCCTCGGCGATTATTTTTCCTCCAAAAGCTAATTTGGACTCCAGCAACGTAACCCCCAGCATCTCTATAAGATGTTCACCTGTATCCTGCAAGAGATGAGTTATGTCAGTCCAAATTAGTTTAAGATTCTTCGCAATAAAATTATTCCAAATGTAGTCATCAAAATAAGTGAAAGAAATTAAAGCAAGTTGACGACTACTCCCTGAAAGATATGCACTACTCTCGGTATGATGCTCGATCGTTTGGGAGAGGGATAAATGATTTTGGGACAAAACTGGAGGAGGGCATGGTTCTGACTCCATGGCGATAATCTCAAAACCCTTGTCCCTAGCTGTCTCCTCCTCTCGTTCATCCAAAATTGCTAGCTCGTCCTCTCTTTTGCACACACTTTCTGCCATGTAGATATTATTTTTGCCCTCAACGTGACATGGCTCGCTCGATATACCTGCAATAGAAGATAAACTCGTATTAGATTCTTTAAGTTGAATATCAAAAGAATTATTTTCTTCTAAGCAAGCGACAATCAAATTAAGATCTTCAATGGATTTCTGAATCTACCGACTCCGAGCAAGGAAATTCTCTTGGAATTGATGGGATGTAGCCTCCTGTGTCTGAATAATCAGGTAAGCTTCCTCTTTCAAGGATTGCAAAGGTACGTCTACGCTTTGCTCTTCTTGATCAAGGCACGAAGGCTCCGTTGAATCGCTCTCTGAAGTATCTTCCATGGTTTCTTCATTTTCTTGCAGAGACTCCATGTATTCCCACGCCTCTGTCGACGTCATGCCTCCCAATAATTCCTGCAGCTGGGGTTGTAGTCCATCTAGAAAGAATGCCATGAGCTCTTCATTTGTGTACCCATGCTACGGATAGCTCGATATTAGGTCTGTGAATCTCCTCCAGGACTGAAAGAAAGTTTCACAGTCAGTTTGATTAAAATTAACAATTTTGAGCTTCTCCATCCTATGTTTGTGTGCATTAGCATATCTTGCATCATACAGATTGTTTGTGCAATAGAAGTTCATATATTCCATTTTTAAATAAAATAAAAAAAAGTTTATGTACAGTAAAGTGGAAAGATCTCACCGAAGGTCCTCTAAATGAAATAAACTGTAGTCACAAACCATTCCTCCCCGGCAACGACGCCAAAAACTTGGTGGGCTCCGAAAAGGTGCTCTCTCTCAAGTGCAAGAGTCCGTACAAGTAATATAATCTGGGAGTCCAGATGTCGAATCCTCAGGAGGAAATCTGTTGCAACCACAATTCAAATCAAATAGAAATCCAACAAAGAGAAACTAACCACTTCACTAATGATGGCGATGATGGTGTGAAAGTACGTGATGGAGACGTGCGAACAATACGAACAAAGAAAAGCGTGTAAGAAAATGTCTATAAAAAGTATGCACATGGTATGGGTTCGTTAGGATCAATGATTCGTATTAATTTGGTTGACAAGTATAACGCAATGAAAATACCCAATATAACTCAATTCTCCTTTTGGGAGCAATTCATTGGAAGATACCCTTTTGGGGGTTCAAGCACAATATTCAATAAGATCGTCGCTAAAGTTATAATACGATATGCAACTCTCTTTTGGGGAGATCAAATCTACGGTATGAAACTCCCTTTTGGGGAGATCAAAACTCACCCTTTTGGGGCGATCATCGACTCAATCACTTCTTTTGGAAGATGAAAAAGAGGATTTACGAGCAAAGATTACAACTTTAACGACGTTTAACGATTAAGCACGATGATATTCAACCAAACTAACACAAATCACATCCCCTAACTACTTCATACCATGCACAAATAAGTTTTAGCTACTCATAATACAAGAATAATCAAGGTTTATAGCAAAATACATTGATCTAATAGCAAAATACGATGAAAAACACCAAAATACGGAGTAGAAGTTAAGAAATTTATCACCCAATCTTCAATTTTATACACTAAAACTCTCTGGAAATAATAAAATAGCCTCTGGAATTTTACAGAATTTTACAGAGGGGAAATACGGCTCCTAGAGCCTCCAATACGCCCAAAATACGCCCCAATCTGCTTGTATACGCCCAAAAACCCTAAAATAAGCTTATATAATGGTATTGCGGGTTTACTGTGCTTATCGGGTCGAAACCCGCACCCGTTTACGCTTAAAACCCTACCCATCAGTCGCTGAACGATGTGAGCCGTCCGATCGGATTTCAAAATGCAGGATTTAACACCGTGGCGACACGTGTGCTTTAGGAGTCGTGCGCCGTTCGAATCCGCATCCGCTTTCTCTTCGGAGTTATCGGTCGCCGTTGGATCAGCATCCAACGGTGCTTATAGAGCCACGGCGGATGCTTTGATCGCGGCTTTGCTTGCAAATTGCGGGGTAGCTCGAAGTCGTTGGATCGAGAATGTAGCGTTAGGATGTTGCCGCGTCATGCATATGCCTGGATCGATGTCAGCCATTGGATTGAGCGGGGGATGGCGGAGATTTCGCCATGCGTCCTCGTGGTATATGCATCTCGCGTCTCGATTTCGCTCGAAGCGGGGACGATCTCGCCCGTTAGATTATGATCGGACGGCCCATGATAGGCCGCGTCGCCCGAAGTGATTACGCTGCTCCGCTCGCTCGAAGATTTATGCGGAACGATCACAGCCGTTTATTTCAGGCAGGATTACGTAGGACTGTGCCATGTGGTAGCGTGTGATTGGCTGGCGGCCGTATTTTGGTATTTACCTGCGTATTTTCCCAATTAATTGGTATTCTGCATTCAAAAATACACAGTAATTAGCACAGATCTCTGAAAAATACAAATAAATAGTCGTTGGAATTTTGAGATCGAGACCAAGCTAGGAAAAATATAATAAGTGCCTAAATACTACGTTAATTGCTGTTTTGTGCTCAAATAAGGTGTATTCTCTAATAAATGATGATATATAAAATACGAATGAATTAGAGAACAATGTAGCATCACATGAGCACAAAATAAGGCTAAATGGGGGGTTAAATATGTAATATTGAACCCGAATCACCACTCACCTTTACCGGGAGTGGAGGGGACATACGAAGGTTGTATTATTATGTGGAGAGCCTCACTCCTGCCAGGGACGGGGGAGCTGAGAGGCCTGACGTACAGTGCCCGTGTCCACTGCGTCGTCTGCTATATTCATCCCAAATTTGGGGTGAGGTCTAGGCCCTTATCTTTAGGTGATACCCAGGCTTCCAATGAGTCACTAACATCTGCTAACTAATAAACTTTATATGTGTTGTTGTTGGACGTTTGTGTGTTGTACTTTTCACTTTGGTTGCTTGTGCTCCTACTGCTTTTACACTATAACCCCTAAATGAGTTTCCCCTACCCTGGTTAGTTTCCTATCGGGAACGTTTGACGTGCTCATTTTACTTTTCAGGTCTTGAGCAGGCGACACCAGAGCAGAATCTCCCTGAGGAGATTACCTAGTCGTGAGCTGTCACCTTTGGCACACTACTCTTTTGGGATATGTCTTGTAGTGTGAGTTGGGTCGAGTAGTGAGTGAGGTGTCTTTTGTAGATGTGGTATGGGTTGGTATCTTGTGGTATTTCTCATGTATACTTAAGTTAGTTTCACTTTGTACTTGATGCTGGTGTGTGGTAATTTCTTTGGTTATGTAGTTCTGTGGGTTGTACTTCCTGTGATGGCTGTATATGTTGTTTTCCTTATATATATTTATGTGATATATGATCACAGCATTCGCAGTGGCCTGCTTATTGTGTGTTTTCTTTTCACGCTTGGTGTAATACCGCGGCTTGTTAGGCTCCATCCTCCCTTTCCCCATGGTAAGAAATGCCATATAAGGTATTTGTGAGAATGGGACGTGACATTATCGCTTAGCTTTGCCACCGTCCTTAGAGGGATTTCATGACGTCTTCCATATGTCCCAGCCCCGTCGTTATATTAGCGACCCTTCTCATGCTGTGGACTACTCTGAGATTATAGTTCAATCGGATCTGATGTATGAACAACAACCAGTGGAGATCCTAGATCGACGTCAGAAAGTTTTCAGGAATATGACTGTTGATCTAGTCAGAGTGATGTGGCGTCGCGACTCGCCAGGAGAGTCTACCTGGGAGCGGGAAGATGAGATGCGAGAGCGTTATCCATATTTGTTTCCTGCTCTTTAGTTGATAAGAATTCCGAGGGCGGAATTTTTTTTAAGGTGGGTAGAATGTAACGGCCTGTATTTTTCTCGGCGTGTTTTTGTGTG
Organism: Scilla litardierei; assembly: GCA_030789695.1. Taxonomy (NCBI): domain Eukaryota; kingdom Viridiplantae; phylum Streptophyta; class Magnoliopsida; order Asparagales; family Asparagaceae; genus Scilla; species Scilla litardierei. The sequence continues at coordinate 159,405,467 of CM061136.1, forward strand.
TGCACGTATTTTTGTTTTGACCATCCGGATGTTTTCGTGCGCGAGTTCTATGTTTGTACGTCAACGCGAGCGTGTATCCGTTTTTTGTTTACCGTATCATCATTGATTGACTATCAAGTTTAACAAATTACCTTAACTTAATTATCTTACTAATTACAAATTGCTAATCACGTTTAACTTTCACTAATTACCTTATGTATTTTAATAATTACATTTTACTTAATTACTTAATTACTTTAATTAAAAGTTAATTACTAATTAACTTATTACCAGTGGCTGAAAATCAATTCCCTAATTAACTAAGTTACCTTTAACCTAACCCTGCCCCCATTGATTCCACCTCCTTTTGTTGGTGAGATCCAATATCTCTATTGAAGTTTCCCCCTCATACAGCTCCTCCCCCATCAGATTGTCTCCTCCACTGTTGTATTTCAACGGCAGCAATCAACAGCTAGGAGAAACAACCTGTAACCTTCCTCTTCCCCTGCAAAATTCTCCAAGCCAAAACAAAAACAGAACCCAAATCCATTCCCCAAATCAAACACAAAAACGCAATTTCAGTTTCTACCCAATTTCTCAGCCCTCAAACAATCCTTCCCAACTTCATCATCTTCCCAAAAATCAAATCCCCAAAAATTCAAACAAAAATTGGAAGAGGGGAAACATGAAAACTCAGATCTGATAGCTCTCAAACTTCAGATTCAAAAACGATTTCAGAAACCCATTCTTCCCTCTTCCTCCTCTTCTCCATCACCTGGGCACCTCACGCACACCGCCAGAGGACAGCCGCACCACCCACCGCCCAGAACTGCCAAGCGCGCCGCCCCAGCCATCGCCGCACTGTTGCTTGTGTGCGCTAGAGAGCGTGCGGCCTGTGCACCTGCACCATCGTCAGACGGCCACCAAGCGTGTCACCGCGCGTCCGCTTGGGTCGCCGGAGCCGTCGCCTGACCGCCGAGCTCCTCCCCTTGGTGCACGTGAGTTTCGAGTTCCCCCTTCATGAGTTTTGCCTGCAAACTTTGAAGCAAACAAAAAAATAAATAAATAAATAAAAAAGAAACAGAATGAAATAAAGAGGAGAGGAGACAGACTGAGAGATCCTAGCCTATTAAAGAATGAGAGCGTTAAAAGAAGTGACAGCTAACCTATTAAAGAATGAAGAGATAGAGATTAGAATAAGAGTAATATTAAAATAGATGGCAGGTTGAGAGAGAAAGTGAGGGGTTTTGTATTAAAATAATGTAGGACTAGGTGTAAGTGGGTGGGGGTATTAATTAATATGTTAACCATACCGTTAGCTTAAGGTAAGATCAGTGTTACTATGTTGTTAGTGATAGATTAATATTTAAATGTGTTAGTGTCATTTAATTTCAGCCTGTGAGTAATAATGTTAGATAATAAAATTTGAATAAAATGAGGCTTATAATATCAGTGTAACACAATATAGACATAACCCAAGCCAGTGAACCCGATTAAATCAGACGAACCCGTTTTAGAGAGTTTTATATTGTGTTATTCACGATAAATCTAATTCGGTGAATTGTTTAACCAAAACAGAGAACCAGTAGTACCAACACGTAGTACCCGTCTAGACGAACCCACGACAACCGATACCACCGAAAACAGTCAAGTGATACTTGCCAGTGTTTGTTTAGGCACGTTTTAGGCCAATTTGTGTACTAGCGTAAAAGAAACTAGGCGATGAAATGATAGTCGCCTAGACGCCTCATTTTGATCTAGATTGACAACGAGCTAGATCCGACACCTTTACCATGCTATCATTTCATGCTGCCATGTCACGTTTACTTTCAATTAATTGTATGCACTCTTATCTGCATCTTGCCATGTCATTCACGCGTCGAAATTCCATCATGATTGATTAGCACACGCTACAATAAACTGTAACTATTGAGGCTAGGCACCTGATTTGCAGGCACAACCATATGCCAAAAACACTTCCTGGCTCATGATCCAGAAGCGAGCACAACGTAGTTGGAAAACCAACGCTCGATACACATGGAGGGGTAAGGTTAAACGACCACTCAGCGTAGAAGTGTGCCCGTACAGCCACTTCAGCTGTAAGACATAAACTTTGTGCACAATGTGAAAGTCAGTGAAATCGTGAAATAATGTTTTCGTAGTTTCTGCTACGACGTGCATGCTTGTTTCATCATGTTATTTTAAATTGTTGCATTCTTTAAATGTCATGCCATTTCATTATATTAGAACTGCTAGTCGCTTTAATTTTATTTGTACCTTGCACAAAAGTCCTCTGTTCTCCTTTGGGAGACTTTTGCTGACATGTGCCCTTTTCTCTTTGGGTGTCACATGTCAGGTTTAGAGATAGAGTCAGTTACAGGGGACGAGCAGTACGTAGACGTAGAGTTCAAGGTTCCTGCAAAGGCTGAGTTTGAGGACACTGATGACCAGTCCTAGTCTCACTTAGAGACTTCTTTCAGTTGTAGCTGTTTCAGTAGTTGCTATTGAAGGGTTTTTCGGGACCCTTAGGGCACAAAAAACTCTATGCCCGTCCTAAGTCGGACGGAACATAGACAGAAATAGCATCGGAAAATAATCATGTTAATCTAGTTAACATTTAACCTTAAGGTCCAAGACCCTAATCCAAGATCTATGCCGACTTGGGATGGGTCTGACCATCCCAAGAAGGATCTAGCCTACTGTGATTAAATTAAACTAATGGTAATAAACACATATCCGGAATCTCAACCCTGGGGCAGGCGAGATGTTCCGCACCGTCTTCCAAGCCGCTCCCGTCCTACGCCGAGCCGCTCCTCGAACCGCTCCCTGAACCGCTCCTCGAACCGCTCGCATCCCGAGGCGATCAATCCCGTGTCGCCGAGCCAACCACGCGCTGAAGAAAGTTTCACACGAGTGAAACCTCCGCCTAGATTTCGGATCTGAATCCGAACTCCTTTGCGGCTTTGCTAGAGCCCTCAGGAGTAAGGCAGAAATTTATAGGGAGAGGAGAAATATTAATTTAGCTTAGATCCGAGCGTGCTCCAACATTTACGAGAGCCGCTCAGATCTAGAGCTTGGGACGAGTTATGAGGAAGGGGGAGGGCCTCTATTTATAGAGGCGGCTGACTCTCCCCTTTTCTCTACAACCGAGGTTGGACTATTAATTTGGGATTAATTAAATCAAGTTAGTTTGCCTTTCACAAAGGGCAAACTTCCTCGAATTTTAACTCCCTCATCGTTGAGCTTCAATATTGGTACAACATACCAAATCAAAGAGGGTTCAACGGTGAATGCGTAGGAAAAACGGCTCGTCAATCCGAGTCCGTTTGACCCTTCAAACAATTGTCCAAAGTTAGCCAAAAGTCATGCTTCTCTTAGAAACGTAGCCGTCAAGAAAATCCCAGGTTTCAAAACACCCTAACCAGAAAATTCGGGCTTGGTGGGCCTCCATTTTCGCTGGTTTCAGCCCAACAGTTTGGGCTGACTTGTTTTGGCTATAACTTGTGCATTTGGACTCCGTTTTTTACGCGGTTTGAACATGCGTTTAGAGCGAGACGATCCCATCATCTAGGTAACCTTTTCAACGCGTTTATTTAATTAAATATAGTCTTAAACAATTTAAGACACATTTAATCTCTTTTGCATCATATGCAAATTAGTCCCTATCTAGGCTTAAATTTTCATTTGCATCAAATACAAATGATCCGAGGGCATATTCCTCTACATCTCCCACTTGCACTCAGGATCATTTATCCTGAATGCAGGAGATGATTGCAAACATCTTTTGCAATATTTTATCCCTTGCATCAAATGCAAATTATTCTCCCTAACTAATTTCTACCTATTACTAGACGAAGGCCGCACTCTGTGTGAGACCCTACAGCCTGACCCTTACAACAGGTTGGGCTCGAAGCCCTATACGACAGTGACCATGAGCAGTGGTTGCCGTCCCTGCTTCAGGAATCATCATTATGTGGTTGACTCATTGACGTGAGTATTGTCGGGACCACCCTGACTGTTTCCGTAATGAATTCCGCAGTTATAGTCTCTTCGTCTAAACTATGTCGTATAGATCAAGTCTAGGGTACGGTCAAGCTGTCTACCCCAATAACTTGACTCCGGTTAGTTTCTATCGATCTTTTAGTCAAAAATGATGGACTTCTTCCAACATACTCTGGCCAGAGTTTTTACTAAAGACCGAACTAACCCTACGACACTAACTCCCATTGACCGGGAGAGACGAATCCTCTCTTGGTCATTGCTCTCCTCATACGCTTCAAGTGTCACCCAATCAAAGACCTTTCAACAGGCCTTGCCTCGAAGCTAGGTCATTTGATCTAAGTGGCACCGTTCACGCACAGGTTCGTCAAAATGACCTCAAGTCAAAAGACCAATTAGCCTATCATCACTCAGAGTCATCATTGACAGATTGGTCAATATAACCATATGATAACTCTTGTGGATCGTTCAGTGAACTCATTCTCTAATGAGCACCTGTGTCTCGTCTACGAATTCACCAAGTCAAGTGATCATGAGATCATCGCCACCGCTAAACGGTGAAGACTAAGACACAATGGTCTATCCGATGTTTCGATATCCTTGTCTCGAAACATCTACGACCACGAACCCTTTTAGACTTATGCTACAGACGGTCAAACATTTCTCCATGATCGAGATACTCATCTCGATACATGTTTGACCTTGCATAAAGTCTCTGGACTTTACCTAAGTTAATATCTAATGTTAACTACATTATAACATAACTTTAGATAAATTATTACCAAACAGCTTACTGTTATTTCGAACAAGATGTTTGTGCTATTCACACATGAAGATAGATAACCTCGAGGGTATCATCTCTCAACATCTCCCACTTGCACTTAGGCCCATTTATCTCGGTATCTAACACAGTTTTTACACATAAGTTTTCCCGACTTCATGTGGTAGAGCCTTCATGAGTGGATCTGCTAAAACCGTTTACACTATAGACTTAAGGAGTTTCTATGTTCATATTAGACCAACCATTTGAATCTCATTCAAATAATTCATTTGGTCTTATTTATTTGGATCTTATCCAGTTCATCGTACCTTAGGATAATAATCTTAAATTAGTTACTGGTCATTTCAAATGGCTCATATTTATTTCTGATAAAGTATCAAACTCTTTTGATCACTTTGTCAAAATATATGTTCAATCCCTTTGATGCCTCGCATGTAATTTATACGCTCCCACTGACCTTGAAAACTATCTGGCTAATTCATATAAGTTGGTCCGTCTAAATCATATTTAGAAAAACGAACTTATAAGTGAATGCTCCAATTTTCATGGTCAACTTAAGCGTTTTACATCGAGTTTGGTCCGAGTAGATCTGTGCACATCTGCTGGCGAGGCGGTTTCAACATAATCCATTTTATAGGAATTAGGATGAAAACCGTTCTCGACCAACATGATTGCACTTCACTACTTTCTTTTCTGCACAAATCTTTCAACTTAAAGATTTACTTGTAGAAAGTGAGGAAAACATTTTCCTTGGGCACGTAAACTAAATTCCAAAATTTATTTATGCACACAGACCTATTCTGATTGCATCAAATTTTAAATCGGAGTTACTACTCCGAATTTTCATCCTAGAAGTCGGCTAAGTCATCATCAATTATGATGTCTAACTCGACTCTTCGTCTCACGAGATTCGAGTAATTATACAACTTCTTAATGATTGATTTCATGAATATCTTATTGATAATGTCCTTACAGAACATTATCAAAACCTAGGCATTACTATATGGGACTTAACCCAGAAGGAGGACTTAACTCAGAGTCACTTACAATGGATCACACCAAGTCTAACTAAGTGTGATTCACACCGTTTAACACACGGATGTGTTAACAGACTTGACCTGAGAGAAAATCACATTTTCTTTTAATTACGCAAGATTTAATGTAGCTAAGTATTTGACCATTCGATCTAATCGAATTAGTTTAAATACTTTAGTCATTTCGTTCTTTATTTTATCAGACTTGTGTTTCATCAAGAACACGTGTCTTAATAAAATATACGAACAACTTATTTTGGTTAATCTAGACTCGGGCACATCAGTATGTACCAGACTGAGTTCGACAACTCATTCTCCCACTGTCTTACAGATGGGTTTCGGCCATTCTATCTAAGAGGATAAGACTCACAAGTGTCCGCAGACTTCATAATACGAGAGGTCAGACCACTCTTTATGTAACTTGTGAAGCTTAGTCTCTCGATACAGCCTTGTCTATTTTTCATACAAGTTTGCTACTATCTTGTGTATTTATATATATTAACATTTAATATATAAATATTATCGTTATACATACTAACGCAAAACATTGCTTCAGAAGCGAGGTGACGACATTCGTCAAATTGTGTTAGACGTCTTTTGTATAACAATAATTATAAAATCGTGACATCAAAATATGTCACATTTTCATTTCCTCCTACTTATGCCTTTACTAATTATAAATTAAACTATTAAACTCGATTGAATTTCCGGAGTGCCTTCTTCCTTTTCTAAATCACATTTATATATTAAATATCCCAACATAAATAAATAGCTATGCAAGCATCTCATGTATCCAAACGCCTGAGAGTTGCAATCTAGAGTGTAGCTCAAGAAGTTGCTTGTCTCAAGATTCGGTTGGGATACATAGCCTTGCACCGCTCATGCACTCGTATTCGACTCAAACAATTTGATCGAATTCTTGAACTTTGTGGATCAAAATTGTTTGTCCATACAACCTTGAGGGAAGCTCGACAAGTTGTAGGGAGAAACATACTTCGAATTTCCTATATGTTCAAGCTGCCTCATATAGAGACGAGTGACATGTAGCGTGAATTTATTTGTTGGACCCAGAACTTAATGAAATCATATTTCTTAAGTCTGTTCTTTAGAAGGTCATTTTAATGTCAACGAGAATATAGTTTTAATTCTATCAATTAGAATTTAACTTGATATTCAATTAATCAACATATTTGACCAATTAACTTATTCCATTAAAATATTATAAGTTGATTCCTTCCGTAAACATAGTCTTGCCCTAGTTTAGCATATGTTCAATATTAAATATAGGTAGATTGACATTCATCTATCTATATCCTCCCACTATTTTTACGATCGTTTCAAAGCTTAATAACGAACGATTTAATCGAATTAAAATATTTAAAATTTAGTGAAAGAGGGATCCAATCATCCTGAACCTCACAACCTTGAGGAGACTCAACAAGTTGATTGGTTCTATGATTGGTAGACTAACTCTTAGTCAATCACATCACATGTGGCTCCCTATCGTTTTTTACCCACAGTCACTTATGATCTTGAGGAGACTCAACAAATCATAATGACTGGTCTAGTCAGACCCTTGATTTCGTGTCCAGATTTGACTTAGATCGATGCTCGAGGAGACCCGACGTATCGATTTGGGTCAAGTCTAGACTACATCACATGTATGTTGGAGTTTGTTCCTTAAAGATAAACATGTCATAGCTTGAGGAGACTCAACAACTATAATTGTCTTCTTTGAGTTACCAAGCTCAAAAATCAAGGAGGGATACGGATTAAACTTTAATAAGATTTATAACGCATTGACTAGATATAGTCCAGGGTGTCATACAATCATAATTCGCGACATTGCGGTCCAGCGGAACACAGCCAGGGAATTGACTAAAACAGGATCACTATCCCTTAAAGGGTGATCCAGAACTCTTAGCCAAGCACATTGACTGGATCATGGTCCATTGAATGAAGCTTGTCATTTTTGTATGTGTGCCATAGACTAAACAGCTTTTATTAACAACTAATTAATCCTATCAACTAGTTGCATCCTTAAATTCAAAATTTTAGGATTTGTTTAATAACTTTTATTAAGACCTTATCAACTATAAGGTTCACGTGCTATCCTAATCGTTATTAGGATTTTAATAAATTTATTAACCAACACTAAAAGCGAAGTCCTTTAATGCGAATTAATAATAACAATTAGAATTAAGATTTTCATTAAAAGGACTACCCTAATCAGGAATTAGGTCTGGAAGCATTGTTAATGTTTTATTAAAACATAGCATGTCATTAAAATTCAATTAATAAATTTTAATAATTTCTTAATGGCTAACCTAAAGGGTTGTCTTGTGTTATCAAATAAGGGACAAGATGAACTAGCCATTAAAATAAAGCTACGCTAATTTTATCGCATAAAATAAAAGTGTACAACTATTTAACAATTTAAATAGAACAATGTCTATCAAATAAACAATTTTAGCATGCAAACATAAATTTAACATTTAAATTTAAAATATGATTTTAAAAATATTTTATTTTTATCTCATAAAAACTTGTTTTTAAAATCACAACTTTGCATGCTACTTTAAAAAATTTATCGCATAAAAATTTTAACTTTTAAAATCAGTTTTAAAATATCTCATAAAATTAAAACATCATTTTAAGAAATTTTCATGCTTAAAAATTTATCATATAAAATTTTTTTAGGCACTTTAAACTTATCGCATAAATTTTAAAAAATTTAAAATTAGTTTTAAAAATTATCACATAACTTTTAAAACGTCATTTAAAAAATTTTCATGTTCAAAAATTTATCACATAGATTTTTAAACATCAAAAACATTTTTAAAATTTATCTCATAACTTTAAAAACATTTTTTTAAAAGTATTTAAAAGTATTTCAGGTTTAATAAAATTGCAGGCTAGATCGAAACACAGACCATGCTCTCATACCACTGAAGGGTATCACTCTGATATCATTGCGACGCTGTTAAGGCCCATCATCCATGGCACCCTAGACCCGTCATAAGATACCTCAGAAACTTGTTTTACGGCATGCCGCTCGACAATGCCCCACCCATTATAAGATCACCATCTTATCGGGACTTGGTACGGTAAGAGCGATTACTTCGGGTCGGCTCATAACCCGAGAACCCGTACTCAAGCTCAACAAGCTCTGATACCACTGAAGGGTTTTTCGGGACCCTTAGGGCACAAAAAACTCTATGCCCGTCCTAAGTCGGACGGAACATAGACAGAAATAGCAGCGGAAAATAATCATGTTAATCTAATTAACATTTAACCCTAAGGTCCAAGACCCTAATCCAAGATCTATGCCGACTTGGGATGTGTTTGACCATCCCAAGAAGGATCTAGCCTACTGCGATTAAATTAAACTAATGCTAATAAACACATACCCGGAATCTCAACCCTGGGGTAGGCGAGATGTTCCGCACCGTCTTCCGAGCCGCTCCCGTCCCACGCCGAGCCGCTCCTCGAACCGCTCCCCGAACCGCTCCTCGAACCGCTCCGCATCCCAAGGCGATCAATCCCGTGTCGCCGAGCCAACCACGCGCTGAAGAAAGTTTCACGCGAGTGAAACCTCCGCCTAGATGTCGGATCTGAATCCGAACTCCTTTGCGGCTTTGCTAGAGCCCTCAGGAGTAAGGCAGAAATTTATAGGGAGAGGAGAAATATTAATTTAGCTTAGATCCGAGCGTGCTCCAACATTTACGAGAGCCGCTCAGATCTAGAGCTTGGGACGAGTTATGAGGAAGGGGGAGGGCCTCTATTTATAGAGGCGGCTGACTCTCCCCTTTTCTCCACAACCGAGGTGTGACTATTAATTTGGGATTAATTAAATCAAGTTAGTTTACCTTTCACAAAGGGCAAACTTCCTCGAATTTTAACTCCCTCACCGTTGAGCTTCAATGTTGGTACAACCTACCAAATCAAAGAGGGTTCAACGGTGAATGCGTAGGAAAAACGGCTCGTCAATCCGAGTCCATTTGACCCTTCAAACAATTGTCCAAAGTTAGCCAAAAGTCATGCTTCTCTTAGAAACGTAGCCGTCAAGAAAATCCCAGGTTTCAAAACACCCTAACCAGAAAATTCGGGCTTGGTGGGCCTCCATTTTCGCTGGTTTCAGCCCAATAGTTTGGGCTGACTTGTTTTGGCTATAACTTGTGCATTTGGACTCCGTTTTTGATGCGGTTTGAACCTGCGTTTAGAGCGAGACGATCCCGTCATCTAGGTAATCTTTTCAACGCATTTATTTAATTAAATATAGTCTTAAACAATTTAAGACACATTTAATCTCTTTTGCATCATATGCAAATTAGTCCCTATCTAGGCTTAAATTTTCATTTGCATCAAATACAAATGATCCGAGGGCACATTCCTCTACAACTGTTAGGTTCGGTGCATAGCACCTATCTCTCTCTCTCTCTGTTTATGTTTCGGCCATTCTTTAGGCCTTGTTCAGACGATGTACTTTTGTGACTTTCCTCTATGATGTTGGAATATTTGTTGGATGTTGTTGGTGGATATTTCTATGTCTGCTTTTCATTTATCATTGTTGTTGTTTTGTTGCATTTGCAAGAATTTGCTATTGGTATCATACGCAGATGCTTATCAGACTGCAGCTTCACAGATCCAAGTCTGAGCGAACCTTTTCATGTCTCGCCTTCCGTACTTGGGAAGCGGGGCGTGACAGATGCTAAACGGGTCGGGTATGCGGATATCCAAGTTGGATTCGTACACGTGCACTAACAATGGCCTCCATCATTTGCGCCTCAGAAATCATGCTGACTGAGACCAAATGATGAGTAATCTCTTTAAATGCACACGGTTTTCGAAACATCTGATTTGATTTGTGTCGCCAAAACCCTTTCGCCTTTGGAGCGATCTTCGTCTTTTCTAGAGGCTGGCCACGGACACGTGTCGCACATAAGATGTCAGCCGGTTGGATTTCTTCAGGTAAAAGAGAGAAGCGAGAAAACAGTAGAGATCTCCCTGCTTCATCTTCATCCTTGTTTCGTAATCTTGCTTCCAGCTCGCCTCCCCGAGATCACCTGTTTCAATTTTAAGGTATCCTCATTCTTCAACTCTGATCTTTTTTAGGTTCGTCAGGTATGTTTGCTCCGGTCGTATTCAAGGAGCCGACCTACGAGAAGCTTGCGGCGTGCCTCCGGCCCCCTCGATGCATGGAAGTTCCTGGGAAGGGAAAAGGAACTTGGGTTGAGCCAAGCCTTTCTATTCGTCGAACGGATCGGAGGTCGAAGGTTCCTGGAGTCATCTTAGATATGCCCCCTAGGTTTTCCCTCGATCTAACTGTCGAGGTGTGGCGAGGTTGCTTCTGTTTTTCTTTAAGGGTTAGAGTGCCCAATCCGGATGAGAGAGTGTGTTTTCCACGAAAAATTGAGGTTGGGGTGTATCTCAAATCTTTTCCCTTAGGACTTCGATTTCCCCTTCAACCCTTCATTATGGAAGTTCTATGCTCTTCAGAGCTTTCTATATGTAGACTCCCTCCTCAGGCTTTCCCTCCCTTAGTTGGGTTTATCGAGTTGTATGAGCTTTGTAGAGTCCGTCCGATCCTTGTGCTATTCTGGTATTTCTTTAGGATAATAGCCGACCCTCACCGAGTATGGTACATTATCGCTGCTTGCCCAGGTATGAGGATCATATACGACCTTCCAATTTCCGACCCTGGGTGGACGGATACCTTCGTATTCGTCGTTCTTCCTGATCTGGGACCGTTTCTCAATGGTTGGAGTTCTTCGAATCCTAAGCTTGCAGTGGAGTCTCGTCTGTCTTTGGATGAGGTCAGAGCCAGGTTGTCGCCAGGCGAGGCCGAGGCAATGAAGTCTCTCTTAAGTCAACCGAGACAAGATAGGTCGATTCAGTATTTGTTGGATGATCACGGGCTAAAGATCCTTCTATGGAGCCCGAGTAATGTATCTCGAATCTATATCTTTATCTCAGCCACTCACGATAATTATGTTCGTTGTCTGCAGATATGACCAACAGAAGCCGACGCAGTGGCGAGTCCAGTTTGGACCGAGTCTGGAAGGAACATTGGAAGAAGAAGAGGTCGGTCGAAAGGTCAGGTGCCTTCACTGACTGATCGAGCACATGCGTTAAGGGATCGGCTCTTGGTCTACTCTCCACGTCCACCAGAGCTCTTCTTCTGCAGCGGGAGAGACTAGGCAGGCATCCAGGCCTTCTTCTCGAGCCTATTCAAGGGAGGCGTCCAACCAGGCTCATGTACGTCACATGTACCCCTGGCTTCCGTCATGGTCGCATAGCCGTAGGAGGTGGTCGACGTCGATGCTGCCGATGTTGTTGAGCCGACTGAAGCGGTCGGTCAGAAGAGGGAGATGCCCTCCCACAGGGAGGAGGAATCTCTAAAAAGGAGGCGAGTGGAGGAGGAGGATCCCATGGGGAAAGGTAAGGGGGTCGCTCCTCTTGAGCCTCTGGAGGTGGTGGATACCCCTTTGGTGTCTCAGGCCTCCATGACGCCACTCCTGGATTAGTGGCCTTGGGATGACATCGTGTCGCATGCTCCTTTATTCAGCTCGATCCCTGGGGAGTTCGATCGAGTGTTACTGCTTAATCGGCTCTCGTCTCGATCCTCGGGGCCGGTCCAAGGTGAGTTTCATCTACCCCCCTTCGCCATTGGTAAGGAGGAGTCGGCCTTGAGGGACTTCAGGACGACCGTCAGGTTGGTGGAGAACTCGATCCTCCCCAAGGATCTGGAGTTCCTGCAGAAGTTGGACGTCGAAAGGGTGGCCAACTTTTTCGTGGGGAGTGGATACCAGGTATGTCACCTGAGCCTTTGTTTATCGTCATCCAAGTCGGTCGTTGTTTTTGACTAACCCTCGTTTTGTTTACAGATGTCTGTTCTCGGGGTCGTGCTACACCGTCAAGCTACCGACTTGATCGACGGAGGTTGGCGGGTGGCAGACGTGGAGCGCAAAGCGCTCTGCTTTGAGGCACGGGCGAAGGAGGCAGAGAAGGCCTTGGTGAAAGCTCTCGCAGATAAGGTGGTAGTCGAGTGGGAGGCGACGGAGGCCAAAGACAGTCTGTCGTCGCTATCGGGCCTCTACAAATCTGCCGAGCTTCAGTGGCAATTGGAGAGGTCCCAGCTCAAGGAGGAGCTCGATGCCTACAAGAAGGAGATGATCGAGCTTCGGGCCAAAGCTTGCGACTCCGAGAGGTGGGTGAAAGCTTGCAAAGTGGAGATGGCCGAGCTTCAGGCCACAGTCGCAGGGCTCGAGGAGGCCGTCGAGGAGAAGACTGAGCTTACGTCGAAGCTCACAAAGGCGATGGAGGCTTTTACCAGTGTCTTGGCATCAGGAAGCGCTCCCATTCCCTCTTAGGCCGACGGGCTTTCTGTTTTGCTAAATTTTGTAATTTTTTATTCGAATAAATGAAAAAACTTTTTGCAGCCTTTCTCCTTTATGTGCATTTCTTCTTTATTTGAATATCTGCGTGTGTATGGCCCCTCAACGACATAACTTGAAATTTCACAGAAATCTTTAGGCAAGTTATGTCGTGGATAGGTTAGGCGTATTCAATCAATGAATATAACCTTTTAAACCATGAATCACGTTTCCTTGGATAAAGAGGGGTGAACCTCTTTCGACATATGCGCCATGGTCGTCCAGCGGCAAGGGACAAGACCCCTTCGACTTACGGCCGCCGAGTATCGGGGATCGCTCAGCGGCGAGGGGGATCCCTCGGCTTTCGACTGAGGACGTGGGTCGTTCGATGGTGAGAGGCGAGGCCCCTTCGACTTACGGTCGATGAGGATCGTTCAGTGGTGAGGGAAAAGGCCCTTCGACTTACGACCAACAATCGTTCGGTGGTGAGGGGCGAGGCCCCTTCGACTTACGGTCGGCGAGGGTCTTTCAGTGGAGAGGGGCGAGGGCCCTTCAACTTATGACCAACATGGATCGTTCGGTGGCGAGGGGTGAGGCCCTTTGACTTACGGTCGATAAGTATCGGGGATCGCTCAGTGGCGAGGGGGGATCCCTCGGCTTACGGCTGAGGACGTGGGTCGTTCGGTGGCAAGGGGCGACGCCCCTTCGACTTACGGCCAACGAGAGCATTTCGACTGATGTCAAAGAACGATCAACTGTGTATCCATAATGAACATGAATAGGATAAAAGATGAAGATGGATTTCGATCATTTTACCCTGTTTTGTACAATCATTGATAATACTTCCGCATATGCTCAGTGTTCCAGGGATGAGGAAGTTCTCTATCATCCACAGTAGCGAGTCGGTAGGTGGCAGGACCGAGTACATCGATCACTGTATAGGGTCCTTCCCACTTTGCAGCGAGCTTCCCCTGCTTGAGAATCTCAGGAGTGAAAGCGGCCCTATGCAGCACCAAGTCGCCCGCACGGAAGCTGCGTTTGTCGACTTTTGAGTTGAAATGGCGGGCCATGCGTCCTTTTTATTCAATGATGGTCACCAAAGCCCGTTTGTGGACCCCATACACCAGTTGTAGGTTGAGTTCGAGGCCTTCTGAGTTTATTTCTTCATCAAAGTATTGGAGACAAAGCGGTCGCTCATTGGCCTCGACTGGGACGATGGCTTCACATCCGTAGGCCAACATGAATGGTGTTTCCTCTGTCGAGGTTTTGTGGGTTGTTCTGCACGACCATAGCATGCCGAGGACTTCGTCTGGCCAAGTTCCTTCGAGCCCGGTTATTCTCTTTTGCAGGGTGATCACTCCATATTTTACACCTTTTTCCCGTGGATTTGCATGCCATTTAGATCGCCCAAATCATGTTTTTCACGATATATCGACGATATTGCGATGCTTTTCACGATTTGTTATTTTTGTCGCATTTCAGGTGATTTGGCGCGATTTGGAGTGATCTCGAGACGTACTTACTCTACACGGCCACCGACGACCTCCTCGAGGGATATTTTGCTGTTGGAGAGGAGCGGAAGAAGAATGGACGTTGCAGGAGCGACGAGGAGGCCAAAACAATCAGATTGGGCATTTTTTGTGTCCCACTCGGCCGAGTGGAGGAGCCACTCGGCCGACCAGCGAGACACTGCTCGGCCGACCCGTTCAGACACGTTTTCCATGTGTACTCGGCCGAGCGACGGAGACCACATCGGCCGAGTGACGATACCACGTCCGCCCGAGTGGCGCCCAGACGAAGGCCCTCAAAAAGATCGAAGTTACTGTTTTTCGGCCACCTGAGCTTCAGAAGACCCACTCGGCCGAGTGGTAAACCACGTCCGCCCGAGTGCAGTGAAGCCATCGGCCGAGTGACGACAACTCACTCGGCCGAGCCACCTCCGAACTGAAGGCCCTTGAAGCCCCCGACTTACTGGAAAATGACAGGGTTTTCACTCGACCGAGCGAATTTTGTCACTCGGCCGAGTGCGATGCGCTGCCTGTAGCGAAATTTGCGGAAAACAGGCTGTGCAGGGGCGTTTTGGTCAAGATTTTTGGACGATTTTTGGGGCTATTTAAGCCCTGTTTTTACCCTAGTTTTAGGAGCCATCCCTTAGATTTTTTGCAGCTTTTTGAGATCACTTTTTAGCTTTATTATTTTGTGATTGGAGAAGAGAAAAACTTGGATTTTTGTTGGATTAATTGAAGAACTACTTTGGTTTGCATCTCTCTTCCCCAAAAACTCTATTTTTATTGTTTATATCATTGTTGTGATGAATTCCATTGTCTATTTCATTGATTATTTTTGTGCTATTGCTATGATTTGTGAGTAGTCTCCACGTCTTGGGGCGTGGGGATGAACCCTACAAGCCCAATTTCGTATTTGTGATAAATTGGTAGAAATTGTGCTAGAATCAATAATTAGAGATTAGATTGGGATCGAATTACTACGGATGGCTAGGTATTCATATCAATTGGGATTTGCAAGAGATTGGATCCCAATTTGATAGGAAGCCCTAGAAATCCGAATTGGGTTGGAGTCGGATTTTCGAAGTATCGGTTTGCAAGAGATTGGACCGATACTAGGATCTCCGGTTGCAATTCCGTGCCGATACCCGTTTGCAAGAGATTGGACGGGTAGGAACTATCCTAATTTAGATTGTGAACCGAGTTTGCAAGAGATTGGGCTCGGTGCGCAATTGGACGATGATGTTGATCCTAATGCTAGCTTTCCTAGGCTAGGGTTTGCAAGAGATTGGACCCGACCCTAGGATAGCTATAGACCGGCAACAGCGCGAGAGCGTGAGCTTGGTTCCACATTTAGTTGCAACTAGTTCATCCAAATTCTCATTCTAGCAATTTTGATACCGACGAACCACATCTATGAAATACGGTGAGTAGCGGGGATTCCCCATTCCCTAGACGTTCTTTATTTGATTTGATATTTCGCACATTTGTCTGACGATTGTGACAGGATCGCCCAAGGCAACTCTTTCTATTCTTGAATAGCCAGGTTGATTAGGAGCAAGCTCGGTCATTCGTCCTCCCTGTGTTCGATACCCGCTCACTGCTATACCGTGCGCTTGCGGTAAAACTACAACCGTTCTTTGGGTGTACGTCCCGGAGCGATCAAGTTTTTGGCGCCGTTGCCGGGGAGGCGCCCTATTTGCATATTCTCCCCGTATTTTGCAAAAGATCTTAACAGGGAGAATGGAGGATGCACTGCCAATAATGGAACTCAGTCGAGAAGACTATGACTCCTTCACAGACCTCCTTAAGGAACTTGTTGACGAGGTCCACGCTACCGGAGCATTTGCTATTGATATCAAGGACCCTGACGAACAACTATTTGCTAGTTTTGTGATGGACCAAATCTCTCCGGAGGGGACTATCGGAGGCAATGTCAGAGTTGACGTGGTCGACGACAAATTGTATTTCGAAGACAATAGAGCGAGTGTCGAAGAACACTATGCTCCCGAAGAACCCTTCGAGCAAACCGACGATCAGGGAGTTACACTCTATGACGCTCACTCTTGTTTTTATGAATCGTCTGATGTGTTTCTTGATTCCAGGTACGAACTGGAGCAGAGTGAAGGTTTTGGCGATGCTAGCCCTGAATCGGAGGGCGCCTATTTCGATGCCTCATCCTCACTGAGTAGCGAGTCTGACTCGTCACAAGAAAGCATGCCACCTGAACATGAGCTAAACCTGGACGACAAGGAGAAAGTCGAACTCATGCGAGCCGATGAAGTGGAAGGAGCAGCGCCACCTGAGGTAGAGCTTAAACAATTACCGCCGAATCTAAGGTATGCCTTTTTGGGTAATAAACTAACTTACCCGGTGATAGTCAATTCCCACCTCACACAAGATCAACTTGAAAAACTCCTAGACGTTCTTAGGAGCCACAATGATGTCCTGGGCTACACTATCTCCGATCTAAAAGGGATAAGCCCTAGGCTTTGCACGCATAGGATCCATTTGGAGGATACCGATGCCACCTCCATTGAGCCTCAAAGGCGGTTAAACCCGAACATGAAGGAGGTGGTTAAAAAAGAAATCCTAAAATTGCTAGAAGCCGGTATTATTTATCCTATCTCAGACAGTAGGTGGGTTAGCCCCGTTCACGTCGTTCCCAAGAAGGGAGGGATGACGGTTATAAAAAATAAAAAAGGTGAGCCCATATCTACACGCACCGTCACGGGATGGCGAATGTGCATTGACTATAGGAAACTCAATAAAGCCACCCGAAAGGACCATTACCCGTTGCCCTTCATTGATCAAATGCTTGAACGCCTAGCGAAGCATAAATACTTTTGCTATCTAGATGGGTATTCGGGTTTCTTCCAAATCCCTTTGCACGAAGATGACCAAGAAAAGACAACTTTCACTTGTCCCTATGGCACCTATGCATACCGTAGGATGCCGTTTGGCCTTTGTAATGCTCCCGCCACTTTTCAAAGATGTATGACTTCCATATTTTCCGATTATATTGAAAACATTATGGAAGTTTTTATGGATGATTTCTCGGTTTACGGAAGTGAGTTTGACTCTTGCTTGGAAAATCTCACTAAAGTCCTAAAAAGGTGCCAACAAAACAATCTCACTCTCAATTGGGAGAAGTGTCACTTCATGGTAACGGAAGGTATAGTTCACGGACATCTTGTTTCCTCAAGAGGAATCGAGGTAGATAAAGCAAAAATTGAGGTAATCGAAAAACTTCCTCCTCCTATTAATGTCAAGGGCATTAGAGGTTTCCTTGGTCACGCGGGGTTT
This sequence comes from Scilla litardierei, assembly GCA_030789695.1. Taxonomy (NCBI): domain Eukaryota; kingdom Viridiplantae; phylum Streptophyta; class Magnoliopsida; order Asparagales; family Asparagaceae; genus Scilla; species Scilla litardierei. The sequence continues at coordinate 159,423,447 of CM061136.1, forward strand.
TACCGCCGCTTCATCAAGGATTTCGCCTCGATTGCCCGACCTCTTACTTCCTTGCTCGCTAAAGATGTTCCTTTTGACTTTTCAGGAGAATGCTTGCAAGCTTTCAACACCTTGAAGGAAGCGCTAGTCTCAGCGCCTATCATACAACCGCCGGATTGGAGCCTCCCTTTTGAGCTAATGTGCGATGCTAGCGACCAAGCCATTGGAGCGGTATTGGGACAAAGGAAAGATAGGAAGCTTCATGCGATATACTACGCAAGTAAGACATTGGATGACGCGCAGAAAAACTACACAACTACCGAGAAGGAGCTTCTAGCGGTCGTCTATTCTATAGAGAAGTTTCGCTCCTACCTCCTCGGTTCCAAGGTGATTGTCCACACCGACCATGCGGCATTGAAGTATCTTTTAAACAAGAAGGAGGCCAAACCCCGGTTGATTAGGTGGATACTCTTGTTGCAAGAATTCGACCTAGAGATCAGAGATAAGAAGGGTACAGACAATGTCGTGGCGGATCATTTATCTAGGCTCATTCGCGACAAGGAGGATGAGAGCTTACCTATTGATGACACATTTGTTGATGAGAGGCTATATGCGGTAAGGACCGGGGAAGTACCTTGGTACGCGGACTTCGTCAACTACTTGGCTTGCGGAATCAAACCGCATGGGATGTCCACGCAACAAAAGAGGAGATTTATGCATGAGGTCCGTAGCTACTTTTGGGAAGATCCTTACCTTTTCAAGATATGCAAGGATAGTGTCATTCGTAGGTGTGTTTCTAAAGAGGAGGCGACGTCTATCATTTTGCATTGCCACGGTCTACCATGCGGGGGACATCATGCCGCCTCTAAAACCACCGCTAAGATCTTGCAGAGCGGGTTCTTCTGGCCGACAATGTTTAAAGACACCCACAACTTTGTAAAAGGGTGCGATAGATGCCAACGGACCGGGAATATCTCCAAGCGCAATGAAAGGCCAATGAGGCCCATCCAAGAAATTGAGCTTTTTGATTGTTGGGGAGTAGACTTCATGGGACCATTTCCATCGAGCAATGGCAACAAATACATCCTATTGGCCGTCGACTACGTCTCCAAATGGGTGGAGGCAATTGCCACTCCTACTAATGATGCAAGGGTCATCTCCAAGTTCTTCAAGCAAAATATCTTCCCACGCTTTGGAGTGCCGCGTACCTTGATAAGCGACGGGGGAAGCCACTTCATAGAGAACAAGTTTGAAGCCATGCTAAAGAAGTACGGGGTAAATCATAGAGTTGGCATGGCTTATCACCCCCAGACAAGCGGCCAAGTGGAAGTCTCAAATAGAGAGATCAAGCAAATTCTCGAGAAAACCGTGGATCGATCTAGAAAGGATTGGTCAATGAAGTTAAACGACGCCCTATGGGCTTATCGCACGGCCTTTCGCACCCCCATCGGCACCACACCGTTCCGTCTAGTTTGGCTTGCCACTTGCCGGTGGAGTTGGAGCACCGCGCATATTGGGCCATCAAGACCTTTAACTACGACTACAAGAGTGCGGCGGTAAGGCGACTCTTGGACATCAACGAGCTTGATGAGATAAGAAGAGACGCCTACGAAAGTTCAAGAATTTACAAAGAAAGGACTAAGATTCTCCACGATGCCCGCATTACCGTCACGGACTTCAAAGTAGGAGACAAGGTCTTGCTCTATAATTCCCGGCTCCGACTATTTCCCGGTAAGTTGAGGTCGCGTTGGTCCGGACCTTTCACCATCAAGCATATACAACCGGGAGGAGCATTCGAGTTGGAGAGCAAGGACGGTTCCACGTTCAAAGTAAATGGTCAAAGGCTCAAGCACTATTCCAGAGGAATCCCGACGGGCGAAACCAATAGGGTATATTTGCTTAAAGAACGGTCGGAAGATCTCATGGACCTCCTCGATGAGGTGATAGAGGAGACGATTCCTCACTCAATTGGCGTCCTTTTTGATGAAGAATTTGAAGAAGGCCCGGATTTAGGCCATGAAGACAATAATGATTGTTCCCCTGACTTCTCCGCTGATGAAGATGAAGGCGACACTGATGTCGCAAGGATTCGAGAGCTCTGCAAGCTCTCGAAATCAAAGTCTCCAAAGAAAGCTCCGCCGGTACGGAAATCGGCATCGCCGGTTAAGCCGTTGACCGGGGTAAATGCTAGCTTGGGGGAGCCTCCCCCCAACACTATTCGAGACAAGAGACCTCCGAGGGAGCACGCTACGCCGCCACGTCCAAATCCAAGCGCGCTCCCGGCAAGTTTGACGGGTGCATCTCATATGCACCAAACATCCCGCATTGATTGAAAATTATAGGGGGTCGAGCTCACGACCTAAAAAGAGCGCTTGTCGGGAGGCAACCCGACGGTTTTTGCTTTATTTTTGCTTTTTCTTTATTTTCGTTTTAGAGATTTTTAGTGTTTTGAGTCATCCGACCAAAAATTTTGCGATAACGGGTCCTATTTTTCTTGACAGGAGAGGAGATAGGTAGATCATCATGAGGAGGTTGAACGAGACGATGAGGAGCGCCCCAAGAAGGCGTTCGACGCTTAGGAGGAGCATGAAATCGACTGGAGGAAGAAAGACGGAGTTTAGAGCCTAAACGAAGACAAACGGCAGAATACAAGGCTCACTCGGCCGAGCATACTAGTCACTCGGCCGAGTACACAAGTTCGTCCGGCCGAGCCGCTCACGAACGAGGGAAGTCTGCTGTACCCAACTCTCTGTCTATTTTCCTCATTTCATTATAACTGCTACTCGGCCGAGTATATATATTCACTCGGCCGAGTGAAACGGATACCCTCCTTGGGCGAGTCATGCCGAGTAGCTTGAGTCACTCGGCCGAATGGACTTACTCCACTCGGCCGAGGCTGGCAAAGCCACTCGGCCGATGCGATATCGGGGAGAAAATTTCTATTGCCTCGCTCGGCCGAGTGACCACGTCACTCGGCCGAGTCGTAACTTCTATTATATAAGGACCGAGGGGGGCGCGTTTTTCGAAACCGCAAAATTCCCAAATCGCCCGACCCCTCGGATTCCCCTCGCCCGATACCGCTCGTTCTCACCCCCACTCGCCCGACCAAGCCCGCGCGCACCGCCGCTCGGCCTGCCACCGCCGGCCGACCGTCGCCGCACCCCGCCCGAGTCGCCGCCGGCAGCCCCGTCTCCGATCACCTCCGGTTCGCTTATTTTCACCATTTTCTTCTCTTTTTGCGTAGTTTTTGAGGATCCGCGTATTAATCAAACCCCTAACCCGAATCAATTCCCATATCTATCTGTTATACCCCTATTGCTCCATACATTTTGATTATTACTCGCTGATATCGCTTTTCCATGCGCAGGTTGCTTTTTGGAGCTTAGGGGAGCTTAGGGGAGCTTCTACGGGCTGCTCAGGACTTCGTGGAGGCGCGGACTTCGCACGCTTCCACTGCTTAGCACTCGCGGCGTGTTTGGGTAAGCTCTTTCCACTCTTTGTGCACACGCCGCACTTTTCACTTTTCGGCGCGCGCTCGGGGCCGATATGCCGCCCCGGACACGGCCGCGGTCGAAGAGAGCTTCCGCCAAGCGGAAGCGGTCGGATGATGCCGGCCCCTCCCACGAGTTGGAGGACTCTCCTCCACCGTCCCCCACACACACCGCACACCCAGCACAGCCTGCAGGCCCCGCACACCCCGCACAGCCTGCAGTGCACCCACAGCCCGCACAGCCTCTCCCTGCCGATCCACAGCCACCACCACCGGCTCCACTGGTCGGGGCCGCTCGGGATTACGTTCCGAGACGACGCACAGCGCGCCGTCTTCGAGCGTATCTCCCAGCGCTCGATCGTACCCTCCAGGTTTGCACACCTCGCTGACCTAGGATGCCTGGGGGTACTTGAGGGGATGCTCACGTTGTACGACAACGTGGGCTGGCGAGATTTTTTCCAGGTGTCGGCGGATACTTTTACCCGCCCAACACTTGAGGTTTTGAGTTCGATCGCCCGGACCGATGAGGGATGCTCATTTAGGTTCATGGATCGAGAGTGCCAGGTCACTCTCGATATGATGAGAGCGTTCTTCTCATGGCCCGCAGTCCCCGGAGCCGATCGCGGTTACGGCCCTACCCACATCCCCCCACCTTCTTTCGACGCCGGTGCCTTCTGGGCCCGGATCACAGGCCACCACGCCGCCTTTGACCCTAGTAGGGCCAAGGCCTCGGCCATTGTCCACCCCTGCCTACGTATTGCCCAGCGCCTTATGGCGACCACCTTTTTGGCCAGATATGAGCCGGGCACGATGTCTACGCCAGAGCTTTACATGCTCTACGCGATGACACGTCCCAGAGCTCTATATAGGGATGGAGATGAGCTTGTCCCCGCCGTCGTGATCGACATTGCGGCTTGGTTTTTAGATCGTATCATTGTGTCGGTGGGCGCTCGCTCACCGATATGCTGCGGCGGTCTGATCACCCTGCTTACCATGATGACCGGCGAGGACCTACCTGACGACCTGCGCCGCGTTCCGGGCCCCACTTCCTTGTCGATAGACGTTATGGCCCGGATGAAGATGCTGCGTCCGCATGGTGAGCATCATTGGGTCTGGTTGCACGGCCCTTTCGGTGCCGACTACATGATTCTCCCGAGCCCAGCTCGGACCCAGATTGCACCGGCCCACGTTGACTGGCTCCCAGCGATGGATGTCATCATCCCCGCTGCGTACGTGCTCGAGACCGAGGAGGCCGAGCAGGCCCACGCTGCCCACGCTGCTCCCGCAGACCCTGCCGCACACCCTACCGAGCCTGCTGCCGACCCCGTCGACCCTGTGGCCCCTCAGCCTGTTCCTGACGTTTCCACTGCTCCTGACACTTCTGTCCCCACCTCTGTCAGTGTCGAGAGTACTTTTGTTGAGCCCACTTCCACCACTGTCACCACTTCCGAGGCTGTCCCCACCCCACCCGCTGCCACCTCTGGCCCTCTGTCCGTGGAGCCTCTTTGCTCCGCACTCCCCGAGCGCCCACCAACCTTTGTCGAGAGTGGAGCGCCCTCGTTTGCTGCGGTCGTGGAGACCATGGCTAGCATGATCTCTGCTGGGATTGCGCCTTTTGGTCCACACAGTTCCGCCCCAGCGGTAGAGTCCTCTGTCTCCACAGCCGCCGTATACTCCGAGAGCGTCGTGGCGTCTGTCCACACTTCTGGGCCACTGACCTCTCTTGCCACCTCGTTGCCTCTTTTGCACGCTTCCTTTGCTGCCGCTGCCTCTACTTCTCACCAGCCGGTGCCCCGGCCTCACACTGAGGCCAGGCCCACATTTGCTGGCGCGGCACCTTTTGTCCCCTTCCCTGCTGAGCCCGTTACATACTCCACTCGCGTATGCCAGCCCCGCCCCGCGCAACCTAGACCGGTGCGTCCCTCTGCACCACCCCCGCCCGACACTGTACTGCAGAGCATACGTGCTCTTGCGTTGGTGGTGAGTGGTATTAGAGCTGACCTTAGGACCCTGTCCTCCACCGTCTCTACGATGGCTGGACGATCTGCCCTGATCCCTCAGATCCACTACTGCCTGACACAGATCTTAGAGCGTCTTCCGCGCATACCACCACCCACCCAGCAGGTTCCCACTCACACTGCCACACACACTAGACCTGCTTCCACTTCCACGCCCACCCCAGCTCAGCAGCCTACACCACCACCACCACCACCTCCGCCTCAGGACGGAGACGGCGCCGCACCACCTTCCTAGGCACCCTTGATGCCATCGATTCCTTTTGCCGTTGTGCTGCCCGTTTCTGCTGGGTCCTGATGCCTTTTTGACCACCCCCTCCCCTCACTTTTTTGTGATTCTCATTTGCCGTATCTTTATATATCTTTTTTGGGAGAGAGGGAGAGCTTTTGGTGACCCATTTATACTCGTATCACTCATATCTGTGCATGCATCATATCCGCATCATATTTTCGTTTCTTTATTTTTCGATTTATTATCTTTTTTCTTTCCATCATGCATGCATCCTCACTTGCCCCTCTCATTACTTGTCTCTCTGTGTGCCACACTTTGCACATTGAGGACACTGTGTACTTTAGCTTGGGGGAGTGAGTTCTCACGTTCTTTTTCGATTTGCCACCTTTATTTTTAGTTTTTCACACCGTTTCTTTTCACTTTTGCACTCATTTTTCTTTATTTTCTTTCATTTTGCCATGCATCACGTTTTTCTTATTTCTCTGTGTGCCGCATTGCATAGTTTTATTTTTCTTATCTTTATTTCTTTCCTTTTTCATCTCATGCTAGAGATGAGTTTTCTGTGATGATGTCTACGTGGAGTTAGCTTATTCTATATGCATGCTATATTTGTCATGTCTTAGATTTTATTCCTGATATCATGTGCTATGACTTGCTTTGCATCTAGAATAGTAACCCACACTTTCTCCGCATGAAAATGGATGAAGTTTTATTATTAACTGAGCCTGAATATTCATGTGTATGCTATCACAGAAAACACACCAAGATTCACGCATTGAATGCCTATATCTGGAGTACCGATTTCTTTTCCTATCTCACTTCTATATGCATGAATTGTACACTTCACTTCGGGATGATTGAATGATGTTAGCTATGATATATCTGGATTAGTTAGCTTTTTTGTGATCGAAACTGAGTAGATTAGATTACCCTGCTGAAGTTGTCGTGCATGTCCTATAGAGTGAACCGAGAGTTATATATATTTCTTTCTCCACAAATCTTGAACATCATTTCTCTACTTTTAAAAAAAAAATCATTGGTGAATCTCCCCTTAGTGATTCTATTTTATGGCATTTCCCCCGCTATTAATTCCTAGCTCCAAATCCCTTCTTCTAAAAAAATAATATAAATAATAAAAGAGAGAAAAACATTCTTGTATATCATTATCTCTCTCTGAGTTGGGATCATTGTGTATATATTGAAAAAAAAAAGGAAAAAAAAAGAGAAAAGAGGAAAAATCTTCAATAAAAGATCCCATCTCACTTTCTTTCTTTCTTCTTTCTCTTCTTTGCTTTTGGAGCTATATGAAAATGGGGATGTAAATATTTTTGTGCCACCACGCTTATAGATAAGCTTGGGGGAGGGGATCCATTGATGTGTGAGAGAGTGACTACTTGACATCGCACGACAACCTAGGCTAAGTAATATTCTGTACTCGGTGAGATTGTTTCTAGCTTCACGAAATCCAGAAATCTAAGCCTAGCGTTCATTTCATGAAATCCAAACTTTTCCATTCTCTCTATTCTATAGTGTGATACTCTTATACTCCAGATAGAAAGCGTTCAATTGAAAAGTGTGTGATCTGTGATTTGTATACCGCTTTAAATGATTCAGGCAATGTTAATTTTAAAATCATTCCGTTCTTCATGATTATATCAATGTTCGTGGGTTTTCTATTTCTATTTGCACTATTATACTATGATATCAAAATAAGATTCTTTGACATGTATTTCTCATTCGGTGCATGCTATAAAAGTAAGTGAAACCCACGTCCTGAGAAAATGATCTAGCACCCTACCTCTTCGCTTCTTTCTTTCGTCTTTATTTTCATTTTGTTTTCATTTTTCTTCGTTTTTCATTTTTTTTTCGTTTTTCGCCGTTTTCGTTTTCCGAATCCACCGGGTTCGCCTTTTACTTATCTTCCTCGAGGACGAGTAAGAGGCAAGCTTGGGGGATTTTGATCACTCCATATTTTACACCTTTTTCCCGTGGATTTGCATGCCATTTAGATCGCCCAAATCATGTTTTTCACGATATATCGACGATATTGCGATGCTTTTCACGATTTGTTGTTTTTGTCGCATTTCAGGTGATTTGGCGCGATTTGGAGTGATCTCGAGACGCGCTTACTCTACACGGCCACCAACGACCTCCCCGAGGGATATTTTGCTGTTGGAGATGAGCGGAAGAAGAATGGACGTCGCAGGAGCGACGAGGAGGCCAAAACAATCAGATTGGGCATTTTTTGTGTCCCACTCGGCCGAGTGGAGGAGCCACTCGGCCGACCAGCGAGACACTGCTCGGCCGACCCGTTCAGACACGTTTTCCATGTGTACTCGGCCGAGCGACGGAGACCACATCGGCCGAGTGACGATACCACGTCCGCCCGAGTGGCGCCCAGACGAAGGCCCTCAAAAAGATCGAAGTTACTGTTTTTCGGCCACCTGAGCTTCAGAAGACCCACTCGGCCGAGTGGTAAACCACGTCCGCCCGAGTGCAGTGAAGCCATCGGCCGAGTGACGACAACTCACTCGGCCGAGCCACCTCCGAACTGAAGGCCCTTGAAGCCCCCGACTTACTGGAAAATGACAGGGTTTTCACTCGGCCGAGCGACTTTTGTCACTCGGCCGAGTGCGATGCACTGCCTGTAGCGAAATTTGCAGAAAACAGGCTGTGCAGGGGCGTTTTGGTCAGGATTTTTGGACGATTTTTGGGGCTATTTAAGCCCTGTTTTTACCCTAGTTTTAGGAGCCATCCCTTAGATTTTTTGCAGCTTTTTGAGATCACTTTTTAGCTTTATTATTTTGTGATTGGAGAAGAGAAAAACTTGGATTTTTGTTGGATTAATTGAAGAACTACTTTGGTTTGCATCTCTCTTCCCCAAAAACTCTATTTTTATTGTTTATATCATTGTTGTGATGAATTCCATTGTCTATTTCATTGATTATTTTTGTGCTATTGCTATGATTTGTGAGTAGTCTCCACGTCTTGGGGCGTGGGGATGAACCCTACAAGCCCAATTTCGTATTTGTGATAAATTGGTAGAAATTGTGCTAGAATCAATAATTAGAGATTAGATTGGGATCGAATTACTACGGATGGCTAGGTATTCATATCAATTGGGATTTGCAAGAGATTGGATCCCAATTTGATAGGAAGCCCTAGAAATCCGAATTGGGTTGGAGTCGGATTTTCGAAGTATCGGTTTGCAAGAGATTGGACCGATACTAGGATCTCCGGTTGCAATTCCGTGCCGATACCCGTTTGCAAGAGATTGGACGGGTAGGAACTATCCTAATTTAGATTGTGAACCGAGTTTGCAAGAGATTGGGCTCGGTGCGCAATTGGACGATGATGTTGATCCTAATGCTAGCTTTCCTAGGCTAGGGTTTGCAAGAGATTGGACCCGACCCTAGGATAGCTATAGACCGGCAACAGCGCGAGAGCGTGAGCTTGGTTCCACATTTAGTTGCAACTAGTTCATCCAAATTCTCATTCTAGCAATTTTGATACCGACGAACCACATCTATGAAATACGGTGAGTAGCGGGGATTCCCCATTCCCTAGACGTTCTTTATTTGATTTGATATTTCGCACATTTGTCTGACGATTGTGACAGGATCGCCCAAGGCAACTCTTTCTATTCTTGAATAGCCAGGTTGATTAGGAGCAAGCTCGGTCATTCGTCCTCCCTGTGTTCGATACCCGCTCGCTGCTATACCGTGCGCTTGCGGTAAAACTACAACCGCTCTTTGGGTGTACGTCCCGGAGCGATCACAGGGGCCCGATGATTCTTTTGTTGGTTGACTATGTCAAGCCATTCGACTGGGGATGATCGACGGAGGCGAAGTGTAACTTGATCTTCAGCTCTGAGCAGAAGTCTCTGAAGCCGGCGCTGTCGAACTGTGTCACATTTGTTGGGGTTTTTAAGGACCCTTAGGTCAAAACCTATGCCCGTCCTAAGTCGGACGGAAATTAGAATAAAAAAGATGCAGCTGAAACTTTATTAAACACTTTAATAAATCTTAACCCTAAGCATATGCACCCTATCCAGGATAGTCTACTAACTCGGGTTGGGTCCGACCAACCCGAAGAAAGATCTAATCTACTACAAAAATATGAAAAGCATAAATAAAGCTGACTTATCTGGAACTTTGCTTGCACCGGAAAAGTGTTCCGAACTGTTTCCCGAGCCACATCGTGCCTCGAGCTAAGCTGCTTCCCGAACCTCACCGTGCTGCACCTTACTCCGAGCTGAATCGCTTCCCGAGCTGCACCGCGCCTCTGAGCCAATCACTCGCTGAAGAAGATTTCACTTGAGTAGTCCCACATCATAGACTTCTGGATCAGATCCAATCCTCCTCGTTGTCTTGCTAGGACTCGATTGGATGATAGTAAGAAATATAAGAGGAGGAATAATTTAAGTCGTCGATTAAGCGTGCTCAAAAATTCGGAGCTTCTCGAACTGGAGACTTGGTGCACTTTTCAATGAGGAGGGCTATCCCCTATTAATATAGGGAGCCGGTCCCTCCCCCTTTGCTACGAGAAATTTAGGACTATCACATGAGTATTTGGGATTGATTTTAATAGAAGTCCAAAATTCTAAAATCAAACATAAATATATTTCTGAGTTTTGAATTTGAACAACCCGTCAAATCGAAGATCTCGAGACACCGATCGCATAGAAAAAACAGCGTCCAACTCCGAGATCATTTGACCCCTCAAATGTTGAAATTAGACTTTCGAAAACGTTTTTCGCACAAATAGCAATTGCACGCATCTCGAAAGAAGGCTGGGCTGATCGTGCCATGTGGCAAGATTTGTGCGCGCCATGTGGCACGTGCAGGTCCTCTGCCGCCCGCACTCAAAGAGTGCGGGCCCGCTTTGGGCCCCGCTGCACGCGGGCTCAGCCATCGTGCTGCACATGCGGTTTGGCCCCGTGGGTCGAACCCGCTTTAGAGGGTCCGATCCGCTACCTCCTGGCGGGTCTGGCCCGCCAGGTGTGGGTCAGACCTGCAAGGCCACTTAGTGCCTTATGATGCCGTTTTCGTGTTTTCGTGCTCATTTGAGCTCCGATTTGAACGCGGTTTCTTCCTGTGGATTTCTCAGGAAGTCCCATTCGATTCCATACATCCTTGTAAACTTAATACCAAGTATTAATTTGTCCTAAATTCTAAACTCTTTAGCTTTTAATTTCACAACTTACTTGTGAGCCAAATTACTCCATTGCATCAAATTCAATCCTCTTAACATTCTTCCTATTACTAAGACATGAATACTACTCGGTGTGAGACCCTACAGCCTGACCATAATACAGGTTGGGACTCGAAATCACTAGACGATAGTAATCACGAGCAGCAACTGTTGTCTCTGTTTCGGTATCATAATTACGTGATTGACTTGTCGACAAAAGTGTTGTCGGGATCACTCTGATTGTGTCGGTGAAGAATACCACAGTTTTAGTCCCTTTGTCTTAACTATGTCATTTGCATAGCCTGGGGTATGGTAAACTGTCAACCCCACTAGCTAGCACTGGCCAGTATTAATCGGTCTTTGGTACATACTTGTTGTACTTCCTACAACATACCTTTGCCAAGGTTTTACCAAGAACCGTACTGAGCTTATGACGAGACGAATCCTCTCTTGATCACTACTCACCTCGTATGCTTCAAGTGTCACCCGACCTAAGACCTTTCAGTAGGCATTGCCTCGAAGCTAGATCATAGATCTAAGCGACACTGTTCACATATAGGTTCGTACAATGATCTCAAGTCCTAAGGACCAACTTGCCAATCATCACTAGAGAATTATTAATGACAGTTAGTTAATGTTTAACAATTTGATAACTCTTTATTGGGTCGTTCAGTGGACTTATTCTCTAATGAGCACCTGTGTATTGTCTCCGACTTCACTAAGTCGCATGATTATGAGATCATCAAGACAAAAAACACAATGGTCTGTCCGATGTGCCGATATCCCCATCTCGACGCATCTATGACCATGAACTCTTTAAGACTCAAGATTCTATCGGTCAGACATTTCTCATAATCGCGATCTTTATCTCGAAACATGTATGACCTGACTACGAATCTAAGGAAATTATCTAAGCAACATATTAATAGAAAATTTACTCAGACAATAGATACCAGAAAGCATACTTTCATTTATGAACAAGATGTTTACATAGATAAATTGCCTCGATGGCATACATCTCTCAACATCTCCCACTTGCACTCAAGCCCATTTATCATGGTATCTCATACCACATTTACACACTAGTCTCTCCAGACGATCACGTACCAGCGCCTTTGTGAATGAATCTGCTATATTGTCTTCTGAACAGACTCTAAGGAGTTCTATGCCTTTCCTCTTCTCAATATCCCGTATCAGGTGATACTTCCGAAGAATGTGTCTGGATCTCTTGTGGAATCTTGGTTCTTGAACCAGACTGATGGTTGCATTATTGTCGCAATACAGAGGTATTGGATCTTTAACTGCAGGCACCATCCCCAATTGGTTTACAAATTTTCTCATCCAGATAGCTTCCTTTGCCGCATCATTGGCCGCTATGTATTCGGCCTCCATCGTGAAGTCTGTAACAGTGTCTTGTTTGGAATTTCTCCAACTGATTGCTCCAACGTTGAGAGTGAAAACATATCCAGAGATCGACTTGCTATCATCTATACCACTCTGAAAGCTGGAATCTGTGAAGCCTTCAACCTTGAGCTCTTCACTTCCATAAATCAAGACCAAGTCTTTAGTCCTTCGCAGGTACTTAAGAATTGTCTTGACGGCTTTCCAGTGTTCTTCTCCAGTTTTAGACTGATACCGACTTACTGCACCTAGTGCAATAGCGACATCAGGTCTAGTACAGATCATGGAATACATGATAGATCCCACAACTGAAGCATATAATCTTACTCGTGCGTTCCTTTTCCAAGTCAGTTTTTGGAGACATCTTCTTGGAAAGGTTTATTCCATGATTGGCTGGTATAAAACCACCCTTGCTATTTTCCATGCTAAACCGTTTTAGCACGGTGTCAATGTACCTGGCTTGGGACAGACCTAGCATCTGTTTAGATCTATCTCTATATATCTTTACACCTAATATGCAGGATGCTTCTCCCAAGTCTTTAATGAAGAAGTTAGTTGATAGCCATTCCTTTACAGACTTCAACATCCCTATGTTGTTGCCTATTATAAGAATATCATCCACGTATAGTATGAGGAAGACTAAAGAATTTTCACTGGTTTTCTTATAAATACATGGATCATCCTCATTTCTGACAAAACCAAACCCTTTGATTGTTTTGTCAAAACGGATGTTCCAGCTTCTTGATGCCTGCTTAAGTCCGTAGATAGACCTATGCAGTCTACACGCTTTTCCTTCACTCCCACTGACTTCGAAACCTTCTGGCTGAGTCATGTAAATCTGCTCCTCTAAATCACCATTTAGAAAAGCACTCTTTACATCCATTTACCAGATTTCATAGTCATAATAGGCAGCAATAGCGAGTATGACCCGGATAGACTTGTGCATGGCGATTGGTGGGAAAGTCTCGTCATAATCTATTCCTAGAATCTGACGATAACTTTTCGCAACCAGCCTAGCCTTGTACGTTTCTATCTTCCCATCTGCACCAATCTTCTTCTTGAAGATCCATTTGCAGCCAATGGGAACACTTCCCTTGGGCACATTCTCTAAGGTCCATTCCTTATTTACGTGCATGGATTTAATTTCGGATTTTATTGCATCTAGCCATTTATTAGAGTCTCTACTCTTAATGGCATCTTGGAAGCTAATATGACCATCATCTAATATGACGCCATCCTCAACCCCTCCGTCTACGAGAAAACCGTAGTACCTATCAGGGGCTCGAGGAATCCTATCAGACCTCCTAACGACTGGTTGAGAAACATCAAGTTCTGATTCTCCCACTAGTTCAGACACATGTTCTTGTGTTAATTCTCCTTCTGAACATTCGTCCAGATCTACCACCTTGCCAACAGCTTCCTTCATAAGGAATTCCTTTTCTAAAAAGATGGCATGTTTGGAGACAACAATCTTTTGTGTCTCCAGATGGTAGAAGGTGTACCCTGAATAATGTTTCTGGTACCCAATGAATTTACACAAGACAGATCTATCTTCCAGTTTGTCTGGATTATGCCTTTTGACATATGCAGGACAACCCCATACCTTTAAATGGTTAAAATGAAGTTTCTTGTCACTCCATATCTTATATGGAGTTCTCGGCACAGATTTTGACGGAACTCTGTTAAGAATATAGGCAGCAGTCTCTAGAGCAAAGCCCCAGAGGAAGGTAGGCAACTCAGCTTCACCTATCATGGATCACACCATGCCCAACAAAGTGCAATTCCTTCTCTCCGATACACCGTTATGCTGAGGCGTATAAGGAGGTGCGACCTGAGAGAGAATCCCATTCTCTTTTAAATACGTAAGGAATTCTTGGCTCAAGTATTCTCCTCCTCGATCAGATCGAATAATTTTATTACTTTAGCCAGTTTGTTTGTCAACTTCGTTACGGTACTCTTTGGATCGCTCAAACGTTTCAGACTTATGTTTCATCAAAAACATATATCCAAACCTAGAGTGATCATTAGTAAACGTAACGAAATATGAATATCCTCCTTTGGCTAATGTAGACATGGGTCCACATACATCAGAATGTACTAGACCCAAGAGTTCATCAACTCTCTCCCCTTGTCTTACAAAAGGAGTTTTGGGCATCTTACCTTTGAGGCAAGACTCGCAAGTGTTGTATGACTCATAATTCGAGAGATCCAAGGACCCCTATTTATGTAACTTGCTCAGTCTCTTTTCTTCGATATGGCCTAGTCTACAATGCCAAAGGTAGGTTTCATTATAACCTGATTCCTTACGTTTTCGTTTATTAACATTTAATACAACGTCCTTACACAAAGTGTACACACCATTATTTAGAGTCCCGAAACCTAGCAGCTTATTATCAAAGAAAATGTTCATAATATTTTCGTTGATAGTAAAATTATAACCTTCTCTAGCCAAAGCCAAGACGGAGATAATATTGCATATGAAGATTGGGATATAGTAACATTGCTTCAGAAGCAATTTAGCTCCACTAGCCAATGTGTGTGTGACATCTCCCACGGCTACAACAGCAACATTTGTTGCATTACCGACTTGGAGAACGACCTCATTCTTTTTAAGCCTTCTATTATTCTCATTCCCTGTAATTAGTTACATATGTGAGAGCATGCACCGGTATCTAATACCCATGAATTAGAAGTTATGGAAAGAACTACACTTTGTATAACCATTACAGATGGTAGGGTATTAGCCTACCTTTTCTCCTTGTGCCCCCGTATATTCTTTACGTCTCTTACCCACTCGTTAATCTTATAACCAATTGATTCTTTTTTATCTTGGATATATTTAATTTCACTTGTCATGCTACAAAGAATAGAACTCTTAACATTAGCATGTGTTCAAAATTTTTTAAATATAATAAGCTTGGTTTTTATCCAATTATATTCTCCCACTATTTTGGCGAACATTTTAAAGCCATAATAATGAACGAATTTTTAATAAAATTTAGTGGAAAAGGGATCCAATCACCCTGAGTCTCATAACCTTGAGTTGACTCAACAAGTTGCTTGACTCTGTGATCGGTAGATGACTCTTCGTCACTCATATCGTATGTGATTCCCTTATATGTTTTTACCCCTAATCACTTATGACCTTGAGTTGACTCAACAAGTCATAATGACTAGTCTAGTCTGACCCTTACTTTCTTGTTCAGTCATAACTTACACTAGCGCTTGGTTATGTTCACGATGCGACGTGTTGGGTTAAGTTGAACTACGTACATCATATGTTGGATGGAATTGGATTCCAAAGAAAAATCATGTTACAGTTTGAGTTGACTCAACAACCGTAACATGAATTCCCGGTTCCAAATTCCAAAAGTAAGGAGGGTTATGTATTATCTTGAAAAAGATTATCAACGTATTAGACTTGTATATAGTTCAGGATGTCATATAATCATGATTCACATCATTGCGGTCCAGCGGACACGACCAAGGAATTGACTAAGCCAGGATCACTTATCACCAGTCTAGCTAGGGTGATCCAACAAACTTAGCCAAGCACATTGACCGGATCATGGTCCAATGAATGAAGCTCATCATTTTTATATGTGTGCCATAGACTAAAAGGCTTTTATTAGAACTAGTTAATCCTATCAACTAGTTAATCCTTAAAGTTCAAAATTTTATGGATTTGTTAATAACTTTTATTAAGTCCTTATCAACTATAAGGAATGCTTTATTGAGGTGATATCCTAATCGTCCATTAGGCATTTAAAACAATTTTAAATCATAGCAGAAGCAATCTAAAATTATCTTATAATCATTAGATGGCTTTTAATGGCTAACCTAACAAGGTTTTCTTGTGTTATAAAATAAACAAGAATAAACATAGCCATTTTAAAATTACAACTAATAACATCACATGAATTAAGCTCCTAATTATCACATAATTAATTTTATGTTTCTAACAAACATAACATGCAAATCATTTTAATTTTACAGCATTAGATCAGCATAGATATGACTCTGATACCAATTTTGGGGTTCAAGGACACTTAGGGCAAAAACTATGCCCGTCCTAAGTCGGATGGACATTAGAATCAAAAAGATGCAGCAGAAACTTTATTAAACACTTTAATAAATCTTAACCCTAAGAATCATGCACCCTAGCCAGGATAGTCTACGAACTTGGGTTGGGTCCGACCAACCCGAAGAAAGATCTAATCTACTGTAAAAATATGAAAAGCATAAATAATGCTGACTTACCCAAAACTTTGCTTGCACCGGCAAAGTATTCCGAACCGTTTCCCGAGCTGAGTCGATTCCCGAACCGCACCATGCTGCGCCTCGCCCCGAGCTGAACTGTTTCTCGAGTCGCACCGTGCCTCCGAGCCAATCACTCGCCGAAGCAGATTTCACTTGAGCAGACCCATGTCAGAGACTTCTGGATCAGATCCAAACCTCCTTGCCATCTTGCTAGGACTCAATTGGAGGATAGGAAGAAATATAAGAGGCAGAATAATTTAAGTCGTCGATCGAGCGTGCTCAAAAATTCGGTGCTTCTCAAACCGGATACTTGGTGCACTTTTCAATGAGGAGGGCTATCCCCTATTTATATAGGGAGCCGGCCCCTCCCCTTTGCTACGAGCAAATTGGAACTATCACATGGGTATTTGGGATTGATTTTAATAGAAGTCCAAACTTCTAAAATCAACCATAAATCCATTTCTGAGTTTCGACTTTGAAACAACCTGTCAAATCGAAGATCTCGAGACAACAATCACATAGAAAAAAACGACGTCCAATTCCGAGATCATTTGACCCCCTCAAATGTTGAAATTAGACTTTCGAAAATGTTTTTTGCACAAACAGCAATTGCACGCATCCCGAGAGAAGGCTGGGCTAATCGTGCCCCGTGGTGCGATCTGCACGCGCCACGTGGTGTGCGCAGGTCCTTTGCCACCCACACTCAAAGAGTGCGGGCCCTGTTGCACGTGGGCTCAACCCGCGTGCTGCGCACACGGTTCACCCCTGCGGGTCCGACCCGTTACTTCCTGGCGGGTCAGATCCGCCACCTCATGGCGGGTCAGATCCGCCAGGTGCGGGTCAGACCCGCAAGCCCACTTAGTGCCTTATGGTGCCATTTTCGCGTTTCTGGGCTCCTTTGAGCTCCGATTTGAACGCGGTTTCTTCCTGTGGATTTCTCAGGAAGTCCCCTTCGATCCCATGCATCCTTGTCAACTTAATATCAAGTATTAATTTGTCCTAAATGCTAAACTCTTTAGATTTTAATTTCATAATTTACTTGTGAGCCACCATTGCATCAAATGCATTCCTCTTAACATTCTTTCTACTACTAAGACGTGAATACTACTCGGTATGAGACCCTACAGCCTGACCATACTACAGGTTGGGACCCGAAATCCCTAGACGATAGTAACCACGAGTAGCAGGTGTCTTTTCTGTTTCGGTATCATAATTACGTGATTGAATTGTCAACAAAAGTATTACTGGGATCACTCTGACTGTATCCGTGATGAATACCGTAGTTTTAGTCCCTTCGTTTTAACTATGTTATTTGCATAGCCTGGGGTATGGTAAACTGTCAACCCCACTAGCTAGCACTAGCCAGTATCAATCGGTCTTTGGTACATACATGTTGTACTTCCTACAATATACATTGGCCAAGGTTTTACCAAGAACAGTACAGATCCTACGACACTAACTTCCTATTAACAAAAGAGACGAATCCTCTCTTGATCATTACTCACCTCGTACGCTTCAAGTGTCACCCATTCTAAGACCTTCCAACAGGCCTTGCCACGAAGCTAGATCATAGATCTAAGTGACACTATTCACGTACATGTTCTTACAATGATCTCAAGTCCTAAGGACCAACTTGCCTATCATCACTAGATTGTTATTAATGATAGTTAGTTAATGTTTAACCATTTGATAACTCTTTATTAGGTCGTTTAGTGGATTCATTCTCTAATGAGCACATGTGTATTGTCTCCGACTTCACTAAGTCGTATGATTATGAGATCATCAAGACAAAAAACACAATGGTCTATTCGATGTGCTGATATCCCTATCTTGATGCATCTATGACCATGAACGCTTTAAGACTCAAGCTTCTATCGGTCAGACATTTCTCATAATCGCGATCTCTATCTCGAAACATGTATGACCTGACTACGAGTCTAAGGAAATTATCTAAGCAACATATTAATAGAAAATTTACTCAGAAAATCGATACCAGAAAGCATACTTTCATTCATAAACAATATATTTACATTGATAAATTTCCTCGAGGGCATACATCTCTCAACACCATTTTCCTTCACTATGGATGTGGGATGCCAAAACGACAGATGATGGACTTCCAGACGAAGCTTTGAGCTTCCTTCCAAGTGATTTGGGACAGAGGTTCCGCTTCGATCCACTTTGTGAAGTAGTCGATCGCCACTACTAAGTATATCTGTTGCCCACTCGCTGACTTGAATGGTCCGAGGAGGTCTAGTCCCCACTTGGCGAAATGAACTGGACTGACGATGGGGATCAGATCAGTTGGTGGGGCCGAGCTGACCTTTGAGAATTTTTGGCAGGTCGAGCACCATCGAACGTATTTGATGGCATCTTTGAACATCGTTGGCCAAAAATACCCTTGTCTCATGGCCTTCAAGGCTATGGATTTCCCTTAGCAGTGGTTTCTGCAGTCGCCCTCGTGGATCTCTTGGATCACGTAGTGCGCTTCATGCGGGGCTAAACATTTAAGATAGGGGAAGATGTCATTGTTGGGTTTTGATGGACCCTCAGGGTACAAATCTCTATGCCAGTCCTAAGTCGGACGAATAATAGAGGCAAAAGAAAGCACAACAGAAGAAAATCGTTAAACTTTTTAACGAAGGACTAAGGAAAATCAAGACCTTAGCCAGGATCTATGCCGACTTGGGGTGGATCTGACCACCCCAAGAGGGATCTATACTACCGTAACATTATTAAAATTATGCTAGAAAGCTACGAAATGACATACCCGGAACCTTGCCTTGGTACAGGTAAGGTGTATTGCACCGTCTTCCGAGCCGCTCCCCGTCCCCCGCCGAACCGCTTCTCGAACTGCTCTGCGTCCCAAGGAGAGCAATGCTCTTGTCGTCGAGCCAACCACACGCCGAAGAAAGTTTCACCCGAGTGTGAACCTTTGCCAAGATTTCGGATCGGATCCGTTCCCCTTTGTGGCTTTGCTAGAGCCCTTCATGAGTAAGGCATAAATTATAGGGAGAAGAGTATTTAATTTAAGCCTAGATCCGAAAGTGCTCCAACATTTTTGGGAGCAGCTCAGATCTAGAGCTTGGGACGAGTTTAGAGGAGGAGAGCAAACCCCTATTTATATAGGTAGCTGACCCACGTTGAGCTTTAAGATTGATACAACCTATCAAATTGAATGGCGTTCAACGGTGAACACGTAGGAAAAAACGGCGAGTCAATCGGAGTCCGTTTGACCCCCCAATTGATCGTTCAAAGATCAGCCCAAAGCTTGATTTTCGTCCAAAATCAGTCGTCAAAACTGCACACTGACCTAGGATTCTGCACCCAAAACTGAGGCCCACAGTGTGGGCCCCACTGCACAAAAGGGTTAAACTGGGCACTGCCCAGGCCTGGACCTGGGCCTAGGCCCATGCCCAGACGCCTGGCACCACGAGCGCCTGGCACCCTGGGCCAGGCGCCTAGGGCCAAGTGCCCAGGCCCAGGCGGGCCAGGCGCACAGGCCCTGGGATGGGCGCCCAGGCCCTGGGATGGGCGCCCAGGCCCAGGCCACCTGGGCCTGGTGCCCAGTGCGCCCAGGCCCAGGCTGCCTGAGCCAGGTGGGCTTGGTGCACAGGCAGTTTTGGGCTGACCAATTTGTGCTATTTAGACGGTATTGGGCATATCTTTCGCACTTGGCGTCCGATTTGGATGCCGTTCAAACCTGTGTTTACACCGGGACATTCCTGTCTTATAGGTAACCTTTTCCTTGCATTTATTATATTAAATATTGTCGTAAACAATTTACGACACATTTAACTCACTTTGCATCATATGCAAAATAGTCCATATCTAAGCTTAAAATTCATTTGTATCAAGTACAAATGATCTGAGGGCATATATCCCCCAATATCTCCCACTTGCACTCAGGATCATCTATCCCGAATGCAGAAGATAATTGCAAACTCTTTGCAGTTTTCTATCCTTTGCATCAAATGCATATTCTCCCTATTGTTTCTAACTGTTACTAGACGAAGGTCACGCTCTGTGTGAGACCCTACATCCTGACCCTACTACAGGTTGGGCTCGAAGCCCCATACGGTAGTGACTACGAGCAGCAGTTGTCGACCCTATTTCAGTATCATAATTATGTGGTTAACTCATCGACATGAGTATTGTCGGGACCACCCTGACTTTGTCCGTGATGAATTCCGCAGTTTTAGTCTCTTCGTCTAAACTATGTTGTTTAATTCAAGTTTAGGGTACGGTCAAACAGTCAACCCCAATAACTCAAATCTGGTTAGTTTACATCGATATTTAGTCAAATAATGTTGGACTTCTTCCAACATACTCTGGTTAGAGTTTTCACTAAAGAACGAACTAACTCTACGACACTAACTCCCATTGACAGGGAGAGACGAATTCTCTCTTAGTCATTACTCTCCTCGTACGCTTCAAGTGTAACCTAACCAAAGACCTTTCGACAGGCCTTGCCTCGAAGCTAGGTCAGAGATCTAAGCGACACCGTTAACATACAGGTTCGTACAATGACCTCAAGTCAAAGACTAACTTGCCTATCAGCACTAAGAGTTATCATTGACAGATTAGTCAATCATAACCATATGATAACTCTTGTGGGTCGTTCAGTGAACTCATTATCCAATAAGCACCTGTGTCTTGTATTCAACTTTGCCAAGTCAAACGATCATGAGATCATCGTCACTGCTATACGGTGAAGACTAAGACACAATGGTCTATCCGATGTTTCGATATCCTTTTCTCGAAACATCTATGATCACGAACCTTTTTAGACTTATGCTACAGACGGTCAAGCATTTCTCCATGACCGAGATACTCATCTTGATACATGTTTGACCTTGCATTAAGTCTCATGACTTTACCTAAGTTAATATCTAATGATAACTACATTATGATTAACTTAGATAAATTTATATCAAACAGCTTACTGTTATTTTGAACAAGATGTTTATACAATTACACAGAGATGTATGTCTCGAGGGCATACGTCTCCAAACATCTCCCTCTTGCACTCAGTCCCATTTATCCCGGTATCTCATACCGTATTTACACATAAGTCTTTCCAGACTTCATGTTATAGAGCCTTCGTGAGTGGATCTGGTAAACCGTCGACTGTATAGACTTAAGGGGTTTTTGTATGTTCATTTTAGACCAACCATTTGAATCTTATCCAAATAATTCTTTTGGTCCTTCGGAATCCATTTAATATTCTTGGATCTCATCCAGCTCATCGTACCTTACGACAATAATTTTAATAAGTTATTGGTCATTTAGATGGTTCATATTTAAAAGTGTCAAGCTCTTTTGAACATTTTATCAAAATATGTCGCATGTGTTTTATTTGCTCCCACTGACCTTGAAAACTCTCTGGCTAATTCATATATATTCGTTTTTCTAAACCATATTTAGAAAACGAACTATAAATAAATGCTCCAGTTTCATGGTTATCATGAGTGTTTACGTCAAGTTCGGTCCGAGTAGATCTGTACGCATCTACTGGCGAGACAGTTTCATCATAATTCGTTTATAAGAATTAGGATAAAAACGTTCTCAACCAACGTAAGCTGTGCTTCACTAAATTCTTTTTGCACCAATATTCTAAACTCGAAGATTTGCTTGCAGACATTAAGAAACAATTTCTTTGGGCACGTAAACTAACGTCCATACTTTATTTACGTGCACGGACATATTGCATCAAGTTGTTAATCAGAGTCACTACTCCGAATTCCATCCTAGAAGTTGACTAAGCCATCATCAACTATGATTTCTGACTCGACTCTTCGTCTCACGAGACTCGAGTAATCTTTAACTTCCTAAAGATCGATTCAATGAATATCTTATTGATAACGTCCTCATAGAACTTTATCAAGAACCAAGGTATTATAATCTGGGACTGAACCCAAAGGGAGGATCGTAACTCAGAGTCAACTTGCAATGAATCACACTATGTCTAACAAAATGCGATTCATGCTCTCAAGCACATCCAATATATTAAGACATTCGACCTGAGAGAAAATCACATTTTCTTTTATTTACGCAAGATTTATACAGCTAAGTATTCGATTTTTCGATCTTATCGAATCAGTTCAAATACGTCTGTCATTTTGTTCTCTATTTTATCAGACTTGTGTTTCATCAAGAACATTTGTCTCAATAAAATAAGAACAACTTATCCTGGCTAACTTAGACTTGGGTCCGGGTACATCAGTATGTACAAGACTGCGAGTTCAACAACTTGCTCTCTCACTGTCTTACAGAAGGAGTTTCTGCAACATATCTTTGAGAATAAGATTCACAAGTGTCCGTAGACTTCATAATACAAGAGGTCAGACCCCGCTTTATGCGACTTGTGAAGCTTAGTCTCTTTGATACGGCCTAGTCTATTTTGCCATATAAGTTTATTACTATCTTGCGTATTCATATATTAACATTTAATATATTATAGTTATTACAAATTACTAACACAAAACATTGCTTCAGAAGTAAGGTGACGACATTCGTCAAAATGTGTTAGACGTCTTTTGTATAACAATTATTTAGAAATCGTGACATCAAATAAGTCACATTTTCAGTCCCTCCTACTTATGCCTTTACTAATGATAAATAAACTATCTTTCTCAATTTGACATTTCCTTAGTGCCTTTTCCCTTTCTAAATCTCATTTAGATATTAAATGTCACAACAAAATTACTAGCTGTACAAACACCTAACGCGCCCAAACACTTGAGCTTCACAATCTTGAGTTGACTCAACAAGTTGCTTGACTCAAGATCTAATTTGGATACATGGTTTTGTACCGCTCATGCACTCATCTTCGAATCAAACAATTTGATCGAAGTTTTGAACCTTGCGGATCGAAACCATTTTACATATAACCTTGAGTTGACTCAACAAATTGTATGGAGAAACTTGCTTTTGAACATCAATATGTTCCAGCTGCTCCATATAGAGGCGAGTGACATGTAGCGTGCATTTATTTTGTTGGACTCAGAACTTAATGAAATCATATTCCTTAAGTCTTTCCTTAAGAAGGCCATTTTAATGTCAACGAGAATATAGTTTATTCTATCAATTAGACTTTAACTTGTTATTCCATTAAAGGGCCCTTTTTGACCAGTTAACTTATTCTCTTAGAACATTATATTTTGATTTCATGGGTAAACTTAGAACTTACCCTAGGTTAGCATATGTTCAATATTAAATATAGATAGAATGGTTTTCATCAATCTATATCCTCCCACTATTTTCATGATCATTTTAAGACAATTAATGAATGATTTAATTAAAATGAAATATAATGGGAAAGGGACCCGACCACCCTGAGTCTCACAACCTTGAGTTGACTCAACAAGTTGCTTAACTCTACGATCGGTAGATGACTCTTCATCAATCACATCGAATGTGATTCCCTTATCGGTTTTTATCCCTAGTCACTTATGACCTTGAGTTGACTCAACAAATCATAAAGAATAGTCTAGTCGAACCCTTGTTTTCGTGTCTAGCCTACCTTACGCCGACGCTCGGTGTATTCACGACACGACGGGTTGGGTCAAGTCTAGACTACATCTCATGTATTGAGAAGTTGATTTCCATAAAGTGTCTATGACATAGCTTGAGTTGACTCAATAACTATATCAAAGAACCTATAGTTACCAACCTCTAAAACAAGGAGGGCTACAGCTAACCTTGAAAAAGATTATTAACGTATTTTACTAGATATAGTCCAGGGTGTCATATAATCATGATTCGCGTCATTGCGGTCCAGCGGAACACGGCCAGTGAATTGACTAAGTCAGGATCACTTATCCCTTAGACTAGCTAGGGTGATCCAACAAACTTAGCCTCGCACATTGACCAGATCATGGTCCATTGAATGAAGTTTGTCATTTTTATACGCGTGCCATAGACTAAAAGGCTTTTATTAACAACTAATTATCATAGCAACTAGTTGAATCCTTAAAATTCAAAATTTTAGGGTTTGTTTAATAACTTTAATTAAATCCTTATCAACTATAAGGTTCACGTGCTATCCTAATCGTTATTAGGATTTTAATAAATTCATTTACAATGCTTTAAGCGTAGTCTTTTAATGAGAATTATTATTATAACGATTAAAATAATAATCGTCGTTAAAGGGACTACCCTAATCAGGAATTAGGTCTCAAAAGATTGTTAATGATTTATTAAAACATAGCATGTCATTAAAATTCATTTTTAAATTTTAACGAGTTCTTAATTGCTAACCTAAAAAGGTTGTCTTTTGTTATCAAATAAGGGACAAGAATAACAAAGCCATTAAGCATAAACTACACTAAATTTAACGCTTAAAATGAGTGTCCAACTATTTAACAATTTAATAGAAAAAGGTTTATTTAATATACAATAAACATGCATTCTTAAATTTAACACTTAAATTTAAAATTATAATTTTAAAACATTTTATTTTTTATCTATAAAAACTTGTTTTAAAATCATCATAGCATTTGCATGTTACTAAAATTTTTATCGCATAAAATTTTAAAGCATTTAAAATCATTTTAAAATTATCACATAAATTTAAAACATTTTAAAAGGCATTTAAAAAGCATTTCAATTAGTTATATCACAATCGTAGATCATCATGCAAACCAGGCTCTGATACTACTGCTGGGGTTTGATGGACCCTCAGGGCACAAATCTTTATACCCGTCCTAAGTCGGACGAACAATATAGGCAAAAGAAAGCACAACAGAAGAAAATCGTTAAACTTTTTAACGAATCCCTAAGGAAAATCAAGACCTTAGCCAGGATCTATGCCGACTTGGGGTAGATCTGACCACCCCAAGAGGGATCTATACTACTGCAACATTATTAAAATTATGCTACAAAGCTACTAAATGACATACCCGGAACCTTGCCTTGGTACATGCAAGGTGTACCGCACCGTCTTCCGAGCTGCTCCCCGTCCCCGTCGAACCGCTCTGCATCCCGAGGCAAGCAATTCTCTTGTCGCCGAGCCAACCACGTGCCGAAGAAAGTTTCACCCGAGGTGAACCTTCGCCAAGATTTTGGATCAAATCTGAACCCCTTCGTGGCTTGCTAGAGCCCTTCATGAGTAAGGCAGAAATTATAAGGAGAAGAGAATATTTAATTTAAGCCTAGATCCGAGCATGCTCCAACATTTTTGGGAGCCGCTCAGATCTATAGTTTGGGACGAGTTTAGAGGAGGAGAGCAGACCCCTATTTATATAGGCGGCTGACCCATCCCCTTTGCTCCACTTCCGATGTGGGACTATTGTTTTGGAATTAATAATTTCTAGTTAGTTTGCCTTTCATAAAGTCCAAATTTCCATGAATTTTAACTCTCTCACCGTTAACCTTCAAGATTGATACAACCTATCAAATCGAAGGGCGTTCAATGGTGAACGCGTAGGAAAAAACGGCGAGTCAATCGGAGTCCGTTTGACCCTCCAATTGATCGTTCAAAAATCAACCCAAAGCTTGATTTTCGTCCAAAATTAGCCGTCAAAAACTGCACATTGGCCTAGGGTTCTGCACCCAAAACTGGGGCCCACAGTGTAGGCCCCACTGCACAAAAGGACTAAACTGGGTGCCCTGGCACCGGGGCCATGCGCCCAGGCCCAAGGCCATGCACCCAAGCCTAGGCCGCCTGGGCCTGCTGACCAGTGCGCCCAGGCCCAGGCTGCCTGAGTCAGGTGGGCCTGGTACCCAGGCAGCTCTGGGCTGACCAATTTGTGCTATTTAGATGGTTTTGGGCATATCTTTCGCATTTGGCGTCCGATTTGGACGTCGTTCGAAACTGTGTTTACACCGGGACGTTCCCGTCTTACAGGTAATCTTTTCCTTGCATTTATTATATTAAATATTGTTGTAAACAATTTACAACACATTTAAATCACGTTGCATCATATGCAAAATAGTCCCTATCTAAGCTTAAAATTCATTTGCATCAAATACAAATGATCTGAGGGCATACATCCTCCAATAGTCATACTTGGTCCATCGTCTTTTGTACAATGAACCATTTAGCAGGACGAATTGGTAGGCCTTCCGTTCTAGCTTTCGTGCTTCCACTGGGTCAGTCGGCTTCTCCCCCATGTTTAGGTAACAGATTATCGGGTCCATCCACGTGATCTCTTGATCGAGGTTTAGCAGTTCCTGTGCTAGCTCGCTGAGATGGGGTAGACATTGTACATACACGGTTCGACCGAGTCCCGCAGGAGGAGGATGCAAGCTTCAACAAGGTGTCAGCTCGATGATTCTTCGACCTTGGCACGTGATGAATTTCTACGAGTGCAAATTTGACGAGCTCTACTTTAGCGACTTGCATGTAACTCTGCATTGAGTCGTCGCAAGCCTCGAAGGTCCCATTTAGTTGGTGGACAACGAGACTAGATTCGTTGAGTAGTTAGACCACTCTCGCCCCTAGGGCTCGAGCCAATCGGAGTCCGTTGAGGGCTGCTTCATATTCCGCACCATTAATAGTGGTTTGAAAATGAAGCGGAGGGCGTATTCGAATATATCGCCCGCGGATGTTTGGAAGATTATTCCGGCACCGCTTCCAGCTTGTGTGGCCAAACCGTCGACTTGTACGATCCAGGTTCCATCGTCTTTAATTGCGTCTTTCATTCTGCTTGGTGGGTTGATGCTTGTTGAGGACGAGGGGTAGCATCAGGTAGTGTGCTAGTTGCATATACCTCTTCCCGGGCCATCGTTATGGGTGAGTTTGACGATAAAGTCTGCGAGAGCATGCCCTTTGATGGCGGTCCTTGATTTAAACTGGATGTTGAACTCGCTTAGTTTGACCCCCCATTTCGTCATTCTCCCTGAACGATCGAGCCTCTTCAAGGTCTGCTCTAAGGGAGTGTCGGTGAGAACCAAGAAGGTGTGCGCTTGGAAATACGATCGTAGCCTCCTTGCGGATTGGACCAGTACGAAAGCCATCTTTTCGATCCTTGAGTAGTTGACCTTTGCGCTTCGGAGAACCTGACTGACGTAGTAGATGGGTCGTTGTATCCCTGCGTCTTCTTTGACGAGCTCCGAACTTACGGCCTCTTCGGTGGTGGCTAGGTAGATGATGAGATGGTCATCTTAATCTGGCTTGGTCAGGAGCAATGGTGTCACGCCCCGCTTCCCAAGAATGTGGAGGCGAGACGTGAGAAGGTCCGCTCAGACTTGAAGCTGGAAAAGCCGCAAGTCCGATAAGCGTCAAATAGAACTACAAATGGCAGGTCCTTGCAATGCAAACGAAACAACAATAATAACTAGAAGGAGAGACAAATAAAACGTTCAATCTCAGATTATCCATTAATTAAATTACAATATCACAGAAAAGCCACCAGGCTAAAAGGAAAAGAGTCTAAGGCCCAAACATGGCCAACAGGGTATAACATACATACAAAGGTGCCACGCACCACAACTAACAGCAAACCTAAACAAAGAAGTGAACACGAGCGGTCTTCAAGACAGGCCCCTGGTGTCCACTCACCACCACAGCAAACAACAGCATCAGCAACACCATATCCCCTGCAACAAAGCTCTGGCTCTGGGTCTAACATGTGACACCCAAAAGAGAGAGGGGCACATGTCAGCAAGTCTGGAAAGACTTGTGCAAGGAAACTGAAAGAAATGTAAACTAACAACCTAGTAGTTATAGTATGATGCATGGCAGGGCAAGTATAGTATGGAAGTGACAAGTAAAGTATAAGTAGCAAGTAACAAGTATGTCATGGATAACAAGTTTTACAAGTAAAACACGGACAAGTACAAGTGGCAAGTGTGACAAGTATTGTCAAGTAACAAGTAAGGTAAAGTATAGTACAAGTGGCAAGGGGTTGTTGTGACATGTAATGTCAAGTAACAAGTACAAATACAAGGGATCACTCAACGAGTGCCCTATTGCCCGCAGGCTGTGTTCAAGTATCAAGTACAAGGGATCACTCAACGAGTGCCCTATTGCCCGCAGGCTGTGATGAGCTCGTCTTCTGGAACACGAGCCAGAAAGTGTATTTGATAAGTATGGCGTAGGGGTGCACCTAGCCGGAACAAGTAACACTAGTATGTAGCGATGCTACACAATCACGATGAGTATTCAAGCATGCAATGACATGGGCAGATAATTTGCATACCGTTAATTAAATTAAACGTGACAGGCGAAATGCAATGACATGAACATATTCGCGTACCGTTAATCAAATTAAACGTGACAGGAGAAATGCAATGACATGAACATATTCGCGTACCGTTAATTAAATTAAACGTGACAGGCGAAATGCAATGACATGAACATATTCGCGTACCGTTAATTAAATTAAACGTGACAGTTAAAATGCAATAACAGTTAAGGATGCATGGATGACATGAACAGTTAATACGCGTACCGTCTAGGGAAAGTAAACGTGACATACAAGCATGATGAAGGTGACGGACCAAGCTTCGTTGTCAAGCTAGGTCAATGGCGTCTAAACGGCTATCCTTTCACCGTCTAGTCTCTTTTACGCTAAAGCAAGGTAAATGGCCTAAGACATGGCCTAAATCAAGAGATGCAAGTTTCACTTGCCTAGCACCGGGGATGACGACTACTTCGTCACACGGACGCCAATCTACAGGGAAATCGCTGTTTTGGGGGAACAATCATCAAACAACATGAAATTTATATTAGGGTTTCATAAAAATACGAATAAGTTATAAAAACAACGGTAGAACGATTTCTTACCGAGAGAAGGCAGAAGAAACACTCTGGGGAACCCTAGGATCAGATCTGGAGAAGATTGGAGAAGTTTGGGGAAACTAGGGTTTAGGGGGATTTGGGGATTTTGATGGGTTTGATGAGATTTTGGGGAAGATGAGAGGTAGATAGAGTGAATGGATGGATTGGATGATGGATTTAGGGCTTGGAATGGAGAAATGGAGCTTGGAGGAAGATGGGGGCTGAAGGGGAAGTTTTTAGGGTTTTGGGTCGTGTTGGAGAAGAAGAAGTCGAATGGGTTGGGTTTAAATAGGCTAGGCTGGCGGCTGCCCAGAAATTAGGGTTTTAACACTGGTTAGTCGGTCAAAGAGCAACCACTGACCGACTAGTTTGGCAACTAGTCGGTCGGTCGACCAACGCAGACCGACTAAGTGCAAACAGTAACTCCTGAACGAAAATAGGATTTAGAGTTAGTCGGTCCATGAACAAGTACTGACCGACTAGTTTTGAATCTAGTCGGTCGATGAACGTTCTTAGACCGACTAAGAGTAAACAGTAACTCCTGAATTATTGATTGAATGAACTAGTCGGTTCCAGTTGATTTCCTGACCGACTAAATTGGAATCTAGTCGGTCGGTTGATCTTCTTGAACCAACTAACGTGCACGAAAAGTGCCGATTCGAAGCGCGAAGCTTCGGGAAGATTTCCATGGCTTCTAGGATCGATTTATACTCTAAGATATGATCGATATGAAGCTCGTCACGAGTGACTTACTCCGAATTCATTGATTCTAAGGAAGAACCTAGAAGATCACATCAAAAGGAACGAAAACGAAAGCTAGGAATTCTCAACGAGATAAATGAAAGCGAGAACTATGGAAATGGAAACCACACAAGGAGAGAACCCACCATCACAAGCAAAACACACTGATAATCTAATCATACAAAAACCAGTCGTTACATCCTACCCACCTTAGAATAAAGTCCGTCCTCAGACTTCCTAATATATATATAGTCGCTCTGGTAACTACCCTCAACCAATTTCACATCATAAATTCAACCAAGTACTTTCATTTCGAGTGCTTACATATACGCACTAGAAATCAAATATTACTACCACACACATATTTTCACGCACATAGTACACTCATACTTATTATAGTCAATCAATTTCATACAACAATAAACACTTATTACTTACTATAAGAAAATAACCAAGCCTATCTTATTTGAAAATAATTTCACATTTTTTGTCATTCAAGTACATGCAAATATTTCACCATATTTTCACCTCACATATAGTCCTATAACTATATATTGGTATAGCCACCCACAATCGTGTGCGTAACACAACCAAGCACAAACAACTCAAACACCATACATACATCATCCATCCCTATTCACCATCACATACAATTATACCAAAGCACATAGAGTATACCCACTCAAGCTTGAGTGAGACTCAAATCATAGCAGGACATTTATATGCGTAAAACAGTATCCATACACATACCAATACCACTCCAAGGCATACACATCCACGTATCACATATTTTCACACCATATCCATCCATTTATAATTACCATATCAACACATCAACTACATACAAGTTTAAGAGATGCAATAGTCGGGTATACCTCCTGATATACACGCATACGACATCTCATAAAACAAGTAGTACCAACCAAAATTATCATTCTGTTACCATACGTATATCACATCATACACAAGCAGAAAATTACCTACACACAACATACAAATGCCAACACCCATACCACTACATACACACCACGAAATCAACACTACGACGACATAACCACTTAACTAATGGGCCCACCAAACTATAACAAGGTTGACACAAGCAACGACAAGCTCTAGGGGCTAGACAATAGGAAAGAAATTGAAATCAAAAGCGTAACGAATAGAAGGATCGTAAAGCATGAAAACGGTCGTGTAATGACGTAATGATGCTCCATTGGGACATATGGAAAATAGTGTAAATAACACATTCTAAAACACGAAAGGTTTGAAGACCGTTATACTTTAAAAGTTGGAGTCCCTTTTTGTATAAAAAATATTCAGAGGTCGATAAGACAAATTGTTTGAAAACGAGTTTGAGGCGAATATATGTAATAAGAGGAAAAGTGGTTTATTGGCTTATATAAAATCATCATGAGGAAAAAGGAAATCATTTACTCGAACATTAAAGCATAGGTCAGAAATGTTGTGCGGCAGCAATCTAAAATTTTTGGAAAAGTTTTGAGATTCAAAGATTGAAATCAGATCAAGTATAGTGTGGAGAATTTAAGCGCATGCTAAATGTTTTCCAAATCTTAAAACTGAAGAGAAATCCCAAATAAACCATGTCGAAAATAATTTTAGAGAAATCCGGATTTGCCAACAAAAATTGACTTATACAAGATCTTAATGTACGAGCAAAACGAACGTGGTACCGATATATAAAAATAATTGAAGTCATATTTTAGAAATTGTCTTAAAAGTGTGTATGGTGAATGGAAAGATAATATCTTAGTAGTATGGAAAGAGAAAAGGATATTTAAACTCATCAAGTTAGTATTAAAACTTTTAAACCGTTTTATGAAGGGTCTAAGTCAGGAATGATTTCGAAATAGTAAATATTTTTTTTTATAAACAAAAATCTGAAATATGGAAAATGTTGAGCATAAAATCAACTTGCTAAAAGCCGAAGTCCAAAGGGACTTGAAAAGTTTATTAAGAGTAAGCACGAGGTGTTTTCGAATAAAATTTTAATGGCACAAGTAAGAAGAGAAATTATGAATCGAGTTAGAAAAATAGAAATACGGTTCAGAATGAAATTGGTATGTGAAAAGGGACAAGACATTTATATCGATACGAAAGTATATGCTGAAAATATTATAAACTTCTAATCTAAAAATCTCAACACAAGTTTCGATATTTAAAAACATAAATAATTTAAGTCGGCGAAGGAGCATGAAACCTTACATATATCAAAAGTATTTCGAACAAATTTAAATTGAGTGAAACTTCAAATAAGGAAAGAAAATAACTTTGGAAGAATCAAGTTTTGCAACGGAAAATATTTGAAAGATCAAGAATAGTTGTAATGAGGTGGTCATGTGAATTGAGGACAAGGGAAGTGGTTACGGAAACATAATTTTCCAAAAATCTGTAGTTGGGAAAATGTTTGAACATAGCTTTGATTTGTTGAAAGCTAAAATCATCTGTGACTTGAAAAGTATATTAAGGGAGCGCGACGAGTCATTTGAATATCATAAATAAGAAATGAAAATTCATAAATCGAATTTGGAAAATAGAATTGCGGTTCAGAATTAAATCGATTTATGAAAAAGGGACAAGATATTCAAATAGGTATGAAAGGTATAGGCTGTAAAACATTATAAAACAGTAATCAAAATCCCGTCAAAACTTTCGAATTTCAAAAATTAATTTAAGTCAACGAAGAGTACGAGATATAAGTATACATATAACAATTGAAATTCCCTTTAGCTTGGAAAAGATTTTAAAGTATGTATGCTATGCGATTAAAATGGATCTCATAGTTAGAAAATGGTATATCGAATTTTCCAAAATAGTATTGGAGTCTTTAAACCGAAATGCGAAAATATAGACAAGAAAATGGTTACGAGTTAGCAATTATAATTACAACCATTAGACTCCGAAATCTACAAGGAATTTGACTCAATCGAAAAGTGAGAAATTTTAAGTACATACGTAGCGGGTTTAAAACAAAATTTAAACTTAGCGAAAACTTTAATAAGGGAAATAGAAAAACAACTTTTTAAAAGAAATTAAGCCTTGCAAACGGGGACATTCGAAGGATCAATGATTATCGAAACATGGCGGTCATGGGAATCGAGGCAAGGGGTTTGGTCGGATGATCAAAGCATAAATACGCCTAGGTTATGACTTAGGAAAATCTATGAAAACTCTTACGGTCAACCAACTAAAGATTATGGAACTAAGCGCTAAGACTTCCATAAGGGCTAGACAGCGATGAAATGAGTTCAGCTTGGTCCGAAACCGATGAACCCAAGCGAGAGACCAAAGAATTATAGAAGTCTATCCTAGTCAAAGCTAGACAGGAACCACTAAGGTAACTCTTAAGACAATCAAATAAATCACCAACATGGAGTCTAGCTAACAATCAAGGATCCCTAACTAGCAAGCACAAACTTCTAACTAAGTCTCACTATGGTTCTGATCTAATGGATTTCCTACCAAGCTAGGACAGATGCTCTAACACGCCTACCAGCCACCTAAGACACAGGAACGCTAAGAACCTAGACTCGGGCTTATAACTTGGACGTTCTAATTTATTTAATGGACATTCTATAATTATTATTGTTGTTCTGATAGTTCGCATTTGCAAATGGACCTGCATGGGCCACCAATAAAACCTGTCATGCCCCGCTTCCCAAGAATGTGGAGGCGAGACGTGAGAAGGTCCGCTCAGACTTGAAGCTGGAAAAGCCGCAAGTCCGATAAGCGTCAAATAGAACTACAAATGGCAGGTCCTTGCAATGCAAACGAAACAACAATAATAACTAGAAGGAGAGACAAATAAAACGTTCAATCTCAGATTATCCATTAATTAAATTACAATATCACAGAAAAGCCACCAGGCTAAAAGGAAAAGAGTCTAAGGCCCAAACATGGCCAACAGGGTATAACATACATACAAAGGTGCCACGCACCACAACTAACAGCAAACCTAAACAAAGAAGTGAACACGAGCGGTCTTCAAGACAGGCCCCTGGTGTCCACTCACCACCACAGCAAACAACAGCATCAGCAACACCATATCCCCTGCAACAAAGCTCTGGCTCTGGGTCTAACATGTGACACCCAAAAGAGAGAGGGGCACATGTCAGCAAGTCTGGAAAGACTTGTGCAAGGAAACTGAAAGAAAGGTAAACTAACAACCTAGTAGTTATAGTATGATGCATGGCAGGGCAAGTATAATATGGAAGTGACAAGTAAAGTACAAGTAGCAAGTAACAAGTATGTCATGGATAACAAGTTTTACAAGTAAAACACGGACAAGTACAAGTGGCAAGTGTGACAAGTATTGTCAAGTAACAAGTAAGGTAAAGTATAGTACAAGTGGCAAGGGGTTGTTGTGACATGTAATGTCAAGTAACAAGTACAAGTACAAGGGATCACTCAACGAGTGCCCTATTGCCCGCAGGCTGTGTTCAAGTATCAAGTACAAGGGATCACTCAACGAGTGCCCTATTGCCCGCAGGCTGTGATGCGCTCGTCTTCTGGAACACGAGCCAGAAAGTGTATTTGATAAGTATGGCGTAGGGGTGCACCTAGCCGAAACAAGTAACACTAGTATGTAGCGATGCTACGCAATCACGATGAGTATTCAAGCGTGCAATGACATGGGCAGATAATTTGCATACCGTTAATTAAATTAAACGTGACAGGCGAAATGCAATGACATGAACATATTCGCGTACCGTTAATCAAATTAAACGTGACAGGCGAAATGCAATGACATGAACATATTCGCGTACCGTTAATTAAATTAAACGTGACAGGCGAAATGCAATGACATGAACATATTCGCGCACCGTTAATTAAATTAAACGTGACAGTTAAAATGCAATAACAGTTAAGGATGCATGGATGACATGAACAGTTAATACGCGTACCGTCTAGGGAAAGTAAACGTGACATACAAGCATGATGAAGGTGACGGACCAAGCTTCGTTGTCAAGCTAGGTCAATGGCGTCTAAACGGCTATCCTTTCACTGTCTAGTCTCTTTTACGCTAAAGCAAGGTAAATGGCCTAAGACATGGCCTAAATCAAGAGATGTAAGTTTCACTTGCCTAGCACCGGGGATGACGACTACTTCGTCACACGGACGCCAATCTACAGGGAAATCGCTGTTTTGGGGGAACAATCATCAAACAACATGAAATTTATATTAGGGTTTCATAAAAATACGAATAAGTTATAAAAACAACGGTAGAACGATTTCTTACCGAGAGAAGGAGGAAGAAACACTCCGGGGAACCCTAGGATCAGATCTGGAGAAGATTGGAGAAGTTTGGGGAAACTAGGGTTTAGGGGGATTTGGGGATTTTGATGGGTTTGATGAGATTTTGGGGAAGATGAGAGGTAGATAGAGTGAATGGATGGATTGGATGATGGATTTAGGGCTTGGAATGGAGAAATGGAGCTTGGAGGAAGATGGGGGCTGAAGGGGGAAGTTTTTAGGGTTTTGGGTCGTGTTGGAGAAGAAGAAGTCGAATGGGTTGGGTTTAAATAGGCTAGGCTGGCGGCTGCCCAGAAATTAGGGTTTTAACACTGGTTAGTCGGTCAAAGAGCAACCACTGACCGACTAGTTTGGCAACTAGTCGGTCGGTCGACCAACGCAGACCGACTAAGTGCAAACAGTAACTCCTGAACGAAAATAGGATTTAGAGTTAGTCGGTCCATGAACAAGTACTGACCGACTAGTTTTGAATCTAGTCGGTCGATGAACGTTCTTAGACCGACTAAGAGTAAACAGTAACTCCTGAATTATTGATTGAATGAACTAGTCGGTTCCAGTTGATTTCCTGACCGACTAAATTGGAATCTAGTCGGTCGGTTGATCTTCTTGAACCAACTAACGTGCACGAAAAGTGCCGATTCGAAGCGCAAAGCTTCGGGAAGATTTCCATGGCTTCTAGGATCGATTTATACTCTAAGATATGATCGATATGAAGCTCGTCACGAGTGACTTACTCCGAATTCATTGATTCTAAGGAAGAACCTAGAAGATCACATCAAAAGGAACGAAAACGAAAGCTAGGAATTCTCAACGAGATAAATGAAAGCGAGAACTATGGAAATGGAAACCACACAAGGAGAGAACCCACCATCACAAGCAAAACACACTGATAATCCAATCATACAAAAACCAGTCGTTACAAATGGGGTGCGAAGGCACTCCTTCAACTCGGAGAAAAATTTTTTGCAGTCTGCATCCTATTTGATGACTCTCTTGCTGCTTGATGCGGATGCTATCTTCTTTCTCAACACCTTGAAGAAAGGTAATGACCTCTTGGCTGACTTAGACAAGAATCGTCCCAAGGTTGCTATCCTTCCGTTCAGCCGTTTAGAGCTCTCTGAGAGTCGAGGGCTCCTTCATCGTGATGATGGCAGCGATCTTGTCGGGGTTGGCCTTGATCCCTCGATTCGTCAGCATGAAACCGAGGAACTTCCCCGACCGAACCCCGAAGGTACATTTGGCAGGATTTAGTCGAAGGTTGTATCGCCGGATCTGTGCAAATATTTCCCGGAGGTCTGCGACGTGATCCATTGGCTTCTTTGACTTGACCAACATGTCGTCGACGTAGACTTCTAGGTTTTGTCATATTTGAGCCTCGAAGAGGTCGTTCATCATGTGTTGGTATGTTGACTCTGCATTTTTCAATTCGAATGGCATTTTGGTATAACAGAAAATACCTCGATCAGAGATGAAAGAAGTTTTCTCCTCATCATCTGGTGCCACCTGAATCTGGTTATATCCTGAGAAGGCATCCATGAAGCTAAGAAGCTTGTAGCCCGAAGCATTTTCGACCAGATGGTCAATTCGTGGCATAGGGTAGCTATCCTTGGGTAGTGAAGTCGACGCACATTCGCCATTTGCTATTCGCCTTCTTGACCATCATGACGTTTGAGAGCCATTCAGGGTACTTGACTCTCCGAATGAAGCCAGCTTCTAGAAGTCGATCCACTTATTTGATCACAGCTTTCATCTTTTTGCCTCCCATGTTTCTCTTCTTTTGCTTCATGGTTTTGGAGGTCGAGTCGACCTCCAGCTTGTGGGATGCACCTCGGGGTTGATGCCATGCATATCCTTTAGGGTCTAGGCGAAGATGTCGGCATGCTCTCTTACGATGACGATTAACTGTTCCTTTAGGTTGCGAGGGAGCTGCGACCCAATAGAGACGGTTTTTCCTTCCTCTTTGGAGACTCGGATGCTCTTCATTTCCTTGACTGTGGCAAGCCGTCGATCTTCAATCTGTGGGTCGACTGGATCTACATGCTTGATCCTCCTCAGGGTGGTGGACAATCTGTAACACGACCACGCCTGTTTCTGATTCCCTTTTGCCTTTTTGACTTCCTCGGGGGTCTAGAACTTGATCATCTGATGGAAGGTTGAGACCACCGCTTCTATGGCGTTCAGTAGTAGTCTTCCGATGATCCCGTTATACGCCGAGTTGATCTTCACCACCATGAAACTGGTTAGGCGAGTGATTTATCGAGGATATGTATCGAGTGTCACCGGTAAGGTGATGATGCCCGCTATCGGGGTGAAATATCCGGTGAATCCCACCATGGGTCCCGTACAAGGCGTCAACTCAACGGATGACATTTTCATCCTCTCCAATGTAGTGAAGAAGAGTATGTCGCACAAGCTTCCGATGTCAATAAGTAACCTTTTCATGGCGATCTCTTTGATGGTGGCTGTGACGACGACTGCATCATCGTGCGGTAGTTCTACACCTTCAAATCTTCATCCGAGAAGGAGATAGGTGGTGTAGAATCTCTGGGACGCTTCCAACCCACGGATACTGTCATCAACCTCCCAGCGTAGGATCTTTGGAGAGAGGTTGATAACTCCGGATGCAGGGGACCTCCCGTTATCATGCTGATGAGTCTGACGCTGGGGGGTCTCGTGGCAACCTCGGAGGATGTGGATGGACAAGTCGACATGGTCGAGTAGTTCGTCGATCGGGATGTCGACTCGTGGTTTCCCACAGACGGCACCAAACTGTTAAAAGCAAAATTTACCGAGACAGTTATCAAGCTGACGTAGACTCGTGATGCTGAATCAGAGTCTCATCAGCAGTTGGGGTAAGACCCTTAGTTGGAGGAACCGGGGTCGAGTAATGGTAGTTGGAGGAACCGGGGTCGAGTAATGGTAGTTGGAGATGATGCGACCTTCAATCGATCTTCGGGTGGCAGTCGCGTCGAACGTTCGATGTTGGGAATCTCGACGTCGACCTTGGACGTTGGGTAGCGACCGTCGATCTGCACCACAGGTACTCATTAGGGGGTCGGATCTGGATTCCGACCCAAATCCTCTCCGATGCTTAAGTTATTATGGAACTTAAAAAAGAGAGGAAGCTTGGTGCAGCTGACAACGACCCACAGATGTTTGTCTCAAGACTGGCGACGCAAGCTCGAATATAAGAAATGTAAGCTGAGAAAGTAAAGTTCTATATCTTAGACCTTGTACCTTGGAGATGGAACCTCTTTACCTTCGTTCGTCGATCTATTTATAGGTAATTCCCCCTTGATGATGTGTAACCATCTCTCAATGATTGGGGAACGATCTTCTCTGGGATTCGAGTTAACGGCTGCCCATTTGCTCGGTCCCATTAACTCTCCCCTGAATGTCGACGCCAGCCCAACGGTCGAATGACCCATTCGTCTGACTTAGCCGTAACCCGCTAAGAGTGCGGGGGGTATTGGGTCGCGGATGCTAAACGGGTCGGGTATGCGGATATCCAAGTTGGATTTGTACTCATGCACTAACACCATCAAAAGGTGCACGTGCGTCATAGTCTTCTCGATGCTCGTGCATGGATCCAACTGAGGAATCTGACAAAAGGTAAAGGTTGGCGCGTGCTCCTCTGCTTTGGTCGTCTCATTCTTGCCTGTACAAACCTCCAGGAGTTCTGATTGGAAATGGGTCAGGAGTAGGGGTGGCAATTCGGGTCGGCCCGGTCTTATTGGGCCGTGCCGGCCCGGTCCGGTTTTCTTAAAGGACTGGGCCGGCCCGGCCCGATAAGACTTCGGGCCATTCGAAAGAGGCCCGGACACGGTCCGATAAAAATTCGGGCCGCCCGGCCCGGTCCGATAGGGTTGAATGAATTATGTATTGTGACAATATTTTATCATATTTTTAAACACAAACTTGTCTCATATGCTTAAAGATGCATCGAAATGGAGAATGAAAGAAGAGGATTAAGTGGGTTGCATAAGGTGATGTGTCCTACATTGTTTTCATTTATTTGGCAAGATGAAGTAACATGTTTGGTGGTTCTTTGTCTCTTCTCGGAAACTGAGATCGACCCCCATGATCCGAAGACATCAAAGTTGGTGCTGGCGGGAAGTTGATAAAATTTATGATATTTGGACCTTGATCTGATAAAATTCATGACGTTGGACTCAACACCATAAATGAATGCACATTACTGAAATCCGCTTTAGATCAGTGTGTGGTCAAATTGAAGTGGGGCGATCAAATGCTTTTCGTGCCGTCCCGTGCCGCCCATGGGCTGAAAAGCTTGGCCCGGGTCCGGCCCGAAAATGAACGGGCCGGGCTGGTCCGGTCTGATAAGGATTTTGGGCCAAAATTGTTGGCCCAAGCACGGTCTTATCGTGCTGGGCCAGTACCGGGCTATCGTGTCGGGCCGAAAATTGCCACCCCTAGTCAGGAGTCCCTCAATCTCTGCGAACGCCCCATCAAGTTTTCCATTCTTTGCAGGGGTGCAACTTTGGTCGACGTCATCAGCATGATATGTATCGGTGCTATCACTTGCAACTGAGGATGCACACTGTCATGGCCCGTTTTGCCACATATGGTATATTGCACGTGGTTGAGTGCTATGTGAACTATTTGTGTATATTTGCTTGCCTACGTGGATACTATTGTTAGTAGTAGTTGTAGTAGTAGTGATATTCTGAATATTTGGATGATATATATGGATGTGTGTGCATGGTTGTAGGAAGTGTGCACGAGAGTGGTACACATGTAATTAGTGCTAATATGGTGCGTTTGCATTGGAATGTAGTGATGCTCTATTGAGCATATATGTATGGTTATGGGTGTATGTTGGCATGATTGGGGTGACCCTTGAGAGGGGTTAGTGTGAGAAGGGGTTAGAGTTAGTGGCATACTTGTAAATAATTAGAGGTGTGAAGGGTAAATTGGTCTTCTGGCCAAGTGTGTGTAAAGTAATGGTGTGTGTGTATAGTAATGACAAACTTGTAGTTACCTAGAATATGGATGGGTATCTTGGTCATCGTCCTCATGGGATATTCCTTAGATTATTCCTTTCTTAAATGAAAAGGAAAGAATATTCCTTGGAATATTCCTTTCTTAAATGAAAAGGAAAGAATATTCCTTGAAATATTCCATTCTTAAATGAAAAGGAAAGAATATTTCTTAGAATATTCCTTTCTTGGATGGGAAGAAAACTAACCTATTTATACCCCCTTCCTACACTCTTCTCCATCTTCCTCTTTCTCTTCTCCTCATTTTTGTCATCACATCTTCTCCCTCTCATTTCTTCCCATGGGGGCTTCATGAAGTGGATGGAGGGTCTCTAATCTACAATTGCGAGAGGGCTTTTGAACCACCAAGAGGTAAGAATCCAATCCTAGCTCTCATGTTCATTTCATGTAGGAATCCAACCCTAGCTCTCATGTCATTTCATTGCATATTGATTAAAGCTTGCATTTTTATGGGTTTTATGGAAACCTATTGACATGGTGCATTCTTGCTTGAATTAATATTAGATGTTGAGTTGTATGATGCTAAGAATATGTCTCATGATGCTCTTGATTGTTTGGTTTCATTAATTATGTGAAATTGCTCTCATTTGGAATTCCTGGAAGCTTTAATAATCAATTTTCTTTGTATGAAAAATGTGAATCATGCGAATAATGAAGTGAGATGTGAAATTGGCTATACTTTTGTGATAAAAATGGGGGCTTGAGGCCACCCTTAAATTTCGGCCTAGGGTATTGGTGATCCATAGTGCCTTGGTGATATATTAGTGAAGAAAAGTTGTGAAATGAGAATGAAGAGGAAAGTTTTGGAATGAGAACAATTTGTTGTCTTATTAGTTTCATG
Organism: Scilla litardierei; assembly: GCA_030789695.1. Classification (NCBI taxonomy): domain Eukaryota; kingdom Viridiplantae; phylum Streptophyta; class Magnoliopsida; order Asparagales; family Asparagaceae; genus Scilla; species Scilla litardierei. The sequence continues at coordinate 159,464,618 of CM061136.1, forward strand.
AAACATGGGAGTATGATATGTTGTATGTTTATGGGCTCTATGGTTGTATGTGATGGGAGGTAGGAGGGTGGACATGGCATCTCCCAATGCGGTTGTGGTGGTGGTATGTGGTTATGGATATGATGGGCATGGCACGTGAGTGCATGACCCTTTTTGTGATGATGTGAGATTGAGTTATGTTTTCCATGGGGGGTAATGCCATGGGGACCACAAGGCCTATCACATATGAATCTGGGACCTCTAGGCATGCCTCACATTATAATGCCAGATTTCTGCTTATTGACGTTGTAGTTTACTTCTCTTTCTGTAGTACTCACTTTGTTTTGCAGGCCTTCCTTTGCCGCAGGTACGTGTTTCCATTATTTATTTCATTTATGATTTCATATGTGATGTGTTTATATGGTTATTTACATCTCCTTCCATGATACAATATGAGTCAGTTCACAGTTTATTGCATAAATGCATTGCATTCCATTGCACCATGTGAGTCGGGTTTGGATATCCTACTGGGATACGCATTGACGTGCCCTCGTTGACTTTTCAGGTATTGGTTCTTGGATTTAGAGACCCATTAGCTCAGATGGTTGGATTTGAAGATTGTGTGAGTGTGTGAGAGTACTGGGTATATGCTTTTGTACTTGGTGGAATGAGGGTTCTTATTGTATAAGGATGTTGTCTATGGACAGTTTGTATATATAACAGTGTTGAGTTGTTGGTTCTCTTTGTATTTCTGTGATGTTTAGAATGCTACAGGTACTATCCCAGCAGTGCGCAGCGGACCTGCCTGTCTTTTACATTTCCTTTCGTAACACTCGCTCTTCGGGTATCCCGGGGATCGGGGCGTTACACACACGTATCAGAAAAAAGGAAGTTTGGGCAAAGAGATTACCTCCCGTAGCACAAGTGACCGGTGACGTGTTGGGCCAATGACTATCCTCCACTGTAAAAATGGATGCTCCTCTGCCGATCCATGGAAGGATGGTAGAGGTATTCTCTAAGTAGAATGGTCCTTCTATATGCTCACCCATCTATGGCGTGGTACTGTAGACTTCTCCCCCTTAGTGTTGCTCAAGACGCCCATACGATAGAGAGGATGGCTGGGCTATCGGGTTAGGAGGGGTGTAGGTCATAGTGGTGAGAGAAGGAGCGGTGGGTAAGCATTGGTCTACCATAAATTGTTCCATTTTGGATATAAGGCTCCCCTCCACTTTCGGTGGAGGCATGTACGGCAGAGGACTTGGATGGGAGTGGTCTGGATGGTGGTTTTAGGTATGCGGAATAGGTCATGGGGGTTGGTGCAAACCCCGATGGTGCAAAATGTGCAAACACCGATGGCATGACCCGAGAGACCGCAATTCCCACAATACCTTGCAACCTGCGAAGATAGTTTTGTGCTCCCATTTGATCATCATAGTTTATCGAGACACCAAAATTATTTGAGAATGTTCCGTCTGGCATCTACATTGCAGTTCCAAAATTCATCTGTCTATAAAAATAGAAGAGCTAAAGAAAGTTTGTCAGTAAACAACAAGTATTAAACAGGTTAAGGGGGTAAAAATTTTCTTTTATTTCTTTTTTATATGTGTAGTCTAACAAATACACAACCAGATCGATATCAAGCCGATTGCCTCCCCGACAATGGTGTCATTTGCTTGCTTGTGTGCAAAAAATGATAACCGCAAGCATACAGTGTCTGTTGTTGCTCACGGGTCAAACACAGGGAGGCGATGGTATGAGTATCGATTAATTGTATATCTAATTAGCTATGCTAATGGTGACAAAGAAGGAGTAATTACACTACAAATACAAAAAGGAAGAAAGGGGGCGCCAAGAGTTAAGCATCGCCATTATCATGGACTAGACGTGTGTGATGACCTAGCTTCCTGTCCTAGTAGAGTAGAGCCGTCTATGAGGGTTCAATCCTCAATACACGTTCTCACGACGTCTAATCGTGGAAAAGAGAACGAGGGGTAATTGACTCGCCCTAAAAGGTGCTACTCGCAAGTGTACAAAGTCGACAAATAATATACCTGGTGAGTACGGCATAGTATCCACAGAGAGGGAACTACTCTGTAAATTCACACAAAAAGTCAGAGTATGCAAAGGAATGATGAGTGGCGTAATCTCACCCTTTGGGGGTGAATGGTTGTTCGAAAAGGTGAATTATTTAAATACCCTAGAGTTAGGGTAAAGTCCTAAGATTTGGATGCGAGGGAGAGAAAGAGTGTGGGTGTTTAAGATATCAATATGATTACTTGATTGCTTTGATAAATGTTAATTTCGAAGATAACTCAATCACACATCCGTGTCAAGGTATGTGGATCAGAAAATGGATTAATTAAGCACATGTGGGGTGTAGCAAAGGTAATTGCTAAATGTGTTCTTCCCTTAATTAAAGCTCACGAATCAACTCTTACATCCATTTCAAGGTATGTGAGAATGGTGCATATAGGTTGTGTTGCGCATCACACAACCACCGTTCTGCGGCCCCTTTCGGGTAATGCACAATTCAATAAATGGGTGACAACACACTTAACAATTTGGATTATTGGGTAAATTAAACCTCTAAATTATGAGGTATTTTTGAACAAGACATTTGTACACGTACACAGAAATAAATTGCCTCGAGGGCATACCCATCACTCAACAGAAAATACGCCTAACAATTCATGTATCATATTACCACTTACATCGCAAAAGTTATGATTATTATATAATATCGATCCACACTCCGTTGCTAAAATGCAAACGTAGAGATTGGCTAATGTGGATCGAGGCAATAAAAGCAATGTTGGACTCGCTTATGAAACATGAAGTGTTCTGACCTAAAATCCAGACACCAAAAGGTGTCAAAACTGTGGGCATAATGAGTATTGTACAAATAATATAAACATGAAATCGTATGCTATAAGGCACAACCTATAGCTCAAGGATTTTTCGCTAAAACTGGGGAATAAACAATTAAGACGAGCTTGATCACTCACTTATATAAATGATGCATCAGACTCCCTAGTTATAAATTGAGAATACCTTACGATTTGACAAAGGAAATTTTGGATATGCTAGCTGCTGTTAATGCCAAAATTGGCATCAACGGTTAATTGGGCTGAAGATGGCCCCTTTTGTTGGGATGGAGCCTCGTCATCTGTTGAAGTGGGACCCGAGAATGAGTGTCTTCGGATCGAGGGGACTAGGATTGGACTCCATGGATGGATGTTGACCTAGCTTCGCGGTATCTCCGTAATCATGCAACATGAGAAGATCGTTAGGGGATCGGGGTTGAGGCCCAACCGATCCCCTTCCGACGCTCAAGTTAGCTTCTCATAGATAAAAAGTATTGAGCTACATCAAAGAGAAGAACTTAGAGAAGAAGATGAAAAGTGTATCTTATTGTATCATGCTTAGCCTTTGTTGGAGATCTCATCTTGTAGATCTGACCCCCCCTCCTCCATTGATCTTTTTGGAGTATTTATCTCCTCTTTCCTGGTTTGTAACTTCCCCCTCATGAAGTGGTCTCCCCTTTGTAATCTCCCTCATTAATCCCCCTTTATAATAGCCATTCATTGCCCATTTAAGGCTATTCAACTGGTCTATCAAGAGGATCTCTTATCATGGTGGAAGGTGGGGGTTTGAATTATTCCACCAAGTATAATGGGCCAAGTGGCCAATGAGTTGGCAATTTGGCACGGTAAAGGTTTACCCTCCTTGGTGGCCTCGAGGCTATTGGACCGAGGCGTACCATTTTTATTGGGCCTTGCTCATTAAGTAGAATTCATCAATTCATTTCATGGACCGGACCCATGACGAAATTGGTATCAACAGCTGCTATTGGATGTTGTGACAACATACATCTATGTATATCTTAATAAAGATACATTTTCCCTTTCCTTAAATTCTTGAATAGACTTCGGAGCGTCTATTCTATTAAAGAAATAATAAAATATTGTACAACCAAGTAAATCCCTTGACAAAGTAAGGATTCCTATTAAAGGTTGTCTTTGTATCTTTATAAAGAGTAAAGAACATGATTTGAGATCATAGTTGTAAACAACATAAATCTCATTGAATCTTTTGAAGAAAAAACCGAAATATCTGTTCTAGCCTGACTATAAAAAATGGTATGAAAGATCTAGACAAAATAAAGATATGTCATGGCTCACAGATTTATCTAAAAGATAAAATCCTGTTACATTAAACTGTTACATTACACTTTTTACACCAAGAGTGTGTTGAGAAATTAACACAAGGACTATTGTCATCCACTAAGTACACCTATGATAGTTCACTAGATGTATATAAAGACCACTTCTGTCAGCTGGAAAGGGGGGATATTCTAGGTCCTGAAGTCCCTTATTTAAATGCAATTTGAGCACTTCTCATCTGGCTAACTGCATGCGTCTCGATATAGCATTTGTAGTAAATTCACTAGCCAGATACAGTGTATCACCCATAAAGCACCACTGGACCAGAGCTAAGCATCTTTTGTGCTACCTCTAAGGGTCAATAAATTTGGGCATATACTATAAAGAATTATCCTGCATGCTTATGCAGATGAATGTTACAGGTCCGACCCATATAACGAGAAGTCACAAACTGGGTAACTACGGTGGGAAGACCATATACTGTAAATTTGCATAACAAACTTTGAACACTTCATCATCCTATCCTTTCGAGACCCTCACCATCCAAGAAGCAAACTGGGAGAGTCAACAGTTGCGCTCAATGGTACATCACGTCCCTGTGACAACTGGGTCAAAGACTGGTGATTTGAAGCTAACCACATAGTCTAAAGACCATGCCACATGCTTACCCCAACTTTGAGAAGACCGCATCAGAGGTGACAAGACAAAGCACACCTCTCCAGGGCTCTTTTTGATCCAGCAGCTGCCTAATAATGGTGATATCTGTAATTTGTACATATTTTTTGGAATGTTATAAATTGGATTGATGAAACCCGCATAAGAGATCTAAAAGCCTAAGGACTTGCACAGATCAGGGAGAGATAAAGGAGAACTGTATTCTTCCCACAGGGGTTTTCATAGCCATAAGTTTTAACGAGGCAAATCCCATTAACTCAGGATCTTGAAGTATCCACCCCTTGCGATACTCATATGATGCTCAGAATCTCGAAGTACTCATAAGCAGAGTTCACACTTATGGCGGGATAAAGGGGAGTGTTATGAATGGCCCATATAGAAGCCCATGTAGGTCTTATTAGGAGTTGGTATCCTACATAAACAATGTATCCTACCATTGTATAAACTCTTCCTATCACCTATAAATTAAGGCCTGGGGTCTCCCCCAAAAAGCACTTCACAATAGAAGTTTTATATCATTTTCAAGCATTTGACCACAACAATGCTTATTACATGTATATTCTACGGTTCAACTATAAGATTATAATGCTGTTTTGTTGTAGCTTAATTCAAGTAATGAAAGATAGAATCTGTTGACAAATGGACTATTCTGACCGGGCCCGGAAGAGCAAAGTCAACTATGACTGGTCAACCGGATTACTGCGACCTTGGGGCCTCGGCCCGAGGATCTCACGGACGGGCCGCGATTCTCCACCCATGACGAAGGCCCACTTCCTCAGTGGAGGAAATCGAGGCCCAAATCAAGGAAGCATCCGCCAAATATGGCAACCGTCCAAGGCCATCACTCTCTGGCCATCATGGCTCGGCTTAATGACTCAGCTTAATGGCCCGACTTAAATGGCCTTCACTCTCCAGCTATCAAGGCCCGCCAAATATGGCAACCGCCCGAGTCCATCACTCCAGCCATCATGGCCACCTTTAGGACATTCATCTTCTCATCAAGATGTGCGCAATTAGTGGAGGTCAAAACTTCCCGCATTTGCACGTCCCCATGAATGATGGCCATGATGTCACATCGTGGCGCATTATGAAGTCGAGTCACCTATATGAGGGGAGGATGGTCATCATCGCCAATGGGGGCTTCACGATCGAAAACGGAGGTATCACCAACTCCATCTTACACCTTCTTCCACCTTTACATATTTCTCCTCCATAGCTCGGCTCGAGGATGGGGGCTCGGTCACTCCGTGAACCGAGCCCGATCCCACCGAGCATCCCTCAGACAAGATCTGACTTTGGCATCGGAGGGGATTTGGTCGGAACCAAGGTCCGACCCCCCTGACGAGCTCTTTCGTCCATTTAGGTCCAGGAGATCCCGCGGCGCCGAGGCTACCCCTCAGCGTCATCACAGCCGGAGCCGAGCGCCCTCGTCCCCGAGCCCGTTCGTCTCCACCACCAGAAGATAGTCGCTCTGTCGAGGCCACCCCTCGATGCCAGGAGAGACCGAGGCCGAGCGCATCCATCCGAGCCGAGGCTTCACCTCAGCTCCACGCCGGCCGCGCATCAAGCGAGACGACCGAGGCTACCCCTCATCGTCCGACCGACCGAGGCCGAGCGCACCCATCCGAGCGGAGGCTTCTCCTCGTTGCCCGACCGTCCGAGGCCGAGCGCCTCACACCGGGCCGAGGCTTCCCCTCAGCCCCCAGAGGCCGAGGATCCAGACCCGGCCCCGCCGACGTGCTCTGCGTTGACTACATCTCCGATTCGCGTCGTGTCTATACGCGCTCGACGCACCCAAGGGACCCTAATCGGCCCCTTGACCGCGTTGACCGGGTAGTCCACGGTCAACGATATTGTAGTGAGAAAACACTCTGAAACATCTGGCGCCGTCTGTGGGAACGAGTCAACACCTACGTCATTAACCACACCAACTGTTACTCGTTCCGTTAATCAAGATCCCTCTACACGTACAAAGGTGGGAACTCTCTAATCAAGCTTCCCGAGAGAGGTGCAAAGGTCAGGACAAAAGGAGGCTACAAGGCTGGTGGATTTCTACCAGATCCATCGAGATCAGTCTCACCTCGATGGCGACTCCCAAGGTCATTCCCTTGCTCGCCTCTCTCCTCATCACCGTCATCAGATCTGTGTCTGCCGAGATCTGGACGATGGACACCCACTGGCCTTGCTGAGTCGGATGAGCCTTCTTAAGAGAAGCTGAGGATTGATCCTTTGGTCGAGGTTCCATCTAAGGAAACAGCTTCGTCCGGAGGAGGATCTAAGCGTCGTTCTATGGATGGCGAGGCATCCAGAGCTCTGATGGACCCAGATCGAGGCGCGAGCTCTGACCGACGCCGAGCTCCGAAGGACCCAGACCGAGGCGCGAGCTCCGATCGACCCCGAGCTCCGATGGACCCAGATTGAGGCGTGAGCTTCGATCGACCCCAGTCGAACCCCGGTCACCAGAGGAGGATATGAGCATCAGACGGCGAGGCATCCCAAGCGGCGTCGATCCACATCCGACCTATCCTCGAGGATTTCAACGTCTAACCCCCATCTCCGATCTGAGCTCCGAGCCTCCATTCGACCCCAGCGCCAAACTCACCGACCTCCAAAGCTCGCCGTCGCCTCGCATCGAGGCACGTCAACTTCTGGATCTCTCCAGCATCGTCAATCAGAGGACCACCGACACTCGAGCAAAGACCTCCAACCCGGATACACAGAGTCACTCATCGGTGACCTTCGATGCATCGACTGATCCGAAGCTCGAACGAATGCCGATGGCCCCGATCCGAGATCCGCAGAGCTCGATCGAAGTTAATCGGACCTTCATCAACTCGAACTGGGTTGCACCGACTCCGATGACAACGAACCAAGCTCGAACAAACACCGATGATGTCGATTCACGCTCCACAAGCTTCGACAGCCTCGATCCAAGATGGCGATCCGATTCTTCTTCGCAACAAGCCATACGACCCAACATCTTCAGGCATCAGCACGTCAACAGACGGTCCGGTGGACGGTCTGAGATTGACCTGGTCATTGGCGGAACAAAGTTCATCCGATCTTCTCAGATGGGGGGAACCAAACGTCAACAGATGATCCCTCATCGGGAGACTTCGAGCCACCAAATGGACGGGGGAGCTGTTTCGTGCAAACAGGCTGTTCGATTTCAAGAGGTTACCCCCCCTTCGGTCGCCTGAATGCAGGTTCATCATCACAACCTCGAGGGCCACATTGTTCGCCATCTCTCCGACTCCGATCAAAGATACGGTGATTAGAAACCCCGATTGGGGGTGGATCGATGTCTCTTGTCACTCGTCAAGCTCGTCAAGTTTGGATCCATCTACACCATGTCGGATCCGGGTCAGTACACCCTCCTGTTCGCCAACTACCTCCCCGGTTGAAAGTCTCCATGGCGGTCCGGTCGGCGATATACAACCTCGAGCCCAGGACCAACGGGTGGATCCACCCCTCCGTCGGCCCTACCGTTCTCCCCACCGTCTTCTTCCTCATCTCCCCAGCCTGCTGTGCGCTCGTCACGATCTGGGTCTTGGTCCTGATCAAGAAACGCAGGACGGTGGTCAGGATCCACTACTTTAGGCTCGCAATCGTGACTCTCAAGGCGGTGGATATTTTGTGCGGGGCCGAGGACAAGTCATACATCGAGAGGACCGGGAGCGCCCATGGCCGTACTTGCAGGATAAGGAGAAGAAGGCACTGATGGTGGTGATCCCGCTTCAGATCATCGCGAATATCACCCGGGTGGTGATCGACGAGTCTGGGCATTATGCGAGAGATTGGGTCACTTTGAAGCAGGTTTTCATCGAACAAGCACCCGTCGACCCTCTAAACTGGTCTCTAGCATCATTACAACCGAGCAGATCAAATGTTCGACTGAACGGAGCTCACCATCCGAGCCTCAAGTCGACTTTCCAAGCATTCCAAGTTTGATCTGAACGTTGGAAGGCTGTCGACAAATCTCCCTTTGAGATTGGGATTTCGCCATAGACACTGGCTCCACCGTGCTAAACAACGAACTCTGTTCGAAGGGGTGATCTTCTCCGAGTCTCGTGCGAGCTTGATCCAAGCTCCGACCATTCCGAGCTTCATCGAAGCTTGATGACTCGGACACCGGGGCCGTCGACCCTCACTTGAAGCTCGTCGACCCAGATGCAAGGCCCAACGACCCGCGCAAGCGTCGGGCTTAGCCCTGGCTCGGCCTTCATCGGTGGCCCTACCACCATCTCTGGCCATTGTCTCGACGTCCGTCATACCAACACCGTGCTGTCATCGCCAAACATATGGGCTGAGCTCCCATCACTGTGTCGCCCCTGTCGAGCTACCTTGGTCGTACCGTCAAACAGACAAAAGCGGGAGTCGGAGAGAGAGCAGGAGCTAGAGCAGTAGCAAGGATCCAGACAAAAGCCGGAGTTAGAGCTAGAGCTGAAGTTGGAAATGGAACTGGAGCTGTGTCTAGACGAGGCCGACCCGTCCAAGAGGAGGTCGACCACACCAGTTCAACCGACCCAGGAGGAGGCCAGCCGGACAAGTCCGACCGCCTTGCCAAGCATCTGGGCCTCAACGCCAACCTGCCATGCCGAGATCTCTTCACAAATCGGGCCGAAGCACCACCATCGGAGTTCGAGCATCCAGACCGCTCCTCTGACCGGGCTGCTGGGTCCCCCTTGCTGAAGTGCTCCTGCATCCACCCGAGCGGGACGAAGTAGTGGCAGAGCGCCACCATGGAATCTTTGAAAGTATTCACAAGGTCCTCACTTCTTCGTCGGCCATAAGTCGAGGGGCGACTCCCCTCGCCATCGAACGAATCTCCTTCGTCGGCCGTAAGTCGAGGGGCAACTCCCCTCGCCACCGAACGAACCTCCTTCGTCGGTCGTAAGACGAGGGGCAACTCCCCTCGCCACCGAACGAACCTCCTTCATCGGCCGTAAGTCGAGGGGCAACTCCCCTCGCCACCGAACGAACCTCCTTCGTCGGCCGTAAGTCGAGGGGCAACTCCCCTCGCCACCGAACGAACCTCCTTCGTCGGCCGTAAGACGAGGGGCAACTCCCCTCGCCACCGAACGAACCTCCTTCGTCGGCTGTAAGTCGAGGGGCAACTCCCCACGCCACCGAACGAACCTCCTTCGTCGGCCGTAAGCCGAGGGGAAGCTCCCCTCGCCACCGAACGAATCTCCTTCGTCGGCCGTAAGCTGAGGGGTAGCTCCCCTCGCCACCGAACGAATCTCCTTCGTCGACCGTAAGCCGAGGGGCAGCTCCCCTCGCCACCGAACGAGTCTCAAACTGACGATCTATCGTCCCCAGCCAACTTCGCAAGACTGACCAAAGTTTTTGCAGCTTCTTCCCCATTATACAACATCTCCCGACCTCCACCTCAACAATGGTAGAGCTCAGAAGATGGGGGCTGTTGACAAATGGACTATTCTGACCGGGCCCGGAAGAGCAAAGTCAACTATGACTGGTCAACCGGATTACTGCGACCTTGGGGCCTCGGCCCGAGGATCTCACGGATGGGCCGCGATTCTCCACCCATGACGAAGGCCCACTTCCTCAGTGGAGGAAATCGAGGCCCAAATCAAGGAAGCATTCGCCAAATATGGCAACCGTCCAAGGCCATCACTCTCTGGCCATCATGGCTCGGCTTAATGACTCAGCTTAATGGCCCGACTTAAATGGCCTTCACTCTCCAGCTATCAAGGCCCGCCAAATATGGCAACCGCCCGAGTCCATCACTCCAGCCATCATGGCCACCTTTAGGACATTCATCTTCTCATCAAGATGGGCGCAATTAGTGGAGGTCAAAACTTCCCGCATTTGCACGTCCCCATGAATGATGGCCATGATGTCACATCGTGGCGCATTATGAGGTCGAGTCACCTATATGAGGGGAGGATGGTCATCATCGCCAATGGGGGCTTCACGATCGACAACGGAGGTATCACCAACTCCATCTTACACCTTCTTCCGCCTTTACATATTTCTCCTCCATAGCTCGGCTCGAGGATGGGGGCTCGGTCACTCCGTGAACCGAGCCCGATCCCACCGAGCATCCCTCAGACAAGATCTGACTTTGGCATCGGAGGGGATTTGGTCGGAACCAAGGTCCGACCCCCCTGACGAGCTCTTTTGTCCATTTAGGTCCAGGAGATCCCGCGGCGCCGAGGCTACCCCTCAGCGTCATCACAGCCGGAGCCGAGCGCCCTCGTCCCCGAGCCCGTTCGTCTCCACCACCTGAAGATAGTCGCTCTATCGAGGCCACCCCTCGACGCCAGGAGAGACCGAGGCCGAGCGCATCCATCCGAGCCGAGGCTTCACCTCAGCTCCACGCCGGCCGCGCATCAAGCGAGACGACCGAGGCTACCCCTCGTCGTCCGACCGACCGAGGCCGAGCGCACCCATCCGAGTGGAGGCTTCTCCTCGTCGCCCGACCGTCCGAGGCTGAGCGCCTCACACCGGGCCGAGGCTTCCCCTCAGCCCCCAGAGGCCGAGGATCCAGACCCGGCCCCGCCGACGTGCTCTACGTCGACTACATCTCCGATTCGCGTCGTGTCTATACGCGCTCGACGCACCCAAGGGACCCTAATCGGCCCCTTGACCGCGTTGACCGGACAGTCCACGGTCAACGATAGTGTAGTGAGAAAACACTCTGAAACAGAATCAAACAATGATAATTTTTGCATTGTATTTTTCATACATGAACTATTAACAACTATAAGTTTTGAGCAAAAGTGATTGATCTAAAAAGGTATTTTGTGAACTAAAAATTGCGGACCCCATGAATATTTTAGGAATTATCAAAATAGATCTCTCTCTTTACAATAGCATATATGACATAATCAAGATCATCCACATCCTCCAAAAGATTGTTTCCTTAAGAAAACAAAAAACAAAGAGAAAGAATCGAGTTGGTCAACTATTCTAGTGGTCAGCCTAGCTTGGTGGTCAAGCAAGCAATGTGGTAAGACTTCTTGGAAGAGTTTAACTATGTGTTGGAGTACAAGCTAGCCCAAGCAAATCTGGTGGCATATGCATTAAGTCGAAAGACAGAACTCACAGTTATGGTGATCCAGCCACAAAGTTCTTTGCTTAATTGGATACAGAATGGCCTAATGCAAATCTGACATCAAAGTCACTAGTCGAAAATGCCAACGAGATCGAAGATTTTGGCTTAAGGACATCTTACTCTACGCTAAGGGAAGACGCGCGTGTGTAAGTGACACAGTTTCGGGAACTTACAATGGGAAGTTCTAAAAGAATGACACGACTCTCCATAGGTGGGTCATTCGAGAGTGCATTGGACATTGGAATTTTTTGGGGATGTTTACTATTGGCCTCGTATGTGGTATGATATTGAGGCCTACGTGAAGACTCGTCTTATATGCAAATAAGACAAGATAGAGCAAAGAGCACCGCCGGGCTACTCGACTCGTTACCAATTCATTAGAGATAGTGTGAGAGCATTTTCATGGATTTCATCATGAGATTGCTCAAGTTTGAAGGGTGCAACATCATCATGGTGGCGGTCGACATATATTTCAAGTATGAGATCTTCATTCAAACAACAGCAAAGTGTCTGGCAGAGTTAACCGTCTCATCATTCCTAAAGCAAGTGGTAAAGTATTGGGGACAACCGAAGACTATCGTAAACTATTAACAATTGTAAGTTTTGAACAAAGTGACTGATATAAAAAGGTATTTTGAGAACTAAAAATTGCGGACCCCATGGATATTTTGGGAATTATCAAAAATAGATCTCTCTCTTTACAATAGCATATATGACATAATCAAGATCATCTACATCCTCCAAAAGATTGTTTCCTTAAAAAACTAAAAACAAAGAGAAAGAATCGGGTTGGTCAACTATTCTAGTGGTTAGCCTGGCTTGGTGGTCAAGCTAGCAATGTGGTAAGACTTCTTGGAAGAGTTTGACTATGTGTTGGAGTACAAGCCAGGCTAAGCAAATCTGGTGGCAGATGCATTAAGTCGAAAGACAGAACTCACAGTTATGGTGAACCGGCCACAAAGTTCTTTGCTCAATTGGATAAAGAATGGCCTAATGGAAGATCAGACAGCAAAGTCACTAGTCGAATATGCCAACGAGGGAAAGACTCGAAGATTTTGGCTTGAGGATATCTTACTCTACGCCAAGGGAAGACGTGTGTAAGTGCCACAATTCAGGAACCTACGATGGGAAGTTCTAAAAGAATGCCATGACTCTCCATGTGCAGGTCATCTGGGAGTGCATCGGACATTGGCACTACTCAGGGATGTTTACTATTGGTCTCGTATGTGGGATAATATTGAGGCCTATGTGAAGACTTGTTTTGTATGCCAACCGACGGGACTACTCGACGCATTACCAACTCCTGAGAGACCGTGGGAGAGCATTTTCATGGATTTCATCCTAGGATTGCTCAAGTCCGAAGGGTATACAATCATCTTAATGGTGGTCGACTGATTCTTCAAGTAGGAGATCTTCATTCAAACACCATCAAAGTGTCTGGCAGAGGTAGCAGCCACATCATTCCTAAAGCATGTGGTAAAGTATTGGAGGCTAACGAAGACTATCGTGAGCGACATGGATGCTCGCTTCACGGAGAGATTTTGGTCGGAGCTCTTTAGATTGCTGGGATTTAACTTGAGCTTCTCTACCAACTTCTACCCTTAGACGGATGGCCAGATAGAGAGAGTGAACAAGCTAGGTATACTTGAGGAACTACACGAGTCCCAACCAGCAAGATTAGCCAAAATTGCTAGACGTGACTTAGTTTTCGTACAACCTCCATAGGACTGAGTCGACTGAGAAGAGTTCATTCGAGATCGTGGCGGGACAACAACCACTCACTCCAAATGTCATTGCTATGGGCTATAAGGGGAGTAGTCCACCGGCCTACAAATTTTCTAAGGGGTGGCCAGAGCAGAATGAGGTGGCATGGTCATGTCTTAGCAAGGCTGCAAAACTGATGAAGAAGTGGGCTGACAAGAAAAGAAGACACGATGAGTACCAAGTTTGGGACTTGGTCCTTGTCAGGCTTTTGAAGCTAGATCTTCACAAAGGACTACACAAAAGCTTGATAAGGAGGTCTGACGGCCCATTCCCGATTGTGAAGAAAGTGGAGAATGTTGCTTACAAGATAGAACTTCCTCCAATGATCAAGTATCATCCATTCTTCCATGTGAGTATGTTGAAGCCGTACCATGGAGATCCGGGGGACTTAAGCCAAGTGAAGTCTTCTTGCGCACCAGCAGGAATACAGATGGAATTTGACAAAGAGCCCGGGGAGATCATAGTAGACAGGGTGGTTCTTGAGGCTAATAACCATACACAACCGGAATACTTCGTCAAGTGGAAGGGATTGCCGGAAAGTAAGAGAAGCTGGGAACCTGCAAAGGCTCTATGGTTGTTCGAGGACTTGGTGGAGGAATTTTGCAAGGAGAAGGCCAAGCCATGAGGGCATCGTCAAGACAGGTGTGGGAAAATGTCACGGTCTCCGTGTCATCGCCTAGTTAGTGCTTACTTGGCACGTGAGTTGGCATTCTCTATAGAGTTCTAAGTGTACTCTTGTAAATATTGTATCTAGAAGGTTCTTGTGTATTCATGAGAATTCTTTAAAGAGTGAACTTTATGTGTAATAACGGAGAAGGTTGCAAAGACTCTTCCTAAGCTATTGGAACATTAATTAAAGACTCAAGAAGCCTATTCTTCATTATCCATTGTAAGGGGGGCCTCACTTATAAAAATGAGGCAAGGGGAGGTCAGTTGTAAGCAACATGATTTGCAAGCAATATTAGTTCTCAACTTCCAAGTTCTATTGTCTTCTCGAGTGTCTTGTGAGAGTGTGAGAATTCGAGAATTGTCTGGCTTAGCCATTCTAAGTGAAAGAAGAATGAGCCAAGTGCCGCGCAGGATTGGAGAAGTCAAATAGCTAAACAATCCCACTTGAGGCACAATGGAGGGAGGGGGTAAAACAAGGAAAAGTTTGAATGGCAAACTTGTAAATAAATAAATGGGATGAACAATTTGGTATGCGTGTATAGCAACCCCCATAATGTTCCCCGAATCCAATGGTCAGGCTTCATACAACAATCACATTTCTCATCATGCAAGTTTGGTCCCTGCAACGGTGCGACGTGCAATTAAACCACCTCGTGCACTCCGAGTCTTTCACCTGCACAACCTGATGTAGCCGGTCATTACAGTTTCCCTTTTGTATTCACTCCCTCCTGTAATTAATACGACTGGCCGGAAAAATTTGCAGGCGGCCAAAAATAATGCCCAGACGTTACGCTAAAACTTTGGCCTTTTTTTGGGACGTCATTAAATACTGCCAGCCAATAATGCAGGGCTAATTTAAGTGAGAATCTACTTATTAAGGAAACTGCCTAAATTATGCAAAGATGCCTTTTTAGCTCAGCCTCTTTGGCCCTATGGGACCACTACACCGGGGATACCCGGTAATTTTTCTCATCTCTTTGTTACCGGTCCCGAGGTTGTCACAGGAACTGTAAATAGAATCCGATAACCCGATAACCCGAAATTAGAATGATCCCCTGCACAAGTATCGGGTTCATGTATGGATCTTGCGTGGATCCGATTTGAGTCAGACCCGTTTACAACCTTGGGTTAAAGCCTCTCATCATTCCACCGCTATATATAGAGCTGTGTGCATTCTCGTGTTCTCAGCAGACACTTGAGATATCAGCCCAGTTCTTTTCTTTTGTTTTGTTTTATTTATTTTTAATTATTGCCATTTTATTGTATCTGATGATCTTTTCGTTGGAATCTGTTCTTGTTCAAATTTCTCCTTTTGAGAGTTTCGTTTTTTTATGATTCGTTTTTTAATCAACGGAATGAATTATCAAAACTGCAATGATTTTCTTGTTTTAAGTTAATTATACAGTATAATTTGTTGAGGAATATACAAACCAATGGCAACTTGGAAATTAATTTGGGAAGCATGCAGGGAGGGAGAGGAGAGAGGAAGGAGACCTGAAACAAGGAACCGAGGATGACAGAAGAGAGAGAGCACAGCCCGACATTGGCGAAACAAAGGAGAGAGCTAGCTCGCCATTGCCGGGACTGTGCTCTCTGCTCTCTCTGTCATATATTAACCCACCATTTTAGGTTTCCTTTGATCTCCTCGCCCCAAACCCTAGATTTCTTTTTTTTTGATATGCTTACCGATTTGTTTAAATTTTTGATAATCATTTTTGCTAAATGAATTCTATACATCTAGCTGTACTTTCAGTATATGCATTCACAGTTCTCATGAATGGTATCAATTGACAGCGTATCCATCGAAAACTCGAAGAGAATGATGAACATGCAAGCTGCAGATGATGCTTCAGCCAACATTCAGTGCCGTCTTGCGAGAGGAACGTGCGATGGCTTCTTTGAGTTCAAATTTGGTTGATAACAATGTACACTTCATAGTTTGCTATGCTGCTATCATCAAGATATAATTAAACTGTACATTTTCTGCTCCCTCTATGAGTAACCTCTTTCATAAAAAGTAGTTGTTTTCCAATACAAAGTTCAAGAAGGAACATCTCAAGCACCCCGTTTGAATTATAAAATATGATGAACTAAAAAATTTCATCCTTTTAAACTCACAAATACAATACAATGAGTGTGCTTCCTTACTCCAATGAACGCGAAAAAAGGACATTGGAGTACAAAGATTCCAACTTTACACTGTCAATGTTTTTTGATAACAATACAACATTCAAAATATAATAAACTGGTGTTAACATGATTTATTCAAGACTTTGAACCGTCAATGAAATTAGTCATGTGCTTCCCATGTTGGGGATAAATCTGGATTCTTTGGCGAAAGCCATCATCGAAGATAAGCAAGAATATTCATGTTAAACCATTGAGAAAATACTGAAAAATAATGCAGAAGCATATCTGAATCCATGATGATTAATTCCTTTTGGTGTGTGTGGTTGGCCTTTCAGATCAACACTGATCTAATAAAATTCTTTAGGTATCTGTCGAGGGATATCAGAATAGAATATAGAAAATTTGTTTGTGTGATTTGGGGACCATCATCACTATATATAAACAACAATCATGTCATCATTGAGATTCTTATTTTAAACCATCATAAAATAGAAATACCCATTCAATCTCTATACATTAAATGGCCACACCCTATTAGATTTATTAAAACACAAATACCCAAAACCTTGCACTACGAGAAAATAGCTCTTTACTGACGACACCGTTACTGACAGCTAGCTTTGACGTCAGTAAATGTCAAATTTTACATTGTTTTACTGACGATAACTGATAGCCGTCAGCGATAATGTACAGTTACTGACGGCTATTTCTGCAGTCAGTGGAAGCCGACATTCACCAACGGAGCTGTCAGAGACATCAGTCAATGACTAATGGTCCGTCAGTGAAATGCTGACAATACAGCAGATGCAGATTCACTGACGGACTATACTTTCGTCAACGCTATCTGGTCTTTACTGACTGGCATATCCGTCAGGGAGAATTTATTTTTCTGATAATATTATTAATAAGGTGAATTACTTTCACTGACGTCTACCGTCAATATTATCCCCATTTCCGCTGACGGGATATTTCCATCAGTAATTCTTGAGATATTTTTGCTTATTTCACTGAAGGGGCCGTCAATAAATCATCGGGTGTTCGTGCCATTTTTGTACTAGGTGTGTAACCATCCCTGACGAGAACTTAAACCGTCAGTGGTTATTGATTTCAATGACAGAGCCGTCAGTGAAACCCTACATAAAAAAGCACCGTGATCGAGGCGGTTCAACTACCCCAACTTTCACCGACGGTCCATCAGTGAAAAACCCAAGATTTTACTGTTTCACTGACGGTTCCGTCAGTGTAACCCATCACTAAACATCATCATAATTGAGGAGACACACACTATCCATGCATTCACTGACGGTTCCTTCAGTAATATGCTGCCCATTACTGAGGATTCAGTAATACCCCAATAAATCCCTAAATTTCTCTTTCATTCCAACGCTCTCTCATTTCATACCCTTTCGTCTTTCCCTACTCTCGTCATCAATTATGATCGTTCGTCTTCCCCTTCGCTCAATCATCGCTCGTTTGTCTTCTCCTTCGCTCGATCGTCGCTCGTTCGTCTTCCCCTTCGCTCGATCGTCCCTCGATCGTCACTCGTTCGTCTTCCCCTTCGCTCGATCGTCACTCGTTCGTCTTCCCCTTTGCTCGGTCCTCGCTCATTCATCTTCCTCTTGCCGTCGATCAGCTTGTAAGGTAAGCTATATTTCCCCTGACTGCTCGGTGATGGAAATTACATTGCATGCACGAACTCGATTTCTTTGCAATAAACATGCTCGTTTCCTTGTCTACTTGGTGCTTTCAACATCTCTATGTACGGTACTGTAATTTCTTAACTAATATGTGGAATGATGTGTCATTTTAGAGTATTTTTATGCTTTATGATGGTTGCTGCCCAAAGCAATTGACTTGGCTATAAGTGGTGTGGTTTGCGTGTGGTGTGATCTGTATGTGGTTTGTGTGGGTGGTCGGTGTGTGTGGTTTGAGTGTGTGTGGTCTCTGTGCATGTGTGGTCGGTGTGTGTGATTTGTGCGTATGTGTGGTTTGTGTGTGTGGTCTGTGTGAGTTTGGTTTGTGTGAGTGGTCTCTTTGTGTGTGGTCTTTGTGAGTGTGGTTTGTGTGAGTGTCTCTTTGTGGGCTGTGGGCTGTGGGCTCTCTCTCTCTCTCTCTCTCTCTCTCTCTCTCTCTCTCTCTCTCTCTCTCTCTCTCTCTCTCTCTGTGTGTGTGTGTGTGTGTGTGTGTGTGTGTGTGTGTGGTCTCTTTGTGGGCTGTGTGTGTAAGTTGTCTCTTTATGGGCTGTGTGTGGTCTAGGTGCGTGTGGTTTGTGCATGTGCTCTGTGTGTGTTGGTATGGGTATGTATGTGTGTGGTCAGTGTGTGAGGCTTGTGAGTGGTCTCTTTGTGTATGGTCTGTAAGGATCGCCTTACCCTTGCAATACTAACAACAACATACTAGAGGGGGTGAATAGTGTAATGGCACAAATTGTGTATTTAAAAATTAAACTTGCAAATGCAGAATTATAAATGCAACAGGAATTTAAATACCACAAAAATCCAAACGCAAACACAAGATGTTACCCTGGTTCCCCAAACTTGGGTATGTCCAGCCACACCAATATCCATTATAATTCTCACACAGAGAAGTGAATACAATCTCACACAGAGATACCTCACACAAAGGATTTGGATTCTCACACAGAGAAATCATTACTCTCATACAGAGAGACCTCACATAGAGGTTTAGGATTCCCACAAAGAGATATCCTTGCTTTCACACAGAAAGACTTAAACTCTCACACAGAGAGATCTCAACCAACCCTCACACAGAAGGTTATACTCTCACACAGAGAGTAACTAGCTCTCACACAGAAAGTTAGGGTTTCAATGAAATAACAAAGTAAAACAAATACTCTTACATATGCCTTGAGATGAACTTACTCATTAATGAATGCAAGGCATGGAAAAGGATCTCCAAGTGATGATATTAGCTTGAAATCACTTAGATGATTTCCCTTGAGCTTGACTTCAATGCATGAAGGAGAGAATGAGCTCTAAGAGGGAAATGAGAGAGTTTGAGAGTTGCTTAATTAAACTCTAATGATTTTCAATAGCATTAAGAAGTTTCAATGAACTCAGCCCTCTCATATATAAAAGAACCCTATATGAGCTCTCAAAATCCAAGAAAACAGCCAAAAACAAAAAGCTGCAACGGCTAGATTTTCGGCTGAAACCTCACAGACAGTCTACTGATGAACAAATGACAGTCGACTGTTCAACGGCTAGAAAAATCCCAAATGCTATAATCTGGGCTAGGACAATCGAATGTAGAAGACTACACAGTCGATTGTAAAACAGACAGTCAACTGTATATCCTTCATCAGGCGACTGCTGCAGGGGATGGAGAAAAACAGAGAGTTGCAACTTACTCCCAGTATGCATACATGCGATTGATGAACAATGTACAATCGACTATAAAATAGACAGGCGACTGTATATCCTTCATCAGTCGACTGCTGCAGGAGATGGAAATAAACAGAGAGTTTCAACTTTCGCACTTACGCCTTTCAGACGACTGTTGATCATTTCACAGGCGACTGTAAATATACAGGCGACTGTAAATACTTCATCAGTCGACTGATGCGAAAAGCTCAAGTAGAGTCAATAAAAGGTAGACTTGAGCAGTGCACCACAGTCGACTGTAGAAAGCTCGACATGCGACTGGAATCACCCAGTCGACTGTAAAACCTTCAGCAGGCGACTGTTGGAGAGCCAAAGACTCCAAATGAGTCTTTGGGCAAGATGAGCCTATTGGCTTGGATTCTATGATAATCCTAAGGCTCACTAAGATGGTTAAATACATATGCATGAATGAGTAGACCATCTAGCAAGGCATTACATTAAACCCAGACTCAAAAAAAAAGGAGAAAATCAATAAATGAAATATTACATAGCCCTCGCATTGACTTTGATCGAGTCCTTCTCCGCCTTAGTTCTAGAAGCCGCGGGTGAAGTAGGCTCCTCAAATGACAACTCTATGATGTCCCATAGGTCTTGACCCTTCATGTAGATCATCATCATGATCTTCCAACTTGGGAAGTTGGTTCCATTGAAGAGCGAGGGTCGAACGGTAGAATGACCTTCTTCATGAGACGCGGATGTAGCGTTGAATGCCATCGTTGCAGTATGCTATAACCTCGCTCTGATACCATATGTAGGGATCGCCTTACACTTGCAATACTAACAATAACACACTAGAGGGGGGTGTGAATAGTGTAATGGCACAAATTGTTATTTAAAAATTAAACTTGTAAATGCGGAATTATAAATCCACCAAACGCAAACGCAAGATGTTACCATGTTTCCCCAAACTTGGATACGTCCAGCCACACTAATATCCACTATAATTCTCACACAGAGAAGTGAATACAATCTCACACAGAGCTACCTCACACAGAGGATTTGGATTCTCACACAGAGAAATCCTTACTCTCACACAGAGAGACCTCACGCAGAGGATTTTGGATTCCCACAAAGAGATATCCTTGCTTTCACACAGAAAGACTTAAACTCTCACATAGAGAGATCTCAACCAACCCTCACATAGAAGGTTATACTCTCACACATAGAGTAACTAGCTCTCACAAAGAAAGCTAGGGTTTCAATGAAATAATAAAGTAAAACAAATACTCTTACATATGCCTTGAGATGAACTTACTCATTAATGAATGCAAGGCATTGAAGAGGATCTCCAAGTGATGAGATTAGCTTGAAAGCACTTCGATGATTTCCATTGAGCTTGACTTCAATGCATGAAGGAGAGAACGAGCTCTAAGAGGGAAATGGGAGAGTTTGAGAGTTTCTTACTTAAGGTGATTTTCTATACTTATATAGCAACATAGAACCATTTGGAAACTTCAGTAGATCTGAAATGTAAATTGTGTGATTTCTGTTAAAATTATGTTACTCAAGACGATATCGTCGATGATTTAACTGAGAATGACAAAACAGTATGGACTTTCGTAGATATGGGTTTCTTTGTAGAGAAGGCATCTGCAGCCAATGATAGATGCGATATGCTCTTGAGATTCGGACCATTGTCATAATATAAGTGTTCAAATCTTAATGGAATATAATTGTGTGTATGTGTCATACATATCTCTCACCTTTTGGTATCTCAAAAAGATATAACATACATGAATTCTCTCCACTACATATGCACATGAGTCTAAAATGTGTGACTCAAAGAACAACATGGGTGCATAAAGAATATGATATGCCATGAATAAAAGGAATTTTACCCTATGATACCACGTGTTGGAAAACAATGGTATCACGTTCAAGTAACCAAGCCAACCTACAAATTCGCTTACCTAGGGGTGGCAAACGGGTCGGGTTAAGTCTGGTTCAGGTTAAATCCCGATCCAGATAGGGGTAAACCCTAACCTGACCCGGATTGAAGTCGTGTCGGGTTCGGATGACCCGGAAAATACCCCGATCGGGTTTGGGTGACCCAGAAAATACCCATGCCAGGTTTGAGTTCACCCGTCGGATTAAGATTTGAATTACGCGATGTCCGACTATTTATTAAAAGTCATCGTCAATTTATTAAATGTTGCATGATTGCCAACAGCTCGTCGCTTAAAACTCACTGATGACAGCGAAGAAGTATAATTAACTTTACCATTTTATTAACAAAAGTAATAAAAGTAACTAAAAATTTGTTAGTAAAGGAAATTATATAAAAAATCTCTAAGATGGCTACAATTTAAACCGTATAAACACAACTCCCCATGCAATTATGTACTGAAGTTATTATTTAATTTTTTTTATTTATAGAGAAAGTACACCGAGTAGAATTCGGATCATTCAGGTTGACATGTCTAACACATTCCAGATCCAGATTTTATCATGATCGGATCAGGTCAACCCAGGTCGTACTTGACCCGGATTGACCCCTACCCATACCCAATTAAGAAGGCCATGTTTGAACAAGGTTGGATCGGGCCGGGCTCCTTTTGCCACCCCTAGGCTTACCTAAACACTACAAACGTTTTCAAATGTTTGCCATGACCAATGTGAATCATCTTTGCCTGGACCCAAAAAAAAATTATTTAAAACGCAGCAACAATAACACTTTTACTCATATCTACGCAAGTGTCTCTGATAGCTCGTTGCTTACATGGCTTTATGGCAATTATGTCACCAAGGTAAAATAAAAAGGTAAAATAAAAACGACGAAATTCAAGTATTACGTTAAGCCACAGTGTAACCAGCAAGACAAAACTCCAGCTCAACGATTCAATGATGCACACAGGCTTCCATCGCCTCAGTAGCAAGCTTGCACCTTCGCTGCGGTAATTTTCTCATGGATGGAGTCACAGCGTAGAACACAGAAACATCCATCATAAACAGGGAACGACGACGACAACTAATGTTACAATTAACAAAATTACAATTAATGTACAAGAAACATCAAAAATACAAATTTAACGAAAAAGGCTGCTCGATGGTATATAGCCCAGCCTCGCCCCCATCATTGAACGGACACTGATATGCACTTCACCATCTTTCGGTTGACACAGACAGAGGTTGCCAGTTATAGGTTGATGACCGGAGAGACAATGCAACGCTTCCACGAATATTTAAATTTTTGAAAATTATGGGGTGGGATCCCTCTGGTTGATGTATAGGTATGATTTAACCTCGGATGTGAACAGATGCAGCTACAGTCTGTTGTTGGCTTTGCTTGCTACATTTGGCCCAGTCGTTCCTGATGATTCAAGGGCATAACTTAAATAAAGGGCAAACTAGTCAAAATAGAACAAATAAGATTTTTAAAAAGATGCAGTAGAAGAAAAGAAATAATTCTTAATTGCACAAATCAGCTAGCGATGCGATAAAAAGACATGCAATAAAAACTCTAATAAACCCACAGCCAGACATGCCTATCAAGTTTCACCACCAGCCAGACAATCCTTTCCTACACTCTCAATTTTCCTTTCAAAAAGGAGATTTGCCACTCATATGATGTGCTCTCTTTGTGATCCCCTTGTGATGTTTTGTTTGGAAAGTTTCAACACTCGTTTTGTACCGATTATACTTGAATGCAGCAGAGTTTGATCTTCCAAAGTTGGTCACATCAAAGACCATACAACCAGGGTCGTCTTAACAACACATGCAATATCCATAGGAAGGACATCACACCAACCCAATTTTCCCACCGCCTCTTTCCCCTTCCATTCCGCATCAAGTTAGTATCAAAGCTGTGTATTTTTAAAAAAATTCCCCCACATCTTTCCCCTTTTATTCATCATCACTTGACCTAACCAATGATGGTCTAAGGGAATTATCAAAAGACACAAATAATTTTTTTTTCAAAAATGAATGAATGCATAGGCTAATGAAATAATGCGATAAGTGATCCTATTAGACGCACCTAATTTAGATGAAGTACGCAGTTCTAACACATGAGATTTGGGTAAATAAATATCGTTAAGCAATGGAAATAATTTTCAGTAAAAGATAATTCATTGAATACCTTGGAATTGCAAAATTGACATGAAAAGATATTAGCCCATCCTAAGTGCAAAGAACTAAAGAAGTATTACCTAGCTTTCCAAAACATGATCTCACCCCTTGAGGAACCGTTGGAGATTTTCTATGACCGGAATCAGTTCCACATGTCTTTTAGCTTAGCTTAGGTTTAACAAGGATTTCTAGCCTGTTTATGCTAGGAATTGTAGAGGAAATTAAAGGAAATACATTCAGGTTTAGGAGTGATGTTTGTTTAGTGAAGAAATCAATGAAAATGTTCAAATGATGGATGCTTTGATGCTAATTGGTATCTGGACAGAAGCTGACTATGTTTGGCATAATTGTAAAGCGATTTATGTGGAGGAAAATAGGCAAAGAAATTGATACGATGAAGGAAATAAAAGTGAAGAATAGAAAATTAGAAGGTTGCAGTATAGCAGGAGTTTCACACTTTCGGGCTGTTGGATTTCAAATACAATATGCATTACACATAAGAGAATTAGTAGGAAGAAACTTTTTTCCTTTATCAAAAATTCGTCATCAATTGCACCACTTAAATCCACCCACCCACCCCCCCCCCCCCCCCCCCCCCCCCCCCCAGTGTATGGCCACATGGTTGCAAGCAAGCAATAAATGCAGTCAATAACACTTAGATACCCACCTTAATAGATGCAGTCATCTTATGAAAACATAGAAATAAATGTAATTCGCAAAACTCCTATAAAACACCACATATCACTAAATGATACAGAAAATAGTTGCAAACTATAATCAATGCTGATAGATGCCTCCACCCGATATATACTCCAAGTTTTTTGTCCCCATCATGCACTATATGATAAAAAATTTACAATGTAGAGATTACAAGAAGTCTAAACATGCACTTGTAAATTGAGGAACTTAGATGTTGTTGAGGCTTGAAAAGCCTTCTAAAGTTAAGTCTTGGACACTTGGAATTTGCATACAGGATTTTCTAAGCATACTGCATCTAGCATCATTTTAACAAACAAATCCTATTGTTCACCAACCACAAGCGAACTGAGGTGTGTCGATAGGGCAGAGTTCTCAACACTAAGCGACCACAAGTACACTAATTTATCCACCTGAACTTGTAGATAATTATGGCATGGCAGCAAATTCTTTACATTAAGCACAAACATCTCCAACCGTATCGGATATAAGTTTGAAGCCATAAAGAAGATATGGTAAGTTTTATTTTGTTACCAACTTCCACAATTAATTTTATGCTATGCCCAACACCTTAGAAAGACAGCATAGGTTGTGTGAATCTCTAGATTCAGTGCATTTTTTAATTTTTCGCTATGTACTATAGTTGATTATGCATATACAAATATCTACTTAATGTTATCTAAGGAAACATGACAAAAGAAACACATTGACGAAGGACATGTTTGGTATTCAGGAGAATGGATACACTGTTCAGGATTATTAAAATTCTAGTCTTATTATCTAAGGAAACATGACAAAAGAAACACATTGACGAAGGACATGTTTGGTATTCAGGAGAATGGATAAACTGTTCAGGATTATTAAAATTCTAGTCTTATATGGCAGATTTCCTCTCTTTATTCCTGGATCTGGTTTCCTTAGTTATATAGTATCTTTACAAGTTTAATTTGGCAAGACCTAAAGTTAACTGGCCATAACTCATTTAATAATCATATCAATATACAGTCACCAAGCATGCTACAGGATCATATGCTGCACTAAAAGGTAAAGACACACATGCAGGCATCTTCTTTGCTAAAGCAATACAAACCAGAATATTTACAACCGCCTAACATTTCATGAGTTAAACATCCCAACTTGTTTAGTAGAATACAACTTATCTGACTAATACCATCTCTATTGTATAAATGGTATATGTGCAAAGTGCAAACATTCCAGAATATAAAATAAATTTAAAACCGATTAAACATAAATGTGCAATAATTCCCTCCGCCCATCATTCCTCACAGGGACAATACCAAGAATTCATGGGTTTTTTGTTTTTTTTTGTTTTTTTTCATTACTATTTATTATTTATTTTATTATTATTATTATTATTTGAGGGGAAGCAAGAAAGGGGGAGTTGGAGGCAAACTAAAGAAGATAAAGAAAAATATATACAAATAACAGAATACTAAATGACGCATGCCACATGATGAAACTAAAGCAACGTTTGATCTACAACGGTTAAATCAAAACAATTAGTGAATGTAAAACCAGCCAAGTAACACAAATTAAAGGTAAAAAAGAAATGTTGCAAGTTTTGAATCTAACAATTCAAATAGGAAAAATCACATACAGTTTGTGCAACTACTAGTGCTATTTTAAATCCATATTTAGAAAACCCATAGGCAAGAAAGAAAACAGATATGAGAATATTTGATTGTTTACTTTAAAACTCTTTTTTTAATGCGGGAATAATTTGACTGATTGGTTCTACATTGCTAATTTTTATTACATGATTCTTATAAGATATACAATAATCTATCAATCAAATATTTTATTTTAGGTGGCAAGATGCAGTATAGATTGCTCTCCAGATATAACTTACACGAGAAATTTAGGGATGCAATTATGACATATTGGTTGGTTGCCTGATATGTAGACGGGATATTCAAGGGTAGTTACAGATAGTATGATCGATTCATTTCAAATTATACACGAACGATTTCTGGGAGGAAATCTACAAGAAAAAATAGCAATCTTTGTAATGGAACTACACCTATTTAATTTTCCAAACAAATTCTAAAGGGCATTGTTCCCCGTCGGCATACATAGCTTTATCCATGAAATCTCATTGTATGAGAGAGGCAACATTTTAACTAGGGATTCAGGGACAAAGGTAGCTAAGATGATTAAAAGGAGCATGACAGCCTCGAAATTTTTGTTAACTTAAATTGCATCACAGCCACAGAAGAAGTTCCCATTGCCACCAAAATTTCTTCATGTATAATTTAAAACCATTTCATCTTGCTTTTTGTAACTACCACTTAAATATCTGCTCTATATATTGAGTAATGACCTATTTCAACATATTTGCATCCCTAAATTTCGCTCATAAGTTATATCAAGGAACCAAGCTATTTTGTTTCTTGCCACCTAAAATAGAATATATGATAGAAAGATGATTATATGATGTGTCAGGATCAGATTTAAAATATAAGTAATGTAAAACTAATCAAAATCAATTATTTCCACATTATTGTAAATTAACCAATCCAAGTATCCTCACATTTGACTCCTTTTTCGCCACCAGGCCTTCCATGAAAAATCAGATTTAAATATTGCCAATAACTACTAAAGAAACTGTACATTGATTATCCTTAATATAGTATCGCAAGTATGTTATAAATTAATCAAAATTATATATCAGTTTTAGTTATTTATTTTATAAACATATGCAGAATCTCAAAGCTGATTAGCTTTGCTTATAACTTTATGAAAATGATTTCTCTCTCTTTAAGAATCAAATTATTATCTTTGAAACTTGCGGCATCTCTCTCTCTCTCTCTCTCTCTCTCTCTCTCTCTCTCTCTCTCTCTCTCTCTCTCTCTCTCTTCTTTCAACAGTGTTACTTAACTATTTTTATATTTTACAACATGTTTTGATTTAAACTTCGTAAATAAAAAGTTGCTTAAATTTCCATGTATCCAGCATATGTCAATTGAAGTTTCTTACCCAATATATTTTTCTTTATCTCTTTCAGTCTGCTCCCTCAAACCATAAAATTCTTGGCTGTCCCTGATTTCAGCCAAAACCAGACCTTACCCTTGCCATCTTCCAACACGGTAATAAAGGTCAATAATATACCATCATATGGATATACACAAACCCAACCGCAAAAAAATAGCATAAGATGGTCATGATGACGGTGACGATGATGGCATAATAATATAGGAATGATGAGCTTAAATTCACCTAGAACTTCATATTTTATACTCTAGGCTCATAATTCATATTAGCTCAGTCAAGTCAGGTCTATGGAGCTCTAGAATTTGTGGCGAGCTAAAAACAATGTTTAAAAGTTTCATTCATATGAAATATGTGGTTCCAAAATAAAATAAGTGACTTGTTTGCAAATATGACACTTTCAGTCCATGCATAAAAAGTTCCACTTGCATAAAAATGTGTTTTGTTAATTTTTTAAAAACATGTTGACGCACCACAGGCTTGATTAGAACGACTAATCCATTCATCCCAAACCATTAATATGTAATAAAAACCAAGTAGTTTCTTGGAAGAGCAGAAGACCATTTTTTTGTACCTTTGATGAGTAAAAACAAAAGAACTAGAACAAACCAATACTTGTTAGTGCAAATAACAAACCTGTAGCATTTGCATTAGTTTTGGATGCTGCTCGAGAAGCTGGCAAAGCTTATCTCGATCGCTCAACAAAGACTGTCAAAGAAACCATTGAAAAGCATTATTAAACTGTCAGTGGGTCCGCTGTTCAGATATCATAACAAGCAAACTATATGTAGACAGTGTTACCTGAATCGCCTCGGGAGAAGCAAAAAACTGCTGCAGTGTCATTCCTGGATCATTCTGCTGATACATACTATCAGATTCCATTTTTTGTTGAGCTTGTTCAAGTGGTGGCGGAGAGGGCTGAGGAAGATGATCTTGATGATGTGGCTGATAAAGGAGTTGTATTTGGGGAATATGGAGCTGCTGCTGCATCTGCAAGGGATGCATCTGAACTTGAACAGAGTGTTGTTGCATTGGCAGCACCTGTTCAAACTGTGACATCTGAATAGGAACGCTAAGGGACTGAGAAGGATGAGGAGGCCGAGGAGGATGTGGTGGAGGTGGAGGAGGTGGTTGTGGTTGTACCGACTGGATAGGAAGCTGAGGACTAGGTATAGACTGTGACATACTAGATTGCATCTGGCCATGTTGCTGTGTAGGCGACCCAAATTGATTTCCAGAAGCAGCAGCTCTGCTAATTAGCAATGATGGCGTAAAAGAAGGTAGGGAGAAGGACGCAAGGCTGGGTCCAGAAATAGAAAATATTCCTAATTGGGAATCAACAGAAGCTGGAAGCGAAGAAAGCTGGCTGGCACTGTTTACACCTTGTGCATGAAACGAAGACTGGGGACCAGAATTTGATGAGGATAATTGAGCCATTGGAGAGGAAAATGGAGGTGGTGTGGAAGGCAGTGGTGGTGCCAATGGTCGTGAACCTAAAGAAGTATAGTTCTCAACATGCAATCTACTGCCAGGAAAATCCGTATTCCACAAGTACTTGTCCAACATGGGCTGAGGATTTGCAAGTGGCGCTAAAGAGCCATTGACTGTTGAAGATAAATTATCTGATTGAGCCTACAATATACAACGGGAGATCAGTAATGAACAAATATATACAATATTCCAGTCAAATAACACATGAACATGAGCAAGTATTAAATATTATCATCTCTTACATGCATAGCATTAGTGGCACTGAAACCTTGAAATGGATATCCTGAAAAAAGTGGAGGCTGTGTATCTCTCTGAATATAGTTATGGGACTGTCCAGGCACAGGCTCAGTCGTTTGAGATGACATGACAGGAATGTTTGGTGGCGGCATAGGAGGTAAAGGTGGTTGACTACTGGGAAACTTATGTTCATGGTATCCTTGAGATCCCAAACCTAGTGAACCATTAACACCTTTCTGTGGACTGTCCCTCTGGTGGACAGTAGGTGGGTGGAGATGCTGTATAGATGGTGCATAACTGACATTCAACAAATGTGGTGGAAGGGAATTAAGATTTCCTGTGGAGTGATCAGGTCCTTTGGGAAGTGAAACAGGTGATGCAAACTTTGGTTCATCAGACTGCAGAGGAAAGGTCTTCTTCGTAAATGTTACTGGGTAATTCTTCTCAGAAGAAGTGCTTGTCTCCTTTGATGTATCATGCTGAGCACCTGAGTTCTTCAATGCAGTGTCAAGATGTGAATTTACATCTTCAGATGCTAAAACATCTTCATTTGTGTTTCCTTCAGTCTCCTCAACAACAGAACCTGGCGAGCTTTCCCCCACAATGACGGATGCAGACTGCAGATTGTCATCAGGCTGAGGAAATGGAACCCTGTCATCTGATCCTGATTCCTCGTCAAATATAATGTCAATTTCATTAAGGTCATCATCAAGATCAGCTTTCAACCGGCGTGGTTTATCCAACTTATCAGGACCAGTGTGGCTTTCATGAGTAGGACGCTTGACTTGCGATGCACTTCCAACAGTCACAAAGGTGGGATTTTGGCGTTCCCGCTGTCTTGCCTCAAATTCATCCACATGAACTGATGGAGGCCTTCCACTAATTGACCCTCCACGCTGAGAAGAACTTACAACATGTGATCCATTACTTGTACCATCAATATTTCTCTCGCGTGCAACATAGTCATCGACATGCATGGAAGGTGGTCTGCTTGTGTTAGGTTTGCGCTGGCGAAATGTGTCTCTGCGATTAGGACCAGATGAGACAGCAGGTGTGCTGAGCCCTCGAGAAAATGCGTTTGAACCAACAGCTTCAGACGCTGGACTCTCTCTTACACGTTTACCAGATGTCTCTGATGAGGCCGTTTTTCTCTTACCAAGCGGAGCTGGCATTAGTCTATCCGGTGATGTATCAGGGCATTCCCACATAAACTTGTCTACTAGACCTCTAAAAGGAAATGTGCTATTGTAGCTATCAGCATTTTCAGTCACATTCCAAATAAGTGAAAATGCAATTTCATCATCAAGTGAAGGTATTGTTACAGGTGGAAGCAATTGTGATGTCCTCAGTGTCCGGTTTCCATGACTAATTAGGGGAGACCCTTCACTTGAAGCCAAGTCTTCGGGTGCAGAAGATGATATAGAAGGGCCCTGCAACAGCACTAACAATGTCTGGATTGATTCATTAACCTGAAATTGAAAGCATAATACTCTCATTAATCAAATGCAGTCACAAAAACCTACAGTACAAAACAAATTAATAGTAGGCACCTGAAGTAAAGTGATCTTCTTATTTGAGGGTAAACCATCCTCAGCAACTCTATGGTCTAATAGAGTAATCAATTCAAGCACATCTTTCTCCACCCCATCGAGAGACATCCCAGCACCATGATCATACGGAAGCCCGAAAAGAAATTTTACCACTGGAACACCCTCCAAACTAATGATCAAGCAAATATAAGTAAGAATATGGAATTACACGGTACTATACATCTAAGGGTAAAACCAGAAAAATATTCCCCCAAAAAAAACAATATTCTTGAGAAGACCAAAAGACAGAATGGTGACTGACAACAATAAAAAACCAATTTCATTTGGTGAAATTTAGGATGTAGTCTCTATAAAGAATAGATCATCTAACTTCTCAGTATCATATCACCTAACCTTAGTTCTATAAACAACAAACCATCATACTCCCCAGCAACTGGTCTCCTAAGTTCTTCTCAGCCAACCCTAGCAAATTTAGAAAACTACACTTTAATGACCAATGCAATACTGTCTGCTCCACAATATTGATTGGACTCTCTACACTTTGGGGCCACATTAATAAATTCTAATGCAAAGCATTATCTACAATTGAACTATAATTTTTTTGGTTGGCAATATAAAATTTCATCAAGAACTTCATCTTTTGCTTGTTTTCAGCCACATCATCTTGTCTAACTTTGTGATATTTTCAATATCACAAGTAAAGATGTCAAAGTTTCAAATATCTTGTACCAGTCAATCTCTACTTCAGTGAATAAGTACTAAACACTCA
The DNA here is from genome assembly GCA_030789695.1 of Scilla litardierei. NCBI lineage: Eukaryota > Viridiplantae > Streptophyta > Magnoliopsida > Asparagales > Asparagaceae > Scilla > Scilla litardierei. The sequence goes on from CM061136.1 coordinate 159,496,303, forward strand.
TATTAGATACAGTTTGTCCATTCTACAAGGGCATCACCACATTCAAATTTTAGTTCCAAGTCATGAATAAGGAGGACACAGTTTGGAAATGAAAGCTAATATCCACATTTATAAAATCCAAAAACAACAAGAAGAAGAAGAAGAAGAAGCCAAAACAGAAATTAAAGAACATGTCCATAGCTCACTTAGACAAGAACGATACAAAGAATAGAATAAATTACAGTCACACACACTAAAAAAACTGTTACTCCGCTCTCATTTCTTCTTATCAAAGTATTGTTGGCTAAGATAGGCTAATATTAAAATTTTATTAGGTCTAGTTACAGTTCTATAAGGAAAATCATTAAACCAGAATCTCAATTTATTTGGATATTGGACATTTACAGTCTCCTTTCTAGTTAACCTCATCGTATTGAAATATTAAAACATACAAAACACCTTTTTTGTAAATAAACAGATAATAAAATTTAATAAAGAGGTAACAAATTAAATTAACACTACAGAATAGAGTAGAAAATATGTCAAAGTAAATCTCTATCAAATTATAATTCCAGTCTACTTGAAAAAGTGAACGTATACAAAAATATCTCAATTTATAACAATATTGTCGGAAGACTCAAATAGAAACCCAGGAAATTAAAACACCAATCTAACAGTGAAACATAAAAGATGAGTGATCTATATGGGTACATAACTTCCTGTTTCACATGCAAAAGCATGTGCCTCAAAGTAGTACATGTGTATGCATCTTGAGTGAGTGAGTGAGTGTGTGAGGTACCATGTCTCACATGCAAGGCATGCTCCTCAAAATAGTGTCTGGTCATGTCTGTCTTGGAAGAGACTATTCTACAATTGGTAGGACATGAGAGAGAGTGTGTGTGTGGTATGGTACCTCAAAGCAGCATCGATGCATGTCAGTTTGGGGGAGAGGCTACCCTACAATCGGTAGGACACAAGAGAGAGAGTGTGTGTGCGCGCACGCGTGTGTGACACAGAACGGAAGTGGAAAGTGATGTGGTGGGAATTTGGGAAAGAAGTAGATTAAGAATTTGATAAATTTTTGAATCTCGTACCCCGGAAATCTCGCACCTCGGATATCTTACTATCTCCGACTCACACGTCTCGCATGTGGAGATTCTTCGGACCTCTCACCCAGGTAATCAAGCCCACTCTCGCACACCAATACAAAAGATTTAATTTGTAGAGAAACTAGAAGTTTACACCGGAAGCTAATTTTCATTGAATTATTTATGAAAGACTAATAAGTTTGTGACCTTTATATAGATGTACAACTTGACTCGCTAAAACCCAATAGGACTAAAACTTCTAAAATAACTAAAACACTCAAATAACAAAAAACTCAGATAAAAAAAGACTCAAATAACTAAAACTATTAAAATAACAAAAAGACTCAAACTAATAGGAATTCTACAAGTGCTTAAACTCTATCAAATAAATAAAAGATTTCTTCTCGAATTGAACTCCTTCTCGAACTCGATCTCTATCATTCTTACCAGCTTAAAAACTTCACCACCTGTTGAACAGCGATAGGAAGATGCGTTTATAAACTTTAAAGTACAATAGGATGTGAATCTGCAGATGAGTATCTTCTGTAAAACTCTCCCAAATAGCAAAAAAGATGAAAGTATATGGAATCTTCTTATTAGGAGGTTGTGGAGACTCTGGTATGACACATTAGAAGTGCTCAATCTCCTCAAGATTCTGTGAAAGACTCGACTTATTCTCATTAGGATTGTCACTTAATAAAGCTCGTCAAGAACATGTATGATGCATACAAAGCTTCTTCATTGGTTCTAGTACGAACCTTTTAAACTTGAATCCTCTCGTCATCCATAACTGCAAATTTCTAGAAATCTCTCTTCGATTCTGTAGCAGACTTGTGAGTATCAATGTTAATTGCAAAAATTTAATAAGTCCTGATATGCAAGGCACTCAAATCATATGCAATATGCAGATGGAATGCAGTAGAAATATGGTCAAATCTAGACTCTAAGGGAATAAGACTCTTATAAGGAGATATTTGAGTTAGCGACTTTCTAAGGATTAACACATTCTTTTGATTTTCAATTATATTCATAGGTTTACAAGGAGTCTATAATTTTCTTCCCTTTTAAATATGAATGAATATGTGTTAGATCTCCTAGAATGTGCAACATTTAAGTTATACAGCCAAGGCCTACCTAGCAAAATATGTAACACATCCATAGGTATAACATCACACCAAATACCAACATGATAGCTTAAAAACTGCACTAAACAACGATGGGTAACAGAATGTGACTAGTTAACTCATGTAATTCTATAAGGCTGTTGATGGGCCTGGAGGCCCAAGCCGCCTGCGGGTGTATACTCGCAGGCCGAAAGGGGCGGCCCAAGCCTAGGCTGCTCCTTCGATATCCCAGCCGCCCTTTGTGGCCTACGCACGCGGGGCTAGCCTCCCCACCAAAACCTAATTTCTATTATAAATAAGGGAGGTAGCCGCCTTGGTTTGCCTATGCTTCATTATTGATGTTTTGTGTGATTTCATAAGTAGACGAGTGCGGACGTCCTCTTTGGCGTCTTGGGAGGAGAACACACCTCTTTTGTGTTCAATTATCTAGTTCTTGCTATTGTTCTCTTTATAAAAATCATATCTTTTGTTAGTTCCTAACAATTTGATATCAGAGCGTGACGATCCATGGCGGCCGCGACGAGATCAAAGGATAAATTTGAGGCGTTGGAGGAAAAGCTCATAGGGGAAATCGAAGGGGTTAAAAAATCGGTGGAATCGGTGGTGGAATCTGTCGAGCACATGAAGACGTGTCAAGCGAAGAACGACGAGCAATTTGCGAAGATCCTCTCCCTTTTGACGGCTAAATCCCACGACGAAGGAAACCCTAAACCGACACCAAAGGTGGCACCTTTGAAGAAGGAGAAGGAAAAAGAGGATATTTTTACCCAAAATCAACCCTGTTACGTGGAGAAATTGGACGAGGAAGACGACGAGGAGCCATGGAAGGTCGGCTACCGTGAGGAGGTACGGCGGAAGGCGGTGGAGAGTCAAAGGGGGAGCGGCGGTCCTAACCGCCCTTTTTGGGAGTCGCGCGACAACGAAGAGACGCGACCGAACCCCCAAAGCAACCCGGGGGCTCGGCCGCTACGGGAGAGGGGCAGGGGCCCTCCCCCGCCTGTCGCGACCTCCGGCAGGGCTGGCTGGAGGCTGTATAGGTCCGGCGAACCTGCCGGACCTCCGGCAGGGCCTGCAGGCCCTTCGGCAAGGCCGGAGGGGCCCACCTGACCCCGCCGGGAGCGGGAGCCCCCGGCAGCCGCCAGGGGTGATGCACACGGACAGCCTCCAGGGGCGTTTTTTGAGCGTACATGGCGTCGATCAGCGGGGGAGGAACAGTCGTACGGAGACGGACGCGAGAGAGACTACTATTACGACGGCAGGGAAGGCTACGAGGCGGAGTTCGGCGATGATGCAGGTTGGGACGACTTCGAGGGCCGGTGTGAAGATTACCGAAGAGACTATGGGGGTCACAGAGGAGGGCCACCTAGGCAGTACGAGACCCATGATGAGAGGAGACAGCACTACCGTCCGCATTACCGAATGGAGGGGAGGCCCGAGCAAGGGCACTTTAAAGGAGATTGCAGAGTGCGGAAGCTGAAGATGCTGCTATTTTCTGGGGAGGATCCACGCGCCTGGTTGTTCACAACAGAGAGATTTTGCGGCACACCACATGACCGAGGTACAGAAGCTGGAGGCAGCAGCCATCTGCATGGAGAGAAGAGCCTTGGGGTGGTTCCAGTGAAAGGAGAGGAGGCAGCAGATCAGGAGCTGGGAGGAGCTGAAGGACCTCGTGCTGGAGAAGTTTAGAGATCCCCGTTATAGGAACCTGCACGAGCAGCTGTACGTCCTCAGGTAGGAGGGGCCGGTGCGTGAGTACATCGAGAGATTTGAGACATTGGCCGGGCGAGTACATGGTGTGTCAGACGAGTCGCTGGAGGGCACTTTCCTGAAAGGGCTGCGACCCAGCCTTCGAACCGCAGTGAGGCCCTACAAGCCCAGGGGGCTTTCGGAGGTCATAGAGATGGCACAGACGGTGGAAGATGCGTAGACAGAGGATAGGAGAGTCAGGAGCGGTTACAGTGGCCAGTTACCGAGAGGTGCCCCATCTGGAGCTGGAGGAGCAGGGACCCCCACGGGGACGGCCCAGACGACCAGGGAGAAGGCTGGGGAGAAGGGGAGCACACCACAGGCTCGGGGGCAGTTCAGACGCATGACAGACGCAGAGATGAGAGAAAAGACGCAGAATAGCCTGTGTTTCAGATGCGATGAGCGATTTTCACCGGGCCATCGGTGCGCGGGGCGCAAGCTCCAGGTGATTCTGCTGGAGGACGATGACGACGATGATGACGTCGAGGAGGCAGCTGAGGCAGAGGAGGAGCTGGAGGACCAACAGTTGGATGTGGCAGAGGTGTCCCTCAAGTCCGTGGTAGGGTTCACCCCGAACCATACCATGAAGCTGAGGGGAGAGATCGGCGACCAGAAGGTGACCGTGCTCATCGACAGTGGGGATACCCACAATTTCATCTCCAGGAGGGTGGTGGCATAGCAGGGACTCCAGCTGACAGATTGCGGCAGTTTCAGCGTGATGATGAGGACGGGAAAGAAGGAGAGCAGCCGGGGAGTGTGCAGGGGACTGGTTTTGACCATGCAGTGGATACAGGCTATTGCAGATTTTTTACCTTTGGACCTAGGGAGCACCGACATCATTCTGGGCATGACCTGACAACAGACGTTAGGGGAGATGACAATAAATTGAAAACTGTTGCGGATGGAGTTTCAGGAGGCAGGGAAACCAGTGATACTCTAGAGGGACCCCAGCCTCTGCAGAGTTTGGTCTCTTTGAAAACAATGGTAAGGACCATCCAGGCAGAGGGTGGAGGATATTTAGTGGAGCTGTACTCGTTGACGGGTGAGGGAGGCGCAGAGGCCAGTACAGAGCAGCCCATTCCAGGAGAGGTGCATCAGATGATGGAGCAGTTTGAGGAGATCTTCCAGGAGCATCGGGGTCTCCCACCACCGCGGAACCACGAGCACGCCATTGTTCTACGAGAGGGAGTGTCCCCCATTAGCGTGCGGCCCTACCGATACCCCAGCATCAAAAAGACGAGATAGAGAGGATGATGTCTGAGATGGTACAGGCGGGGGTGATCCAGCCGAGTGTGAGCCCGTTCTCCAGCCCAGTGTTGTTAGTAAAGAAGAAGGATGGTAGTTGGCGATTCTACGTGGACTACAGGGCGTTGAACAAGGAGACTGTCCTGGATAATTTTCCCATACCAGTGATAGACGAGCTCTTGGACGACCTACACGGGGCAGCCTGATTCAGCAAGTTAGATCTTAAGTCCGGCTACCATCAGATCAAGATGCGACGGGAGGATGTGGCTAAGACGACGTTCAGGACACATGAGGGTTACTATGAATTTCTTGTCATGCCCTTCGGGTTGACAAACGCACCTGCCACCTTTCAGGCTCTTATGAATAAGGTATTCCGACCCTATCTCAGGCGAATCGTACTTGTTTTCTTCGATGATATTTTGGTGTACAGTCGTACTTTGGAGTATTTGGACCACCTGCAGGTGGTGTTTCAGGAGCTGCAGTATCACCAGCTATATGTGAACAGAAAGAAGTTTCTTTTCCGGCAGTCACATGTGGAGTATTTGGGGCACGTGGTATCAACAAGAGGGGTTGCAGCAGATAGAGCAAAGATAGCGACCATGCTGGACTGGCCGCGCCCCACCACGCTCAGAGGACTTCGGGGCTTACTAGGGCTGACAGGATACTATCGCAGATTCGTGGAGGGGGTATGGGACGATTGTCTGGCCGCTGACGGAGTTATTGAAGAAGGACCAGTTTCATTGGGGGGAAGTGACGACAGCATTTGAGGCCCTGAAAAGGGCAATGACCACAGTGCCAGTATTGGCGTTGCCCGACTTTTTCAGACCCTTCGTGGTAGAGGCAGACGCATCAGGACACGGGCTGTGAGCAGTACTGATGCAGGAGCAGCGGCCCATAGCATACTACAGCCAGGTGTTGACCGCGAGGGCCCGATTGCGGTTGGTCTACGAGAGAGCTGATGGCTATAGTGTTGTCCATACAGAAGTGGTGGCCATATTTGTTGGGACGGAACTTCATAGTATGCACGGATCAGCAGAGTCTGAAGTACCTATTAGAGCAGCGAATGGTAGCGGAGGAGCACCAGAAGTAGCTGTGGAAGCTGATGGGGTACAGGTTCGAGATTGAGTACCGCCAAGGATTGGAGAACAAGGCAGCTGATGCATTATCCTGGCGGGAAGAGGAGGCGGAGCTAGCGACACTTGTAGTGTCTATCCTGGAGGATTGGGGCCCACTACAGCAGGAGGTGGGACAGGACCCGGAGTTGGCAGCTCTACGAGAGGCCCTTCTGCAGGGATCGACTGAGTACCCGGGGTATTCTCTTCAGGATGGCTGGCTACTGTACTGGGGAGGCTTGTGATATCAAGGACATCTGTTTTTTACCATCCATACTCAGGGAGTTCTACGGCAGTGCTATTGGAGGACATTCTGGGGTCCTCAAGACCTAACAGCGGCTGGCGAAGGAGGTCTATTGGAAGGGATTGAAGGAGGTGGCGAGGATGGTAGCAGAGTGTGACGTGTGCCAGCGTCACAAGTACTAGGCGATGTCCCCAGGAGGACTCCTACAGCCGATATCTTTACCAGATCGAGTTTGGGAGGACCTCTCTATGGACTTCATAGATGGATTGCCAAAGTCGGGTGAATACACTGTCATTTTTGTTGTGGTCGACCGCCTCAGCAAATATGCACACTTTATCCCGCATCGGCATCCTTACAGCGCAGTATCTGTAGCGAAGGTTTTTGTGAGGGAGGTCATTCGTCTGCATGGACCTCCAAAGTCCATAGTCTCGGATCGAGACAATGTTTTTCAGAGCAAATTTTGGCAGGAACTTTTTAGGCTACAGGGGACGACATTGAAGCGGAGCACAGCCTACCACCCCCAGACTGACGGTCAGACGGAGGTGGTGAATAGGAGTGTGGAGACTTACATGTGATGCTTCATTTCAAAGAATCCTAAGGAGTGGGCGTGTTGGCTAGCCTGGGCAGAATACTTGTATAACACTTCATATCACACAGCGTTGCAGACTACACCCTTCAGGATTTTGTATGGCAGAGATCCTCCGCACTTACTTCATTATGGGCATGAGACGACTCCCGTGTCAGATGTGGAGCAGTATCTGGCGGAGAGGGACCGGATTCTGGAGGAGCTGAAACTCCATTTGGCGAGGGCGCAGCAGGTGATGAAGGCTCGGGCAGACCTACACCGTCGTGACGTACAATTTGAGGTAGGGGACATGGTGTATCTGAAGCTGATGCCCTACAGGCAGAGGTTAGTGGCACAGAGGAGAAATGAAAACTTGACACCCCGGTATTTTGGGCCTTTCGAGGTCGAGGCGAGAGGACCGGTGGTGTACAAATTGAGCTTACCCCCAGGATCCGCCATTCACCCAGTCTTCCATGTTTCGCAGTTACGCCAGGCCATTGGCGACCACACCGATTCCACTTCTTTACCAGAGACCCTTACTGCGGATATGGAGGTGAGACTGGAACCCGAGGTGCTGAAGGGGGTTCGACAGGGCGACACAGGAGGGCGACATGTGCTATTGCAGTGGAGGGGTTTGCCAGAGCACGATAGCACATAGGAGGACATGGACGAGATGGTGGCACGCTTTCCAGACTTCCACCTTGAGGACAAAGTGGCTCTTTGGGGGAGCATTGATGGGCCTGGAGGCCCAAGCCACCTACGGGTGTATACCCGCAGGCCGAAAGAGGTGGCCCAAGCCCAGGCTGCCCCTTCGATACCCCAGCCGCCCTTTGTGGCCTGCGCGCGCGCGGCTAGCCTCCCCACCAAAACCTAGTTTCTATTATAAATAAGGGGGGTCGTCGCCTTGGTTTGCCTATGCTTGATTATTGATGTTTTGTGTGATTTCATAGGTAGACGAGTGCGGACGTCCTCTTTGGCGGCTTGGGAGGAGAACACACCTCTTTTGTGTTCACTTATCTAGTTCTTGCTATTGTTCTCTCTATAAAAATCGTATCTTTTGTTAGTTCCTAACAGCTGTGCATGGGTTTCAGCTTTTAGTCCCATCTTTTCAATAGCTGAGTTGGCAACTACATTGGTACAACTACCTCCGCCAATCGTCGCTTTGAAAAATCTCTCTAATTTTGACGTATGTTAAAGAAAACATTAGTCTTTTGCCAATCAAGCTCACTCCCAGGTGTAGCAACCAAACACATAATGACTTGTAATCGTATACCAAAATAAACTTTATCGGTATCTGTAATATCAGTAACCTCATGAGTATATTCTTCTTCGATTTCATTATCATTAATCTCATTCAAGTAAATTTTTATCAGGGCACTGACTAGCAAAATGATCAAAGCTATGACATTTAAAACATTGCACCCCTTCTTGCTTTTGATGTGATGGTTCTCCAAGATTAGCCTATTCTTTTATCTTTTAAGTGATATTAGTTTCAGATTTAGTTATATTATCACTTGACTGCTTAAATTGCTCTCAGGCCTTTAAAATAGGCTTCTTATTTACGGAGCTCTCATGGTTTTCAAATTTAAGGCTAGATAAAATGTGTGTTAGACATTGTCTACGTTGTGATGAAGCCTATTTTTAAAGCCTAATGTCTGCTCTCACGCCTAATGTCTGCTCTCAATCCAGAACGAAACCTAATAAGAATATATCATTCATGGGTCTTCTTATAACCCATTCCTAAAAAATAGGTCACTGAACTTAGTCATGTATTCTTCAACAGCCATGCTTAGCGTAAGTCGTTCAGTTTTTCTAGTATGTGCCCGTTATAGGTAGTAGGCAAATATTTTTTGTGAGCTTGACCTTCATCTCATTCCAATTTTGTATAGATCTCAAATGCTCTCTTTCTCGTTCTCTATGAAAGTCTAAAAAATTTTAACAGATCCTACCAGTTTATCTTAGCAAATTGGACATTTCGTTCATTTGATTACTGGTACCAATCGAACAAATGCTCCATCTCTACTAACCAATCTAAAAAGGTTTGAGGATTATAAGTTCCATCAAAATTAGGAGCATCCAACTTAATCCATCGTGTAATATTATCTTACCCAAAGTTATCCTCAAAATTCTCATCTTATCTCATATTAATTTGATTGTTTTGAGTTCGTATCCTCCTAAGTTCCTCATCAAATGTACTATGTGTGTCGTTCTCAAACTTTTGTTCTTTGCTTAGTTTATTTTCTATGGCTTCTTGGCGATCTCCTATTCAATTTATTTCGGCATTAAGTTCTAGATATATCTTTTGGAGCTGGTTCTCTAGCCTCTGAACTATATTATCATTCATGTCTGATCCTAGGGTTTTGCAACTAGTCAATAACATGTAATGCCAACCAATCACACAGATGCAGATGCAAGGTCCTTACACAAACTAAACGCGCGCACTAATTTGCAAACAAAATAAAATCACAAGGTCCAAATCTATGTAAAGATGCAACCCTAAATAATAATGAGACACACAAATCGATGCTAGAAAAATATGCAAATACAATAATATCAACTAATCCATATAAAATCAAATAAGGAATTTTTTTTTTAATTTTAGCAATTACGGATTTGATCAAATCAGATGTTACCTGAAGTACAAATCAGCTTTGTAATATCATGCAATGCATTTAGAACTTGCAAAGCTTTAATCTGAGCGAGCAGGACCGAAAATTTCGCGCGAAAGCTTGAAAAATCGTCAAAATACACTGAAAATATGGCTGAAATACACTGAAATATGGCTAAAATACAACCAAAAATCACTAAAATTTGCAAGTCATACTGTGCAGCCGACAGCTCGGCTCAGTCAATCGGCTCAGCGGCTCAGTCAATGGGTCAGGTGGCTCGACGACTCAATCAACGTCTTGGCAGCTCGAGTTCGGCTCGAGGCGAGCCGGTACTCAGCAAGGTAAGCGCGGGTGACATCGACGGCATTTTCCGACGACTCTGACATCGATTCGTCACTGTTCTTGTCCTTGTAGTTTCGTCGGATAGAGGCATGTTCGATGGTGGGGTCCACGACCCCAGCCGTCATGGGTAGTGGTGTCTGCGAGTCGCGAAAAGGTTTTGAACAGCGGTGGAGTAGGGTGTGTTTGACAGGGACGACGTCTCTGGGTTCTGACAGCATCAGTGAGGGCGTGGACGTGTCATGGAAGGGATGGTGTCGCTCGAGAAAGCAGCTAGAGGTGGTGGCAACAATATTGGTTAAGGGTTTGTAGTTAATGCTGGCGGCAACAGGTTTCTTGGTAATCAACGCAGTCGGTGAGGGAGGATCTTGGTTTGGGATGAGGGCGTGTGGTCGGGGAAAAGTGGCGGAAGCGGTGGAAGGTGCTGACGGTGGTGAAGGCGGTGGCGGCAAGCGCATGTTAGTCTAGGTTTATTGGTTTGTCTCTCTCTCTTTTTTTCGGAAGTTTTTTGCTCTTTTTCTCTCTGGTTTTTTCATCTTTTCATAAATCTGTCTCTTTTTTTGATTTTTTTTGAATCTAACTAAAAAGATTTTTTATGGCTGAAGAAAAAATACTAACTAGATTTAGCTCTGATACCAATTTGACGCAGAATGGAGGTGTAAAAGGGATGTGGGAATTTGGAAAATAAGTAAATTAAGGATTTGACAAATTTTTGGATCACGCACTCGGGAAATCTTACAATCACAGACTCGCACGAGTAGATTCTTCGGACCTCTCATCCAAGTAATCAAGCTCACTCTCGCACGCCAAATCAAAAGATTTAATTTGTGGAGAAACAAGAAGTTTACTCCAAAAGCGAATTTTCATTGAATTCTTCATCAAAAACTAATAATTGTGTGGCCTTTATATATGCTTACAACTTGACTCTCTAACACCAAATAGAATAACTAAAACACTCCAAATAACTAGAGACTCAAATAACTAAAACACTCCAAATAACTAGAGACTCAAATAACTAAAACACTCCAAATAACAAGAAACTCAAATAACTAAAACTATTAAAATAACAAAAAGACTTATACTAATAGTAATTCTCTAAGCGCTCAAACTCTATCGAATAAACAAAAGGCTTCTTCTCGAATTGAACTCCTCGTCTCTTTCAGAGAGCAATTGGTATGCTACAAGATCTGGATCCTATCAGCTACAAGATCTGGATCCTATCAGCCCAGATTTAAAGAAAACAACCCAAATTGGAAGTACATTCAGTTGACGGAGATCCTTAGATATTTAATCTACATGTACTAAAAATTAAATTGATTGTAATGTCTTCTAGCCATGCATCAAGTGGCAACAAATTAATCAATTTTATGTCAATTTATAAATGAATTTTATCGCCACCTTTTGCAAAGTAGCAAAGGTAATAGACATCAAAATCATTCGAATTTGAATTTCAAAGTATCATCTAATGGAATGGAGTTTAATTTTTAAGTTTGGGGTGTTAGGATTTGCGAGCATACATGCACACACGCACACAACAGAGAAAAAAGGTACTTCTTGAAAAAAAACAAAATGAAAAAAAAAGCACCACACATCTATGATGCAGATAAGCAACAGCATATTTTATAAGCATATAATGCAGATAAGATGAAAGTACTAATTATAAGTTAAAATGAGGTAGAGAGCAGCAAAATTAACTAGCATCTGATCAGAATATGTTGAGAAACATCAGTTATTAAAGACCACTTACTCAGTTATGATCTTCTCACTTAGGATATTACAGCATCTAACAGGTGAATTACGTCAAAACATCCAAAACACATTAGACAATAGGAGCATAAGATATAGCAGTTGAGTAAAAGAAATTGAAGTTCCAAGTACATAAATTGCAACTAATATACGGTATTTGGTTCAGCCCTTAATTTTTTCGAATTATCAGAAAGAGCAGCAAAATAATCCGAAACAGTAGTTGCCATCTAAAGAGTGAAATCTTCAAAAGAAAAACTGATATCTGGGCACCAAAATAGCATTAGCGGGCTCTAACAAAGAATTTTGGATGCATTATGAGCGAAGGTAAAGGTAGAATGCTTTTAGGATGCCAGCAGCCCAAAATTGTCAAATTTGGCCACTAAAATAATCAGCTAGGTGGCTGAGTACCATGCAATCACTTGCGAAACAACTTTTTCGGTGCACAGTGAAAAAAGAAAGTCCCATTGTGCACATTTTAGACCAATTACATGTATGAAAGAAAACGCTGAAATGACATTTCATTCGCAAAAAATACCCAAGCAAAATAAAATTTCAGCCAAGCATAATTTCATTTGAGCAATGTATACGTTGGTCAGGTGAGTTAGTCAGGTGAATAAATCCGCATCCAATGATATTGGCTGTTTCCATCAATCCACTGTGATGAAATTAATGAATTCACAACAAAAATAGATTGTGTGTGTTTCTGGAGCGAGCCCTAAAGCTAAAACCTAGTTCACTTCCCAGCAGATTAGTTATCAGTCTATGCCAAATTGTTAAGCGCTAAGAACTGACCAACTCTTGCTCTTTCCTCACAAGTAACCGATAATGGTGTGGCATGCCACTGACATGGGATTCAATCTCCCGTTATCATAACAAACATATCCATTTGTGGTTTAAAAATTATGTGTAATAAAACAATCGAAAACTAGTGTCAACCTTCCAGTCAAATTAATCTAACATGTTCTAGCATTGGTGATTTTATATGACAGAAGCCAAATAACCACCCATCATAAATTTCTTTCCCGCAGCTCATCCAGAAAACCGACTTGTAATGTCAGAAGTATTTTATTACTTGTTATCAAAGGTATGGAAAGGAAAAATAATCATATCATAGCAAGCATGAGCAACTATCACAAAGACCCAGACCTGCACAAAGGACAAAAAGAATAACTGTGCCTCAACCAAGAAAGAAAGGGCTCTAGACTTCAGCGCTAAGGTTCACATGTTAGATCGTACCAAGGAGTTCTAGGTAGGAAATAACATAAAAAGCAAGCATATTGATAGGGATCAAGTATTTTTATTTTTATTTTATTTTGAGTTTTAGAATTTTAGTTATTTTGGAGTCTTTTATTTATTTTAAGAGTTTTAGTCTCCTTGGGTGAGTTTAAAACCACATCGGGTGGAATAGGAAAAGTGTTGTGTTGTAAGCCTATAAAAGGCCCTAGACTTGTTTCTTTGAAATCAATGAAGAAAGAAATCAAAGAGAAGTTTTCTCAAAACATGACAAAGGTCTCCCTCCTTGGTGAGAAGCATCGGAACCCTTGGTGAGAAGCCAAGGAATCCAAATTTATCTATTCTTCTTCAAATCTTGCCCAAATCCTCCCTCAAATCCCTAAATTCGTTAGTGTCCTACATCACATATTCTCATATTCCCATAACTTCTCTATTATTATAAGTATATCTACTATCAACATAGCAGTCTTTACCTACGCAACTACAATAGTAGAAGATACGTCAGATGAACTCCAACTGTCTTTTACTACCTTAAGTTTAAATTATAATAAGGTCTTAGTTTACATGAATGACTCCATGTAATTATGGTATCCTTTATCACTTGATTTTTACATTAAATTACGGAAACCATTAAGAAAAGGAAAAAACAGCTTCTTAATCCATGAGAAGTAAACACACCTTTTATGTCCAGTGCAAAGACACAAAGCACTCAAACATAATGCATACACTGCTTCAATAGCATACGTGGAAGAATCATCTTTGGAATCAATAGACATCAATAACTTCCTCCAGCAACATAAAAAGGGAGGAAACTGTCCCCAGTCATACACATCCAAATGGCTATTTTCCGCGTCTTTTTCATCAGCTCCATGTTCTTTTAGCAATGAAGCTTTAAACTCGCTAAAGATGGACAAAATGGCGTGTTGACCTTCACTTGATAAAGTGAATTCTTTTAAGGCAATAAGACATGATAAGAGTTCCTTTCCGACCGGAAGAACCTGAATATTGGAGAAAAGCATCAGTAATCATAGATGATAATTGAGGCCACAGATTAGACACAGTAACAGCCAATTGGTTTAGAAGAAAACTGAAGAGAGCTGTGAACGTTTATAGTTGTTAAATGATTAATAAAGTTGCAGTATGCATCATGCATGTGTTGTATGTGACATATTCATAAAGGGTTTTTAGCATGCATATCCTTATATTTTGACAAATTTCTATATTTCTCCTTACTTTTGACAATTGCTATACATATGCTCATATTTCTAACATATTTTACGAATATGTCCTGCAAATTTCAAAGTTAAGATATGTCAATTATGGAATTAAATTGACATAAATTAGGTAGGGTTCACCAGTTTGCCTAACTACCCAAATTGCTACCAAATAATTCCTTAGGAAAACAAAACAGAAAACACTTTGATAATTTAAAATGATCAAAACGATGATGTGATTTTAGGATGAGCCATTAGATAATTCGGTTACATTAGGGGCGCACACATGCATGCGTGGGTGCGTGTACATAAATACATACATCTCCCAAAATTAAACAGACTACGCTACTCTGCTGGATGTAATCTAAACCATTTCAACTATGTACAAAAAAAATTTAAATGATCATAATCTGATTCATGAACCACCAGCTTGATAAAGCCAGAATAATGCTTATTAGTTCAATTAAATTCAGATGGATTATTGTGAAAATGAACTGAATAAAGTCACAGCAGTAAGAATCCGCAAATGAACAAGTAAAAAGTTCTCTCTCAATAAACAAAGTGTTTCTTGACTGCACTTGAACGAAAAGGTCGTACCAAATTAACAGGCATTGGAAAAACTTACTGAACTCATGTACACTTTACAGAGTAATATCGCCCAATAGATCTTGTAAGCAAGTAATTTAGTAACATCACTGGCTTCAGCCAACACTAGTATTTATTGCAAATACAACAATTAAAATAAATGAAAGAGATGAACGAAGCCAAAGAATCCTCAAATGGATAGAAATTCCAGACACAAAACTGGAACACAAGATTCTCAACTTAAAAAAGAAATTTGAAATACCTGGCATGAGTATAGAAGTTGGTACCCAATTGCAGTAGTGACTTCACTACTGATTTCTTCACCAGAACATCTACCAACCACCAAAAAACATTATATTACATGTCGGACAAACAAATATACATAAAAAACTAATAGAAACTACATGCTCACATGTATTTTTCAGAGTATTGATCAGATGTCTGCGGTTCAAAAATCAACGCCATAGTTTTGAATAGAGGAATGGTCCAACCAAGCGTGGAAGATTCACTTCTAACAGCAACTCTGTTCTCTAGACTAGGCTTCCCTTCCAACTTATATGCATCATTACATCTCTTAAGTATACCAACAAGAATTCCAATAACATCTGCCCTCAATAATAATATCTGAACAATATAGATAGATAAGCCATGAGAATTTGTCTGCAATACTAACCGAAGCATACATTATCATTATCAAGATAAACTTGCAGGAATGCAGAGAAAATCAACTCTAACTAAAGACAACTTTTAAAAATAAAGTATGTCAATTAACCTTGCCACGTGGGTGCTCTGACAAACTAGCAAGAAAAGAAAGCAACCTATACACCTGAAAAGAAACAAAACCATGAATACCTGAAAATTCAGATCTTTCGGTCAAAATGAAACAAAAAAGCACAAGTTGTTACTTTGAAGCTCTCTATTTCAGATAGAGGTGTTTCATTCATACGATCCTTGATCCATGAAATTAGCGGCTGCAGAAGACGGTCTGCATAATCAGGTCTCTGACAGGCAATGCGGATTATGAAAACTCGAAGCATGTCTTTTATCACTACCAATGTCTGCACAGAACATACATTACTTACACTAGATTACTTGAGAAACAATGAAACATGGTACATAATTAGTTGTCTTTACACAAAAAACACATACACTGAAGGCAAAATTCAATAGAATTTGTCCAATTCTACCAAGTTGAAATGTCAGCCGAAGAAGCATAGTTGCCAAGTGCTCCGGCTGTAAAAACCAGTCAATGTATCCCTCAGCTTCATGTCCTAATATCGTCCCAGTGCTCAGAGTTCTCAGAGCGCACAGAGGTGGCATTCCAATACACCAAAGCCATATACCTTCTTCTGGCAGAAGATCGCCCTTTTGTAAAAACAGAAAGAAAATAAAGTTTATAATTAAGCATGGAAACACAGGTCAAGCGTCACATAGATGATCCTAAATACCACAGAGATGAATGTAAATGGAAGAAGCACACAGGTCTGGCAAAATACTCCATTTTAAAAAACATATGTACATACCAAAAGATGCAACATGCTGCAGGCTTCCTTTGGGCCCAATGCCAATGATGGAGTTGCAGGGACACTTTCAAGGAGACAGTGAAATAGGCCAGGTGACCAATTAAATACTACCCAATAAGCCAATGATGATGCAATAAGGTGACAGACAGCACCAAAACCGAGCACAAGGCTAGGGTAAGAGGAAGAGTAATCAGTTGCACATGCCGCTACTTTTGGACTGCAAAAAACATTTTAAAGTAAGAAATATGCAAATTGAAAGAGAATATAAAAACAACAGAATTGCTACCTCACTTCTCGATGCAGTCGCAGAAGAACGTTGACTAACTTCTTGTTTCGATATGGATCCTTTGGCTTTGCTTCCTATTAAAGCGCACAATACCTTATTAAATAAAGGAAGAAAAAGATTTATGGCCTACACCATGAAGATAGAAGCAATCAGCTTGCACATAAGATATTCCCCAAATAATCATATAAATATAATCATAAAAATGCTCTTAAATACATAAATAAACTAGTCATAATCTTTGACCATAGATCACTGGGCATTCAAAATATGCTTCCCAAAAATTTAAACCCATTTAAAATCTCACCCCAATTAAATTTGTACCATCTTCAAAATCCTCCCAAAAAAATTTGTGGCAACCTTCAAAATATTTCCCCCAACAAAAAATTTTAATCACATTCAAACTGAAAATTTTGTTCTCCTAGAGAATTTAGGTCACCCAAAAATTTTAATTCCCCACAAAGTTTTGTTCCCATCAGATTTAGTTCACCCTGTTGACTATTGGACTCCCCGGATTTGGTTTTGGATGATGAGCAAACATAAATAATTCATGAACTAATAATTTGTGAGCGCAGTTATGGAGATCGTCGCCAAATTCACGAGAACACTCAAAGCGACATCTCAAGACTTCTCAAAGCTCGTATTCAATGCCTAAAGCTTCGTTGAAGCTTTTGGACCATTTTGAAAGTCATGAAGATTTGATCGAAGCTCTCGAAGACCGTTCCTTAAGGTTTTATTTATAGTCTTTTAGTTTCGATCTATAGAATGTTAAGCCTTGAGTATATCTTACATTTCTATCTTCATATCGCTCCTATCTTAGAGCTAGGATCTTAGTAGAAGTCCATACAATCTTTCCCGAAGCATCGCGCTTCGATTCGGGACTTCTTGTGCATGTTAGTTGGTTCAAGAAGAAGAACCAACCGACTAGATGGTGATCTAGTCGGTCAGCAAAGCTTCTTGGACCGACTAGTTTGCTTTCTAAACTTCATGCTCTTTACTGTTCATACTTAGTCGGTCCATGTTGACTCACCGACCGACTAGTTGGTGAACTAGTCGGTCAGTGATGCTTCTTAGACCGACTAGTTGAACATTCCCTGAACTTGCCTTATTACTGTTTATACTTAGTCGGTCCATGTTGACTCACCGACCGACTAGTTAGTGAACTAGTCGGTCAGTGATGCTACTTAGACCGACTAGTTGAACAGTCTCTGTTCATGACAATTTTCTCCTGAGCTACTGTTTATCGTTAGTCGGTCTAAGAACGTTTAGCGACCGACTAGTTGATGAACTAGTCGGTCAACATTTGTTCTTGAACCGACTAACTCAATTTGTTTTCAGACTATTTGTTTTTAACTCTTAGTCGGTCTAAGTTCACTGACCGACCGACTAGTTGTGAAACTAGTCGGTCAGACAGTCTTCTTGGACCGACTAGATTTCTAGGTCTGAAATTCAATCTGTTCACTGTTCATCACTTAGTCGGTCCATGTTGTTTGACCGACCGACTAGTTGATGAACTAGTCGGTCAGTGTTTGTTCTTTGACCGACTAGTGGCTTCAGATTTCCTACCGTTGGGTTATGACCTAACACGATTTTCCCCCTTAGTATATATACTAAGCTGGGGTTCTTCTTCCCCAAGAAGAGCTATATTAAAGAGATTCATTGAGATTGAAAGAGTTAGAGATTCTCACTCATTTCCAAAGCTCTCTCCCTCACAAGAAATCCATTCTCTCACTTTCTAGATCTAGAATCCATCTTGAGAGAAGTTTGTTCTTGGTGAGCCTTTCAAGCTCTAGCTTGATTCAAGTCTCCTAATCATTCCTAGGCACCCATTGCTGCTCATTTCAGTGGTGCTAGGTCTTGGTGACTTCCTCTTCCTCAAATCCCTCGTTGCACCTATTTGGTAAGAAAACTCAAGGTATAGGATTTGTGGTAAGATTGTTTATTTCATATATAAACTGATTTTCATTGCTATTGATTCTCTCGGTTGTGAGAGAAGGTTGTGATCCCGGGTTGTGGGATTCACTATTGCCATTGCATGTATGATTTGATCTTGTGAAGGTTTTTCACAAGATATTCATAGTGGAAATCTTGGGTTAGGGTTTCTAACCTAAGTATCCGGAAGGGATCCGTGTGGTTGGGACGTAGGATCACCGGGAACGAGTCGGGGAGACTTGGGTGGATCCGAACCCAGTAATATCAATTGTTTGCATTGTTAATTTTGTTGTTGTCATCAATTTAAGCTTCCGCAAATTGATTGGTAGTTGTTTGCACGATAATTAGGAATTATCCTCCTTGTTATTTTTAAAGTACTATTCACCCCCTCTAGTACTTGTGCAGTAGCTTGTAGGGCATTACATTTGGTATCAGAGCCAAGTCTACGATATGTCTGCCAACGACAACAAGACCGTGCGTCCACCTTCCGACTATGGCACCTTCAGGAACCGTGAAGGAGCATCTTCGTTGATGGAATGACATTCCTCAACGAGGCCTCCATTCTTCAACGGTACCAACTACGTGTACTGGAAATACCGGATGGAAACTTTCCTCCGGAGTGCATCTCTATGGAGGACCACGATGAAGGAATACGTCGAGCCCGCCGAAGAAGACTTTGAGAAGTGGACTCCCGCGGAGGTCGCCACGGAGGTAAGCAATGCCAAGGCAATGAACGCCTTGCAATGTGCTTTGGAGCCCGAGGATTTCAACAAGATCTGCACATGTAAGACTGCATATCAAATATGGAACTCCCTCCTCATATTACATGAAGGGACGAGTAGGGTAAGAGACTCTAAACTCGTTGTAGTCAATAAAGATTACGAGATGTTTCATATGCAACAGGGTGAGAAGATGAATGAGTATTATGCTCGCTTCGTCGATATCATAAACGAGTTGGAAGCTCTCGGTAAAACCTACACCCAAAAGGAGAAGTGTTCGAAACTTATCGAAGGACTTCCTTCTAGTTGGGAAAAGCGTACCTTCGCCATCGAGGAAGGTAATGATATGAATAAGTACACCGTAGTTCAACTAATGGGTACTTTAATGTCATACGAGGTACGCAAGGATAGTAAGATTAAGTTGCAGGAAAAGATGAAGTCCTACCTAAAGCAAGATGAGCCAAAGAAGAAGGCTATTGCTTTCAAGGCCGCTCCATCCACATCCACATCAACCGATGATGAAGACTCGGAAGACGAGTTGGACTTGGAGTCCATGGCACTCATGGCAAAG
This sequence comes from Scilla litardierei, assembly GCA_030789695.1. Classification (NCBI taxonomy): domain Eukaryota; kingdom Viridiplantae; phylum Streptophyta; class Magnoliopsida; order Asparagales; family Asparagaceae; genus Scilla; species Scilla litardierei. The sequence goes on from CM061136.1 coordinate 159,516,160, forward strand.
AAGTTCAACCGGTTCTTTCGGAAAGGTAACTTCAAAAACAAATCGAAGTTCAATTCATCTAACGCCTCCTCTCCTTTGTGTTTCAAATGCAACAAGCCAGGACACATGAAAGCGGAGTGTCCTCTAAACAAGCAAAAGGAGAAGTGGAAGGCGCCGAAGTTCGACAAGTCCAAGAAGTACAAAAAGGGGTACAAAAAGGGACTTGTCGGAGCAACATTCACCGACTCCGAGGATTCCTCAAGCGGAGAGTCGGACGATGAGAAAGTGGAGCAAGTGCACATGTGCTTCATGGCGAGAGAGGAGCATGATCAAGGATCCTCCTCTTTCGATGATAGCGACAACGAAGGCGATGGGGTAACTATGGATGACCTTAGGAATGCTGATTCTCAATATGGTCTAAGTATACTAAATTAGTAAATAGGTATACTAAAGTAAAAGATGACCTACCTAGCATTCAAACCTCGCCTAAGACTATCATCACCAACAACGACACCGTTGTTGAAGAGTTAAGAAATGAGATTGTTAATCTCAAATCTAAACTTGAACATGTTAGTGTTGAGGATTCGGAAGAACATAGGATAGCGGATTTGACTTCTCAAAACTCGACTTTGAGTATTGAGAATGAAAATCTCAAGTCTCGTGTTTATGTGCTCACATCGCAAATATCCACTTTGGGTGCTTCGATGCATTCTCTCACCGAGAAATATGAGTGCACGATAGGCCGAATTAATAAATTCAATAAGGGTAAAGACCATTTGGATAACATCCTAAATGATTTACTTCCGGGCAATCACCACATTGGCTTGGGGTATAAGATAGGGAGTTCATCCAAATCGGCCACTACTTTTGTTAGGCCTACTTCCGATGCCTCACCGAGTGGGAGCAAACACTCTATTGGTAGTTCATCTACCAATGGTGCTTCCACTTCGCACACACCCTCTTTTGGAAAGAAACCCACTTTGGGTGGACCTCCAAAGAAGGGTCATGCCTACATGTACACAAATACCATGCCACGTAGGAACACACGTCCTACTCCACCGGCTCACACATATGATGATTTCTATGCTACACGTTCACGGGCACGTGCACACAATGTGAGACACCCTCATGCACGTGTTCCTCCACATGCATATGTTCACCCACATCATCGTATGAATAACTATCCGCATGCACCATTCCATCATGTTCCTTATGCCTATCCACGACATGCATCACGTAGAAACCAACAACGCATGCATACACCCAATAGGATGAGGGCTCCCAAGATTTTCACTATTTGGAGCCCAAAGGACACAAGCATGGATGAAAAACAAGTTTATATGAATGCTTATTTTTCGAATGTTGTGCATAGTAGTAATTATGTGGGGAAGTCTAAGTCCAATTGGACTAGGCTTCCAAAGGTCTAATCTTTTGGACCCAATGACCTTGGGTACCATAATACGACATTTCATATCTATAGGTACTCAAGAAAAAGGAACGGAGCAACAAATTTAAATTTAGCTCCAAGAGAAATTGGATACTCGATAGCGGGTGTTCAAAACACATGACGGGTGACGCTCAATTGCTCTCCGGAGTGGTGCCCATTGCAAATGGGAACCGCGTCTTCTTTGGAGGCAACGAGAGCGGAACCATCATAGGTGTTGGTAAAGTGGGTAATCCTTCTAAACCCATTATATGTGATGTTTACCTTATTAAAGGATTAAACCACAATCTCATTTCAATAAGTCAACTTTGTGACAAAGGTTACAAGGTTAACTTTGCGAAAGGAATGTGCCATATTTTAAGAAAAGATAATAATGAATTATTGTTTTCCGGCACATGCCATAAGGATATATATATCCTAGATCTTCCAAGATCATATGAACAATGTCTTATTGCCAACACAAGTGAACAACACTTATGGCATCGACGTTTTGGACATGTGAACTTTGGAACACTTTTTAAGCTTTCCACGTTAAATTTTATTAGAGGCTTCCCTAAGCTTGTCTTTCAAAAGAAAAGCTTTTGTGACTCGTGTCAACGAGGCAAGCTTCCAAAATCTTCATTTAAACCTAAGAAAAGCATTTCATCTAAGCGGCCTCTAGAGCATTACATCTAGATTTATTTGGGCCAACTAGAGTTGCTTCATTAGGTAATGCTAGATATGGACTTGTCATCGTTGATGACTTTTCTAGGTTTACTTGGGTATTTTCATTGTGTAATAAAAATGAAGCTTTTGAAAACTTCACAATTTTTGTTATGAAAGTACAAAATCTCATTGGAACCACCATTGTCACTATTCGTAGTGATCATGGAGGGGAATTTGAGAATGAGTCTTTTGAGACATTTTGTGATGAAGTTGGTATTACACACACCTTCTCTTTCCCTCGTGCACCTCCTCAAAATGGTGTAGTTGAGAGAAAGAATAGGACGCTAGTGGAGTGTGCTCGCACTATGCTTGATGATAGCCAACTTGGCCATCAATTTTGGGCGGAAGCGGTACATGCCGTTTGCTATGTGTTTAATAGAATACTTTTGAGGCCCGGTACTAAATAAACTTGTTATGAATTGTTGTTTGGTAGGTTGCCTCAAGTTAAACATTTTCGTGTTTTTGGTTCGAAATGTTTTATTAAGAACACGTATGGTAGTTTGGACAAATTCGATCCAAGATCCGATGAGGGGATTTTTGTTGGATATTCTTCGCGTAGGAAAGCCTACCGGATATTCAACAAACGAACCTCAACGATCATGTGTCATTTAATGAAGGATTTGTTCCAACTAGAACTACTAATGATGATGACTCTATGGATGTCTTATGTGATTCAATTGGTAATTTTAACTCTAATGATTCTATTGATTCTATTGAGACTAACCCGTCTAATGAAGTTGTTGAGAATGTTCCTAGTGATCAAGGTATTCCCAAACAGCTTCATACCGCTCGTGACCATCCTCATGAGCAAGTCATTGGCAATATCCATGATAGTGTCAAGACGAGATCGCAAATGAACTACTTCGCTCATTGTGCCTTTGCCTCCTCGATAGAGCCAAAGAATGTTAATGAGGCATGCGAAGATAGCGCTTGGATCTTAGCCATGGAGGAGGAACTCATTCAATTCGAGAGGAATGAAGTTTGGGAGCTTGTTCCATTGCCATCGAAGAACCACACCGTCATAGGGACAAAGTGGATCTTCAAGAACAAAACCGACGAAAACCAAGTCGTCGTCCGCAACAAAGCTCGGTTAGTTGCTCAAGGCTACCGTCAAGAGGAAGATATTGATTTCGAAGAATCCTTCGCTCCGGTAGCTAGATTAGAATCAATTAGATTGTTATTGTCTTTTGCATGCCATAAAAATTTCAAATTATTTCAAATGGAAGTTAAAAGTGCATTTTTAAACGGAGATGTCGTTGAGGAAGTTTATGTTTCTCAACCTCCGGGCTTCATAAATGAAAATTTTCCAAATCATGTTTTTAAACTTAAGAAAGCACTTTACGGTTTGAGACACGCTCCTCGAGCTTGGTATGATCGCCTAAAGAATTTTCTTTTGGATTTGAATTTTAAAATGGGAGAAGCCGATTCTACACTTTTTGTTAAGCATTCGAATAATGATATAATTTTAGTTCAAATATATGTTGATGATATCATTTTCGGTGCTACTAACTTTGCTCTTTGCGAAGAGTTTTCTAATGTTATGAAGGAACAATTTGAGATGAGCCACATGGGTGAGCTCAAGTATTTCTTAGGTCTCCAAATTCGCCAAATGGACGATGCAATCTTCATCCACCAAACGAAGTATACGGTGGAGTTGCTAAAGCGATTTGGAATGGAGAGTGCCTCCGGTAAAAAGACTCCAATGAGCACAACTACGCATCTTGATAAGGATACGGGCGGTAAAGATGTAGACATTCGTCTATATCGAGGTATGATAGGTAGTGTACTTTATCTTACCGCTAGTAGGCCCGATATCATGTTTGCCGTTTGTATTTGTGCTCGTTATCAGTCTCAACCTAAGGATTCTCACTTAGTAGCGATAAAACGTATTTTTCGCTATCTAAGTTACACCTTAGATTTTGGATTACTTTATCCGAAATCTAGCACATATGAGTTAGTCTCATATAGTGACGCTGATTATGCGGGATGCAAATCCGACAGGAAGAGTACTAGTGGCACTTGCCATTTTATAGGAAATTCTCTTGTCTCTTGGTTTTCCAAGAAGCAAAATTCCGTATCACTTTCAACCACCGAGGCGAAATATATTGCCGCCGCTGCCGCGTGTGCTCAAGTTCTTTGGATGAGACACACACTTAAAGACTTTGGTATAAACTGTGATACTTGCCCTATCATGGTTGACAACCAAAGTGCAATATGTCTTTCCAAGAACCCTGTACACCATTCCCGTTCTAAACACATAGATGTCCGACACCACTTTTTAGATGATCATGTTGTTAAAAAGGACATCATTTTAGTGTACGTTGAAACCCAAAAGCAAATCGCCGATATTTTCACGAAACCCCTAAAGGAGGACTCCTTTGTGCGGTTGCGTCGAGAATTGGGGATTATGGGTGAATCCGAGATATAGGATTCATGTTTCATTCAATAATCTTGCATGCTATTATATTTCGCAATATTTCATTCATGCTAGATTTATTGGATTTTTCGGGATTTTATGTGATATTTTTGAATTTTTGCTCGAATTCTTATTTGAATGTCGTATTTGAGATTTCGATGTTTAATGGGGTAGTTTAGATGATGTTTGAGAGGATTATGATGTTTCGTCCAAGTGTATTTAGGATAGAACTTATTTGTCAATTTTTGGACTCATCTAGTCGGTCTCAGTTCATCAACCAACTGACTAGATTTTCATCTAGTCGGTCAGCTAATGAACTCAGACCGACTAGCTCATTCTCTAAATTTTTGAACTCCTTTAGTCGGTATCAGTTCAATCACTAACCGACTAGATTCGTATCTAGTCGGTTAGTAAAAGAACTCAGACCGACTAACTCAAGCTATTTAAGTTTTCTCTCCAGCTTCACTCTTTTAGTCGGTTCAAGCTTACCTATCAACCGACTAGATTGAGTTCTAGTCGGTCAGTAGTTGAATGTAGACCGACTAATTTTCGTTCAGGAAATCTTCGACTGGTCGATGTTTCACTTTAGTCGGTTCAAGCTCGTTAACCGACCGACTAGATCGTCATCTAGTCGGTCAGCGTTTGAACTTAGACCGACTAAGTGATCAGGGGCAGTCACGTCTTTTCGTGATTTCGACCGACTATATCCTAATCTATTCGATTATTTCCTATTCTAGTCGGTTATCTTTGTTTCTCCAACTCGAAAAACCCCGAACCCTGCTCGAGTCTCTTCGACTTCCGATCTTCTCTGGCCTCTTTTCCGACCAACTCCGCCGCCGATCGTCGTCGTCTTCCTCCTAGGTATACTCCCTCTCATCTAGGGTTTCATCCTAGGTCGTTTTCGAATTCTAGGGTTTGATCTTTCTTAAGCCTATTTCATTTTCAGCTCTAGGGTTTGTGTGCTTAGTGTTGCTTCGCTTGCTTGAACTCGTTGTGCCTCGATCATGGCAAAAACGAGGATCCCGATTACTCCCTCCGGTGCCTCCCCCATGACCATAGAGGCCGCGACCGCTTCGACTCCACCTAAGCGTAGGGCCAAGACCTCTCGTCCCCCCTCTTCGTCTTCACCACCGTTGAAGAGGAAGAGGACTTCCAAGCCCAAAGCCAAAGGCCAAACTTCCAAGCCCAAATCTCAACCCAAAAAGTTCCGTGCACCTACCCCTCCCGGTGAGCGTTCAGGTAGTGACTCTGAGGATGATTCCGAGGAAGAGTACACTCCTGAGCATCCCGAGAAGGCACCTACTCCACCCCCTCCTCCTAAGACCCGTAAGGCTAAGAGAAAAGCCCCGATGCCGGTAGGCGGTGTAGATATATCGTTGTGTCGTGACGACCCTCAGTGTCTAGCGGCTTACAACTGTATAGAGCACTGCCCACTGCTATTGGAGCATTACGTTCAGTTCTCTGACTTTCTTGGCCTTGCGGATCTTTTATCCTATAGTGGACTTTTGGACTATCTTAGATATGACCCTAAGGCGAACCCACGACCCTATCCTCACCTGGTCAAGCTTTTCTATGCCAATCGTACCCGGGGTCAGTATGATGAGACCCACTCCATCGAGACATCTGTTTTGGGGACTCCTATAGTCCTCACTGCAGAGATCTTGGGGGAGTTGATAGGATGCTCATCGTCCGGCCTCCTCCCGTCTGCTATTTCCGTAGATGATATCTCTTCTCTCCATCAGCCGACCCTCGCTGATATCTTTCAGGTTATCCCTCCTGCTTTCATAGGTGTTCCCTCCAAATCATTCAAGCCGAATGCTTGGGTGATTAATCTTATCTTGAAATCATGTCTTTTGCCCAAATATGGATCTTCCTCACTTCCTTCGCAGCCCTTCCTGAAATTGATATACGCTCTTTTTATGGGTAGCTCGATTAACTGGGCTCGCATTATACTCGACAAGATGGATTCTTTCGAGTGTCTTCGCAAGTCTAGTAAATCGGCGCACATCCCATATCCTTGCCTTTTAACCTTGGTATTCCGTCACTTTGGTGTTCCTTTGCCTCCGGATGATGAGCGTCCCCTCGGTCCACCCCTGAACGCGACGGCCGTCAAGAAGTCTCTTGTGGTACTTCGTCACGTCCAGCGGTCGACTCTTTCTGCATCCCAGGCCACACCTTCAGCTTCTGCAGCCCCTCCTCCTACCACCACTCTAGATGATATCGCTCGCCTTCTTCGTCGTCACGAGTCTCGTTTGGCTCGTACCGAGGAGGTTGTGTGCCGTATGGCAGAGTTGATGGGTATTCAGCTTCCTCCTCATGTTTTTGAGGATGAGGAGATGGATGACGAGGAGATTGATGAGTTTGTCACCTCTTTAGCTCGTGGCACTGAGGCCACTGCTGCTGCTGCTGCTACTTCCACTGCTGGAGCTGCCACTTCTTCCGATGCTCCAGAGTCTTCTGCTCCAGTGGTTCAGACTCCTGTTGATGCTGCTGCTGACGTCACTGCTCCTGTTGAGCCTGCTGACGTTCCTGCTGATACACCTACCGTTGAGCCTGTCGATGTTTCCACTCCAGCCCCGACGATCCCTTCAGTTGTCACACCACTCCTTGCAGCAGAGCCTGAGTCCACTCCCTCGACTGGACCCACGGAGACTGCTGATCCTGCCACTTCCTCCTGAGCGTCAGTTTGGAGGACTCTCCGTGATCATTGGATGATACATCTTTTTGAGAGTGTTTTGGGTTAGGATAGAGTTTGGTGGTGTTTTGATGTATTTCTGATTTTATGGATGTCGGTGTATTTGATGTATTTTGGATGTTTGATGATAGTGTGTCGATGATGATGTTGTATTTTTGTTGGTGATATAGATGTTGCACTTTATATGATGTAGTCGATGTATTTTTGCATGTACTCATGATATTCTTATATATATACATCGATGTTCTCTTTTACTTCGTTGTGCACATTTAATATTCATTCAATGTCAATGTCTATGATATGTGATCTCGTCGCTCGACGATTATAAACTTGGTTAAATAGATTTTATTTCTATGATTGCATAGAATTGTTTTCCATGCACAAATTTAACCAAGAATATTGAGTATTGAAGAGTACGTTTCTTTATTCAATAAGTGAAGTTATATTTGGTATTTGGATGATTTTAATTTTCGTTTTTCGAAAATGGACAATTTGACACACTACGATTTGATTTCATCTATTTTCCCTTGGTGTCAATTTGGTCCATCGTCATATTCTACGACTCCCGATGTTGGATTTTCCTTATCCTTGTTGTTGTCGTTGTATGCCCCCCATTTTTGGGATAATGCCAACGGGGGAGAGGTAATGATAATGATTAGGGCAAATGAAAATTTAACTCAATTTCCAAGAATCTAATTTGATATGTTAGATTCAGGGGGAGTTAAGATATATATAAGGATTTTCAAATCCGATATTTCAATAATCGATTCTCATTATATATCTCACTCGTCTGCTTGATGCAATCTTTATTTATTCAATTTGGAATTAACGTGTCATCAATGCATGAGGAGTAAGTATTTTACATTTGAATCATTAATTTTGATTATTATTTATGTTGGTTTGTCATCATCAAAAAGGGGAGAATGTTGAGTATTGGACTCCCCGGATTTGGTTTTGGATGATGAGCAAACATAAATAATTCATGAACTAACAATTTGTGAGCGCAGTTATGGAGATCGTCGCCAAATTCACGAGAACACTCAAAGCGACATCTCAAGACTTCTCAAAACTCGTATTCAATGCCTAAAGCTTCGTTGAAGCTTTTGGACCATTTTGGAAGTCATGAATATTTGACTGAAGCTCTCGAAGACCGTTCCTTAAGGTTTTATTTATAGTCTTTTAGTTTTGATCTATAGAATGTTAAGCCTTGAGTATATCTTACATTTCTATCTTCATATCGCTCCTATCTTAGAGCTAGGATCTTAGTAGAAGTCCATACAATCTTTCTCGAAGCATCGCGCTTCGATTCGGGACTTCTTGTGCATGTTAGTTGGTTCAAGAAGAAGAACCAACCGACTAGATGGTGATCTAGTCGGTCGGCAAAGCTTCTTAGACCGACTAGTTTGCTTTCTAAACTTCATGCTCTTTACTGTTCATACTTAGTCGGTCCATGTTGACTCACCGACCGACTAGTTGGTGAACTAGTCGGTCAGTGATGCTTCTTAGACCGACTAGTTGAACATTCCCTGAACTTGTCTTGTTACTGTTTATACTTAGTCGGTCCATGTTGACTCACCGACCGACTAGTTAGTGAACTAGTAGGTCAGTGATGCTACTTAGACCGACTAGTTGAACAGTCTCTGTTCATGCCAATTTTCTCCTGAGCTACTGTTTATCGTTAGTCGGTCTAAGAACGTTTAGCGACCGACTAGTTGATGAACTAGTCGGTCAACATTTGTTCTTGAACCGACTAACTCAATTTGTTTTCAGACTATTTGTTTTTAACTCTTAGTCGGTCTAAGTTCACTGACCGACCGACTAGTTGTGAAACTAGTCGGTCAGACAGTCTTCTTGGACCGACTAGATTTCTAGGTCTGAAATTCAATCTGTTCACTGTTCATCACTTAGTCGGTCCATGTTGTTTGACCGACCGACTAGTTGATGAACTAGTCGGTCAGTGTTGTTCTTTGACCGACTAGTGGCTTCAGATTTCCTACCGTTGGGTTATGACCTAACACGATTTTCCCCCTTAGTATATATACTAAGCTGGGGTTCTTCTTCCCCAAGAAGAGCTATATTTCAGAGATTCATTGAGATTGAAAGAGTTAGAGATTCTCACTCATTTCCAAAGCTCTCTCCCTCACAAGAAATCCATTCTCTCACTTTCTAGATCTAGAATCCATCTTGAGAGAAGTTTGTTCTTGGTGAGCCTTTCAAGCTCTAGCTTGATTCAAGTCTCCTAATCATTCCTAGACACCCATTGCTGCTCATTTCAGTGGTACTAGGTCTTGGTGACTTCATCTTCCTCAAATCCCTCCTTGCACCTATTTGGTAAGAAAACTCAAGGTATAGGATTTGTGGTAAGATTGTTTATTTCATATATAAACTGATTTTCATTGCTATTGATTCTCTCGGTTGTGAGAGAAGGTTGTGATCCCGGGTTGTGGGATTCACTATTGCCATTGCATGTATGATTTGATCTTGTGAAGGTTTTTCACAAGATATTCATAGTGGAAATCTTGGGTTAGGGTTTCTAACCTAAGTATCCGGAGGGAATCCGGGTGGTTGGGACGTAGGATCACCGGGAACAAGTCGGGGAGACTTGGGTGGATCCGAACCCAGTAATATCAATTGTTTGCATTGTTAATTTTGTTGTTGTCATCAATTTAAGCTTCCGCAAATTGATTGGTAGTTGTTTGCACGATAATTAGGAATTATCCTCCTTGTTATTTTTAAAGTACTATTCACCCCCCTCTAGTACTTGTGCAGTAGCTTGTAGGGCATTACACACCAACATTTAAAATTTTAGTTCTCTACAGAATTAATATCCCCTAAAATTGTAAATTAAAATTTAGGTCCCCCAGGGAATTTAGTTCTCCCCGGAAAATTTTGTACCTCCAAAATTTAGTTTTCTCCAGATTTTGTTCGTCCTAAATTTAAAATTTTAGTTTCCCAAAATTTAGTTCTTTTCAGATTTAGTTTTTCCCAAAATTTTAGTGTCCTTCCAAATGTGCACCCCAAAATTTTAGGATTTCCACCTAAAATTTTCACAGACTCTCATCCTACCCATTGATTCCTCAAAATTCAAGCTGAGCTGTTATACCGATCTTTTTGTCCTAGTCAGTAACCCCATTCAAAAATATCCCTCAATTGTATAATAGATTATCTCATGAAAATCTACGACAAAGTCAACTCTTCCTCTCTAATGGGCACTGGGATCTCAATTTGGGATGCCATGAATCAATGTAATATCATCTGAAAAGGGTTTTAAAAACAAGTGATAAAAGCAGAAAATTAGCTCAATGCATGCAAATAGTATATCTTCACTAAATCCAACTTTGATAATCCTTACATCCTAAGGGGTATGTCCCCATCAAACAATTAACAAATGACAAATGCCATCATCAATTTTTAACATTTATCATTTAATAAATCATGCATTCAAGTCTTAAATTATGTAAATGTTCAATTTTACATCATGCACATTTTCACATGCCCAGATATTGTTTACATTGCTGTGACTGTTAGTTTCAAACACCAGTAAAATATATCAGATGAAATATTTTAATTTAAAAAAATTATGGTTAATTTGTTGGCCATTGCACAACTTCAAACACAAAGATGCATTCTTGTGCATCTTAAGGAAGTTAAAAAAATTACTATACTTTTACTTTTGAATCCATAATCTTCAGCCAAAATGCAATAGATTGCAAGCATAACTTTTTTCCACATTATGAAAATAAAAAATAGTTTCAAAGCTCAATTTACATAACACAGATTGATGTTGACTGGAAGTATCAAGACTTATCAAAGTTCAATTTACATAACACGGATTGATGGACTGGAAGTATCGAGACTTATCTCACTAAAAATTGTTCAAGAATACCAGAAATTTTCTTTCAGAGACCAATCAGCTCGAACTTTCCTACTGTGGGCAATCAAGCATCCATTGCAGCAAATGAAACACCAGATAAGACAAGATTTACTTGAAGCATGCATTTGGAACACATGTGTCCAGTTTTTAGGTCAACTACTATGTGCATACTAACCCGAGATCAATTTGGAAATTACTATGGCTCAGTAGTTGAATGCTTTAATACGTAGGACTCATGTGATTGTACAGAACCCTAGTACAAATTAATGTGTAGGACTCAGGTGATTGTACAAAACAAGTACAGCAGAAAAAGCTTGATGAAAAAAATAAAGAAACCTCTTTTCAAGCATAGCGGCCAGAGGCCAGAGCTAGAAAAAGCATGATGAACATAGTATGCTGATATCAGCATCCAATATAACTAGCCGATGAGAAAGGGTACACTCAATGTAAAATTTACCAAAACAAAATTTATTGAATGATGTGTAAAGATGGCACAAGTTTATTCTAACAGTCATCAATGCTATGTTAAAAAACATACACCCAGAATGGAGAACATGCATGACTCTGCCACTTAGAATAGGCACCAAGATACCAGTGCAACAACATAATCCATCATTCCATTACGACATGTGGCAAATCACTATTTCATCATCACTAAAGCTGAAGTGGAAACAACTTCAACACTTTGTTATATGCAAGAAATACATTAATTTGGATGAATATTAAGGAGTTCAATACATGATCATAAAACTCTACCAATATGGTACCTAACATTCAGCATTCTCAATTCAATAAAAATAACAAACTAATTGGTATCTGATGGCCAGCATAAACTTAGACATATATCCATGAATAAAAGCTTTGCCACAAAATGAAACTAGAGAGCTCGTGGGACAGGAGTTTAATCATGCTTGAGAAGGTTGATGTTACATATTGATCAAATTCCTAGGGGATGGAGGAGCCCCTAAGCATATATATACAAGTGGTACCAGAGAGTATACGAACAATTTTGAGCCTTATAATGACATTTTTGGGAGACCAAAGTCAAGCAGAAGCTAAAAATGAGCTTCTGTTTGGGAAAAAAGAAGAATAAAAATTATAATAAAAATGTGCATAAGTTCATCATAGAAGCAACTATCTCCATGTGAATATTAAAAGAAGACCACAGAGAGAAAAACATGAGATCTAAATATGGTTATCATCGATCCAGACCAAATATATAATTGGGTCACAAAGGAGATATTGTGGCAGAATGCAGAACCCTTCCTATTATCCTAGGCATACGTTGGGATAAGCACAGGTCAGTAATCATCTAGACACACTTCAATATACATGGGACCCAAATGAGCAACAGTAATACAAGAGTACGATACAAGCGCATAGCTGCAAAACACTTGCATTCACGTGCATGTGTGATGTACGTCAAGACATACAGATCAATCATCATCATCATCATCATCATAGCCTTCATCCCAAGAATTGGGGTCACATGCAATTTGAACATTGGGTAACTAAATCAAAGTTGAAAGTATAACCTTATGCCTCACCTAAAACAAGCATAAGAAACCCCTCACATGTTTGAGAGGTGGTAATGCTTTGTTAACTTAGTATCATTATGTCAACAGAGACTTTGTATATATGTTCAAGCAAAACATGCATCCATGGTGTCCAACATGTCATCTTCAGACCTTCGTAAAATCCAGCATGGGTTTGCCACATAGTTCTAGTTTCTTCAAATCAAAGATGGATTTGAAATGCCAGGCTAGTGTCAAGCAATTGTAGACATCCCGTGCAAGTCTGAGTCTTAGACACGGAAATTGGAATCTCCATAAGTGTTTGTGCTTTATAGGTAATCTATTTACATCAATTGTGGGTAAATTTACGGGGAATTATTTGGATCAAGTCCAATGATGTATGTTGATCATTGATAACCCTGCATTAGGATTTTCGCACATGGACCCCTTTTTTAACATTACCTACAGTGGGCTCGTAGTTTTAAGATTATTCCACATTTTATCTACATTTATTATTGCCATTGTTGTATATATCAGATATGGTAGTATAGTCAAACCGAAACAGACATGAGTCATAGAAAGGATAATTTGGGTGAGCAACAGTACCATGAAATCTTTATATTGGACATGCAACAGTTTGATTTGTCTTCCAAATAAGTTGAGCATCAAGAGGATTGACCAAACTCAAACTCCGATGGCTATCTAAGTCCCTACCTGATCCTGACAGCAGTTTTAAAGAATGAACACGGTGTGTGACTGCTCTGCTGCCAGTTCATGCCCCTTGATGAAAAGCTCGGCGATTATGTTGAACTGATTAACTAACAGTATATGCATTCAGCCTACCCAGTTGATTTGCAGCAGGTTGGTGACTGTGCTGAAGCTGTCTCCAGTCACACAACATCCTCAGCTACATTATCCCATTTCCAATTCTCATGGATATCTATAGGTTTTTTAAGATTTGAAGCTAAAAAGGTGATGATCATCAGTAGAAAATGCTATCAACAAGCTGATTGAAAATAAATGCTAATACTTATGTCTGAATGGTTTAGAAGGAGCTTTTAAGTCTAATAATATTGGGATACGAAAAGGTACATATATCATACGCAACACCACCAACAATTTATAACAATATTTCTTAATCAATTTGTTCGCACATATGAACTATCACATGCATAATCTGCAAGCATATGACCAACCAATTCAGAAGATTCTATGAACAACTTGACAATATACTCCAAAGGGAACATGCTAGAAGACTTACATGTATCTTCTTTAGAAGGTTAATCAGTAAGACAAGAGAGGGAATCATAAGATCCACCAGGTTCTGTTCCTGATTTCGTTCAAGCAAAATTTCTGCGGTAGAGTTGCTTTCTGCTCCTTCATCAACCAGATAATCTACATATGATTCCAGATATGTATCATATAAGAAAACTCAAAGAAAACTAACATGTGAATAGCTAACAGTGTTGACAATAGAGATCTGGGGCGACATTCAGTTTACATGATACTATATAGACTAGTCCCAAACCAACAATTACTCTATGTAACACTTGGATTTTAAAAATATACTTCATCATGCTGATGCTGTTGTAGACTGCTACAAACACTGTTGTAAGTTGCTACAAAAAATATATGTCTAAACCCCCTTTGAAGCTATTGAATTTAGCCAAATCTTGTGATTGGAGATGAATACATATCTACCATAAGATGGACGAGGCTAATGAATTCAAAACGAAACATCTGCAATCCATGTGTGCTGGATCACTTTTATTTAATGACGGAAAATTTCACTTCGGAAATCTCCAAGAAGCTTTAGAAGATGGTTCCATGCTAATAGTTTAGAAGATGGTTCCATGCTAATAGTGAGAGAGAGGAGAGGGGAAAAAAATAGAGAAGTTTGTTTTTGGGTTTTTTAAAATATACAAGGACTAATAACAGAAATGTAGAAAATTTTCTTCAGACTTCACCTTTAAACTAACATGGGGGGGTTTTTTTAAATAACTTTGATAATTTTTTTTTTTTTTTTTTTTTTTGGGGGGGGGGGGGGGGGGCAGGGGGCAGAGAAATGTGCATATTTGATTTGTGTTGGGAGTTATATGGAAATTTGGAAAATTTTAGGGAGTATATAAAAAGACATTGGCATTCATTTTTGTCTTATTTACTGTATATCTGCACATGATGTGATGGGCTCATCACATATCAGCGAAGGCGGCCGGCTTCAAACACATAATCCAGAGGCGTATCTCTGTAAACTTTTGGGCCTTTTTGTCATATTTTATTATTTGAGAGGGTTTATGTGCCATTGTGCAATTAATTAGATCATTATATAAGGGGTGCTACCCGGCCGGCCCTAGGGCATGCTTATTTTGATTATTTTGCTAAAGCGATGATAGAATTACTCGTTCTACGGGAGAGTGCGGACGTCCTCTCCAAACAGCGTCTTGGGAGGGAGATACCCCTTTAATTGTAATCACATATCGTTATTATTTTCAGTTTTATTATCAATAAATTTCAGATATTTCTAGTTCCTATCAATTTGGTATCAGAGCACGCTGATCCATGGCGGCGGCAACGAGATCCAAAGATCGTATCGATGTGATGGAGGAGAAGTTCAATGGCGAAATCGAGGGCGTGAAGCAAACACTAGCGAAACATGGTGATGCCCTAACGAAGTAAGAGGAAACCCTAGAGAAACATGGATAATCCCTAACACAAATCATGCAACAACTTGCGGGAATTTCGGCGAAATAAAACGGCGAGGACACAAACCCTAAAATAGCGAAAATGGTGTCGCCTTTTGACAAGGGGAAGGGCGTGGCAAAGGAATTTGAAGATAGACGGGTTACCGATCTCGACGACAGCGACGCGTAAGGGGAGGAAGAACTTCAGGGGGCAGGCGGCCCAAGCCGAGCCCCCACTGGCAGCATCAAACCCGCACGGGCCCCGGGGCTCCTCCCTAGGGCCGCCCGGGCCAGGAGAGCCCCCGACATGGTCCGGCGGCCCTGCCGACCACAGGCCCCCTTGCAGACCCTACCGACCACCGATGTAAAGCCCATTTGTTTCTTTTACAGGCCCAAGGCCCTTTTCCGTTCTGTCTTTCTGTTATTTTTTTCTTCTTTTTTTGTTTTGCTGCAGGCCCAGCCCACTTAGCCATAACTTAAACCTATTTCCCTTCCTCTCTCTTTGCGTCTCTCTCCCTCGTGTGTCTCTCTCTTGCAGAACGCGCAGGCATGCGCGTTCAGCAAGCGGCAGCGAGCGGCAGGAAAAAAACAGAAAAAAAAAGAAGAGAAGAAAACAAAAAAAGAGATCAGATCTTACCCTGCCAGCTCCTGCTTGGAGGAGGTTGAGGCTTCTTCTTCTCCCTCCACCTCATGCTACACGTGGCTCCTTCCAAAACCCTAATTTTTGGGGGTTTGCCATGTTTTTCCTTTAGATCTGAAGGTAAGGGTAACGTGGCTCTTTATCCTCTCTTTCTCTGACCCTCTAGGCTCTTCCATCCTCTATTTAAGCATGGGTAAGTGCAAAAATTTCAGTTTTTCTGCGAAAATTTCAGTTTTCACGAAAAAGGGCTGCCTTTTTAGTGCGATTTGGGATTCTTACTCTCTGTTTTGAGGACTGATTTGAATCTGAAGTTAGGATCTCTGTTATATTCGTCATAGGAGCTCGAAATCGAGGTAAATCACTCTAAACTTCAGGAATTTCGGTGTTAAACCTTTATATTCTTATGCTATGATGAAATCTGAGCGTAAATTAGTGAATTTTGGGGCTTGGTAGCAACTCATGGTGCTGCCCTATGTTCTGCTGCACCTCTAACATGATGTTTTGAGCCATACTTGGCTTGAAAAATTCTGGGCTCTGTTTTTCTTATTAAGCAAATTGTTGGTATTAAAATGAAATCTGCAGCTCTCTTTTCTGCATATGGCTGAATACCATTTGGTGTCATGTAGCCCATATACTTATAAATCATGACTCATTGAATGGTTGGTTATTTGAGCTACGTTGTATGCTTTGTCCCTTCAAATTTCAGATTGCCCAATGATGAAAACTGAGGGCTTAGTCCCTTCAGTCCCTAAATGTATGCTTGAAAATTCATACATAGAAGTGATTCTGCCTGGATTGACTGCCTCACTAATGAATATGAAGATTCAGTCAACTCTGGTAGAAAGAATCAAGGCCGCTCAGGCAAATGATGAGAAGTTGCAGAAGATTAGAAACCTGGTGATGGCCGGACAAAGACCTGAGTTTAGGATTCATAAAGATGGGTCTTTAAGATTTGGCAATAGGATTTGTGTACCATCTGGGGATATTCGAGAAGAATTGTTGGCGGAAGCCCATAGTTCTCCATGTTCTATCCATCCAGGTGGGACCAAGATGTACAAGGACATGAGACAATATTATTGATGGCATGGCATGAAGAGGAGTGTTGCCAGGAGTGTGGCCAAGTGTATGACATGTCAGCAGGTAAAAGCAAAGCATCAGAGGACTGATGGGTTATTGCAGCCTTTACCTATTCCAGAATGGAAGTGGCAACACATCACCATGGATTTTGTGACAGGATTGTCCAGAAGCACGAAACACAATGATGCTGTGTGTGTGATCGTTGATCGGTTGACCAAGTCAGCTCACTTTATTCCCTTTCGAGTTTGCTAGTCAACAGAAGTGCTTGCCAAGAAATATATGGAAGAGATTGTGAGGCTGCATGGTGTTCCTGTGAGTATAGTTTCAGACAGAGATACCCGTTTTACCTCACATTTGTGGAAAAGTCTCCAGAAGCATCTAGGAACCCATCTGAGTTTTAGTATAGCGTATCATCCACAAACAGAAGGACAGTCAGAACGCACTATACAAATATTGGAGGATATGATGCGTGCATGCATGTTAGACTTCAAGGGATCGTGGGAAGATCACCTACATCTCGTTGAGTTTACATATAATAACAGTTACCAGGCCAGCATTAGTATGACACCTTTTGCAGCATTGTATGGAAGAAAGTGCCGCTCGCCTTTGAGTTGGGATGATGTGGGTGATAGGGAGTTGGTTGGACCAGAGATGATCATAGAGGCTGTAGATGTTGTGTGTATCATCAGGGAGAAGCTTCAGATAGCACAAGATCGGTATAAGCATTGGGCAGATACGAAGCGCAGACATTTGGAATTCCAGCCTGGTGACCATGTCTTTCTGAAGATTTCTCCTACCAGAGGTCTGATTAGGTTTGGACGAAGGGGGAAGCTTAGTCCTCGCTTCATCGGACCTTTTGATATTTTGGAGTGTGTAGGGAAAGTGGCTTACAGACTTGCGCTACCTCCATCTTTAGAAGGAGTACACGATGTTTTTCACGTGTCTCAGTTGCACAAGTATGTGGGAGATCCAACTCATGTGGTTGATCACTCTGAGATTACAGTGAAGCCTGATTTGACATATGAGCAACAACCAGTATGTATTGTTGATCATCAACAGAAGGCTCTCCGGAACAGGGTAATCAACCTAGTGAGATGTGGCACAAGGACTTTCCTGAAGAGTCCACTTGGGAAAGAGAGGATGAAATGTATGGGCGTTACACATACCTGTTTAATGTATCTTAGTTCTTGTTTACCTTTTGTAATTCCGAGGACGGAATTTTTGTAAGGTGGGTAGAATGTAAAGCCCATTTGTTTCTTTTACAGGCCCAAGGCCCTTTTTCCCTTCTGTCTTTCTGTTATTTTTTCTTCTTCTTTTTTTGTTTTGCTGCAGGCCCATCCCACTTAGCCATAACTTAAACCTATTTCCCTTCCTCTCTCTTTGCGTCTCTCTCCCTCGTGTGTCTCTCTCTTGCAGAACGTGCGGCGTGCGCGTTCAGCCAGCGGCAGCGAGCGGCAGGAAAAAACAGAAAAAAAAAGAAGATAAGAAAACAAAAAAAAGAGATCAGATCTTACCCTGCCAGCTCCTGCTTGGAGTAGGTTGAGGCTTCTTCTTCTCCCTCCACCTCATGCTACACGTGGCTCCTTCCAAAACCCTAATTTTTGGGGGTTTGCCACGTTTTTCCTTCAGATCTGAAGGTAAGGGTAACGTGGCTCTTTCTCCTCTCTCTCTGACCCTCTAGGCTCTCCCATCCTCTATTTAAGCATGGGTAAGGGCAAAAATTTCAGTTTTTCTGCGAAAATTTCAGTTTTCACGAAAAAGGGCTGCCTTTTTAGTGTGATTTGGGGTTCTTACTCTCTGTTTTGAGGACTGATTTGAATCTGAAGTTTGGATCTCTGTTATATTCGTCATAGGTGCTCGAAATCGAGGTAAATCACTCTAAACTTCAGGAATTTCGATGTTAAACCTTTATATTCTTATGCTATGATGATATCTGAGCGTAAATTAGTGAATTTTGGGGCTTGGTAGCAACTCATGCTGCTGCCCTATGTTCTGCTGCACCTCATACATGATGTTTTGAGCCATACTTGGCTCGAAAAATTCAGCCAAGCTTAATCTGGGCTCTGTTTTTCTTATTAAGCAAATTGTTGGTATTAAAATGAAATCTGCAGCTCTCTTTTCTGCATATGGCTGAATACCATTTGGTGTCATGTAGCCCATGTACTTATAAATCATGACTCATTGAATGGTTGGTTATTTGAGCTACGTTGTATGCTTTGTCCCTTCAAATTTCAGATTGCCCAATGATGAAAACTGAGGGCTTAGTCCCTTCAGTCCCTAAATGTATACTTGAAAATTCATGAGATTAAACCATGAATATATGGTTTCGATATCTAAGTCCCTATGTTGCCTAAGAAAGAAATTGAGACCATGAATATGGTTAGTTCCGCTAGAAATGATCAATGATGATACTTAACTAAGATCATTATCAATGACCCCCCTTTTCACTAGTGATTCATCTTAATTTCAAATAAAGTGCAACTAATAGCATGACTTTCATGTCCAGGTAATTATTAATGCTTTGTTTCAATAAATGCTCAAATATTGTTCGTAATATATGATACTTGTTGAATGCTTGATATGACTATTAATAATGCTACTTGTTGTTAAGTAATTGATGTTTACTACACCATGAGTCCATGACATTGAATTTAGCATTATGATGGGCGTGCAATGATAACCACTAGAAATTCTTGTTGAATCATGGTGTGAATATCTCATACAATATCTTAAAGGAACATCTTGTTAAATTTATGGACATGAGAATGTATGGTACCACATAGCACACCCACATATTGCATAAGTTCAATGCAACTAAACTTGAATCAAGAAATTGAATGATTGCTTCATATGACAATAAAAGAAATGGTACAATATTAGATGGACACATATGATATATCACTGAGAGGTTGAGTGATGTGCACGTGTTTTACATTGAGCACTTGAGACTAACGGGGTATGGAGTAAATCATATTAGTGGGAGTGTGGGAGCGACAGGAGCCATGATTTGTTCCAGAAAACAGTTACATTCCGGTTGTTAATGTGTGTCAATGAGTCATTTGTCTGCCCTCATGTTGTTCCTGTGGGCTTAGCCCGGGTGAGCGCCCCTGTGGCCCGTAGTGGTATCCATGGTTGCTCCTGTATTCCTCAATATGATTCACGACCTAGGTTTGGCTTAAACTTGCAGAAAGTAAGAAGTCTATCACAAAACAATGATGCATGTTACTTTATTCTTTGAAAACGATGTATGTTAGCTTGTATAGTTAGTTCCTTGATAAATGTGCTTCTCATTATTTTAGAGCCTTGTTTTAATCAGTTTTGCTTACGCTCACATAAATGTTTAAATACCAAAATTCTTGAAGTTATTGTGATTTACTTGGTGCTCTTGCTTTGCATTGAACACCAGGTGTTGATAATATCGAGTATCCTACAGTTGGGGTCCTAGAGCCCAAGGTGGAGTCAGCTGCTATTTGACTTTGAGATAGTCTGGTGTTGCAATATTATCTTGTAAAACTTTTGGGTGTACTTAGGTTTTAGAACATGGTCCTATTTTGTGTTGTACAACAAAGATCATGTTCTAAGAGCATCTTTTGTACAAACTCGCTTATATATATAAAGTGAAGTTTTTCTTTACGCATTTTGTACATGTATGCTCATAGCTTAGATTGTCATCACTAGTTAACTGCAAGACCTGCCAACTTTGCAAAACATGCTGCGGCCCCGGGTTACGGAGCGGGACAACCGACATGGCCGCTGGGGGCCAGACATGGCCCAACAGGGCCCTGCGACCATTACCCAGGGCTGCCAGGGCCCTGCCGTGCTACTGTAGACTCCCCACAGGCCTAGAGCCTACGGTGAGGGCGATACGGCCCCGACGGAGAATCTCAGCCACTTTTTAACGCCCCGGCACGTGCGTTTGATGATGATTTCTATCCCGAAGAGTTTCCGGACTACGACGACGATGGAGGAGGATTTCAAGAACCCCCAGACCCCCGATATGATGCGGACAGATGGTGACACCCACCTCAGACCTATGAGGGGTATCCTGGAGAGGTTGGGAGAGGCTACGGAGACTTCGAGGAGGAGCGATGTGCCTATGCGAGGATCGATGAGAGTGGAGATTATGGAAGACGCGGAGGAGGCCCACAGAGGGGATTTGAGTGACACGAGGAGAGGTGACAACATTACCATCAGCCCAGGCACACAGGCGAACAAGCAGACCAGGGAACCTTTGGGGTAGATGACAGGATACAGAAGCTGAAGATGCACATATTTGAGGGAGATGATCCGGTGGCGTGGATTTATAAGGCGGAGATTAAGGCTGTTGACGAACAGAACGTTCGACGAACTACTCGTGAACAAGCTCGGTACATGTTCGTTTACGTTCGTTCGGGAAGCTTAATGAACAAGCTTGAACAAATTTTTAAAGCTCGGTTAGTAAACGAACAGAGCTTGAACATAACTGTGATCGTTCATTTATGTTCATGAACAAGCTCGTTAAGTGTTCGTGAACAAGCTCGTTAAGTGATGTTCATGAACAAGCTCGTTAAATGTTCATTATAATTCATTAATGGTGGAATTGTTGAAATATTGAGTTCCTACATTGTATTGCATTAAGACAAATACTATATTTTTTACTATGCTGGGAATGGATGCTTGTAATGGGATTTATGGAGCTATTATGTTGGATTTGTTCGTTTTTGTTATGCAAATATTTAATCCTTTTATTTAATTTATTTAGTCATTGGTAATTATGGTTAAATATTATTATTCCTGATTAAAAATTAACGTTCGTTTGTTTGTTTGAAAGTCTTTTCATGAACAAGATTGATCGTGTGTTCACGAACATGTTCCTGAACATGTTCACGAACAACCTCGATAAGTCTTGTTAACGAACAGAACGTTCGATGAACGACTCGTGAACAAGCTCGGTAAATGTTCGTTTATGTTCGTGTATGTTCGTTCGGTAAGCTTAACGAACAAGCTTGAACAAGCTTTTAGAGCTCGGTTAGTAAACGAATAGAGCTTGAACATGGATTTTGTTCATGAACAAAACGAAGCTCCCTGTTCAAGCTCGTTCAAACTCGTTCGTCAACAGCCCTGGCGGAGATGTTCTTTAGGGTGTCTCGCAAGACAGAGCAGAAGCTGGAGGAGGCGGCGGCATGTTTGGATGGAAAGGCTCCGGCATGGTACCAGTGGAGGGACGAGAGGAGACAGTTTCTTTCATGGGAGGAGATTAAGGATGGGTTGATGGAGAGAGTCTGCAACACTCATTTGGAAAACTTGCGGAAGAAATTACTTTCCCTCAAACAGGATGGCATAGTGAAGGACTACATGGAGAGATTCGAGGCACTATCAGGGCGAGTGCAAGGAGTATCAGATGAGATTATGGAAAACACCTTCATGAAGGGACTGAAGGCTACCATTCGTACATAGTTTCGCATACAGAAGCATCAGGACCTGATGGAGACCATGGAGTATGCTCAGATGGTGGGGTATCGATGGTGGGGTATCGCCTGATGGAGGAGAGGAGGTCTAGGGGCAGTTGGAGTGGACCCGTGTCTCGCACCCAAAACACTACATGAAGGCAGAAGGCAACTACAGGAGCCGAGCAGACCAGCAAGGAGAAGGTCGTGGAGAAGAGTGGGTCGCCACCAGCAGGAGGGCAGTTTAGGAGGATGATAGATGCAGACATGAGAGAGAAGAGACAGAAGGGGCTATGCTTCAGGTGCGATGAGAGGTTCACCCCAGGACATAGGTGTGCGGTGCGCAAGATGTAGGTGCTGATACTTGAGGATGAGGATGATGAGGCTGAAGTAGAGAATGAGACTATCGAGGCCGAGGATAGGGAGCATCACCATTTGGATGTAGCGGAGGTTTTCCTAAACTCTGTGATAGGATTCATCCCAAACCATACCATGAAGTTAAGGAGACGCATCTATACCAAGAGGTGACCGTACTGATCGACAGTGGGGCTATCCACAAATTAACCTCCAGGAGAGTGGTAAAGCAGCAGAGTCTTCAGCTAGTTGACGCAGGCAGTTTTGGTGTCATGATGGGGACGAGCCATATAGAGACCACTCGAGGGTGTGCCGCGGGCCGATTCTGACACTGCAGTGGATTCAGGTGATGGAGTACTGCATGCCCTTAAATCTGGGGAGCACAAACATAATCCTGGGCATGAGGTGGCTACAGACACTGGGAGATATGAAAGTGAATTGGAATATGCTCAGGATGGAGTTTCAGGAGGGCGGGGACGGCGACATTACAAGGGGATCTCATCCTATGCAGGACCATGGTCTCGCTGAAGACTATAACTAGGACTATCCAAGCCAAGGGGTGGTTTTTTGGTGGAGCTGCAGAGTGTCGTGTGCGAGGAGGGTGCTGGTGCTGAGACTGTAATGGCCATTCCAAAGGAGGTGCAGCAGCTATTGGGACAGTTCGAGGATGGTTTTAAGGAGCCACATGGTCTCCCACCGCCTAGGGACCATGAGCATGTGATAGTATTATGGAAGGGTGTGTCCCTTATCAAAGTGAGACCTTATCGTTACCCTCAGGCCAGAAGGACGAAATAGAGTGGATGGTGGTAGAGATGGTGCAGAAAGGAGTTATTCAGCCGAGTGTTAGCCCATTTTCTAGTCATGTGCTACTGGTGAAGAAGAATGGGAGTTGGCGTTTCTGCGTGGACTACAGGACACTGAATAAGAAGACGTTCCCAGACAAGTTTCCCATCCCAGTCATTGATGAGCTACTTGATGAGCTACATGGGTCTACTATCTTCAGCAAGATTGATCTAAAATCGGGCTATCATCAGATCAGGATGAGTGCGGGGGACGTGCCCAAGACAGCCTTCAGAACTCATGAGGGCCATTATGAGTTCATGGTTATGCCTTTTGGCTTGACCAATGCCCGATCTACCTTCTAGTCTTTGATAAATAAGGTATTTCGTCCCTACCTTAGGCGTTTTGTATTGGTTTTCTTCGATGATATCCTTATTTACAGCTGATCCCTAGAGGAGCACTTGGACCACTTACAGATAGTCTTTCAGGAGCTCCAGTACCATCAATTATTTGTCAACCGAAAGAAGTACTTATTCGGCTAGCCACAGGTGGAGTACTTGGGGCATGTGATATCTTCAGAAGGAGTAGCGACAGACAGATCGAAGATATCGAATATGTTGGACTGGCTGCGCCCTACTACTCTACGAGGACTGAGGGGAATCCTGGGCTTGATAGGATACTACAGGAGATTCGTGCAGGGATATGGTACTATCGCCTGGCCACTTACAGAGCTGCTCAAAAAGGAGAAATTCCAATAGAGTGACGAGGTGATGCACGCATTCGATGCCTTGAAGAATGCCATGACAACAATACCGGTGTTGGCTCTACCAGACTTTATCAGACCATTCATAGTGGAGTCAGATGCTTCAGGGTATGGACTGAAGGTAGTACTGATGCAGGACCAGAGGTACTGCTTATTTCAACCAATTCTTGATGGCGAGCGCGAGCTTGACGTCTGTCTATAAGAGCGAGCTAATGGTGATTGTCTTGGCGGTTCAGAAATGACGACATTACTTGTTGAGGAGTTTTGTGGGGCGTACAGACCAGGGGAGCCTTAAGTATTTGTTAGAGCAGCGCATGATGACGGAGGAGCATCAGCAGTGGCTGAAAAAGCTGATGGGGTACAAGTTTGAGATACAGTACCGCCCTGGGCTAAAGAACAATGCCGTTGATGCATTATCGATGCGCGATGAGGACATACACCTGGCGGCCCTATCGGTTCCTGTACTGCAGGATTGGGAGCCATTTCTTCGGGAGGTAAAGGATGATCAGGAGTTGGCAGAGATACGAGCAGCACTACTACAGGGGTCAGCGGATCACCCAGGATATTATTTGCAAGAGGGGAGACTTTTATATCAGGGGCGCCTGGTAACACCGCTCTCTTCTACCCACATCCTCGTGATTTTGCAGGAGTTTCATAACAGTGCGGTGGGGGACCATTCAGTGGTCCTCAAGACCTATATGAGGCTGGTGAGGGAGGTCTACTGGAAAGGGATAAAGAAGGATGTTGCGGCGATGGTAGCGGAGTGTGACGTTTGTCAACGTCACAAGTACATGGCGATGGCTCCAGGTGGATTGCTGTAGCCGCTCGCTTTACCCAAGTCGGAAGGTGTCCATGGATTTCATAAAGGGGGTTGCCCAAGTCGGGAGGATACATCCCACTTTATACCACTTCGGCATCATTACAATGTAGTGTCGGTGGCAGAGGTGTTCATGCGAGAGATCATTTGTTTACATGAGGCCGCCGAAGTCTATTCTATCTAACAGAGACAAGGTCTTCCTGAGCAGATTCTGTCAGGAGCTTTTTAGAGTGCAGGGGGGAAGTCTTGAAGAGGAATACAGCTTACCATCCACAGACTGAGGTTGTCAATAGGAGTATTGAGACCTACATACGATACTTCATTTCGGAGACGCCAAAGTTATGGGCACGATGGCTGGCTTAGGCGGAGTATTGGTACAACACATCCTATCACACCGCTGCTAGGACTACTCCCTTCAAGATATTATATGGAAGGGACCCTCCTCATCTGTTGCATTATGGGCATGAGTCTACTCCTATTTTAGACGTAGAGTAGTACTTAGCTGAGAGAGACATGGTTTTAGAGGAGTTGAAACATCATCTGGCAAGGGCCCAGCAGATCATAAAGGCTAGGACAGATTCCCACCGCAAAGACGTGCAGTTTGACGTGGGCGATATGGTTTATTTAAAGTTGCTTCCTTATCGGTAGAAGTCCTTAGCCCAGAGAAGGAATGAAAAGCTTTCTCCCAGATACTTTAGGCCTTACGAGATAGAGGCCAAAGTGGGACCGGTTGCATACAGGCTGAAGCTACCCCATAATCGGTTATCCACCCTGTTTTTCATGTGCCCCAGCTTCGATAATCGATTGACGAGCATACACCCTCATCGACACTACCCGAGACATTGACAGACGACATGGAGGTGATCTTAGAGTCTGAGTAGTTGAAGAGGGTCCGCAGTGGAAGTGCTGGAGAGCGGGATGTGTTGGTGGGTTAGAAGGGCTTGCCAGATCACGAGAGCACATAGGAGTTGGTGGGCATCATGGCGCAGCAGTTTCCTAACTTCCACCTTGATGGCACAATAGCTCTTTTAGGGGGAGTAGTGATGGGCCTCATCACATATCAGCGAAGGTGTCAGAGGAGTGGGCCGGCTTCAAACATATAATCCAAGGACGTATTTGTAAACTTTTGGTCCTTTTGTCATATTTTATTATTTGAGAGGGTTTATGTGCAATTGTGCAATTAATTAGATTATTATATAAGTTGGATTAGCCGGCCGGCCCTAGGGCATGCTTATTTTGATTATTTTGCTAAAGAGAGGAGACAGTTCCTCGTTGTACGGGAGAGTGCGGACGTCCTCTTCAATCGGCGTCTTGGGAGGGAGGTTACCCCTTTAATTGTAACCACATATCGTTATTGTTTTTAGTTTTATTATCAATAAGTTTCAGATATTTTTAGTTCCTATCAGAATGTTTTCAAACAAGTTATTTCAATCTTGATAAGCAACTGAGTAACTACATTTTTTTAATTCGAGCAACATATTACAGATATAGAAGACAAACTGCAACTAGTCTTCCTTGGGGGGAAAACAAGAAAATATGTACACACATGAAGATTCACAACCAAACTAGTAGAAAATGGGAGAGGATTTCACATGATCGATATTAACATCCATGTAAAAACAAATCTAATTGTTATGCTGGTGCTTCTTCCTCTCTTTTTTATCTATGACAGCACTCGCTTAAAGGATCAGCAAATGAATATGGAGATGTTTCCCCACACATTGTTTGCTCACTTTGGCACTGGAGGAACCAGCGGATAATGGCGGCAAAAGAAATTTCACTCCCTACAATTTGGGTGTGTGTGGTCACCATGATTATGCAATAAGTTGCTCAGCATGATTCGGAAAAGGATTTTCATATTATATGTAATGACAGACTCCGTTTAAACTAGGAATATGTGCAGGGTAGTCAGAGTGTGATGGCCGTAACATAATGTTTGCAACTTCTTTAGTACGTTATGTGTTGTTGTACCTTTATTCAGGCTGTTTACGACCTTAAGGCCAGCCCATGTAATTGAGGCCCGTATACACTAGGGGCCTAAGCGAACGCCTCACCGCGGCCTAAGCGAACGCCTCAGCTCGCCTCCCCCCGACACTAGCTCGCCTCCGAGGTTAACCAGAGAAGCTCACCCGTCAGACCGTCAAGCTCGTCATGCCGAAGATAAGCTCGTCATGCCGAAGATAAGCTCGTCATGCCGAAGATAAGCTCGCCTACCCTCCAACAAGAAGCACCGTCCGAAGGAGCCGAGCTTCGTCGCCAAGCTTGACTCGCCCTCCGAGGGCAGCCAGGCATAAATATCTCTTACATGATGACGTAGCCTCACCTTCCCTCCGTTAATGCCAGAGTTTAAGAGCAAGAACTGATGGCCACCTCTCGCGTCTCATTAATGCACCTGACACCATCTGACACCGTTAATGCGGAAAATATACCTGACACAGCTTGCCAACATATCGCTTCAGCACTCGAGTGTCAACAGGGTTGATTTGATAGCTGACAAGATGGGGAACAACCGCCTCTCAGCTCTATAAATACCCCCTCATGCCTCCATAGAGGGAGTTGATCAGTTAAATCACCGAACTTATTTCCATACAAAAGGTGAGATATCTTCCACATATTTGTGCCTTCCACATAAGCTCGCCACGCTTCGCCGATCTGCCTTAAGATCGTCCAGTGTACCCGACACATACATTTCAAGTCACATACTGACTTAAGCATCGGAGAGGCTACGGGCTGACAGTCAGCCCTGCCTTTCTGACGAGTTGTTATTCTCGCAGGAAGCTCGCTTCAGCTACCGGGAGTCGGCGACCTTCAGGCAACCTCCAGGCGACCTTGAACCCTTCACCTCTGAAGCGAGTTCTGGGCCATGCAAACCTCGCCATTAGCCAAAAAACTTGTAAATCATTGTACCCGTGATTCCCACTTCAAATAAATTTCATTGTCTGCAGATCTGACCCGCAACACAGACTTTTAGCCAAAAATAAAATTTTAAAAATAAATGAATAAGTAGGTCAAATTTCAATTTCATTTATGTTATGAGATTATTGCATGAGCAACAAAAGCAACAGCGGAGGTATATGCCCATATCAAAATTTAAAAAAACTTTCTATAGCAAACAATAGTTTCTCATGTAGATAACCTGCCAAGTGATTTCAAGAAGCAATAAAGGGGAAAATCACAGTGAACTCACCATAGGTATTAGACAACTGTTCGAGCATATATTTACAATTGATCAGCACCACATATACAAGTGTAACAGCACCTTCCTCAAAAAGTGATGCAGCCATAGCCTTCATAAAGAAAATTGCATCGGGTAAGTAAATGCAGATGAGAAAGAAAAACTCCAGAATCTTTAAAACATTTGACAAAAAAATGGTAAAGTAGTTCCCATGTAGTGCTTACAGAATTATCTGACATGAATGCCAAAATCCGAATGGCAGTGGTCAGCTGGACAATAGAAGAATTGCGAAGAGTCACACCATCAAAATACTTGTCAGAAACAAGTTTCCCAAGAAGAGCATCCAAAATTTGGCCATCCGAACCATTAGTTGAATCACCAACAACATTTTCCACATCCATTGACTCTGACACCAGAACACTTGTTGAACTCAAGTGAGCATCCCCACCAGAAGCCAAAACAGCAGCATATCTAAGAAGTCCAATCGCCCCTTTTTTGTGATAAACCACACCCGCATCAATCCATTCCAACAACCTTGTAGGAGCATCTTTCCTATTGGACCCAGGGGATGACAAGTGCAACGCTTTGTGAAGTTCAACAGCATGGCCAATCCAGGAATTTAGAGATGATGCAGTTGAATCTGTGACCATGACTTCAAAAATTTCCGCAGCAGAGTGGAAGGTTGCAAGACTCAATGGTGAGGTTCCTGAAATTCAGATGTTTAACTACAAAGGGCAAAGATAAATAAATACAAAAAGATCATAGTGGTCAATGTAAGCAGTACATAGAGAACTATTTGTCACATTTTCCGCTTACAAGTGTCCCAAATGAGAAGTTTCTCTCATTTGGTGATCACATAATTATCTTCACAAGTAGAGGGAGGTGTCTCTTCTGAATTTTATTTGAACTAGAAGTTCCATATTTAGCTTGCAAGTTGATTTGGTGGTTCTGGTAACTACTACTTTCATATTCTCAATGGTACCGTCTCCTCTTTCTATAGATTGTGGAGTTCATGTTATATGATATGTATTGAAACAAGAAAAACACAAGCTGGATCATACATAATTTATGCCAACTCATTTCTACTTTATACAATTAGGATATATTTTATAAATTTTGATTAGTCAATGAAATCAGCCTTGTAGTTGGCTGTAATTTTTCAGGAGGCCATGTCACATATGCACCATGCCCATCATATAACTCGAACAGCAATAAAATCCTACCATCATCTGTATCAATTTTTTCTAAATCCTTGAAAGAGCGCAATGCTTCCATAAGTACCGATAATGCCTGCACATTTACATTAACAGATAAGAGAAGCAAGATGAAAATGGCTTGTTTCCACTCCACATGTATCACATAAGAATGAAAGAGACACAAGTACCTCTGGAAAATAGCCAAGATACAACAAAGCTTCGCGGCCACATTCAGTCCTGCACATGAGTCTCAACATTTAGAACCTACAAAAAGTTTATTTCAAGCAAAATAAAAATTTACTCAACCTTGAGATGGTACAAAGGTCCCACAGAACCCATAAGAGTTCGTCAGAATTGGGAGGTGTCATAAGCAAGCGATCAATAGCATTTCCCTGCAAAATAGATGAAACCTAAGTTTACTACTAGAATCAAGACACATGTGGCATTCAGAATAAATATCAATGGTGAGCGAGAATCAGTCCAAAATGAATGTATGCCAATGAATGCCCATAAAAGCAGAAGCAAACGGATGCATTCAAATAAGCAATTTATACCCAGGTCGACATATCAGGTTCACATTCTACACTTTGTGTCTTCGCTCAGTAAATAATGTGTTCAAAGATAATAAGTAGGAAGAAACAACAGGGCAAGTTCCGGAATGTAGCAAATCCATGTGACTTCCATTTAACGAGTGAAACTTATATAGGTCGTTGTTACCTAGCGCTTGGTCTCATGACAGGAAAGTTAGCCACAACAAAACTGAGTCACAACCGACTTTAACCAAGGATGGCAAATATGGATTTGGAATTCAATTGTTGTTGCTTCCACATTTACACAGATCCCATCATGGCATTTGCCACTATTTTTGTATGTCTACAAAGGCAGGGCTAGATTTTTGTCAAAATCGGCATCTATAAGGATATAACTCAGATGGGCACAACCAATTCTCCTACAAGCATCAAAGACAAAAGAAGCAAGCATGAAGGAGTTGTGTGATTGTTCAATCTAATCCATGAATAAGATAATTCCATGAACTACACACATTAAATTTCATTATGGCACAACATAGCAAGTCCCAGCTCGTGACTTTCCCAGCTTGTTTTTCTTTTTCCCCCATACCGGAAAGAGAGAGAAAAACAGACATTCAACTCAAAACAATGTCATCCAGATGCACAACCTTGGCAATTGAAGTTTAATTATAAATGAAAACGGTTATTAGATGTTCTTTATCATTTTATAGCAGCATGTTGATAAATAATGTTAGTACGAATGACGTCAGAATGAAAAAAGGCATACCATGTTAATATAAGAATGTTATAAATATCAATGATTAGAAAAATGGATCTTATAGACATATCAATGTGATATTGATAAATGGATATAGAAGTTTGATCAGGATAGGATCGTATTGTGAATATTATTAGGGTGTTTAGTACCAAGGAAAAGCCAATTTTATCCAGATTTTAATTCTTGAAGCAGTCAAATCAGATTTCATTAACTCTTAAGTGAATTAAGAACAGATCGAAGCAGTCCAGATCACACTTTAATTTTCAGACCTTACGGCATTGATTCAACTAGATCCAACGAACCTGCAACAAACTGCAGGTCTTTTGCATTAAAGGAAATCATAGCTTGATCATCTCAGCCATATTTAATCACACTAGCCTATCTTAGGTTGTGACCTTTGAGATGGAGAATTCTTCCGAGAGTCAGCATACAAGCTTGGACAGTCTCTGCCTATGCTTCTTCCCATAGGTGCTTTAAAATGTGGGCTCATTACACTCACGGTCGAAGAACCCATAGTGGATAATACGATTATGCAAATTATGTGGGATTACATGAAAATTAGTAGTTATTATATTAATTAATAAATAATGAATGCATACATATGTATATGTATGTATGTATGTTGTATTGTGTATATTAAATGATACAATTGCCTGACAATGCAGAAAAATTGGGGAAAACATAATGACCACCATGCTCATGCATATGGATTTGTCAATTCCAGCATCAAGATCAAATAAAATACAATACAGAGCTTTCACTACAAAAAAAATACAGATCTGAACAAAATACATACAGAACTTGTAATATGCCACGTCTCTATTAAGCAATTAGCAAGAAGTATAACTAGTGATCTGCTATTTTTCGGTATAGAACTGAATGAATAAATAAAAAATACCTTTTCATAGGAAAAATGAATGGGCCCATTCTGTGTCCGCAAGCATGGATATGTGGCACATGTATGTGCTCAAATATGTGGATGTCAGCATATTTCGGGTTCAAATCGCTAACTCGGTCGGCTTTGGGGCGAATCCGCATATGAAGCCGCATACAATGATTTTCAGAACACTGCCTCCTACAACTAGGCTCCTTACTCTCTGTAATGGTGCTACCACTCTATTGTCCCATCGCCATCTAACTTCACATAGTATGCACTAGTCCTTAAGTCTTGAAAGATTTGAATATATCTGTCCAAGTAGCTGTAGTGTTTTTTTCCATTAGCATCCTTGCTCGAATAATAGCATTTGATCTTCCATATCATGATCCATGTTGACAAAAATTTTGAGGTGAATATAAAGTTTCTATAAGGTTATACCATTTATTAACACATTCATTTGTTAAATGTGGGCACGTACTGATCTAGAACTCAAGCATCAACTTGAACCAAAGCAGATGCAAGCTGAAGTTGAATCTGAAGCCAATTCAACTCCCAAGTGACAATGTAGCCAACCCACAGAATCAAATTCGCTCCACGCACAGAATTGAGTTCAGTGCTACCACAAAAGTCTTAGATTGGCAATCAGATTTCTGGAATTCGTTTTGTCTTTACACCAGCATTGACGAAGTTGATGAGAACTTTTTCAAGAGAACAGTTGATGCAAAACCTCTATAACCCATTGCCGTGTAATTCTAAATAAATTAGGCTATTAGATGTCTGCCCTTGTCATAGTTTAGGGGTTTAATTGAGATTAGGGTAGCACTTTAAGTTATTTAGAGTTTGTATTCAACTTTTATTTAGGAAGTCTATTTTCCTTAAGATTCCAGCTATTATTTATTGGAAGAGTTTACGAAGAGTTTAGTCGTTTAGTCGAATTAGAATCATGTTTTAGGCTATAAATATGGTAACATTAGTACTTTGTTTTTTCAGACTGTTTTTTATGAATAGAAATTGTTTGATGATTATTGGCATTTGAAATCTGATCATTGAATGATTCTGAGGTTCACTTCATTGTTGTCCCCTCAGTGGGTTTATCATGCCTTTCTGTTCTTATTCCTCAAAAATTATACTCCAAAATAACCTGCTTCACATCTATACTCTGTTACCTAACAAAGTCGTGACAGTCAACTTAGAAACATTGTGAATATGGGATACAGCTTATGAAACCCTAAATATTTTGGCAAAAGAAGAATAGAGAATGTCCTCTCTCTCTCACACAAATTATCACACTATACAATGTGATTCAAACTGAGTAAGAAATGTCATAATTGTTGTATTTCTAGCAGTAAAGAACCTCAAACATGTACTAAATTTATCGATTAAATAAAAGAACTTTTTCTCAATCAAGGTTTGAGAACTCAGGTTCCTTTTGGGTTTTGATCACTTAAAAAAATTTGGTTCTGAAAAGTTTCAATAGTTTCATTGGTTTCAATTAAGTAATGATTTTGGATTATCTAAATTTGTATGTATATATATTTATAATAGTTAATTTTCCTAGGATATTTATAAATGCAATAGGATATCTTTATGTATTCTTATAGAACGCAATTTGTGATGCAAATTTGTTTTATGAGAATTTTTTGATTGGATTGTAAACAATTCATATAATTTCAATGGCTTTTTTATAAAAAAAAGTTAGTAATATGTTAAAATCAAGGGGTTAAATGAAATTTGTTAATAAAATTAAGGCTCAAATGGATGTTGGGTTTAAATAATCAAAACCCATTTCACTCAAACATCACGTCAATAATAGAGCATTGCTTTCAAGTTTAAGTACTCAACCCCCTTTCACTTCTAGTCAATAATTAGGGATGTGCTTCGGGTTTAAATACCCGCACCCCATTTTAACTTAAATTTCAAGTTAATAATAGAGATTGTTTGGGTTTATACACTACAACCAATATTAAAAGAAGTACAATATAGCACAATCATAACCATATGACAATCAAAGCTTCTGCTCGAGACTCCAGAGGGAAGTTGCAGCCTTCTCCTCAAGATTTGAATGCCAGCCACCAGTGTTCTCCTCCAAAGACACCGGTGTTCTCCCCCAAACTCCAAACCCCACCCCCCCCCCCCCCCCCCCCCCCCCCCCGCGTTTTTTTAATTGTTTGAAAAGGAAAATTTTCAATTTGCAGGAAATGTTTTTAAACTTCATGAGCGATTTTGCTTAAATTATCATCAATTTGTAGATCATATGACCCATTTTGCTTTTTTATTCCTGGGTTGAAAGGTTTTCTTGGCCAAAACTAAGTTTTGCAGCTTGTAACATACAGCCGGTACATTATGAAACCACCGAAACTTTTTGGAGTTGGCATAAACCTCTATACATGTTCTGAATACACAGTATCTACCTATGGGGTGAAATTCTAACATTAATATCTATCATCTTGTTCTGAGCCAGGTGCAGGACAATGGTTACAGAAAACGGGCAAGGTGACTAAATTGGTTTTGTCAAGTTACCCACCCAAGGTGCAAAATCAAAATTGTATATGCATGTACATGACATAAAATGAAGGTTGACAAGAAAGCCAGACATGCCATAGGTCAAAACTACTAAAAATAGACACTAATAAAGCTTATAATATCTTCAGCCAAGAGCTTGTCCACGATATTTATCCCATCTTCCCTGGTTCAAACTCACTTATTTTGGAAAACCATATATGCATGCTGCATCGTCTCAACCAGAAAATAAAAACAAAAATAAAAAAATTAAACACTAAAGTAGTTCGAATGCAGACAACGCCAATTAGAGATATAATGACAAGTTCAATGATGCTTGCACATAAAAATATTTAACTAACCACTCTGAGATGGATCTCTGTAATCATTGATATTTCCTGAGGATGACAGAAGAAGCCCTTTGACATTAAAACAGCTGCCTGTCTAAGAGTCAAGCATTCTTCTATGTTCCTGTCTTCGGAACCTTGAAGAGAAAGAAGTAGCGTAGCTGTAGCTTCCGGCTGAAGCAGTAAGAAAGTTAATCCTGATTACAAAGGATAGACATATTGAATCATCTATTAGATTGAGGAGGACGCTGATAGGCACAGGTAATAA
Organism: Scilla litardierei; assembly: GCA_030789695.1. Lineage (NCBI taxonomy): Eukaryota > Viridiplantae > Streptophyta > Magnoliopsida > Asparagales > Asparagaceae > Scilla > Scilla litardierei. Next base: position 159,550,974 of record CM061136.1, read on the forward strand.
AAGAGAGAACCTGCTCGACAAGAAAGCAGAGACAGAAGTAATGATTGTATAGATGCGGCAATATCCACAAAGATTTCAGTTGTACTCTCATTAGCTGAATGCAGTAAAGGAGACGACAATAAAGCAGCTGACAAAGGGAAAAATCCTCTTTCCTGTTCATACATAGGACAGAAAAGTGATTATTATTCTCCAAAGATCACGGATTGCAAACTTGGTGGAATAACCGAAATATGCAGGAAAGAACATTCTTTATGAATGTTAATAAACTATGCACAAAAGACCAGAGAAATACTGCAAAACAAACATTAATTGCATAAACTACAGATTGGCAACTTAAACATCTAGATCATGTAAATAGAAATTTACTTTCATCGCTTTGGTTTACAATTGGAGAATAAAATACAGTCATCCTAAAGCAAGGAAAGTGTATAATAGCAGTTTCAATAATAAATTAAAAAATCTTGGCATTCAGAAGTATAGGCAGGCACATTACGCAGACTTTCTGCATATTCATCAAAATAAAGAATGAGTGACAGAAATTTAAAAAGAACTTTCAGCAAACATATCACATCGATCACCAAACTCAAACAAAAGTTTCCAGAACATATTATCCTAAATTCATCTATAGCATGCAATTGTATACATGTTTTCTGCATCTGAGTGTGTGAATGGATATCCAAATGACCTGAACCTGCTAGTACCCAGATCCATTTAGTCCAATTCAGGTAAAGAGAAATGCCACCAGGTTAAAATTCTAGTTTGTAAAAGGATATCCATTTATTAACGGAGTGGATCCTGATGGTCCATTAAGCACTTCCTAGCTATCCACATATGTTACATATTCCACGTGTATATGCATCCAGAAACATACATTAGACAAGTCCCATAGAAACTAAATTAGACCAACGATAATTATAGCTTAAGTAACTTGAGATAACTATTATTTACCTAAAATACGGATTTTAGGAATATTCAAAAAGTGACTGTTGTGTTATTGAATCGGTAATGATTTTCAGTAATATCTGAATGCAAATAGCATTGACCAGGTTCAAATCTCATCAGCATTACAATATTCATGCTGATATCTGATCAGCTTCAGAAAGACCGAATTTAACAATTGGATTGGATTTGGATGACACAGTATATATTTTATATCTTCTTCATTCGTACACATGCATCCCCAAAACAACATATGTTCTGAACAGTACTGGAGAATTACACAGTGAAAATTTGAAATGTGATTTACAGACTGAACAGAAAGAATATCAAGCAAAATGAAGAAGCACAAAATACCATGAGAAGTGATAACAAATGTGTATCAATGTCCCATTTGGAAAAGCTGCATTTAGATGAGGAGATATAACCGGCAGTTGCTCTATAAGATAATAGTCCATCAGAGCTAACTGGAAGTACTGATCTTCTTGTTACAGCTGCAGGTGAAGGATCTTCAATTGGTCCACTTAAGTTCAATAATTTCTGCAATATTTACTATCAACAATAAACTTTAAGCTGTATATGCATAAAAAAAGTATATACAAAAGCTACCCAATCTCAGGATAATCTTTTTCACAACAATCAGACAGGAGAACTGACCATAATTTGTTTGAGCTCAGAAGCAGCAGAGAAAAGATAAGCTATTTTGTTAGTAGTGAGTTCATCGTCAGAAGATGATTTTGCCAATGCAGATAATACTGCAGACTGCCAAAAAAACTCAATATGGTCATTTGAATTTCCAGCCTACACATGAATATAAGCTAATACTTTTACAAAAGACAGCATACCTCATATCTAGATGCAGTTTCATAGAAACGCAATCGTTGCAGAACATAGGTGGCAAGCGAAGCAACATCATGTCTCTGCTTTGTAAATAAAAGCCTCACTAAATTAGAATAACCATCACTGTTACCAGTTGGAACATTCTCGTCTCCTCGGGGCCACCATCCCAAGAATCCTTCACAGCCAATGGCATGCTTAGTAGCATTCTCAACAGCTCCAAGTAACAGTAGCGTTAGAGCTGTAGATCGGTGCAATGAAAGACCAAGTATTGAAACAATTTGTTCCATTCCACCACATCTAACAAAATGGAAGCAACTCTCTTTTGCCGAGCACAAAAGGAGAACCATGTTTAGTCCTAAAACCAGGTTATTGTTCTGCAAGAAAAAATAGGGATGCCAATAAAATAATTACACTAAAAAATTTGTCCACAAAATTAATCATATTTACGGAATAGAGATAAGAATAGACGCAATAAACCTGAAGAGTGGAGTGAACCTCAGTGGATGTAGCTTTCAAGAGAAATGGAAAACATCGGAATAACATGTCAACTATGAGTTGTGAGGTCATCATATCAGCGTCAGGTTCAAGAATGTTATCCTCTACCACTAACTGCTCATTTCCTGGTAATACTTGAAGAGATTTAAAGAGTTGAATAAGCTCGTTTCTGGCCTCGGAGATAACCGAAACAACCATTCGGGAATCCTTTTTTCTGTCAGCAAAATGTCCAGGCTTGAGTTGGTCCTCGTTGGATGTCGTGCCCTGATATTCACTTGTCACATATGAACATACTGCTGAGACAACGGATCTTGAGACTTTATACATAACTTCCAAATCATCAGATATCTGGCAGATAATAAGACCAAGCCTCAAGAACTGCTTCATTTCAGATGACAGATCCAAATCAGAGACGGGAAGAGACAAGCATTTCGGAGACAATATGAACTCCTCGAATGACAGTTTATCTGAAAGTAATGCAGGAGGGAGGTCTTCAAGCTTTCCCTCTGAAGGGGATGGTACCAGGCTCACCAGAGAGTTATCCAAATCAAGATCTACATTAAATTGTCCCAGATCCTCAGCAGTATTCCCGTAAATTATCAGCGTAAGACTGCGATAACAGCCTCTTACAACTAAATGATTTGTTATTACAGCCTGCGTTGTATAAAACAGAGGTTGTACAGTTGATTTCACGGTAAAAAAATAGCGATAACTTAATAGCATCAAAAGATTTAGTTACATGTTTAGTTTTAAAAAATAAATAAAAATGGTACCATAGTCCATAACACACTTGACCATCCAGATCAGGTTTGAATATTAGTGTTCTTATGTTCCCTTAGAAATAAAAAGCCGCCAAGAATATAACAGAATTTGTAGCATGGAAAAATGCAAAAAAGCAATACTATTTAGAGGACTTCCCTCAGCAAGGGGGGAAAGGCTTTAGCCAATGAAATCATGTTGAGGTAAAAACCATCGGTTTCCGTTTACTCCGTTGGCAAGTTGAATTTGACACCACACAAAAGACACATTGATAAGGGATCAGAATAAAAAACATCAACAAATTCGCCTTGATATGACCCTTGAAGACTCAATGCTAGTGTATCTGTCACTCCGTCAACAGTAATCAGCAAGGCAATCGGGAAAGTCTCTTTGATGATCTTCCTATAATTTATCATCATAGACTTTGAGCTTAATTTAGAGAGTAAACAAGGTTCACTTCACAATTAATTGGTATCATTCACAATTAACGTTATTGATTCACCATCAATTCCAAAATAAGAGCCAAGAGCATGTGCAAAATTATTTGAGAAATTGGAGGGAATCCTACTACATGGTGGACTAATTATCGAAGAATGAAAAACGAATTAGAATTTGTTTAGGATTTTCTTTTGAGTCTTAGTTTTTTAGGGCTACTTTTGTGTTTCTTTTGTGAGATTCCTTTTTTGGTTCCTTTTAATCTAAATTAAGGATTGAACCAACCAAATTAGGATTTGTAGTTTTCTTTTACTTACATTTTAGTTTGAGTCTTTTTTAGACTTTTTTATAAAAAGAAAATTTTAGAATCCTAGTAGTATTACTTTCCTTAGGCTTCAAGCATCATTTTCTTATAAAAACCATTTATGCTTTTATTGTTATATAGATTATGAAGAGTGAAATAAAAAATTGAAATTGATAGACTTATTAGTAGTTTGTAACGAACCTTAATTTCATCGTTGAACCTCTTTGCTTGTGATGTGTCTAGGGTTGGTGAGTGATTCGCCTGAGGTACAAACCCGAATGGTTATCTTTAATTATCCTTCGTTATAAATCCCCTAACCTTAGTTCATCTTGTTATTTCCCCCAAATCCTTTAATCTTCAATTACTTTCCAAAAATCCATATTTCTTCCCCCACAAAAATCTTTAAGCTTCTGTTCCACATTAGAATTGGTATCATGGCAAAGATTCATGTTCCCCACTATCTTCTTTTATTCTCTTTGATATAGATTAACTGTTTTGGTTCTTTAGTAGCCAAAAAAGTCTTTAGATTTCTCAGTTTACAACAAAAAATAGATAAAATATCAATATCAGAGTCAAAAATAAAAAAAACAAAAAACATTATCGTTCGCTACTATTCATGGTACTGTTCATCAGAATTGATCGAGCCTATCTTGATTATTTTGAGCCATTTTGGATCCCATTTTTGGGCCGTTTGGAGTCAAATTCAAGCCAAATTGATCCATTTCCATATTTTGAGGTATTTTAGGATATTTAATGTTTTTTGGATGAAGATTTCCAGTTGAACATGTCTTTTGTTTGATCATCTTTGTATGATCCTCATGATAAGCATACTTATAGTAGGATACCATTGACTTCTTAAAATAGCATATACTCCTAGTAAGTTTGGCAAAGTATATGATTTTTAGTGCTTTGATGACCGTTGGTCATCATCCAAATGAATTTGAAGGTTGGATTGAAAGCTTGGATGTCTGGTTCTCTTATTATGGTTAAAAAAATGAGAGTACTTTTCAACATGGTGAAGACAATCATACTGATATTCGCTCTTAAAAACATATGAGAGTACTTTTCAACAATCGATATAATGTTTGTAAAATAGTGTACTATTCAAAAATATGTTATGATGCCCCTCTTCTTTCAATGCCAGCTATTTGTCTGAACCATCATTAAATCAAAGGCCTAAACTAGAACTAGATTCATTTTGTTATATCCTCCTGTAGATTAAGACTCTCAAACCAAAATCATGGTTTTTAAACATGATAACATCACCAAAGACATCCAGAATTAGAGCCGCCAATGCCTGAACAAGAATCCGAGTCTCAGCTGCCACCAAACCCACAGGAACCAAAACAAAGATTCGATTTTTAATTAATAAAACTGAAAATAGAAAGATACATTGACCTCAATTATAGAGGTGGTCACTCTCCCAAGACACCAATTGAAGAGGACATCCGCACTCTCCCGAATAACGAGGGATAATCTCACCTCTAATATCAATACTCTCAAAAATAGCCTAATAAACCCCTCAACCCCTCTCACCTATAAATAGAGTTCAGATTTAAGCAAAATTACATTAAAACCCAAAAAGGCTGAAATTTCCCAAACCGGACATTAAAATCCGAAAATTCCCAAAACGCCCCTAATGGACCCAAAACACATAAAAAGTTCAGATCTATCATTATTCTGCCCCCGAAATCCACCATGTACTCAAGGTGGTGCATGAAGTCCGCAGTGGTCCTACTCCAAGTGAGGATGTCCATCTCCTCCAGGCTCTTCTTCCCCCTACTATATCACCTCGTCTTCTCCCACTATCAATAGCTGAAACTTGTACACTCCACAATGGTGTCATTGGGTGAACCTTTCGTCGCATCTGAAGCACAGCCCCTTCTGCATCCTTTCCTGCATCTCTGCATCCGTCATTTTCTTAAACTGCCCTCCTTGCAGTGGCACCCCCGCTCTTCTCCTGGCTAGACGAGTCCGTCCCGATCATGGTCTTCTGTTGTCCTCCAATCGTGGGCTCACTGTGGAAAGAGGAGCCGCCTCCAATCCCTCTAGATTTCTTCTCCTCCATCAGACGATCCTCCACCATCTGGGCCAACTCCATGGCCTCCACCAGGTCCTGAGACCTCTATATGCGAAGCACTGTGCAAATGATGGCATGCAGCCCCTTCGTGAAGGTGCTCTCCAGTGTCTCATCAGAGATCTCACATACACGCCCTGACAGTGCCTCGAACCACTCCCTATAATCATTCACCGTGTCGTCTGCTTGAGAGAAAGCAACTGCTCTCACAAGTTACCTACATGAGTTGCGTGGAATCTCTCCACCAAGTCATCCTTAATCTCCTCCAACGAACAAAACGGGCGTCGCTGCTCCCTCCACTAGAACCATCCGAGGGCCTTCCCTTCTAGACACGTCGTCGCCTCCTCCAGCTTTCATTCCTCAGTCATGCGGGATATTGTAAAAAACCTCTGCCATGTATATCCAAGCATAAGGATCATTCCCCTCAAATATGAGCATCTTCAGCTTCCGAATCCTGTCATCCACACCAAAAGTCCCCTAACTGCTCGCCCTCGTAGTGTCTAGGACGGTGGGGATGGTATGTGTTTCTATGCCCCTCAAAGCCCATCCGTTGCCCCCACACCTCTATCCGCATATTTGCCCCAGCCATCTCTGCCATTATAGAAATCCTGATCATCATGCTCAACGCCCCCCTCTCCACCGTCATCGCCAGGCTCCCACAAGAACTCGGAAGGGTCGTTGTCGTAGCGCATCTCCGGGGAGCCTCGGTGTCCCCGTCGGACTCCAAGATTCACATCGGATCTATCCCACTGCCCTTGAGGCTCGATTTGTCGTTGTTGTGTAGCTAAGGTTCGTTGTTTGAGCTCGAATCACCCTTGATTTGGGCCTTGATGGACCTTGCACCCTTGCTGGAAGGTCGAATCCCCCTGATCTGGACCCAGGGGCCATGCGCCCCTGCTGGAGGGGCAGGCGCCTCTCAAGTTCACTGGACATGTGCGGTTGTCCCTGTTCAGGGAACTGGGCGAGCCGCCCCTGCTGGAGGGGCTGGCGCCCCCCAGGTCACTGGACAGTGGCGGTAGCCCCTGTCCAGGGATCTGGGAGGCCAGCCGCCCCTGTTGGAGGGGCTGGCACCCCCAAGGTCTCAGGACGGGGCCGACAGCTAAAGTTTTTCTGCCAGACCCGTCTCCTCCGGTTGTTTTGACACTCTAAGGTTGCGGGGTTTGCGGCTTTGCAGCGTGGGTTCCTTCTCATCTTCCCTGTAGTACTCGTCGACGTCGGAAAGCAACCATCCATCGAATCCTTCCATCTTTTCCTTTCCCTTTTCCAAGTTATCACCTTTCGCTCCAAATTAGGGTTTTTGGCCGCGCCATCCTCCTTTGTCGCAATGAATTGTTGTATGAGTTGTGATTGGGCTTCTCCTTCTTTCCCTTGATTTTCCACCATCCTCACAAGGGTTTCGCTTTGCTTCATTAGGGCATCAAAGGTTTCTCCTTATTTCGCTAGGGTTTGCTTTACACCCTCTAGTTCGTCGTTAAATTTCTCCTCCAATGCGTCAATTGTCTTTAGATCTCATCGCCGCCGTTACGGATCTTGATGCTCTGATACCAAATTGATATGAACCAAAACAAAAATTCGATTTTTATTAATAAAACTGAAAATATAAAGTTACCTTGACCACAATTATAGAGGTGGCCGCTCTCCCAAAACGTCAATTGAAGAGGACGACTGCACTCTCCCAAAAAAGAGGGATAATCTCACCTCTTATATCGATATTATCTCAAAAATAGCCTATGCCCCTCCCACCTATAAATAGAGTTCAGATCTAAGCAAAATTACAGAAAACCCCAAAAGGACTGAAAATTTCCCAAAACACCCCTAAAAATCAAAAAATTTCCAAAACATCCCTAATGGACCCAAAACACATAAAAAGTCCATATCTATCACATATCCACGGTTAAAGCATTTACAAATATCAAGACAGATCAATAGCTTGAACCCAAACTGAAACGGTAATCCATTGAGAGCCTACAGAATCAAAATTAGCCGGAGAACCAGAATCAGTCACCCAGCTACACCTAGAGTGAATGCTACAACACGGGTCGAAGCCCCAGAAAAAGGCCAAAGCTAAAGCCAGATTTCAAATTTAAATCCGTGTTTGAGTCGAATCCTAATCCTAAATTGGAGACTCAATCATAAGCAGAGTCCTAAGCATAATTGGAAATAGAGTCCTACACTGAGTCAAAATAAATGCTCCAAGCAAAGTTTGAATTTGAGCCACAATCCAAGCAAACACCTAAACCTAAGACATGTTGTGAGTTACTGAGTCCAAGGTGAATCCAATCCAAGTCCAAATTCCGATGCGTGAACACTCATTCTGAATTTTTCACCCTGCACTTATCAAAAAGTTTTGCGTATATTTTTTATGTTTCTGAAATGTTCACCTTAGAGAATTCTCTTAAGAGTTATCATCTTAGAACTCGATGATAAGTTTTTCTTATCTGGAAAAGATTTGGTGTGTAACAATCTATGAGCACGTGCAGATTATTTTTGAAAATTAGAGTAAATCCTACTCCATGAAAGACCTATTATCGAGAATGAAAATTTGTTCCGGATTTTCTGTTTGAGTATTAGTTGTTTATGATTTCTTTTATGTTTCTTTTAAGAGTTCCCATTTTATTTGGCTTAGAGTTTAAGCTAACATAGGATTTCTTTTTATTTGGATGTTTAATTGTAAACTTATTTATAGAAGGCAAATTCCGTTGCTTAATATTACTTTTCGTATGCTTCACTCTTTGTTTACTCGTTAAAAGGCCTTTATGCCTTTTATATTGTTACATAAATTATAAAGAACGGAATAAAAAATTAAAAAATGAAAGAATTAGTAGTAGTTATGTGATGAACCTTAAATTCTTCATTAAATATCTTTGTATGTAGAGTGCGTAAGGTGGGTGAGTGATTTGCACGAGTGACAGGCCAAAGCAATTACCTCTAATGTTAGTTCATCTTGGTTTTGTCATATCCTTTAAGCTCGTGTTTCTTTCCCAAATCTCTAATCTTTTCCTCCACTAAAAACTTAACGCTTCCACATCCCTTTCATGTGTTTTTCATGTTTTCTTTATCCGGGCTCACTTCCTACGTGGCATGCAAGTTGATGTGTGTTTATAATTCATGGCATTGAGAAGCATACAAATGCAATTCAACTTAACGTCACGTGTTTCATATAATTTACTTGATGTGCATTTATAATTCATGAAATTGTGAACATGCAAATGCAATTCGAGTTCATGGAACTTGCTTCTTATAATTTATTTATGGGAACTTCTTTGCGTACTTATCGTTTTTCTCCGCGCACATACCGCTACAGTAATTACTTCGGGCACATACCAATAAAATATTATTATTTAAGTTTTTGTTCTACGTATAACTGAAAATACCGAAAATACCCATAAACCAAAACACCCTAAATTCAGTTAATACAATCATAAAACAAAGTTTAAACATATTTAGCGACTGAATGAGGATCCGAATCGTGATAAAAGGCTGTCGAACAAGTTAAGTAGATCACGAGGAAAATATAGATATCGAAGAAAAAGTATAGGGTACGAACAAATTTCGCAAATAGAATTTTAACTAGCGGCGTACAACGGGCAAAAAAATTTGTTGCTTATGCTTGGGGAGAAAGTATGATGTGGATCATTGTTTACTAAACGCGCACAACAGACAATTTTTTTGCACGTTAATTTTTTTCCTCAACGCGCACAACAGGCAAAAATTTTACCCGTTGTGTTCGTTGAGATAAAAATAAACCATTTAACGGTTTTTCTCACGGCGCATAACAGACAAAAACACTTAACAGTTTTCTCAACGCGCACAACATGCATAATTTTTACCTGTTGTGCGCGTTGAGAAAAACCATTAATTGTTTCATTTTTTTCTCAACGCGCACAACGGACAAAAATTTTGCACGTGCGCGTTGAGATAAAAATTTGTTTGTGACTCAGATAGAACTTGTTTCAGATTTGGTGCCTCAGATTAAACAATATGCATGTTCTTCAAGCTCGTTCTTTAAGCTTGCCTCAGATTTGGTAAACAATTTCAGGCAAAAAAATTTGGTCCCTCGTTCCCTTCTTCAAGCTCGTTATTCAAGCTCTTAATGTTTACCATCGAGAGAGGGAGGGATGTAAGGAGAACGCCTCAACCTTGTCCCAATCAATTTTTATTAGTTTGAACATGCATATCAAGCTCCCATCGAGGGAGGCGTTCTTCAAGCTCCCACGATGTAAGGAGAAGCTTGAAGGAGAATTTGTATTGGTATGTGCTTCAAACTAAACAATATCCAGCTCGTTCTTCAAGCTTGTATTCAGATTTGGTCCCTCGCTCCATCCATCGCACCAAAAAAATTTGTTCAACACTTTTTACTCCCCGGGTACAACCGATAAATTTTACAAGGGGTATTTATGGGTTTTTTAAATTGTCGTTTCATTAATTTTTCAAACACTGTAGCGGTATGTGCAAGGAGAAAAACGGTAGGTGTGCAAAGAAGTTCCATTTATTTATAGAATTCAAATTTGTTTTATTTGGATGGATATTCCATAACCTTTGCTTTTAGTTGATGCTAATTTTGAAAGTTATAGTTGTAAGTGTTTATACCATTAGCCTCTTCTACCATATTGGCCTTCTTGTGGTCTCCTTTAAGTTTTAACATTACCACCTAGTCCTTGCTAACCATCCTGCCTCTCACATCCACCCTTGTTGGCAAACCTAATCAGTCTTCATCAAAAATACATTAATCCGGGCAATGCCGCTCCTGCCCATGAAATCATTTCCTCACTTCGCAAAACTCTCAATAACGCTTTCTTTCTGAAACTTGGTTTCAAGAAAGCAAGTGATTCCCTTGTTTAGTCTTTCCTCGCAGCTACTATCAAGGCTCAGGGTTTTGGGTATTAATGGATATCTTATCTAACAGGATTCTAGGCACATGTCAAATGTTGCTACGGATTAAGACAATACAACACCTTTTCTTACCAATTCATTCTAGCCATTGATGTTTTTACTGAAATCCGTAACCGCTCACCAAGTCATGAATACATCCATAAGGTGCGTAATTTCCCCTAGCATCTACTTATTAGTCCCTCCTATACCAATGATACTCTTATTTGTCCGGGAGATATCACATCCATCATTAGCCTCAAACTCACCTTTAAATCCTCATATAGTCATAAAATAAACTTCCACAAATCCTGTCTACAACCTAAGCCCTTATGGACAAGTTTCAACCCTAGCCAGCAACATTCTTGATTGCCAAATTAGCACCTTTCATTTCAGCTACCTTGGCCTCCCCATTAAACCCACTTGAAGGCGAAATAGTAACCCATCATTCATTGTATTAACCACCACTTTGCCTATTGGAAAGCCATATCTTATCTTACGATGGGAGACTCGCCCTAGTTCCTTACGGTGATTTCTCTGTACTACATGTCATAGTCACATATACTAATGGGTGATCCTTTAAATCGATTATATTGATCATATAAGGAGAACCTTCTTTGACGAGAAGATGGCATTACGTATGCTGGTGGTTTTGTCTGTTTCCACGTTGTAGGGAAAAAGATCCAAGAGGATTTAGCATTATACATTTTCCCTCCTTCCACACTTCGTTATTAGCCAAATGGTGGTGGAAACTTCTAAGTGGGGAGAATTACCATTGTACAGCACTTATCAAACACAACTTACAGAAGAATAATCCTCAACTTCAATCACAACATTTCCGGATATGTACATCCATTTTGACGACTTCTCCATGCAGCAACATGCTTCCATTCCAACATCTTTGTGAAGATAGGGGATGGCCCTGACACCCATTTTTGGTTGGATCATTAAGTGGAAAACTCGCCCTTAGCAAATCTTGCCCACGGTTACCCATTATTGCAACTAACAAATCATTTATAGTATTGTTGGTGCCCGGGTACTGCCCACGAAATGGCGTCAAGGTATGCAGCTCATTTAGAGCCTACAACCCGCAATTCGTCATTAAGACGGAGTAATACTCAGTCAAGCGAACGGCTACCGTTAGACTCCCGCCGATACTCAGGGAGGAGTTAATGAGACCGAGTAAATAGGCGGTCATTATCACCAATCCTGAAGAAGATCCTGTCCAAATCAATGAGGGACGGTTATTCGCAATCGTCGGACCAACGTCTATAAATACCTGAAAAGACAATGCTAAAAGGGTTCCAACTCCCGAGGTACGAGATCTGATACTCTGAGATTACATACTTTATTTTATATTTCTTCCACAAATGAGTTTGCGACGCCAGACCTGAGACGAGCCTCTGTTGGTCGATCTCAGCCGCTCCAAGCTTTCTCCCTCTCTTAAGTTACATTCTAACTTAAGCATTGGAGTGGATTTGGGTTAGGACCCAGATCCGACCCCACTGACGATTGCTTGTGGTGCAGATCATCGAGTCTCGATCCTACGAGAGGGTCGTCCCTTAGCTTCTCAACATCAATCGACCGACGCTCGATCCGTTCGAGGGTCGAACAAGTCCTGCAAGTCGACTATCACCCTTCAACGACCATGGTTCTTCCAACCTAGGGTCCCACTCAACCGACTGAAGCGGCACCAACTCAGCAAGAAAGGGTCCACAGCATCAACCGACCGACGCTCGATCCGTTTGAGGGTCGAATACGCCCTGCAAGTCGACTATCACCCTTCAACAACCATGGTTTTTCCAACCTAGGGTCCCACTCAACCGATTGACGTGGCACCAACTCAGCAAGAAAGGGTCCACATCAGCGCCTCAATTGTTTCAGTCATTTTTGGCCTTAACATGTATGTAAACAATTTAATGTCACATCCAACTCATGGTCCCTGACCTTTTGAAGGCGGCTCGATTTTGCCCCCACTAAATGACTTTGTTCAGGTGCTACACCAACTCAACAGCTTCACTTGGCTGCCTTTCCCTCAACCAGACCACATAACATGGAAACTTTATAATTCGGGTATCTTCTTCTTCGTAAAATCACAGTATCTCTCCATCATTGTTTCTGCTCCAACATGCGCTTTTACTCTTACAGCATTTGGAGCTCTGTTGCTCCTATCAAAGTGTGCATCCATTCTTGGCTTGCATTACATGGCAAACTGTTAGATCCGTGCGCGGCCAAAGAGGGGAGGGAATTACTTTGCGCACAGCAAGTCATGGAGAAATTACTTTGCGCGCAAGGAGGGTTTTCTTATTTTTCTTATTTAAACTAGGGCTAGTCGTCATTTGTAGGCATGCTTGATTATTGATATTTTGGGAGAATTCTACGAGAGTTCTAAGGTAGATCTAGGAAAGTGCGGACGTCCTCGCTTACCGACGTCTTGGGGGGTGGTTGCCCCTTTATTGTAACCATTTTTTTCATTATTCGCTGTTTTTGTTTGATTTAATTTCAGATTAGGGAAAATCCTATCAAGTTGGTATCGAAGCGCGTGACGATCCATGGCGGCTTCGACAAGATCGCAAGACAAAATTGAGGCTTTGGAGGCAAAATTTACAAGCGAGAACGACGGGATCAAGAAATCATTGGCGGCAAACGATGAATCCACGGCAAGATTAACGGCTTCCATCAACCAATTAACGGTGAATCAAGCGAAGCACGACGAACAATTTGCAAAGATCTTCTCGCTCTTGGCGGCCATTACACAAGGCGAAGGAAACCCTAAATCGACGTCAAAGGCGACACCTTTGGACGAGAAAGGCCCAGATCTACAAATTTCGGATCTGAAATTTTCAGATCCAGATCTGAAATTTTCAGATCCAGAACTGAAGGCGGTGGTGGAAGACGAGGGCGACCCCCCAATAAGAAAAAACCTAGTCGTCACATCAAGAAGGCGGCGGATCGCGTCATGAAGGCGACGGGTCGCATCCAGAAGGTAGCGGGCCGTGGCAGCCCCCAGCAGGAGCGCGGCAGCCCCTGCCCTGCAGGGGCCTGGCAGCCCCTGCAGGGGCCCAGCAGGCCCCAACAGCCCCTGCATGGTCTCCCATGGCAGCTTTTGCCTCTCCAGCGGCGACGACAGGCCCTCCGATGCAGCGGACAGCGAGTTTTCAACTTTCTGGGCCCAAAACAGCGAACATTCGAGCTTCCGGGAGGGCGACATGGGCCCCAAGGCCATTGGTTTTCAGTTCAAAGTCCTTCATAGCGCCAACATCTCAGTTTTGGGTATATAGTGCCTTCAGATCTGACTGGTGACGACCGTGGCTTTCGTCTGGGCGTTGATGAGCGTGGTGGAGACCAATCTAATCCTTTTGATCCGGAGGAGACATGCAATACGTGGAATGGATGGCACACACACAATTTGCACCACCTTGAGGACAAGGTGGATTTTCAGGGGTGGAGTAATGTTAGATCTGTGCGCGGCCAAAGAGAGGAGCGAATTACTTTGCGCACAGCAAGTCATGGAGAAATTACTTTGCGCACAAGGAGGGTTTTCTTATTTTTCTTATTTAAACTAGGGCTAGCCGTCATTTGTAGGCATGTTTGATTATTGATATTTTGAGAGAATTCTACGAGAGTTCTTAGGTAGATCTAGGAGAGTGCGGACGTCCTCGCTTACCGGCGTCTTGGGAGGGTGGTTGCCCCTTTATTGTAACCATTTATCTTCATTATTCGCTGTTTTTGTTTGATTTAATTTCAGATTTGGGAAAATCCTATCACAAACTTCTTATTAGAGCCAACCTTCTCCAAAGAGGATGAGGCATGATTGAAAATCCCATCACAATACAATAAAAATGGCAGATCACATCTTCCTCTCATACCTACTCACTAGAAGTTTGGTCCACTTATACATCAAATAACCTACGAGACTCTCAAAGTTCTCTGGCTGAGCTCTGGGGCCAATGGGGGCAATAGGATATTCCTAGAAATAAGCAAAGGTTGGGAATTGGTCACCGTTGAGGTTTTTGGTAATTTTTGGGGAAAGTAAATCCTAGTCCTTTTAACAAAAGTTTCAATCCTGGATTACTACTGAGAAGTGTTTGCAGAGCTGTGGTCAGAGAAATTACCATTTCACATGAGCTACAGATGACGGTATACTCAGCAAACTACATAGAACCCTATTTCCATGCTCTGCATTCGTGTATGACATGTGATATTGTTATCCATCACTATTTTGTATCTACCACCTTACAATCTCTCCCATTTTCACCTTCTTTGTAATATATCCCATGTTGATCATATTAATAATATGTATACCTATTTGCCCTTTCCCTAAAAATTGTTCGTCAACAATTTTAGAACAATTCTAGGAATTGGTCTTTCATTTTTGAGCAATTTCCCCTTCAATGTATGTTATCAAAAAATTGGTGAATTAAAATTCCCATGGTGCTAGAATTCCACCCAAACGGTGTGATAAGAACAAACCGCTAGAACTAATATTCAGGATTTCCAATTAAATGTGATAAAAAGACTAATAGAAATTATATCCTTTTTTAAATAGGGAATCTTGCCCGATGTAGGCTCCGCCATATGTATAGTTTTCACAAAATGTAAACACCCTGTTTTGTATCTGTGCTTGCTCTTTGTTCTCTTCTATCTTCTTAACACCACTGTCAAGCTAACACACTCACAAGTTTCAAACAAGCTTTCAAACTTATTTTCATTCATCGGTCTCTCAGCAAAAGTACAAAAGTTCGATATCCTTACCATAGCCCAGGCCAACCACAAGGGGGGCCTAGCCTTTATTCCTTTGTTGCCGCCTTCCGTTTTCTTTCTTTTTTCAATGTTTATGCCATTTGTTCAAATTGCAAATATACTGGTATACAACAATTTAGTGTTCAGCAGGGAAAGCCGAGCTTGCGAATATACAAATCGCATGAAAAAGATAGCTCTGAAAAAATTCCTTAGTCTATAGCAAGGTTTGAAATATCGGCCTATCAGCATTGCGCATATTGTATTGGATTTCGGGCATCCATCCAAAACATGCTGATACAACAGATTAACTAGTACCTAATACAAGATAAAGTTCTAATTTTGAAGTATTAAAATTTGAAATTCTGCCTTATTCCATAAATGGTCTACCAAAAATTCTGAGGTAACAGTCAAAATCAAGGTTAATCAACTGATTCAGATGCATATGACATTTGTTTCAGATTGAATTCGTAAGGGTGATCAAAACAGACTCCTCTTAATTGAAAGCGCACTTAGTATTAGGTCGTTTCAGTCAGTATATAATGATAATACCTCAAAACTCTAAGACGAAAGCAGACTAAATAAGAGTTTACTGATTCAAAATAATATATTCAATAATAATGGCCATCGATGTAGTCAGTTATTGAAATAGGAAACTATCTTGACTAATAAAGATAATATCCATGGTCAGATGATGCACACCTGCAAGTCTGCAATTAACATCCAGGCTGAAATAGGGCATCTGATACCCAAAACCTGGTATGTACGATACGAAAATACACATCGTTTGATACGTCCGATACAATCAACACTGACACTAAAACCAAAACCAATATTTCAAATCTTGGGCTCTAGTCTTCAAATGAAATGGCATAAAACTTTAAAACGGGTCATACCAAGCACATCAAGCAAAACCCCAATGATGCCTAAGTAGGAATGAAAAGGTCTAAAGTTAAATGATGCTGAGCATAAGCCTAAATGATCAGGAAATGGAAAGCATTCAAAGGGAATTTAGATGTGCATGAAGCATGGTCAAGTAAATTCACTGGATATAGAATTCTTCTATTGTAATGTTTCCATCAGTCTGATTCTTTTTGTGATATAATTTCTACTAATAGATTATTGAGGAGAGATACTGCCAAAAAAAATTATTTTTCCACATCAGTTTTAGACTTTCAGCATCAGACATACAATTATCTTTTCTGTGCTATTTTCCTTTTCCTTTCCTTTCAGAATTATGCACCGAGTATTTGTAGGTTTCCACATCCTAGCTTAAAATCCTGGAAGCCATGGATCCAATCCTTGTGGGTACTGCATGCTTATTTTCTTTCCCTTTTTGTGGGAAACATGCATGCAAGACTTAGAAAGACTTGATGACTATATTGTCATTATTGAAAGGCTACACCATGAATCACAAAGGAAACATGTGTCAAGTGCCAAAGAATATTGAAAGTCGGGCAAGTTACCTGGCAAGGTAACTGATAGAATTAGGATTTATGGCTATAATGGCATATCTGTAATTTCTGTGCACCATGGCATTTTTTAATTTTAGGGCGCAGGGACATATTTGTAATTTTTAGATAAAACCCATAGGTCAGTGGTATTATGGTAATTTAGGGGCGACGAGTCAATATGAGTCTTATTATAAATAAAGAGAGAGATTAGATAGGGGGATGTGGAGTATTTGAGAAGAATTGAGAGAAAATAGTTTAGATCTGAGATATATAGTGGGAGAGTTAGTCTTTATCACGAATCAAAGCTAGGAGAGCAGCCTACTCTTGAATCGAGTCCACCTATCTTGTATTCGCTTTATTCTATCAATAAAAAATACCTCCTTTCTTTACCAAATCTCTTCTTTAGCCCTAAAGATCCCACATTTCCATTAAAAATCCCATCTTTCACCCCCAAAAACCACTAAAATCCTATTTTTATCCCTCAAATTGGATCCGGATTGTATCAAATGGTATCAAAACAATTCGATCTTGATAAAAGAGTAGAGATTCATGAAGAAGAATTTGGAGGAGTCGAGGAAGGAAATGGAGGAGTCGATGAAGCCGATCTACCAGTACCTGGAGATCTACCGTCATCGTCATCGCGAGGAGGACCGTCCAGCCCATGCCAATGCCATGCGGGCTGTCGCAGCCCCAGCAGCCCCGACAGGGCACTACGGGGACCTTACAGGCCCCTCGCGGGCCGTCAGAGGCCCACCAAGCCTTGAGTTGTGCATCCAGGCCCCCGCGACGTCCGAGAGGCCGCCGAGTCCTCGACGATAATTTTCAATTGCTTCCTGGACCTGAGGATGACGTGGAATATCTTCATTGGCTCCATGGACTATGGTTTTTAGTCGGACAACCTCCCGAGCGTCAGTGATCATATTTTGGACATGGATGACCTTCCGAAGAGCTTGACGACTACCGTGGATTTCATCCAGACTTCGTGGAGGACGATGGAGACCTTGGATGGCCTTTTGATTCAGGAAGAGACGAGCACCATCAGTTGGATGGGAGTAGCCCACGCACTTCATGCACCACCTTAAGGACAAGGTGTGTTTTCAGTGGCAGAGTAATGATAGAATTAGGGTTTATGGCTATAATGACAGATTTGTAATTTCTGGACCCAATGAAATTTTTGCAATTTTAGGGTGCATGGGCAGATCTGTAATTTCTAGATAAAATCCCTGGATCAGTGGTATTATGGTAATTTAGTATGGTAATTTAGGGATGGCGGCTCAATAAGAGCCTTATTATAAATAAAGGGAAAGATCAGCGAGAGGATGATGTAAAAGTATTTGAGAAGAATTAAGAGAGAATAGTTTAGATCTGAGAGATCTAGTGGGAGAGTTGGGCTTTATCTCGAATCAAATATAGGAGAGCGGCCTTCTCTAAAATTGAGGCCACATTTCTTGTATTCACTTTATTCTATTAATAAAAACCACCTCATTTTTTCCCCAAATCTCTTTTCTAGCTCTAAAAGTCACACTTTTCCACTAAAAATCCCATCTTCACCCTAAACCCCGCTAAAATCATATTTTTATCCTAAATTCAGACTCGGATCATATCAGTAACCTTATAAACATCAGACACATGTACTTGTTATGTCTTGAACAGAGCATACGAATATATACATAGCCATGTCTGCAACTAGTCAACTATAAAAATTAAGTCAATTGTTTTAGCCATAAATGTTTATTTAATACAATTTGGATTGTGTTATCATCATAGATTTATTAAATCAAGTGTCTTTTGAATGGTGTTTGAGTGTCCCCACATGTTTAAAACCCCAAAAAGTGAAAGTGTCCTGGTAGCATTATGTGTTCCTTGCATTCTGTAATGGTCCGTATTTTGCTATAAAATTTTTTGGAATTTTTATATATTTTGGTCTCTGATTTTTCTTTTCCCCATTTCTTCTCTTTTCTTTTCCTTTCTTTTATTCTTAGGCCCAAAGCCCGAGCCCTCTTAGGATTTTTCCTTTTCTTTTTTCATGTTCCTTTTCATTCAAGCAGCCCGAGCCCACAACCAGTTAATCCCTCTCAATCTTTTCTTTTAGATCCAAACATGCTCTCTCTCTCTCTCTCTCTTCTCAACGCACAGCTGCCATCTTTCTCCCTCCATCCAACCAGAAGAGCGAAAGCCATAACCCTAGCTCTGGCAAACAAACCAAGCCACCCAATTTTTCAGTTATGCGCAGAGAATCCATCATGGTCTCCTCCTTGATCCTCTAACTGTACTCTCTAACTCTTATTTCCTCTCCTTCTTTGTGGGATTTTATGTGAAACACAAGGTTTTCCCCAAATTTTCTAAGTTTCAGTTTTCAATTTTCTTCGATTTGGGTGTTCGATTTGTCGGATTTCCATCATCCTCTTTCTCAAGCAACCATTAACAATTGGTGGATGGCTTGAGTGAGGAGATACGTGGATTTGGTCATCTACGGTGAATGATGATAGACTCTTATATTCTCTAATGCTTTTCGTTTTAATTTCCTATTGGTTAATTTCTAAGATTAATTAAGGTTTGATTGGGGGATTGTTGGTTTGTGAATATTTGGGATTTTGGGGTTATGATGATGGAGATGATAATTCACGAATTTATTTAGGGATTTTCCCTATGAGATCAAGTTAACGGCATCCTTGGTGTTGAACAACATCTGTTGTCGTCGTTTCCTCTGTTTTTCCTTGTTTCGGTGGGGGTTTCTTTTCAGCTAGCCGCCAATAGTTGGACATTGCCGCTGTCATAACTGTGGGGGTTTTTTGTTGCTGGTTGTATTTGTTTCCGGAAATCTTGCTCTATAGATGCTTTCCTATGAGTGTTTGTTGTGGGTTGTTCTTGGGCTCCATAATTCGTTATTGTCACATACGTCGAGCTCAGCCTTATGGTATGCTTCTAAATTTGTTTGTTCTGCAACCCCTCCGGGGCCTCATTCATTGTTGTAGGCATCGGGTCCCCACACTGCGATCTGGCCGTAGCATTTCAGTCTTCTAATCTTGCTGAACTTGCGGGCTGTCATGTTGTTTTTCCTATTGGTTGAGTCGTGGGACAGTCTGATTGTCTTCTTATTACTAAAGTGGGGTTTGCCTTGGCTTCCTGGTCCATAGGTTATACATGTGGCAGGACTCTTTGGCAGTCCTTGGCAGGTAGACTATAGAATCTCTTGGGGGCCAATGAAGTGAATCTAATCCCAATGGTTAATTTTTATATTTTTCTTTCAGCAAACGAAGAAAAAAATTTATGTTCCTTTTTTCAATGATTTTATAAAAAGTGAAACAACATTTTATGTTCTAATTGTGTGAATTTTCTTTATTATGTCATGATTATTAACCTTGCGAATTTAGCTCATAAGCACAGTCATGGTGAAATTCTAATATGATTGACATGTATGCCAAACACAGAATAGGTCATTGAAGAATTCTTAAACGACAAGATTAAGGCTATACATGGACACAATGGAATACATTGATCTTATGGTTGATAAGCACTTGAGCACAGAACATACACAAACATTGAGAACATGAAACACAGAAATCTTGAGAACAGTTGGACCACTCGAAAACAATCACAGCACATTGACATGACACCTGACATAAACCTAAAGACAGAACAACGTTACAACTTCACACATTGACTCACTGGGGTTTGGGAAACTCATTTATATAGAGTGTGGGAGCGACTAGAGCCACCTTGTTACAGATCACATTTTCATGGAAGTTATATCACATTTTCTTGATCGAGTCTCTTTCACAGTTGTAAGTATTCGACTCGGTACAAGGTCGAACCATGTGGTCCTAGGTGGTCTTCGGTTTGCACATGGTATTCTTCATTATGAGTCACGGTTTAAGGAGGGTTAGAAACTGATCGTGACACTATAGAAAATTTCAAAATCGAATACTTTAGCTAAGTAGATTACTTTCACTGCTTTCTAAACTTAGCACATCCTGTTATTTTTCTGTATGTGGTATATTGTTGTATGCCGGTTTTATTTTGTGCCTGACTGGTTCTTGGTTTAGATATAATCTACTTTACTAAATAGTGGTACAATTCATATTGTCGTCTCTGTTGAATGACGATCACGAATACGCAGAGGCACCTAAGTACGAGGAAACGGAGTTTCCGGTTAAGAACGCTAAGTTTTGAGGACTGGCTAGGAGTGAGTGTTACTTGTAGTTTCCTTTTCATATATTTCGTTTCAGTTTAAAGAGAGATTGTACTTTCGTTTCCATGCATTTGAACTTTGTAAAACTCGTTATTAAGGTAATGGAATAAAATGAGTATCTTCATTTCAGTTATTTCATGTTCTGCTCTGCATTGTCTTCACTAGTACCAGCAGGACCTGGATCAGGACCTCCTACATTTATTTGAACAAATGTGACGGCACCCAAACATGGGGTGTCACACATTCAATATGTATAGCACAACTAGTAAGTGTGGCCATGTGGAGTAGATAATGGCTCCTTTACAGACACACTCACTAGCTAGATGGCTGATCGTAATTTGAAATAGTTTGAATCTAATTAGAATTAATTGATGTTCTCTATCACAAGTTAATTCTTATACGATCATGATCAACTTGTCGGCAAAGTTTAGTTTGCTTTCCAACCGACTAATTAGACTTTTGGTCTCCGTGCTACTAACAGGTGGCAAATTTTAGGCATTTTTTAGGACAATTTGGCATTTAAGCATTCAAAATCTCCAAAAGACTTGCTATGTAATTATCTTCATTTTAGAAGGCAAATGAAGAGTATTGGCTGGCCCTTTTATCTATCATTAATCTTTTATCTTATTTATGTTCTGTGCAAGTTCAAAAAGCTTGTAGCGTATACGAGGTGACCAATAAGTTTCATGGGTGAAAAGTGGCTCCCTACAATAGCAGAAGTCTAGACCCAGATCAGACGTTGTAGTTATTATTAAATAACTAATGCTAACAATGGAAGTTGATGGTTATTGGAACTTTGAATAGCAACAAGAACACCGTCTGATAATGCTATAAAACAATTTAATGGTCACATAGTTCTAGAAAATAAACCAAATAAATAAAGTACACAACAACTGCAAACTATTTCGAATGAATTGAACAATGAAGGAAGTTGTGATTTCTTATGCAGCATGTGTGTGGGTGTGTCCATGCAAGAAAGCAGCTGGGGGTGGGTTTAGGGTTGGGGGTTAGTAAGGCATGTAGCCTGCAAAGCCCATTAGGCCTTAATAAAAGCCCCGCCCCCTCTTATTTTCTCCTCATTTTTTTGGTTGCCCGTTCTTTTCTTTCGACATTCGCTGGCGCTCTCTCTCTCTCAACGAAAGCCCACGAGGGTTTCTTTGGCTCTTCGAGAGCCCTCTCTCGCCGATTCCTTCGGCTCGAAGCAAACCCGTTAGGGTTGTGGGGAGGAGCATCCCCCTCATGCACGGCGCAGCCGTGGGCCCCTTGACAAGGCTTCGACGCGATCTCTAATGCTCCGGTCACCTTCGACGACTTTGGGGGACGCCGTCCTTTCTCTGCGATTTGTGGGGGTCCACCGAGCCTCTAAGGTGGTTTGGACTTCCTATTTAACTCCCTCTTCTCCTCCTCCTTCCTACTGCAAGCTCGGTGAGTATTCTCCTTTGTTTTCGAAGCTGATTCGACTGATTTTCTCGACTTCTTCGATGCTGACTTGAGTTCTTAATTTTCTGATTCTTCAGCTTCGATTCAGGTAGACTTTATCCCTTTTCTTTTGCTTTGATTTTGATTCTTTTGAGAGAGGATGATTTGGGGGTAGAATTAGGGTTTTATTGTCCATATTGCTATTTCATGGGGTCGGATGCCCTCGCCTGCTTGCGTGGGGTCCCGGGGTTGCTTTTGGGGCTATTAAGGGTTCGGTGGCTCCTCCCTCGCTGTTTTGGTTCCGTTGGGGCTTAGTTGCTGGTCGAGGCTCCTCTACTTGCTGTTTGAGCTTCCCCTTGCTTGCGGCTTGGTTCTTGCTTGCTGACTCGACTTCATGGGTTGCTGTTGTGCTCGGCTGGTTTCTTCCACTTGCTGGTTTGGTTCAGTTGGGTCCCTTGCTCGTTGTTTGGGTTTCTGTGTGGTATCACTTGGGTTGTGAGCCCCTTCTGTGTGGTATCACTTGGGTTGTGAGCCCCGTTCCCCAATGGACCTGGTTGTTAGGCCCTAGTTCCTTACTAAGAACCTCGTGGACCTTGTTGTAGGCACGGATACCCCCCACTGTATGATGAGAAGACCCCCAATATGATCCCCTTGCCTAGGCTCTCTAGCGCCATCATGAGTTGACTCTTGAACTTTCTTTATTTAAGCAATTCTTATGTTTCTTGTTTCATGGTCGTTGCAAGAACTAGTTAGCGTTGCTTCTTTTATACATCGGCTCAGTTTGGAATATCTTGCCATGAGGAACATCCATGCTACTTGTCATTTGCTAGTTTCTTAATCTTGTTGTTTCGTAAGTTTATTAGTACCTTGTTAGTTTAATATTGTTAAATTGTGTAGCCTTGGGATGTCCTTATGATGGCATGTTACTATATTGGTAATGGATGACTAGTGGACTATCCTGAGGTTGGCTCTTGACTTGACAGGTTACTATTACCGGTACGGTAATAGATTCCCACTGGCTACGTAGTTTAATCAATATTGAACCACACGACACTAATAACTAATAAAATGATTATTTTCTGCTTGACTCATCGGGTTTGGAAAAACTTATGATTGGGGAGTACGTGGACGACTTGGACCTGATCTATAGCAACTAATCGTTTTGGTTGATAGCCCAGAGTTAGGGGACTCCATCATGCAGATGG
Source organism: Scilla litardierei (assembly GCA_030789695.1). Classification (NCBI taxonomy): domain Eukaryota; kingdom Viridiplantae; phylum Streptophyta; class Magnoliopsida; order Asparagales; family Asparagaceae; genus Scilla; species Scilla litardierei. The sequence continues at coordinate 159,574,699 of CM061136.1, forward strand.
GTCCTGACTCCTGAGTCCTGAGGGCAGACAGGGACGGCCATCTTGATGGGTCCTGGAACCCCGCCACAGGCCACAGTGCTGCAGCTTTTACATGTTTCACAGTTCTCAGTACAATACTTTACACTTTTGGACTCTGCCCGGGGTCGCACCCTCGCGGTCAAGGTAGCTTCCAGATGCTTATTGTACTTCCCCTTATAAGTCACCGCCTAGTATTGGTTCACTTAAGTTAGAACCCTCTTTACAGTAACTGTGCTCATTTCGACGTGTCTCTCTTCTGTACCCTTTCTGCTACTGTCACATCATCTTTTGTGCTTCCTTACTATTCAGTGGCATGGGTTTGTGGATTACTATGTCAGGTTACTTCTTGCTCAGTATTATCATGTCCATGGTTGTCTTGTCCTCTTTTTAGTGCACCCTTACTTTCCTTGTCTCGTGTTTAGATATTGTCTACTCTATTGAGCGCGGTACGCCCTTTGTTGCCCACCAGGTACGAAGCACAGGATCATCCAGAGGCGTCTGAGCACGAGGAGTTGGAGCTTCTATACAGGTCCTGGAAGGAGTCACACCTCAGTTCGGGGCCGTTGAGCCTTGACGCAGCGACAGGTACGGGTTTTCTTTACGTTTCAGCAGTAGTACAGCTTTTTATTTGTCTCTTTCCTTTTCAGTATTGCGTTACCTATTTTACTGTTTTTCCTTATTTAGAACTGCGTAGCAGGTCATGTCCAGAGTGTCCCCTTATTTCCTGCACTGCTCCACATTGACTTCACTGGCACCTGCGGGACCTGCACACTCGTGTTTCAATTGTAGCGGCACTTGCCGGGAGGCGGGGCGTTACAGTTAGGGAGGAACAGAAATAAGCCAACGTCTCCTAAGCCTCATATTAAAACTTAGCCGACGATAGTGATACCACGGCAGTTACATGGGATAGCATCGGGGTCACAATTCCAAGTTGGTACGGAACCTGTCTCAAGTCCAAAACACCATTGAAACTCAATTGGATATTGTGTGGATGCAGAGAGTGAAAAAGCGATGGAACATTGGCACAAAGGTATGAATTTTGACACAATGTTAACATATCTCTGTGTGAAAATTGAGATAAGGAATAAATGGATTTTAAATAACCTAAGACCTAGAAAAACAAGTTGAGTAATAAAAAAGGAGGTCACAACACCATCTTGGACATGAAATTTGTTCTTGTGGACAATTGATTGTTCACTGGGTAGGAATGGTATGGTTCATGAGGCCAAAGCTTTCACGGACGAAATATACCGTGATACAGTTTTACCTGTCCAGGCCAGGCTCATAGGTTCATAGAGAGGAAAGAGTATATAAACTAAAATTATACCATTGAGAAATAAAATAATCCAGAACCCATCTAACGATCAAATAGATACATCCCCTTACAGCCACGATATTGAGATGAAAACAGTTAAAAGCATGCACAAACGAGTTGAATGGCAGATCCTTCCAAATCTTACCATATTAAAGTAGCGGACCATACACTTATCAATTAACCTAATAGGTTTCCACAAATAAAGCAACTTCAAGAAAAATGCTCTAGATAGTGGTGATTGTGTCAGAACACGTCCATAAGTTGTGTCCCCATTCAAGCAATTGAGCAAATCAACTGCAATATAAAGAACATGAAAAAAAAAGAGGTATAGATATACCTCGACTTCCAATACATTAGAGGAAGAATGAGAATAAAGGAATGGCTGGCAAAGACGCCTAAACCGTGACTCGCCTTCACAGTGAACGAAAACCTCCATTGCAAATGAAGGAGGCGATGTTGTCCTGGATGAGGAATATACAATATAAGCAAGCAGCAGAAGCATTTTAAAAGTAGAATAAAGAGTCGTGATACTCTGCACTGTTTTCGTTTTTCAGCAAATTAATCACAACTAGTAGAAGAAAAGTTCCAACAAGAAATGCATCCGTTCAGTACTAATAAAAAGATAACAAACTATTGTTTGGAAATGCAGGATTTCTAACAATAACCATCAGAACCACCTATGTTAATCTGTTGCAACAGCGACCATTTATAATCAAATAAGATTAAATGCGATGAAAAAAAATACGGCCAATGACTCAATTGATGGCCTGTAGTATAATGCCATATTTCTGTACATCAAAGATTCAAAAGCAATTTATAATTTCCGGGTCCAGAAAATATATAATAGAGTTCCCCAAATGTGCTACTTCCGCAATTTGTGCAGGTCCTGCCAATATAAAGGATTGACTTCAAATTGTGCAACTTTTGTTTACGAAGCACAGGTATGCACACTGATACTGAAAGAAAGATCTGATTTTTTTATATAAAATAATAGCAAAATGGAGATAATTGGATACAAAAGTAGGTGTACCCTCCTCCCAAGACGCCGTTATGAGGACGTCTGCACTCGTCTAATCTAAGATCTACCAAGAACTCTCAATAACAATTTGATAATCAAGCATGCCGATAAATGACGGCTAGCCCTAGTTTAAATAAGAAAACCCCCTTCCCTAAACAATGACTAATTTGCCCTTAAAATTAATTAAAACAAGAATTGTCAAAAGTGCCCCTAGGTTGAGTCGTCGGCTGCCCTTGCAATCTCTCTCTCGCGGGTTTCGCTGGTCCGTGGATCTAACATTACTCTGCCCCTGAAAATCCAACTTGTCCTCAAGGTGGTGCATGACATTACTGGCGATGCTACACCGAGTGTGAGTCGTCTTCCTCTCCGGTCCCTTCATCCTCTACGTCATCATTCCCGTCCGCCTCCGCTATCAACACTTGTAGCTTACGACCCCCACAGTGGTGTCCGGGGGTGAAATACTCGTCGCATCTGAAACAGAGTCCTTTCTGCCTCTTCTCTCTCATCTCGGTGTCGGTCATCCTCCGGAAGTGGCCCCCAGCTGGTGGTGTGCTGCTCTGCTCCGCAATCTTCTCAGTCTTCGCCCGATCTGTCCCAGTAGTGACCCCCGTTCCGCCTGTTCCAGACGAGATGCTCTTCTGTATCTGGCCACTGTAGCTGCTCCCGACTCTCCTATCCTCTGTCCGGGAGTTCTCCACCAACTGCGCCATCTCGATGACCTCTGAGAGCCCCCTGGGCTTGTAAGGTCTCACTGCGGCTCGAAGACTGGGCCTCAGCCCCTTCAGGAAGGTGCCCTCGAGTGACTCGTCTGAGACGTCGTGTACTCTCCCCGCCAAAGTCTCGAACTTCTCAATGTACTCCCGTACTGGTCCATCCTGCCTGAGGGCGTATAACTGCTCGTGAAGGTTTCCCAGGCGGGGATCCCTGAACTTCCCCAAAATTAGGTCATTCAGCTCCTCCCAGTCATGAATCAGCTGCCTCCTCTCTTTCCACTGGTACCACCACAGAGCTCTCCCCTCCATGCAAATAGCGGTTGCCTCCAACTTCTGAGCATCTGTCATGCGATGCGCTGTAAAGTACCTCTCCGTCGTGAACAACAAGGCATGTGGATCCTCTCCCCTGAACAGAGGTATCTCCAACTTCTGTACCCTGCAGTCTCCACCAAAGTGTCCCTGATCGAGCCTCCCCTCTGGACGACGAGGCTGGCGATAGTGCTGTCGCCTCTCGTCCTGGGTCTCGTACTGCCGAAGTGGCTCTCCTCTGCCGTCGCCATAGTTCCCTTGGGGACCCCCACGCCTGCCCTCAAAGCCATCCCATCCCGCGTCATCTCCGAAATCAGCCACATAACCTCCCCGTCATCGTAGTACCCATGTCCCTCCCCGGGGTCAAATCCACCACCAAAATCACGTGCTGGGTCCTCCAAATAGAGCTGCAAACCCTTCTCGAACTGCTGTTGTCGCTCGCGCTGCTCGCTGGATGCGTCAGAGGGCCGCCGTGGCCCGGCAAAAGTCCCTCGAGTGGACTGAGGGCCCACGGGACCTGGGCGCTGCTGCCCAGGGGCCCCGTGGCCCTGTACCAGGGCCGCAAGGCCCTGGCGATGGTAGCCCAGGCCCGCGAGGGCCTGGCGATGGATCTCCGGGCCCCAGCGGCCTGGGGAGGGCCACGCAGGGGCCGACAAACCCTGGCGGTGCTGTGGGGCCGTCGCCCCCTGCCGTCGTCTAGGGGCTCCGTGGAGAGCCCCTCTGCTTTTCGTCGCTCGTGGGGGCGGCGGCTAGGTTCGCCAGCCCCCTCCTTGCTTCTTCCGCCTTTCATCTGATGCTTTTGCGGTAATCTTCCTTTCTGCTTTTCGTCGCTCGTGGGGGCAGTGGTTAGGTTCGTCGGCCCCCTCCCTTGCTTCTTCCGCCTTTCGTCTGATGCTTTTGCGGTAATCTTCCTTCCACGGATCCCCATCGTCCCCTTCGTGTCATCCATCCTCCTCGTAGGGTCGATCCGTCTCCCAATCCTCTTCTTTCTCCTTCCCCTTCGTCAAAGGTGCCACATTTGATGATGAATTAGGGTTTCCCTCGCCTTGGATGCTCGCCGTCTATAGATCGATGAATTTGTCAAGTTTGTCTCCTTACTTTGATTGACTCGCCTTCAATTCGTTGATGGATTCCGTCAGAGACTTTATTGATTCCATGTTTCCCTTCAACGATCTTTTTACCCCCTCCAATTCGCCGTTGAATTTCTTCTCCAATGTATCAAATTTGTCCTTCGATCTCATCGTTGGCACTGCCATGGATCGTCACGCTCTCTGATACCAAATTGATAGACTCTGAAAGAAAGATCTGATTTTGTATATAAAATAATAGCAAAATGAAGATAATTGGATACAAAAGTAGGTTTACCCTCCTCCCAAGATGCCGTTATGAGGACATCTGCACTCGTCTAATTTAAGATCTACCAAGAACTCTCAATAACCATTCGATAATCAAGCATGCCGATAAATGACGGCTAGCCCTAGTTTAAATAAGAAAACCCCATCCCTAAACAATGACTAATTTGCCCTTAAATTTATTAAAACAAGAATTGTCGAAAGCGCCCCTAGGTTGAGTCGTCGGCTGCCCTTGCCCTGCGCGCGCTCGCGGCTTTCGCTGGCCCGTGGATCTAACACACACACATCACAGATAAGAAATGCCATTATGTTAATAAAGTGTTTTATAAAAGATTGCCATACAATAAAAAATGTTTATTTCTACAGTTTTTAAAGATAATAAATTCATTAAAACGATCAATATTTTGTATTAAAACATAAATGTAAACAAATTACGAACACTAGCATCCGCATATGCTTATCAGTGTGTACAAGCAATAGTCTTGGTTATTTATCATTGTAAAAAGTAGATTAATGTATAACATATCACTAGTCTTCTGCCCACATGTGATACATGTTGCTAAGTGTAATGGCCGGATATTTCTATGGAATACAATTATAATTTTGGAAAAAATTTCTGCAATTAAAAATTATTTCTCTTATTTTTTTCCTTTTTCCCTTTCTTTTTCTTCCTCTCTTTTCTTTTCTTTTTCTTTGAGGTCCGAACAAACCCGTGGCCCACTCTCTTCTTACCCTTTCTTTTCTACAATTTTTAAAGATAATAAATTCATTAAAACGATCGATATTTTGTATTAAAACATAAATGTAAACAAATTACGAACACTAGCATCCGCATATGCTTATCATTGTGTACAAGCAATAGTCTTGGTTATTTATCATTGTAAAAAGTAGATTAATGTATAACATATCACTAGTCTTCTGCCCACATGTGATACATGTTGCTAAGTGTAATGGCCGGATATTTCTATGGGATACAATTATAATTTTGGAAAAAATTTCTGCAATTAAAAATTATTTCTCTTTTTTTTTTCCTTTTTTCCCTTTCTTTTTCTTCCTCTCTTTTCTTTTCTTTTTCTTTGAGGTCCGAACAAACTCGTGGCCCACTCTCTTCTTACCCTTTCTTTTCTTTCATTTTCCCTCTCTTTCATTCTTTTTCCCCAAGCCCAAAAGCCAAGGCCCGCTCTCCCCTTGTTTTCTTCTTACTTCTTGTCTCTAAGCCACCCACGAGGCCCAAACCTTCCCCCTCTCCTGGTAACTCCTCAGCCCGAGCCCTTTTCTCTTCATTCCTCAAACCAGTGAAAACCCCTAACACACTGTCGTCCCCACTCGACGATTCAGCGACTTTTTCTCTCCATATCTCTCGCGGCCCCGACAATCCTAATCACCCATCAAGAGGTGATCTCCACCAGCCTAGCTGTCTCTCTCCCTTGAACTCCACTACCGAGCAATTTTCATCATTCATTACTACCTCAACGAGACTTTCGTCGATCGACCGATGTTCATTGTTGTTTGCAATGAAATCAGTGACCCCTCCATCACGTAATCAGCTCTCGCAAGTCTCTCTACGGTTCTACGGTTCTACGTAATCAGCTCTCGCATGTCTCTCGCATGTCTCTCTGCGGTTCTACTTAATTACCTTCACTTCTTCAAAGTTTTCATGCTAAAAATTTATTTCTCCTCTCAAAGTCTAGTGTTTTGGGTTTTTTGTTTTGGGTGTTGGATTTGCGGTTTGCAACTTTAATTTTCGCAGTTTTTGTCCCTTTCTTCGTCGAGCAGCCGTAATGGCACGGTGGCACGACTTGATTTTTCCGATGCGATCTCAGTAAATTTACTTTATTCTAATTTTTTTATTTTAATTTTGGGTTAATCTTGTGGTATGATGATGATCTATGGTTTTTAGGTTTTTATTGCTTGAGGGGTTAAATCCCGATGATTTCAATGGCCTTGGTTGCCTGGGCTTCGGCTCAGTGTTCTAAATATCGGACCGATATCCGATATATCAGTCGCAATATCGGTTTTAATCATTAGGCCGATACGATATGGGCTTATATATTGCGGTTTCCGATATTTGGGGAAATATCGCTGCAATATCGGGTTGTGGCCGATATTGCAGCCGATATATCACTTTGAATATCGACCGCAATTCACAATTTTTTAAAAACAAAGTTTGAAGGTCGGTCCACTTAAAAGTGGATCCGACCCGATTCACCCGACCTAATCGTTTACTTAAAACGACGAGGCATCGAGATTTTTAAGGGATAATCGCTGATTTGCCCTAATTCTAATCACGCCGCTCCCCTCAGCTTCGTACGATGAAAATTTTCGGCGACAATCGATTAAGCTTCAGCGTCCGGCATTCGATCTTTGCAAGGAAGTGTTTTCCGATAAAGGTGAGTAGTCGAGCACTATTTTTTTTATTTTTTAATTTTTTTCAGTTTTTCCTTCCAGTTTCGGGTTTTTTCTTTCAATCGAGCTTTGACATCTGATGTTCAATCTTCGCAAGGGATTTTCCGACCAAGATTAGTACTTACTACTTAGTATTCTTTACCTTTTTTTATTTTTTTCATTTTTCATTTTTTTCATTTTCTGAATTTTTTCAGTTATCCTTTTTTCGCAAGAGAGGGTTTTTCGATCAAGGTGAGTATTCTTTTTCTTTTTTACATTTTACATTTTTCAGTTTTTTTATTTTCATCTTCATATTGGTAATATTGATCCATATGAATAATATGAGAAGTTGTTTACTTGACCTATCTATGTGTCCATTAGAATAATATTGATCATCGTGACCACTTAAAGAAATATTCCACCAAGTGGATGATCGGTATTCATGTTTAATGAGATACGTATACCCAAAAATACTTTTATTTGAGTTTCTATAATTTATATTTTCTTAGACACGTCAATGTTTTTATCTGACATCATTTTTAGCATATTACACTCCAATATTTAGTCAATATCCCGATATTCATGTTTAACGAGAGAGAAGTATAACCAAAACATACTTTTATTTGAGTTAGTATAGTTTATATCTTCTTAGATACATCTATACTTGCATATGTCGACATTTTAAGCCTCCGATATGACATTCCGATATTTAGTCAATATCCCCGATATCTGTAATCCGATATCAATCATTTTAAGCCTCTGATATAACATTCCGATATTTAATCAATATCTCCGATATATCCCGATATCCGTAATCCGATATCAAATTGCCTGGGCCGATACGCGACCGATATCCGATATTTAGAACTCTGCTTCAGCCCATGTTTTGTTTCATTTGGGATTTTGCCCCGAGCTTGGTTTGGTTATATGCTTTTGCCCCGAGCTTGGTTTGGTTACGTGCTTTTTGCCACGAGCTTGGTTGGTTGCAGGCTTTTTGCCATGAGCTTGCTTCTTCAATTGGCCCTAGACAATGTTGGTTGAACTGTGGGACTTTTTGCCTTTTTTATCATTTGATTGTGGGTTTTTGCCCCGATGATGGTTGGACTGTGGGCTTTTACCCCTTTTCTCAAGGCCCATGGGCTTTGCACTGCTGTTTTTGGTTAGAATGTGGTCTTTTGCCCTGCTATTTGTTGGACTGCAGGCTTCACCCTTGGGATTTTCCTTCCAGCCCTTACATGTGCTAGAATTGATGTATCTGAAAATTTTCCTTTAATGATATTTTATGTGCTGGAAAATGGAAAGCATATAAATGGATTTGACCCACAGAAGGATGAGACCACTAAGATCATTAGTTGACCCGCCTCCCTTAAACCATTGTGGTATTACTTGATGCATGCAAATGATTAGATAAGATTTCTGACATCAATTGGGATACATGGTTGGGTTTAGGCTATGATAGAATGTGGTCAATATGGTCTTGAAGTAAACTAATATTATTATTATGCATGGCATATTGTTAGACCTATTGGATATTGATATCATTTTACATGTGACATATTGTTGGAATTAGACTTGTTTATATAATGACCCTTAAAACTGCTAGAATCATGGACTTAAAAGGATTTAAATCACATAGCACCCTAAACATATTGACTAATCATGATGTGATCCTTAGACTTGTTGAGAAACTGTGTCATTTCTATATGTTTATGATGCATGCTAGAGTAATCATCCCACAATAAAGAAATTGAAAGTATCATAATTGTTGCATGATTAGACAATTACTGTTACAACTTTATGATATGAAAACTCTGAAAACATCATGACAAATTATATTTAAAACATCTCTTGATCAACACCACATTGACACTGAAAACTATACACCTTAAACAACTCTTGACATTACAGACTCACTAGGTTTTAGAGTAACTCATATTAGAATGTATGCTATTGACTGGAGCCATCCTTTCAGACCGTATTTGGTAGGATAACATTCCAGTGTTTGTTCCGACCAGGCCTTTCACGACCCAGACCAGTTCTGTCGGATGGATCCTGAGTCCTTTTCCTATTTTTTTTGTTTGGACTCGGCCTGAGTAAGCTCGTCCGTGTGATACAAGGTGGTCTCCTAATTCCATATCGAACTCTCAAATAAGTCACGGCTTAGGATTGATATAACTACTACAATCATTTGGACAAGAAGATTGATAACATAAACTGAAACTAAAATCTGATTTACATATTTGTCCTTAGTTTTTTTATACTATCATCTTTTATATATATACTAGTCATTATCCGTGCACATATGGACACGGTTTATTTAATAGCTGAGTTTTTTCCCCCACAAATTTCAAGTTCTCCCAAATTTCAAGTTCCCCCCAAAATTTCAATTTTCCCCAAAATTTATGTTTCCCTCCAAAATTTAAGTCCACCCAAAATTGTCATTGCCACCTAGGACAAACTTGCCACATAGGACAGCTTTGTCCTAGTAGGATAAGATTCAAAATCTTCATCCTTTATAGAATAGATATCTTTTCTTGCTTTATTTCAGTCATACTCATATAAACTGTTTTAAATTTCGAATTCTAGAATTATCATAAATTTACTCTAATCTAACGGTTCTTGTTTGTTACACCATTAGGTGATGGACATTAATACGAGACTTCAGTCTTCGAGGACACAGAGTTTGCTGCGCATGACAGATTCATAAGTGTTGGGTCATGAGTGAATCTTATTTTATGTATTTCTTTATATCAAGAGACATTGTAATTTTTATATTATATTCAGATTTTGTTCTAGTATTTTCACAGATCAATTTATGCAAGTATGTCGGTACATTTCTGCTATTGGCTATATTATTTTCATTCGTAAACAGCAGGAGATGCATCACATGTGAAAGACAAGTCGCTTTTCCCAGGAAGCGTATCGTGATAGTAAGAAATGGCTATGGAAGAATCAATTATGAATGTGCTTTCCAGTAATTACTTGATTTTTAACATTTCATCATTTCTTATGATGTATAAAATCAGTTCATTCTTATTTAACATATTAAATATCGTTACATTGCAATGTCTATCTATTTATTAGTAAGTATTAACTGACATTAGTTATCCTAATAAATTATTGCACATGTGTGAACTGTTCAAAATATCCATTTTAATAATAATAATAATAATGTTAGTATTAGCTAAGGGCATGTTCGTTTTCGTTGGAATGGGAGAGAAAGTGTAAAAATTTTACTATTCCTATTCCATTCATCCACTTTCTCCACTTTCTCAAGGTGCGTTCGTTTGTTGAGAAAAAACTGCGGAACAAAATCCGCACTGGCAGCAGAACTTTCTCGCTGCAAAATCTCCGCAAAACACGCGGATTACAGCGAGAATCTGAAATTTGCGGGCCCCACGTCCATCTCTTTCCTTTTCGCAGCGAATCCCGGCCTTCAGTTTTAATTTTTTTTATTTTTTTAATGCGTCAGAACACTGTGCATTGAGGAATGCACCGTGTTCCGACTTTTAATTCGCTATTCTCACCTTCTTTTGGTCACGGGAGTGTAAAGTTTTGTTTTTTTATATTTAAATATTATAATTAATTATTTTAGTTTAATATTTAATTTAGTAATTATTAAAACCCGTAGACCCAATATCAACTTTCTTCAAACATTCTTAACAAAAAACACAATAAAGTTGTGGAGGACCCACAAAACTTTCTCACCTCCGCTTTCCAACCCCACTTTCCAACAAAAAACACAATACCCAACTTTCCCGAACACTATTCACAACTTTCTCAAAACTCCATTCTCACAAAAAAAGAACAGGCCCTAAAGCTAATTTATGTTTGTGTCAATTCCTTAAATATGGCACGTGCCATGAAATAGTGAACACGGGATAATTAGCCAAAAAGAAATCAACTCGTTCAAGAACATAAAGCTAAATTTCCTCAAAATAAATAAAAGTACTTGTGGAATAAAATGATCAGAAATTTTTTAAATCTATCAAATAGGTTTCAGCATCGAATTAGTCTTCAAACAGAACTGTCGGTCTTATTAGAACAAAAAAAAATCTTGACTATAAGTTATAATGAGGATTTATATGAATAATATAGAGAAAATATAGATATGAGATGTTCTGGCGTCATGTTTAATTTTATAAAAAAATTTCTAATCGAATGAGACTCCCAAAAAAACAAAATTTATCAAACTAGTTGAGTGATTGAAGTGAGGCAGAGAGACATGCAGACTTTTTTTCCCTTCTTTTCTTTTATTATGTGTGCACTTCAGGGTGGGTGAGAGGGGCTTTTTGTGGAGGAGACCCACAAAGCAAAAAATGATATGCATTACAAAAGAAAATCTGAATAACTAAGTTGATGTAGGGGAAAAGAAAGGAGAACAAAAAAGAGGGAGGGAGGGGTTAAGCAAGCCAATACGCGATCAAATCAGCAAGAAAAGACGATCAAGTAGTTCCCACTTGGTGGCATAAGGGAAAATTATATCAAAAAATAGAACTCCCATACGTGTAGTAGTTATATGCCAGTTATGTTTCTTTTATTTATGTTTCTAAAGTTTTTCACAACAAAATGAGTTTTTTGCCGTCAATGTCTAAATTGGCATATGTACTCTATGGATTATTGGAACTATTTATTGTAATAATGCCTTTTAGCTGAGCAGCTGAGCGGGGCTGGGCTTTTAAGAAAGGGGAAAGGATAAAAAGAAAAGGGAAAAGAATGGAAGATTAAGAAGGCTTTGGGCTTTGCAGTTTTGGGCTATGAGAAAGTAAACAAAAAAGAAAAGAAAATAGAAGAAAGAGGAAAGAATAATATCAGAATAATCCCAAAAAAATCTTATGGAAAAATATGGACCATTACACATATTTATGATTATTTGCTACCATTCTACCATGAGTTCTATCAATATCCAATTATTTTTTCCTTAAGAGTCCTTCGAGCCATACATCGGTTAATATTTATATTGAAACAACATATAATGAGTTAGTTGTTTAGTAACATTAAACTATTAAAATTAACTAATCGTGATATTAACTTTCTTAATAAATTATTGTAATGCTAACTGTATAAAAAATTAACACTGCTAACAAGCTCCAACATAATTTTAAACCTGATTTCAAGTAGATCTACAAGCAGAAAACTTTAGGTTCAACAAATCTTCAGTTCATTTAAGTTTTAAAGTATGAAGAATAAAGTATGAAGAATAAAATAAACGGAGTCAATCGCCAAAAATCTGTATAACTTTTAAGAGCCATCATTTGGCACCCGTGCTACATTTGTCGTATAATACACATTGTTCTTTATATATATATATATATATATATATATATATATATATATATATATATATATATAGGGGCAAATGTGCCTGAGAACGTGCGCAGGTAGAATTACCTGCGCACGCCCCCTCTGTTCGGGGTTTCTAAATTTTTTTTTTTGAATTTTTTTTTGCAGTAGCTAGATATACTTGTTATGAAGCTCCCCACAAAATTTCAGGTCAATCCGACACCGTTTGAGCCTCCGTTCATCGATTTCAAAAACGTTGCGCAAAACTGTCCAGAATTTGGACAGTTTTGCGCAACGTTTTTGAAATCGATGAACGGAGGCTCAAACGGTGTCGGATTGACCTGAAATTTTGTGGGGAGCTTCATAACAAGTATATCTAGCTACTGCAAAAAAAAATTCAAAAAAAAATACTTACAAACACCGAACAGAGGGGGCGTGCGCAGGTAATTCTACCTGCGCACGTTCTTAGGTACATTTTTTGCATATATATATATATATATATATATATATATATATATATATATATGGTAATATTCTGGTGCAAAAAACATGGTTTTTCACACCGTGCGAAAACATTTTTAACTTTTTTAGAAAAAATTTTGCAAAAAATTGTTTTGATGTTTAATCCATACAATTATATATCTCGGTAAAAATAATGGGTGAACCCTATGGTGATTTGAGCACCGATCAACCCGTTACAAAATTTAACGGTTCCAGACCAAACAATAGAACTTTTTGTAATACATTGATCGAAGACCAAATCACATTATTTCTTAACCAATATTTTTTGAGGGGTGTATAACATGCAATGGAGGAAAAAGTTTGAAAAAAAATTCAAAAAAATAAATTGTTTTCGCACAGAAAATTCTGTGCGAAATATTCTCATTTGAAAATTTACATCTGTATATATAATACACACACACTAGAAATAATCCGTGCACCAATGCACCGCACAAAAAAGCCCCACGAACAGGATGCGATGCACGCAACCGAAAAGAAGTGATAAGTGTGGGTGTGCTGAGAAAACTAGGGTTTGACAAGATAAAAGAGGATAATTTTATAGATCTCCAAAGATAATACAAGAAAGAGGCTAGTTTTGCTAGATCTGGGGTTTCACTCTCTAACATAAAGAGAACACTCAAAGTTCACATAAAAACAATGAAAAGGCTCTCCCCCAAATATAAGGGCAGCCAAAAGCAAAATTACACAAAACCCCCTCACAAACCCAAATATTGCAAAAATGCCCCAAAATGTGTCTTTGGCCCAGTTCTTCATCCCGAGCCCTTCTTGTGATGCCTTTGTTGATAGGTGATGATCTTATCATTATTCCCCCCCCAAAAGAACCACATTGTCCTCAAGGTGGAAATCTAAAAACCGCTACGCAATCACATCATAGGGTTCCCAAGTCGCCTCGTGATCAAGGAGGTCCTTCCAACTAATCAGCACCTCTCAAGCTCATATGCTCCCCTGACGAATACCCTTCAGCTCGGCCGGCTCCAGCAGCACCTCCATGTCATCTGTGAGTGTCGATGGTAGCGAGAACGACATGGTATGATCCCCAATGGCCCGGCGCAGCTATGACACAAGGAAAACTGGGTGGATCGCTGAATCTGGTGGCAACCGCAGCTGATACGCCACCTGCCCGACCCTAGCCTCAACCTCGTAAGGCCGAAAGTAGCGGGGGACAGCTTCTCATTCCTCCTCCGTGCCAGAGAACGCTGTCGATAAGGACGTAGCTTCAGATACACCATATCTCCCTGCTCGAACTGCACGTCCCACCGGTGCTCATCTGCCCGACTCTTCATTAGCTGTTGTGCCCTCGTCAAGTGATGCTTCAATTCTTCCAAGGTGCAGTCCCTCTCTTCCAGATACAGGTCCACCTGGGACACTGGAGTAGAGCGGTGTCCATAGTGAATGATAGGCAGGAGATCCCGCCCAAACAGGATCTTGAAAGGAGTGGTCTGGCCCGATGTGTGAAAGGATGTGTTATACCAATAATCCGCCCATGCAAGCCACCTCACCCACTGCTTCGGCGACTCCGAGACGAAGCACCGCAAATATGTCTCAAGAGTCCGGTTGACCACCTCTGTCTGACCATCTGTTTGGGGATGGTAAGTCGTACTCCTCTTCAACACCGTCCCAACCGTGCGAAACAACTCCTTCCAGAAAGTGCTGAGAAAAACCTTATCCCGATATGTCACAATAGAACTAGGAATCCCATGGAGACGCACAATCTCCCTGACGAAGGTTGTCGCCACCGTCACCGCCGAGTAAGGATGTCGTAGAGCCACAAAATGTGCATACTTGCTCAGCCGATCCACCACCACCATGATGACCGTGCACCCCTCAGATCTGGGCAAGCCGTCAATGAAGTCCATGGTCACCTCCTCCCACACCTGGTCCGGCAACAACCCCCGAAAGCTGTTGATAAATACTTGTGCCTCTGGCATATGTCACACTTCTCCACCATCTCTGCCACATCCTTTCGCAACCCTACCAGAAGAGCTATCTAGCCAACCGCTGATATGTCTTCAAGACCCCTGAGTGGCCCCCAACTGCGCTCCCGTGAAACTCCTGCAGCAACTTCGGAATGTGTACTGACCCCCTCGATACCACCAAACGTCCCTTGTACAAGAGATGCCCTCCCTCAACCGAATAACCTCGGTGTGATGCGGGATCCTGCAACAGTGCCGCTCGAATCTTGGTTAGCCCTTCATCCTCTCCAATCTCCTGCAGCAGGGGCTCCCAATCCATCAAAATGGGCGCTGACAAGGTCGACAAATGCGAATCAACCTCCCTCCGTGAAAGAGCATTCGCCGCCTTGTTCTCAATCACAGGCATGTACTGTATCTCGATGTTGTATCCCAGCAGCTTGGTCAACCACTTCTGATGCTCCTCGGTGACCATCCTTTGCTCCAAGAGGTACTTGAGTCTGCTCTGGTCCGTCCTCACTATGAATCGTCGGCCAAGTAGATATGGCCGTCATTTCTGCACCGCCAATACAATAGCCATTAGCTCGCGCTCATACACGGACTTGAGCCGAGCTCTAGCCGACAATACGCCACCGATCTGTCCTCCTGCATTAAAACAGCGCCCAAGCCATATCCCGACGCATCAGTCTCCACCACAAATGGCCGTGAGAAGTCTGGTAAGGCAAGGACCGGTACACAAGTCATGGCCCCCTTTAGGGCCTCAAACGCTCGAGTGTCCTCCTCATTCCAATGGAAGTTGTCCTTCGGTTGCTTCGTCAAAGGCCAAGCAATGGTGCTGTATCCCCTGACAAACTTCCGGTAGTAGCCCGTCAAACCCAAGAACCCCTGCAAGGCTCGTAGGGTGGTGGATAGTGGCCACTCCACCATGGCTGAAATCTTCGAGCTATCCGACGCCACGCCCTCAACAAACACAATATGGCACAAGTACTCCACACTCCGGTGGCCGAAAGTGCACTTCTTACGGTTGGCAAACAGCTGGTGCTCCTGCAGCTCCCTCAACATTGTCTCCAAATGCTCCACATGAGACTGCATTGACTGGCTGTACACCAAAATGTCATCGAAGAACACCAAAACAAATCTCTGCAGGTAAGGCCGAAACACCTTGTTCATCAATGCCTGGATCGTGGCAGGGGCATTGGTCAACCAAAACGGCATAACCAGGAACTCATAATGCCCCCTGTGTGTCATGAAAGCAGTCTTCTCCACATCCTCAGCTCTCATCTGAATCTGATGATACCCAGACTTCAAATCAATCTTCGAGAAAACCGACGCCCCATGCAACTCATCTAGCAGCTCATCGATCACGGAAATGGAAAATTTGTCTGGCACCGTCTCCTTGTTCAATGCCCAATAATCGACGCAAAAACGTCAGCTGCCATCCTTCTTTACTAAAAACACCGGGCTCGAGAAGGGACTCACACTTGGCTGAATCACCCCCCGCCTGGATCATCTCATCCACCATTCTCTCAATCTCCCCTTCTGCACCTGTGGATAGCGATATAGACGCACACTGATAGGGGAGACTCCCTCCCGTAGCACAATGGCATGCTCATGGTCACGTAGGGGAGGAAGCCCGTGGGGTGTCTGGAAAACTCCTCCAAACTGGGATAGGACCTACTGAAGCTCACATGGTATACCCTGCTCCTGCTCAGCCTCGCCAACCGCTAGACCCTGAAGCTCCAACAAAAATCCTCCTCCTATGGACTGGAAAACCCTGGCCATGGTCTTCAAAGAGACCCTGGATCTGCACAAACTGGGATCCCCTGAAGGGTCACCACGCCCTCTCTGTGCACAAACTCCATCCTCAACAATTTCCAGTTGGTCTTTGTTTTGTCCAATGACTGTAACCACTTCATGCCTAGAATCACATCCGTGCTACCAAGGTCGAGCGGCAAGAAATCATCCACCACCTGTATCTCCTGGAAGGTCAGGACCACCCCCTGCAGATTCCCCTACTACGCTCGACCTGCCCCGTGCCCATCATCACCCCAAAGCTACCAATGTCAACTAACTGCAGCCCTTGTTGCTCCACCACCAGGTTGGAGATGAAGTTGTGGGTGGCCCCACTATCAATCAACACCACCACATCCTGCTCAGATATCCTCCCGATCAACTTCATAGTGTGATTCGAATTGAACCCCACTACGGAGTTAAGTGACACCTCCGCCACGTCCAGCTAAGGTGGTTCATGTTCCTCCTCCTCCTCACTCGGCTCCACCGCTTCCTCTTCTTCTTCATCCTCTACTAACAGCACCTGAAGCGTGCGATCTCGACAACGGTGGCCGAGGGTAAACTCCTCGTCACACCTAAAACACAGCCTCTTAGCCCTCTTGTTCTGTATCTCCGCCTCAGTCATGCGCCGAAACTGCCCACTAGGTGACGGACCACCGCTCTTCTCCTTTCCCCCGGTATGGTACTAAGGCCCGGCTACCTCCTATAGGAGTATGCTGCACTCCTAGGGCCGTCGCCCCCGAAGTGAAGAACATCCACATGCTCCTTTGGCTCGCCGCTCCGCCGCTAGTTTGTCATCCACTATCTGAGCCATGTCCAATGTCTCCAAGAGGTCATTCAGCCTTTGCACCCGTAGCTCCCCCGGATATCAGGCTTCAACCCCTTCATGAAACTACCCACTAATGTCTCCTCGGACAGCATGCCACCAATACGACAAGAAAGTGCCTCGAACTTCTCACGGTAGTCCCTTAACGGGTCCACCTGCCGTAAGGTCAATAGCTGCTCATGCAGGTCTCCATCCTGGGTGTCTCTGAAGCGATGCAACATGGCGTAAGTAAAATCGGCCCATGACTGCAACGGTCTCCATTGCTGCCTCGACAAATACCAAGACAACGCTCTCCCTGCCAAACATACGCACAGAGCCTGCATCTTCTCACCCTCGCCCATCTGATAAGCCACAAAGTACTGCTCCGCCCTAGAGACCCAACCGTAAGGGTTCTCTCCCTCGAAAACTGGCATCTTCAGCTTCTGCACCTTATTATCATGCCCTCCTACCCCAGTCTCCAACCTCCATCTAGGCTGGCCATAATGAAATTGTTGAAAAGCATGCTGGAGGTGTCCCTCAGCTCCCCCGGCACCCCCCATAGCCTCCCGTGCCCCCACTGGTCCCCTTCATGCCCTCCGAAATTCCGAAAAGGATCATTGCCAACTCCGGAAGGTCGCCACACCCCCCGAGAAGTGTCCCTCAGCTCCGGAGGTGTCCCTCAGCTCCGGAGGTGTCCCTCAGCTCCGGAGGTGTCCCTCAGCTCCCCCTGGCACCCCCCATAGCCTCCCGTGCCCCCACTGGTCCCCTTCATGCCCTCCGAAATTCCGAAAAGGATCATTGCCAACTCCGGAAGGTCGCCACACCCCCCGAGAAGTCACCTCCCGTCAGCCGCGAAAACCCACCATCCCCGCTAAGGGGGCGAAAATTGGCTGCCACCCCCCACTGCGGCTGCACCGGGGGCCAACGATGCCCCTGCGCAGTCGTCGGGGCCCCTCGTGGCTCCTGGTGAAGCCCTGGGGGCTCGCGGCCCCCCAGGATTGCTGGTCGCCTCCAACTGGGGGCTGTCGAAGCCCCCACTGTTCGCTGACACCCGCTAGGGGGCTGTCGAAGCCCACACTGGCTTGCCTGGGGTGGGTGAGCCCCCCAGGGGGCGCCGCCCCTTCGCCAAGGTCCGACGAACTCGTTGTGCCCTGCTGGGGTCCTGCGTAGCCCGCCATCCCCCCCCCGGCTCGGGTTCTGAAGGGGGGAATGCTGCGAGCGCGATTCGCCGCCGCCCAGGTCGGAGGAGTGGGATAATTCCCCCAGGAACCCCCTCCGACTTCTTCCTCCGGCGAGGTCCCTTGCAAAATCACCATCTGCCCCTTTCCCTTGTCCAAAGGTGGTCCCTTACTGTTCAGATCTGAGATATTACCCGGGTTCTTGTCGCTTTTGGGCTTCTCCTTCTCGCTTTGCTGATTGGCTTGATTCTCCATGATTGATTTGAGCATGTTCTCTAATGAAGAGAACCTTTCGTCTCTACTTTGTTGCCTCTCCATGATCTCCTTGAGGGAAGGCCTTTAGAGCTTCAATTTCTCCATCTTTCTCACCTAGGGCATCCCTCTTCTCCATGGATCTTGTATTGGTCATGATGGATCTTTGTTCTAATACCAATTTGATGAGAAAACTAGGGTTTGACAAGATAAAAGAGGATAATTTTATAGATCTCCAAAGATAATACAAGAAAGATGCTACTTTTGCTCGATCTAGGGTTTCTACTCTCTAACTATGAAGAGAACACTCAAAGTTTGCATAAAAACAATGAAAGGCTCTCCCCCAAATATATGGGCAGCCAAAAGCAAAATTACACAAAACCCCCTCACAAACCCAAATATTGCAAAAATGCCCAAAATGCCCCCAAAATGTGTCTTTGGCCTAGTTCTTCATCCCGAGCCCTTCTTGTGACGCATTCGTTGATAGGTGATGATCTTATCAAGGTGTCAGTGTGGGTGTCGGTGACGGTGTCGGTGTCGTCGGGGTAAAAGGGGTAAAAGCTTAATGGTGATGTAAATAAGAGGGGATCAAAAGGGAGAAATGCCAATGGCACACTTGTAAATAAAGGGATGCTAGGGGGCTAAAGGGGGTTGATGTGACATTGCCACATGGGACAAAGTCACATCACCCCCCCCCCCCCCCCTCAAGTGTATTGTGTGTGTGCGTGTGTGGGCTTCAGCTACCAAGAAGGAAATACATCTT
This sequence comes from Scilla litardierei, assembly GCA_030789695.1. Taxonomy (NCBI): domain Eukaryota; kingdom Viridiplantae; phylum Streptophyta; class Magnoliopsida; order Asparagales; family Asparagaceae; genus Scilla; species Scilla litardierei. The sequence continues at coordinate 159,594,313 of CM061136.1, forward strand.
ATGCACATCCACACGTTAAACCCCCATCTCCATTATTTCATTATTTTTTAGATGATGAACACCATGTATTTTGATCTTAAAATTCTAAACCTAATACGGCAAAGATTTAGTGAACCCAATTATTTTGCTCATTACTTTAATCGTAAAAATTATATTACTACAAAATTATTAAAGTTGTAACTAAATTAGCTAACAATTTACTTCGGGTTCATTAGATACTTGGTGTTAGAGTTTTAGAATAAGAAGATCAAAATGAATGGTGTTAATCATCTAAAAATAATGGAAAGTTGAGTTTTTAACAAATGCATACGAGGTAATTCATCCTTGGGTAGCTAATGCAAGAAGCCTATATTTTCTATATTTCTCAAATATATACTAGTAATTCACATGCTCATAGGGCACGGATCGCACCACTAGCCCTTTATGTCACATCCACCTACACGCTAACATAAATTCATGTCATATATTCTTGAACCCATAGTAATTCCACCTCATTTTGTCAAAAATCACCCAAACACATACTTACCCACATCCACACTCTCGTCCTCCCTCCCCAGTCTCAACATCCATCGCATCCCTCTTTCTATCTTTTTAACCTCAAAACCCGATGGTTTTTCCTCCAAAAATATTAAAACATTTAATCGCAGCTCTTAATTTCTTCAAATTAAATCCTGACCCTCCTACTTACTTGTTTGTCTTAGTCAGCATTCACATTCAATAACAACCCACTTTTGTATAATATATATAAATATGTGAATAATTGGTATCATATGAGATATGAAGCTAAACCTTATATACGTCTCCAAAACTACACCCTCCATTATTTTTTCAAAAGATCGAAACTGTTTAATTTGATCTATATATTTAAAACCCCAAAACACCAAATATCAAGTGAACCCAAAGGGTTTTACTCATTCATCCACCCATCGCAACTTTAATGCTTTAGCATGAATAGAATTTTTGTGACAAGTGGATAAATGGGTAAACCACATTGGGTTCACCCAACATTGGTATTTTGATGTTTTAGAATATGAAGATCAAAATGAACATTCCAATCGTCCGAAAAAAATAACCGGAGTGGAGTTTTAGAGGTCGCATATGAAGCTTAACCTCATTTATCATATGATACCCATTATTCTCGCGCACTAGCGCGCATGTAATATATAATGCTCGCTAGGTATGTATTAGTGCATGAATGTATTCATACAAAACCAAAAACAAACATGTGACACTTCAATCAATTCTAAGTTGTAAGCACTATTTTCTCCAACATCCCATGTCTATGAAAGAATCCAACACTCATTATTTCATGTACGTAACCCATGGTGTATTATCACAAAAGCAAAAAGTCAGCATTGTACCTCTAAATATTGCAGGGGAAGTCATACAGTTTAAAGATAACATCATTGGAATTACAGTGTCAAAACATTCACTCATTTCCCATGCAACCTATCTAGCACAAACGTTGCACCATTTTGAAGAATAAGTAGCAATTAAGGAAAAATAACATGAAAATGTGAAGACACAACATAACATACACAGTAACGAACAATGAATAAACAAGCCAACTCTAAATGCCTTTAACAATTTACTTCTTTCCTTTTAGCCTATTGTCTAAAAATATTTTTTTCCCAAGTAACAGCTCATATGAAAACAATGTATAAAAGAAACCACAATGGACCACATAGTTTAATCTCCAATGAATTTAAAAAACAAAAAGATAGGCATTTGCTCACGTACCCAACAAGTGATATGGGTGGAGTAGATAGGGATGCATTCTGCTCAAGAAACTCACATGCAGTTACAACTATGGGTTCTGCAAATAATACCTACAAGGGATATGAAAAGGAAATATTGTTAATTTGATTCTTCAAATGTAAAATGTGCTTCAGTAAATTAGATATTTTACGATTTGATCATTCCACAAGGTCAACCCTTTGATGATCAAAACTGCAAAGAATAACATGGAAAGTAAAAAGAGATGAATCTAAACTTTAACAACATGCAAATGTAGTCGTCGTCGTCGTCATGGATGAAACTATAAGATTGGAGAGACTCTTGTATAAGTCATACAGTTATTAACAGTGAATATGACACAGCGCAATTCACAATATAACCTCCTAAATGTAAAAAAAAATTTGGGTGTCTATATGCATAGAAAAGCTTAGATCAACAGCCATTGCAAGGTTCAAAGGGATGCCAATGGAAATGTAATAAACGTTTTGATTGCAACAAGAAACAAACTAACCTCATCAACGTACTCATCTAGCTGTGAATGAACGAAAGTTTGTGCAAATAGAATGCAAGGCTCAGGGCGGCGACCCATATTCTCTTCTTTGATATTGCCAATGTCTGCACATAAAAACAGAAGCACATGATTGATAAGTTCAGGAAGCAGTGGAGTCTAAATGATAGTAAAAATAAAGAAAGACCTGTTTATTTTAAATAAAGAGTGACTACACACACACGCACATAATATCATTTTAATAGTCAATGAGCCTTTCATCAAAAATACTGAACTTGATAAAGCAGCCAATTTGCTTCATGCCATTGTGTGGAATGCTAATACATATGATACAGAAAATAGATGCATCAAAACCTTGCAATGCATTTAGGGAACTTAAAACTATAAGCAATAGAAAGCAATTCAAAAACAATAGGATTGCTCAAAAGGTTATTGTGGCCAAGGTTCGCTCCAGAAGCTGATCCAGAGGCTCCTCAGAGTCAACTAGTTTTACGACCCTTTTTCTTCAATCTTCCAGTGTGTTTTCCCACTATCAGTTTAGTATCAGAGCTTCAAGATCCATGGCGGCGGCGACAAGATATAAGAACAAGTTCGACGCTTTCGGGGAGAAATACAACGCCGAACTTGAGGACGTGAAGCAAACTATAGCGAAGCATGGAGAAGCCCTAGAGAAACAGTGAGCAACCCTCGCACAAATCATGCAACAACTCACGGGCACCACGATGAAGTTGAACGTCGCGGAAGAAAGCCCTAATCGCGCAAATAAGGCGTCGACTTTATTGAATGGCAAGGGCAAGGCGATGGAATACGAAGACGTGGAGCTCACGGACGTCGACGAAACGTCGTCGGAAGCGGAGGATGAGGCCCAAGGAGCCGATAGCCCTAGTCGGCCCCCAGAAGCAGCCAGCAGGGCCGCGCGGCCCCTGTGGCTCACCCATTGGGCCGCGCGGCCCAATGTACCCACCAGACTGCCGGCAGGGTCGGCCGACCCCTGCGGCTCACATGTTGGGACACCCGACCCTTACCGGCCAAAGGAGATGACCGGCGGGCCCTGTCGACTCACGACAGGGCCGCACGAGCCCAAGAGAGGCGGACAGTGCCTGGCAGCCCCTCCCCAGGGCCACCCAGGCCCTGTTGTGTCCCTGCAAGGCCGCCACGCCCCTACAAGGCCTCGACAGGGGCGCTATGCCCCGACAAGGCCTTCCCGGCCTTCGACTACCCCCAGCAGACCGACGAGGGCCCCACGACCCTCTGGCAATTGTGCAAGACGACGACTACCCGTGAGATGTTCTAGAGCACGATGACGACTGCGACGAGTTTCAAATGCCCCACGGCCCCCGATATGCTGCAGATAGACGACGTCCACACCCGACCTATGAGGGGTATCTGGGAGATGACGGCAGGGAGTGAGACATGGAGCAGAATGATCATGGTTTCTACGATGGCAGAGATAACTGGGATGATTATGCGGACAGAGATGGGGCAACGGATGGGCTTGGAGGGGCACAGAGCCCGTTGGAGATATACATACCAGCCTCACCGCCTTAGACACTACGAGTGGCGAGCAGAGCAATGAAATTTTGGAGTGGATGGCAGGATCCGGAAGCTAAAGATGCCCATCTTCGAGGGTGATGACACATATGGCTGGATAAACAGGGCGGAGAGATTTTTTACAGTGTTCCGCATGACGGAGGAGCAGAAATTGGAGGCAGCTGCGGTGTGTTTGGAAGGAAAGGCCCTCTCTTGGCTCCAGTGGAGAGAACAGCGGTGTCGTTTCTGTTCTTGGGAGGAGATCAAGGATTAGCTGGTGGAGAGGTTCCGCAAGGTTCAGGGGGAATTGCAGGAGCAGCTATTGGCTCTCAAACAGGACAGAACGATGAAGGAGTATAAGGAGCGATTTGAGGCGCTGTCAAGGCGAGTCTGTGGGATCTCCGATGAGACACTAAAGGGGAGTTTCGTGAAGGGGCTGAAACCCATTATCCGCACAGAGCTACACCTGCAGAGGCCCTAGAATTTGATGGACGCCATGGAATTGTCCCAAATGGTGGAGGATCGACTGATGGAGAAGAAATCTAGAGGGACTGAAGGCGGCTCCTCTTTCAATAGCCAGCACACGATTGGAGGACAGCAGAAGACTGCTACAGGGATAGACCCATTCAGTCAAGAGAAGATCGGGGTGCCACCGCAAAGAGGACAATTCAGGAAAATGACGGATGCAGAGATACGGGAGAAGAAGTAGAAGGGGTTGTGCTTTAGATGCGATGAGAGGTTCACCCTAGGGCACCATTGTGGAGTGTGAAAGCTTCAGCTGCTTATAAAGGGAAAGACGAGGAAGATATGGGGAGGAATAAGATTCGGGGGGAGATGGACATCTCCACTTGGAGTATGACCGTCGTGGACTTCATGCAAGGTGGTTTTCGGGGGTAGATTAATGATAAATCTGCACTTTTGGCACAGTATAAGCGTTTTAGAAATTTCGGATTTTTAGGGGTGTTTTGGAATTTTCAGTCTTTTGGATTTTTCTGTAATTTCACTTATTTCTGAACTTTATTTATAGGAGGGAGGGACTGAGGGATTTCTTAGGCTTATTTTGAGAGAATATTGATATTAGAGGTGAGATTATAACTCGTTCTTCGGAAAAGTACGAACGTCCTCTACAATTGGCATCTTGTGAGAGCTACAACCTCTACAATTATGGTCAAGTTACCTTTTTATTTCAGTTTTTATCTAATATAAATCGAATAATGATGGTCAAGTTATCTTTTTTATTTCAGTTTTTATCTAATAAAAATTGAATCTTTCTTTGGTTCCTATCAGTTAATCACAATTTTCATAATATAGTGAACTCATTTTTATATGATCAGAGTTTGCTTAACGTTAGTTATAACATTATTGATTTTTGTTGCTTATGTTGTTTAACATAAGGCTTACTTTGTGATATCATATTATTTGGTGATTAACGAATAATAGTCAAGCGTTAATGTATCCCAACATTTTACCCTGCACGTTCTTAAAGCCATATTTGTATTTTTTACGAAAGATACAAATAGTAATATACATGTAAGTATTCCATATATACCTTAACAGTCTGTCAAATGATTGATATATGTCAAACCAATACCCATGTTAAGTTTTAAGTCAAGTAAGTGTCGCTCAAAAACTAAACCAACCCAGCCATAGCCCGATCAAGGAAGACTTCCATTCAATCGAAGAATCTTTGTCATGCCCAACTCCTCACTATACGATGGAAAGAAAATGTGATAAGCTTACGATGTATTTAATCCAAAGAGAATTCACCTACTTACCTCAAATACGCTAAACATCAATCAATTACACTGCATGTTCTTTTCCGTACTAAACTAAAATAAGCAACTGCAATAATTGTGCCAAGTCAAAAGTCAAATATAGCAGATAACAATGATAGATGACGAAAGATATGAAAATCTAAATGATGACAAAAATATATTATAATAAACTTAAAAGATCTATCGATGAAGCAGCACTCCCGATCAGTTTCGACTGCAGCAAGAGAAAGAGAGACTAAAGATGGAGAGAGTTATGAGATTGAGATGTTGAGATGGAAGTGGAAAAGGGTCGAAGATAGCTCCAGTATGGGTTGGCATGGCAGCAAGTATGAGAGGGGAGAGGTAGAGACTGTTAGAGTTAAGACAAAGCTTGGGTTAGGGTTTCCAGAATATTTAAGGTTTTGGGGATTTTTATAGGATATAAAAGAAGGTTTACAAAGTGTGGGGAAATGGAAGAGGTGGGAGAACATGGAACGAGAGCTAGGAATCGTGCGATGAAAGAAGGCGTCGATTACAGTGTTAGGAAAATGATAAGGGGTCGTCGGTTGTATCTGGAAGAAAAGGAAGAAAATAAAAAAATAGGGATTAAGTTTTGGACTGCGTGTTTATGCAGATGGGGTGTTAATGGGTCGGATTCAAGTCGGCTAAGAATAGGTTGGATGTGGGCTGAGTTGGGTAGCGTGTTTGCTAATGGGGTAATGGGTCAAGCTTGTGTCACATCCCACTTCCCGGGGACGGGCCCGCATTTCACATGTGAGGACAGGACCGTGTTTCCCATGTGGTACAAATCATATTGTTTATCAGTCAAAACAATATGACCACAAGAGAGATATACCAAAATACTCATATGAAAGTTTTCATTAATACATGGGAGTTCAGTGCACGTACGAATAAAAATACATAACGAAAATATGCAATGAATAAGCTCAAATACATAAGGAAATATGCTCATAACCTCACTCAAAAATCTACGTCCTGCGTAGCTAACTCAGGATCTTCGTAAACTGGTGTCTCCTTGTATTCCTGATCAGCACCTGACGGTGCAACAAAATGGAGAGCCACCAGCATTAAAGTAAATCACAATAATTCTAGAATTTGAAATTTAAAACAGAATGCAGAATGCATGAACAAGACTAAATATAAAGCATGAACATGAAATAAGTAACTACAATAGGCATGCAAAACATTTTCAGTTTAAAATTATACCAACAATTTTTTAGCAGTCATACCAATCCTAGGTTGTGACGCGTGACTCATATTGGAGAATATATTAAGCAATCAGGAGTCCACCTTGTACCAGGGGGTGCTCACCCAAGCCGAGCCAAAATAGAAACGGGAAGGGCTTTGTGTCTAAAACAGAGACATGAGGAACTCTATGTCTGTCAATACTAGTAGGGGTCCATCAGATATGTGATGAGACCCAACCAAAACACCTGATGCGATCATGTAATCAGAAGTCTGGCTCCAATCGCTTCCGCACTCTCTCTAATATGAGTTATCCCAAAGCCTAGTAAGTTTGAAGTGTTAAGTGTTGTTATGGTGTACATCTCTCAATATCAAGTGATATTATTCAAGAGATATCTTAAGGTATCGGTATTTGTTTAAATCAAGCATGCATCATGAGATAATGTCTCTAAATAAGTTCAGGGGTCACATCAAAACTAGCTAATATGTTTGGTGTACTATGTGAATTAAATCCATTTATGTTTCATGATTTTAGCAATTTCTAGAATCATTATGCCAACATGTCCAATTCCAATAATATGCCACTTGTAAAATGGCATCAATAACATGTCATGTACGAGAATAATAACAGAGTGTTTCAAGATCAGGTTTTCGTCATAGCACATCCAACATATTACTAAATTTTGATGTCATAAGATTTCTACTATAATCAATAGCATGCAGCAAGTGATTTCATAATAGTTTAAAAATTGTGGATTAAATGGGGATAGAAAATTGTATTGGTCTCTGAGAAGCCTCATCATCAAGTGTTTAAGGGTCAATTCCATATGTTAATGATTTTCATGTCACCAGCCAACATCATCATCATGGATGATTCGGTATAATATAAGCATGAATTAAAGCCAAGCATGATTTCCATGTCTAACCAATATTAGAACAAAAGCCCCTACCCAACCAATAATGGCTCATGGCATTACGAAAGTGGCCAAAAGCCCATGTGTCCAGCAAGAAAGGGCAAAGCCCAATTCCAACATCGAATGACAGCCCAACTCCAACACCCACAGCCCAACAACCAAGCCAAACACCAATACCAAAGCCAACAACAAAACCCAACAGCAAAGCCCATCACCAAGCAGAGCCAACATCACACATGCAAGAGGGCAAAAGCACAGGGCCAACACCAACACCACGGCCAACGTAGCAAACCAACAGCCACCAAAAACAACATGCAGGCCCAAAAAGCAAATGGACAAGGCATCAGTCCAACCCAAGGGGCCAGAGTCCCAAAATAAAGTCACAACAGATAGCAAAGCCCAAAGGCCCATAGTCAGCCAAGCCAACCCAAGGGACAGCCACAACGGGGGCATATGGTGGTAGCGATGGTCGCCGCCAAGCCTCAAGAACCCAAGCGAAGCTCAAAACCCATCATCATAAGGAATAGAAGAAAAACATGAATTTTAAAACCAAAATAAAGATTTAAAATGATTTACCAAACATCGAGGGTCGTCGGAGCCTCGTCGCAACGTCGTCGAGCGGATGGGACTGCTTCGACAGAGGGTGGGGCATCAACGGAGAAGAACCAAACACCAAAGCAACTCCAAAATCCAAATCCAACGAAAACCCAAAGATCAGAAATTTTTGAAAGAGGAAAACTAAAATTTTCACATAAAAACTCAAGGAAGAAAGGAGAGTGTTAAATAGCACATTCGTGGAGACAGGAGAGGTGTGATGGGGGTCGTGGATTTAACGGCATACAGCGACAACAGTGGCGAGCGGTGAAATTTCTCCATGCAAGTAAAGGCCGACGAATTCCTGTCAGGGGTTTTAATTATGTTGGGGCTCGGGTGGTTAAAGTCAGAGAGATGGCTCGGGTCGTGCGCGAGTGGGAGAGAACTCGTCGAAGTATCGAGGGCGACGGGCTAGGGTTTTTTGAGTAGTGAGGGGGCTCGAGTTGAGTAAAGGTGAAAGTGAGAGGGAAGAGGTGTGCTGGTGATTTTGGGGAGAGGGGAGGTGGGCCAGGGGGTTTGTGGGCTCTGGTAAAGGAAAAAAGAAGAGAAATGATGGGGAAGATGTGGGCTAGCTCGGTTGGCCGCAATGGAAAGAAAAGAAAATGAAGAAAGGAAAAGAAGAAAAGAGAAAATGAGAAAAATTGGAGTGTAAAATTCCTCATCCAGAAGCAAAATTCTAGGTCAAATATTTTAGGCCATTACAGCTTTAAACATTAAATAAAAATTTAATAAAATTACAAAAAATCCCAAAATTAGAAAAACAATTTACAACATTTTTGGTCAAAATAAAATTGTATTATAACAGAAAATCTTGTAAAAGCTCTGGGCTGTTATCCTACCTCATTGAAAGAATTTCATCCTTGAAATTTTCAAAGAGATGCAGGAGATGCAAGAGATGCAGGAAAAAAAGAGATAATGATAATGATATCATTCGTCATTTTCATACCTCTGCATCAGTCCTCCATCTAGTAAGAAGTGGCACAAAGAAAAAGGTATCGAGAAATCGAGTGGATTGAATCGAGAAGTTTTAAGAAGAGATTTCAAGGATTCCAAAAGTTAGTGTAAGAAGTGTAATTTGTAAAGGTACAAGTAAGGAATTTCAAATGTCAAGTCAAGAACTTGGATTCAAAGGAAATAATTTCAATAATTAAGCCAAATAATTCAAAAAAAATCAAACTATAATAATATTTAAGTTGCTCACTAAAAATTTTCGCATGAGTTACATGGACCACCAACAAAACTTATCACATCATGCTTCCACTATACTACAAAAATGTGACTAGCCCATGATTATTTAAGCCAAAAGACAATCAATTACACTGCAAGTTCTTATGCATCATCATCGTCATCATAGCCTTCATCCTAAAAATGAGGTCAACTTCATGGACTTAATAAAAGAATGACAGATCGTGATCATATCCGATCATCATATCGGATATTCTTACAAGCATTGTGATCTAAAGCTTCCTCTTCTATCAAATAAAGATCTCATATGTCTATTCTTTTCACTTCCGTCCGTATCATGTTTGATCTATCTCTCACTCTCAATATTCATATATTCAGTTTGTCTAACATGCACATCAATAAGTCTTTGGTATGTATAGCCAAACCATCACAAGCAATATTCTCTCATCTTGTTCTCTATCGGGATCACGCAAACCTTCGTTCAAATATCCTCATTTTTACCTTATCTTTTCTAGTATTTCCACACATCCACCATAACATTCGCATCTCTAATTCTGTTCATTCATTCGCATCTCTACATCACCCAACACTGTATCATATAACAAAGCTAGTCTGAATGTTGTCATATAAAATTTGCATTTTAACTGTAATAGTACATTTTGACTGCACCATACTCATATTACGGCTATCCACTTCAACCATCATACTTTAATTCTATGATCAATATCTTCCTTAAACACTGCATCCTATTGGATAACCAACCCGAGATACTTAAAGTACTTATTTACCAATATATTTTCCCATCTAACTTCACCATGTCTTGATCTTCATGTCTCACTCTACTAAACTTTTATTCCATATACTCACTCGTGTTCCTGCTAAGTCTAAAATCTCGAGTCTCTATATTTACTTCTACAAATATAACTTTACATTTCCTTCGTTTTTGGTCTTATCTATCAAAACAATATCATCATCAAAAAATATACACCAAGACATGTCATCTTGAATATACCTTGTGAGGTGATCTATTATTATAGCAAAAAGATAAAGACTTGGAGTCGAGCCTTAATATAACCTAATGGTGATCGAAAAGTTATACGTTATTCATTCATAAGTCTTCACAATAATGATTGTTCTTAATACATATTTTAAATTAGAGTAACATACTTTAGTTTGATCTTTTTTAAGGAAGACCTACCATAGTACATATTTAGGGACTCTATCATAGGTTTTCTCTATGTCAATAAAATCATATATAAATATCTCTCACTTGCTCTACATTTCTCAACTAATGTGATGGATTGTCTTTGTTATCGAATGTTTTGTCATGAAACTAAATTAATTTTAAGATATGGCATTCTTTCTCAACCTAAACTCAATTCCTTCTCCTGCAATTTTTTCATGACATATTAACTTGATCTCAATATAGTTAAAAATAACTTTGTATATCACCTTTGTTTTCATACAAAAATACATAAATACTACTCCTTTAGCCCTTTCACATTCTATTTGATTTGATTCTTAAATCTTGTTGAACAGCTTTACTAAATATATGTCAGCTACATTTAGCTACATTTATGCATGTTCATACCTTAATAGGAAACTTCTTCGGTCCACATGATTTTCTTAGTTTCATTCTCTTTAAAGTTTTTTCCGCCTCTTTCACCTTCCATACTCTGATTCTTCGATAAAATAATATTTCAGCTCTTCTAAGAAAATCTCATTATCTCATATGAGATTTTCTCATATATCAGTAGTATAACTTCCATTAAAGATCTTGTCAAAAAACTCTCCACCTATGTTGATCTCCTTATCTTTGACCAAAAAATTTTGATCTTCGTCTTTAATGCACGTAACTGCACACAAGTCGCTTTACTTTACTCCATCATTGGTGATAGATATTTTTCTCTCTTTCAAATGTATCTCACTTCTTATCAGCATCGATATATACCCTAGATCTAGCCTCTTTAAGGCATTATCATCCCTACATACCCAAAGATTTCTATATTTGTCACGTTACCTCTAACAGCAACCTTTACTTTCTTATTATATTAAGATACCGCATTATCTATTGATGCAATACATTTAGATACATCAAGCTTTTTATGATTATAGTCCTAATGCAATATGCATCTGCCCCACAACACGCGTGACTTCTTGAACTCACAATCAACCCCTTTAAAATCCCTTTCTTTAAATCTCCCTTATGTAATCCTTTAATTTCAATCACTTAATCCTAGAATCTATCTTAACTTTGTGACTCTTTTACCACTTTATAAAATGCACATCTAGAATTAAAATTTTATGTTGAATGTTACACTACATCCTGACACTGCTTTACCATCTTTGCAAGTTATTTTGCATATTAAACTAAAATAAGCAACTATAACAAGTATGTTACCATCTACATTTCAAATATAGCAAATAATACAAATAGATGACAAAAGATATGATAATCTGAATGCTGATAAAAATAAAATAGAATAAACTTACAAGATCTATCACTCGTATCTGACGTTTGATGATGTTATGTCATTCATCCTTTTGCTCTAAAAACTATGTAAGGACACTATCTAATCCCAACAGATATTTCAAAAAAAACAAAAAACAAGTATCTGTTAGCAAGCTATTCTTGTGTAAGTTCCCCAATCCAAAAAATATCAATACAACATTAAAAATAGTAAATCAAGTAAATAAAATGATAATAACATGAATAAATAACTAGCACGATCATTATACAATGGTGCAATAACCAAGTATATCAAATCACAACACGCCAGTCAAAAGGAGTCTATAACATGTCCAAGGCTTATTGGTTCAATGATTAAGTACCCCCAAATAGTGTCAGATATGGTCAGATATGGTCAAGTATCATCAATTAGTAGGGAATCAATGTTATTATGTTGTAACATTGTCTGTAGAATGATACTAGTCTAATATTAAACTTATGTCCAAGCATAATAAATGTGATCGAGATATTACCCCACCTCCATTCCTAAATGACGGAAAGCAAGCAATAGTAAACCATGCTTCCATTTCTGAACAATGGAAAACAAGAAAAGTAAATTCTATTTTCAAGTCAAGGAAATGGAAAGCAATTAGTAGTAAACCTTATTTTCATTTATGGTCAACCGAAAGCAACTATAGTAAACCATGTTGCTATGTCTGAATAACGGAAAGTAAGTAATAAACCCTCGTCAGTCACTCCCGCGCCTTATGTGACAATCAGTTTTCCTCAACCAAGTCGTGTCATGTTATTTATGCTAATATGTCAAATTCATGTCAGGTACAATAAGCAAGTACAATGTCATGTACGGTAAGCAAGTACAATAATCAGGTATGATAATTGGTATGGTAATCAAGTGCAATGAGCGAATACATATCATGAACAGTGAACAAGTATGGTGGCCAGTATGATGATCAAGTATAGTAGCATGTCAGTGGTTTCCAGTTCACAGACGAATTTGGTTGTTCCTGTCTGATGGCAGGTTCCATTCGTATGGTTTCATTCCCCAAAGAAGTAAAGGAATAACAAGCATATAAATAGATAAATAAGTACAAATGGAAAGGACAACCCAATGTTCGTAGTTCCAAGTTCTAAGATTGAGGATTTCAAGGGTAAACAAAGAAATGCTGTTATAGAAATCAAGGAAATGAGATCATTACATCCAAACATGTTTAAGTGAAAAAATTTGATCAATGTAGACAGAAATTAGAAGCTTATGCATTTACATCTCAAAATACAGAAACAAGCTCAACATTTGAACCAGATATTCTGACAGCTTAAAATTACAATCAAAATATTAAATTTCACAAACAACTATATTAATCATCATAATCATTTTGCTGTCCAATTTATCACATAAAATTTCAGTATTTAATTTAAGTAACTTCATGTGGAACCTTAACTGGTGTTTGCCGCTGTCGGAAAGCACGCCCGAATCGTGGTGATTGCAGTCGTGAGGAGAATCAGCGACGGCGGCAGCTACTGTTGTCGGCGTTCGGTGAAGCGGGGCTCTCGGTCGGCTTCGACTGCAGAGAGAGAGGATGAGGAGGAAAGGAAATATGAGAAGGAGATGTTGAGATGGAAGAGGCTATGGCTCAACGGCGGCTCCGGCGCAGATTGGCGTGGCAGCAATAGTGAGAGAGAACGAACGGAGAGAGGGAGAGACTAGCGAGGGGTAGATAGAATTGAGAGGGCTCGGGTTAGGGTTTTCAGAGTTTTGGGGCTTTGGGGAATTTTATAGAATGAGAGGAAAGATGAGTTACGGAGCGAGCGGGGGAAAGGGACGAATGTGGGAGAGAAATTGGGAGGAGAGAGCGGTGAATCGTGCGGCGAAAGAGGGCGGCGGTCGCGGTTGGGAAAACTGAGGCGGCGGCGGCGGCGGCGGCGGCTTTAACGGGGAGGTGAAGAGGATGAAATTTTGAAAACAATTAGGGACTACGATTTGGTTTGAGCTTTTAGTGTTACTGGTCGAATTCGGGTCCGAGTACGGGTCGAATTGGGGTTCAGTTGGGATGGCGCTGGGCTAATGCGTTCATGAGACGACAAATTACTGGAAAAAGTCAAAAATAATTAAAATGTTATGTTTTGTGAATGGATAATACCGAGTTAGTTAGTCGGTTAGGATCACGGCTTATCTTATATATAAGACCGTATCTAATGTTGTATCTTATCTGTATACGCTCCTCTACCGGCTATAAATAAAGAGATGTGGGTTTCTCCTCAGATGTTGATTCATAACACGTTATCAGCACGAGCCTCTAAACAAATATTCCACACAAAATCGATCAATACGAAAGCGACGAAAGGCGGGAGATCTGCGCGCGTGGCGTCAAGCTTCATCAAATGAGCATCGTCATCCGCGTAGGCTTCGTTCAACCGTCGCTATATCCGGAGGACGGATATAGCGGTAAATCTCCCTAAAATGTGGTTTTTATCATACGTATGATAGTATTTTCCATAGATCTCGTAAGATCGAAGTGGAATCTGAACTAATCGCCCAAAAAACATGTTTTTAACATGTTTTAAATTTTGGAAATAAGAGAATAATAGGGTTTTTACCCTATCCTACCCCCCCCCCCCCCGGCCCCCCCCCCCCAACCCCCCCCCCCCCCCCCCCGGCCCCTGAAGCAAGGAGGGGCCATCGTCGGTGTGCTGTCGGACCCCCCCCAAAAAAAAAAAAACGGGGGCGACGCTCTATGCGCCATCGGAACCCCCCCCCCCCCCCCCCCTCCTGGGGCGTTTTCCCGTCTGACGTAGTCCCCCCCCCCCCCCTCGAGGGGGGCGCCATCCCCCCCCCCCCCCCCCCCGGCGAGGGGGGTGGTGTTTCCAGTCCAGTGCAGTCCCCCCCCCCGGGGGGGCGGCGTTTCCCGTCCGGCATAGTCCCCCCAAGGGGGGGTGCCGCTGTCCCCCCCCCCCCCCCAAAAGGGGGCAGCGTTTCAGGCCGCTGCTGCTGAAGCCCCCGTACCCCCTCGCTCCGGCGAGAGGGGGCTTCCAAACCCCCCCCCCCCCCCACCTGTGCTCCAGCGAGGGGGGCACTACCGATTGCCCGGAGTCAGACGCGCTAGGGGCGGCGGCGGCGGCTAGCCCTAGCAGCAGCCCCTCAAACCCTAGTCCTACTGGGCCTGAAGCCCACATTCAAAAAAAAATTGAAGCCTTGCGGGCCTGAAGCCCGCAGGCAAACTGTAGGCCTCAGGCCAACAGGCCTGTTGTTAACAAAAAAAACTTTAGACTCGGGCCTGAAGCCACTGCGAGCTTCAGGCCCGCAGGCCAGTTTCCTTTTCCCGGGGAAAAAAAGTGGGGAGTGCTAAAATAAGCTTTAAAAGGTTTCTTGGGAGGCTAAAAATTTGATTTAAAAGGGTTCTTGTGGCCTAAAAATTCATGAAAAATCACGATAAATTATGGGAGGCAATAATGGGACTTTTGGGGACTTTTGGGGATAATTTGGGGATTATTTAAAAAGAAAAATTCCTTCCTTTTATGAAGAACAAGTCAAATTTTTGGCTCTTTTTCAATCTCTTTGAATAAACCCAACTAGCACAACCTTCGCATTATATGATATCATTTGTAGGATCATTAATATATGTTTCGCATCATTTTGGCTTATTCTATGGATAAACTATGTTTTGTTGTGCAAATTTTAAAACTTAATAATTAGAAAATCATGCGACCGCTCTGTCGTTAGTCAGCTAACCTAAAGGTGTATGACGTTGCCCAGAGGTCCAAAAATTATTATGCAATTAAATTGTTTATGTGATGAAAATGTCTGCTGAAAATGTTTGATGAGCACAAATTTTTGCATTGGATGGCTAATTGCGGTTTTGGATCGGCTGTTTAAGTCCCACATTTTATTTTCGTGCACTTTTCTTTTGCTTTTGAGAGAAGTTGTAGTAGGAATTTATGTGAATATTCAAGACCGAAGACCACTTTCCATGGAGACGGATGACACAGTTGAAGCTGAAGATCTTATATAGGACCCACGGGGTTTCCAAACTTGTAATTTCTTTTTAAAATCATTCATTTGTGTAATGGACTGTAATGGACTGTGAACTTTTTATATATGTGGGACTGGCCGATCCATGCAATTAGCTCTTCATATAAAAATTGCCTCTGCATGAAAATGTTTATTGTTTAAATTATTAATTCATGCAAATTTGTGCTCTGCTAGATAAAATGGCTAAAATCGCTAGTGTCGATTTCAAAGTGTGGGATGCATCAGGGAGACCCTATCTGAGCTGGTAGTTTGATGTGAAGTTCCATCTGCGGGCTAAGTCCCTCATTTCTGATGTGACCAAGAATGAAAATGTAAGCGATATAGAAAAGGTGCAAGCCATTATCTATATTCGCTGCCACGTTGACAAGACCATAAAGTCTGAATACCTTACGGTCGAAGATCCATTTTAGCTGTGGACTGCCCTTGAGGACATGTATAAACATCAGAAAGATGTTATACTACCAAGGGCACGATACGAGTGGGAGAACCTGAGACTGCAGGATTTTAAATACATAGCTTAGTACAACTCAGCTCTTTTTAGCATCACCTCACGCCAGAAGTTGTGTGGTGAAAAAGTCTCAGAAAATCGCATGCTGGAAAAAGACGTACACTCTTTCCATGAGAAAGATGCGATACTTATGCAGCAATACCGTAAACGAACGTTCACTAAGTATTCTGAGCTGCTGTCATGTTTACTCATGGCTGAATAAAACAGATGGCTTCTCCTCGCCACTCACAACATGCCCCCTGGCACTGCCCCCCTCCCAGAAGCTCATAATGTCTCTTCTTCACGAAAGAAGAGAGACAACAAAAGAAAAGAAAGACCACAGAAAGGGGGACAGAACAAAAGGGCCAGAGGCCAAGTCTAGCAGCGTATAAATGAAGGAAGACGCTAGTTCAACTGGTGCAGAAATGACAACAAGAGGAATGATGCACCCCACCCAAAAGGGATTGGGAAGATCTGTGGCATAGCTGTGGCATGAAAGGTAACTGGTTCAGAGTGTGCCGGACTCTGCAGCATCTCCAGGAACTGTATAAAGAAAACAAGAAAAAGAAAGCTGAAACAAACCTGGGTGACATCTGATGCTCCAGTCAAGTTTACAGCTGACGACTTCGGAACTGATGACCTGCTAGATTAGCTTTCTATTTTTATCTTAGCAAATTGTCTAGAACATTTCATGTTATGAGAGCTTTCATATTATGTAATTTTGAATTTGAATGAATAAAGTTTATGTTCATGAAATACAAATGTTTTATTCATCTTTATAGATGGATAGCTCTCATGACTGCTTGGTAGACAGTGATTCGACACATACGATCCTTCAGTATACGTGTTATTTTCATAGCATTATACCATACAAAAGCCCTGTGAAAACAATTTTAGGGCCATCGAATATAATTGAATGTTATGGGAATGCAACATTGTTGCTCCCTAATGGAACGGAAATTAAAATAAAAGATGCACTATTCTCTTTGAACTCCAAACGAAACTTACTAAGTTTCAAGGATATCCGTTTAAACGGATTCCATTTGGAAACAGCAAATGTAAATGAAAAAGAATTATTGTATGTAACGTCTCAAGAAAAGGAGTAAAATCCATACTTGAACGTTTTGAGAGCCTCTCATCAGACCTGTACCATACAAAGATTTGGAGAGAGGAAGCTAACTTGATGGAGCACCTGAAGTGCCCGACATCAGCCAAGTTTTTACTTTGGCATGATAGATTGGCCACCCTGGATCTGTGATGATGCACCGTATCCTATCACAATCTCGTGTGCACAACCTAAAGAACCAGAAGATTCTGTAGAAGGGAGAATTCCCCCTTGCATTCCATGCTTCAAGGGAAATTAATAACAAGGCCATTACCACTAAAAGCGGATATAGAGTCTCCGAGCTTCCTCGAAAGAATACATAGAGACATATGTGGACCTATCCACCCCTAGTAGGCCTTTTCGGTACTTTATGGTATTGATTGATGCATCTTCAAAATATTCGTATGTTTGTCTACTATCAACCAGTAACATAGCTTTTCCAAAGCTATTGGCACAAATTATAAAGTTGCGGGCGCATTTTCCAGACAACCATATAAAGAAAATACGTCTAGATAATACTGGAGAATTTACCTCCTGGTCATTTCAAGAGTACTGTCAGTCAACGGAAATAGAAATTGAATATCCAGTGCCTCATGTTCACACCTAGAACGGGTTGACAGAGTCACTGATAAAAAGACTACAATGGATTGCATGTCCATTGTTGATGAAAATCTCAGTTACCGATGGATGCATGGGGACATGCAATTCTGCATGATGCATCGTTAATAAAAATAAGACCCTCTGGAGGTCAGAGTCTCTCTCCAATGCAACTTGCATATGAAGGGCCACCGAACATTTCTCATCTGAGAATCGTTGGTTGCGCAGTCTACATCCCCATTGCACCACCACAGATGACAAAAATGGGTCCTCAACGTCGCCTAGGTATCTATGTAGGGTTTGACTCACCCTCAATTATAAGATACTTAGAACCCCAAATGGGAGACTCATTTAAAGCACGTCTTGAAGACTGTGAATTTGATCAGACCATTTCCCCCCAAAATGGGCCCAGCAACTGAGAAATCTGGTGCGAATCACATCATAACGCGGGATACAAAAAGTTTGACCCACTATGATTTGGTAACAAAACAATGTAAAGATGAAATCCTGAAGATCCTCCACATTCAGGACACTGTCCACCGATTACCAGACTCATTTACTGACAACCAGAAGATTGTCAAATCACATATCCATGCTGCAAATACTCCAGTTAGGATTGACATCCCGGAGAATGGATGCAATCCACCACCAGTAGCAGTGGCTGCACCTCAACAGAAAAGAGGCAGACCACACTTAATTTTCGGAGACCTTGGACCCCCACAAAGAAATGAGCTCATGTCCATACCCTCACCCCTACTGGAATCCACTGCAGAGGAACTGCCGGGAGAAACTGAAATATCATTAAATTATGTACGTACATGGGATGTGTTGGACAGAAAGAGTACAGTCGTCGACGATGACTTTGCATTTCACATTGCTATTCACGTCACCGGAAGCGACGATGATCATGTTCCATATTCCGTTGCTGAATGCAAACATAGAAATGATTGGCTAAAGTGGAATCGGGCAATAGAAGCTGAGCTGGACTCGCTTAAGAAACGCAAAGTCTTTGGGCAAATAGTCTAGACACCTACCGGTGTTAAACCTGTGAGATACAAATGGGTATTCGTGAGAAAAAGAATGAAAATAATGAGATCGCGTTCAACAAAGCACGACTTGTAGCGCAAGGATTTTCCCAAAGACGGGGCATTGACTATGAGGAAACATACTCCCCGGTCATGGATGCGATCACTTTTCGATTCATGATCAGCTTAACAGCAAAGGAAGGTTTAGATATGCAGCTATTGGATGTTGGACTGCATATCTATACGGTAATCTCGATAAGGAGATATACATGTGTAACGACCACTTCTGGTCGTGAGTATTATATCGCGTATTTTGTTTCGTACAGGCATATTCGTTATTGATTTTTATTGTTGGGCTTTGTAGCTCAGACGAGCGATCGGACCCAGTTTTCACGATCCTCTCGAAGGCACGAGCTCCCGGTATTTTCTTTGTAATTTTTGGATGTCAGAGGACCAATCGACATTAGCATCAATTTTTAACTAATAAAATATTTTAAAAAAAATCTTATGAAATACAGATTCTGAGTTCTAAACATAGTGTTAATTAAGTTTTTTTAAAACCCAAAACCGTATTAGGCTTTGAAACCTTCTTATAATTATTACTTATTTTTAAAAATCCTAACTTAAGTAACTAAAAGGGATATCTATTTTAACAGCTAGAAACCAAATCCTATCTAAACTAAAACCTATAAGACTTTTTCAAACCCCCCTAAAAATCTCAACCCCCTCCCCTCACACTTCACCCACCAATTCCCCCACCTTCAACACTCTCTCCCATATAATAACCGAACACTAGGGCCTATGAAACAAAGGCCAGTAGCCCTATCTCTTTTTTAGCTTACATTTATTAACCTACACTATACCCCTAAGCCTATAAGGCTCCTTCTCTGTTTACGCACGCAAGGAGCCAGCTGCACAACTTTGAGCCTAGTCCTTTTTTGAAACCATAATTAGCTATCCATCCTCTCCTCCTTCTGCAACCCATGCAAACGCCTCTCGTCGCCCTACACCCACGCCTCCGCACATCTCAGGCCAACCTCCACCCTCCACGCAGAGACCCCACACCCGCAGCCGCCAGCCTCTTCACCCATAACCACCGCACACATCCCATCTTCCCCAGTCCGGCCACGTCCATCTCGCAGTGCCACCTCCCTCTCATTAGAACCGACGGCCACCATACTCCCCTTCAACATCCGACCACCCACATGCCAGCCTGTCGGAGTTTTCTCGCTCCCCTCTATTCACCCACGCAAAACACAGTCGACAGTCAACTTCATCCTCCACCCTGCCGGCCTCCTCTCATGGCAGACCCCACTTGCAGCTAGGGATGGCAATTCTACACACGGGTACGGATACCCGTGGATACCCGCCCGTTTGGGTACGGGTATGGGTAGACTTTTGTACCCATGGGTACGGGTATGGGTACCCATGTTTTACCCACGGGTAAAATTGGACGGGTATGGACAATATATATCCATACCCACGGGTACCCGTACCCGGTCATTTTAAAATACATGTGTATGTTTACTACTTTGATGTTTGAAAAAAATATATAATTTTCAATAATTTTTGACATGTTAGTCAAAAGGCTTGCAGTATGGATACGGATATGGATGTTTGTCAATCTTTTTACAGGTAATGGGTATGTATACCCATACCCATTGGGTATATGGATATCCATACGATGGGTATGGATATCCATACCCATACCCAGCGGGTACACGGGTACCCACGGGTATCCGTATACCCGATGGGTATGGGTATGGGTACAAAAATTTACCCATCACGGGTATGGGTACGGGTATGGGTACGGGAAAATTGAGCGGGTACGGGTATGGATAATGCATATCCATACCCGCCCACCCGTTTTGCCATCCCTACTTGCAGCCGCCATCCGGCCACCAACCCCTCAGACTCGACAGCCCCTTCTCCCTCTTCGTTGCCGCGTAGCCCCTCTCCAAGCCGCAACCCCTCGCTGCCGCAAGTTCAGCCCCTTGCCGCTGTCGCTGTTCTCCGACGACGCTGCGCCGTCTTTCCCCCTCAGGTCGTGCATAGTCGCCGCCCTCCTCGCTGACGCAGCTACCTCCCCTTATCGCTATTGATGTCGGTCTCGATGTTCGGGACTGTAGTCGCTGCTCCTCCCCGTTGACGTCACTCCACTGCGCTACCCGTAGCCGAGGCGATCCCGACGAACCCTTACTGTGCTACCTGCAGTCGAGAAAACCGAGTATCGCCACTGTTCCAGATCTGACATCGGATATCGCTCGAGCATCATTCTAGGTTTGTCCCTTTACTCGTAACAACCCAAACAATACGTCATTGAACCCTCAATAAAAGTAGACAACTTAAATAACTAAAATTACTTTTTCGCTTATTTAAAATGATGTGCTAATCTAGAATCAACGATCGGACTTTTTAACTGTGCATATATAGTAGAATCGTCAAAATAGGCTGAACATTCAAAACTTGATTTGAAACTGATAGGATAGCCATGGTCAACTTAGAGACACCTTAATAGGATTTCTAAACTGGTCCTGACACTGCCCATTGACTTGTGACAGCGGACTTTGACCGACACGCTGCCAGTGACAAGACGCTGCCGACGGACGTTCATCTCGCCACCGCAGGCAAGTGTACCCACTTGCGTAGTTACAGCCACGTTTAGGGCACTTCCTCTTTGAAATTGAAAATAGTTGAACAAAAGAACCGAACGTGAAATGATAGCGTCTGGTACACCCTCACGACAACCTAGACTTGACGACGAAGTCGAGGTATATAAATTGATATAACTGTCATGCTAGGAACTATCTCTGTGTGTGTGTACGTGTGGACCCCTTAGAATGAAAATAACATACTATACTCATGTCATGTCATGTAACATCATTCACGAAATGTTTTACACAGCCTGCGGGCAATATGGCACTCTCCAAGACAGAGAGAGTGATCCCTTGTACGGATACACCGCCTGCGGGCAATGAGACACCCACCTAGCAGAGTGGGTGATCCTTGGTACAGAACAACACACGGGAAGCTCGGCACTCACCTAGCAGAGTGAGTGGCCCCTGCAACCTGTAGGGATAGAGGAACTCACCTAGCAGAATGAGTAGTCCTCGTACAGTCTTGTCTTGAGCACTTGGGGTAGGGTTGGGTTGAGCGGCCACCAGGTTAGAGAGTTTGGCCACTTTCTAAGCTGAAGGCATGAACCCTCTTGGTGTCACACGGTCTTGTCTAGTCTCTTGGTGTCATACGGTCTTGTCTAGTCTTGTCATGTCTTGTAGCCGGTAGCACACGCTGCGGCTATTGTCTACCACGTTTACTTTCTGCACAGTCTTTACTTTCCTTGCATATATGTATAAATGCCATGATGTTGCATCTCTCATGTAATCCACCTTAAAATGTCGTCTTTAATTTCCTTTACACTTGCAGTAGAGTCTTCTTACCTTTCCCTTGTAGACTTTACCTGACGTACAGCTCCTTTTCTCTTGGGTGTTGTACGCCGAGTACTGAGACGTAGTACACAGACGAGCCGGCTTTACTTGAGGACTTGGAGTCAAAGGACGTTGATCCGGAGTACGTTCCAGACGAGGACCAGACCTAGAGGTCCCACCCCGTTGTCATCTTACGGAGGTTTGCTGCTTTCTAGTTTGGGTACGTAGCACCATCTTACTTCTTGTCTAGGTTGGGTGCGTCGCACCATTAGTTTCCTTTTTCGCAGTTGTAGCCATGCTTGGGGCTTCTTTTTAGACTTAATGTATTGTTGGATATTATCTCTTTAATAATGAATTTAGTTCCCTTTCGAGTACTCATATCTTATTGTATGAACTTTTATATGCAAGAACATGTAATTAATTGGTATCCCTACAGACACTTATTGGGCCGAGCCTCACAGCTCCGGCCCATGCGGACTTTCGTCTCGTCCTCGTACCCATTTTGGAAAGCAGGGCGTGACATGTTTTAGTGGTGGCCCATGCAGGTCCGCAAATATGATTGTTCGTAGCAATAAAAGTACTCGCATTCATTTAATATCACGTTTAACATGTGCAAAGTCTAATAATCCTTGCTAGTTAGATTAGTGACCCTTGTTGATCTTAGCTTTATCTTTTTGTATCTTAGGCACCATTTTAGTGTCGTCTTATCCAGCCTTAACTTTGTTCGACTCCGGTGCATCTATGTGCATCATAACTCGGAGATTCATAACAGAGCACTCCATTCCCACCCATACGCTTCCAAAGTGTTGGGACATCACTACAGGGAACAGAGTGGTGACGGTTAATTTGGGATGCCGATCGATTTCGTTGGTGATCAGTGGACACGAGCTTTATGCCGACTTCATTGTCCATGATCTACCGAATTTTGATGTTGTTCTTGGCATCGATTGGTTGGGAGATTTTCATGCCTCAATCGATTGCTGCAGCAAGAAAGTGGTGTTCAGGATACCATGCCACCAAGAGTTTGAGTTTCAAAGCAGAGAACGATTGCTTAGGCCCGTTAGATTCCGGGCCAAGCTGGAGGAGTCGATCGTTGTCGCCATACAGATGGAGACTAGTAGACCAGCAGTCGTCAGAGACTTCGACGGCGTTTTTCCGGATGATATTTCAGGGTTGCCACCTGACAGAGCTTTGGAGTTCAGCATAGACCTTATGCCGGGAGCGCAACCTATTTCGAAGGCGCCGTATCGGATGGCTCCTACAGAGCTTGAGGAGTTGCGGAAGCAGTTGGACGAATTGCTGCAGAAGGGATTCATACACCTTAATGTGTCACCGTGTGGTGCACTAGTTCTATTGGTGAAGAAGAAGGATGGATCCCACCGGATGTATGTGGACTACAGAGGGATGAATGTAGTGATCGTGAAGAATAAGTATCCACTGCCCCCGTATTGACGATATTTTCGACCAACTTGGAGGTTCGAGGGTTTTCTCGATATTGGATTTGCGGAGCAGGTACCATCAGTTGAAAGTGAAGAAGGACGATATTTCGAAGACGTCCTTCAGGACAAAGTACAGATACTATGCGTTTGTATTCATGCCATTTGGTGTGACCAACGCTCCAGCAGTGTTTATGTACGTGATGAATTTGATTTTCTACGACTTCTTGGATAAGTTCGTCGTCATCTTCATCGACGACATTCTTATTTACTCGAAGTCTGAAGAGGAGCACAACCATCATCTGAGGACAGTTTTAAAGACACTGAGACGTCATAAGCTGTATGCCAAGTATATCAAGTGCAAGTTCTGGTTGGACGAGTCGCATTCCTGGGACATGTGGTGTCTGGTAATGGCTTATCGGTAGATTCGGAGAAAGTCAGAGCAGTCAGCAAGTGGCCGACCCCGTAGTCAGCATCAGATATCAGGAGCTTTCTTGGATTAGCTGGCAACTATCGTCGGTTCATTAAGGATTTCTCGAGGATTGTAGAGCCGATGACGAAGCTGACGAGGAAGGATATGGAGTTCGTTTGGTCAGAGGATTGTGAGAAGGCCTTTAGTATTTTGAAGGAGAGATTGACCACATCACCGGTTTTAGCTGTATCGGAGCAAAGGCTTCGAGATTTATTATGATGCATCAGGCAAGGGCCTCAGATGCGTCTTGCATCAGCATGGTCACGTGGTCGCATACGCTTCTCGGTAGTTGAGGAATCTTGAGAAGAACTTCCTGACACATGATCTGGAGTTAGCAGTGGTGATATTTACGTTAAAGATCTGGAGACACTTCCTGCTAAGTGAGAGTGCGAAAATTTTCACCGATCACAAAAGCTTGAAGTACATATTTACGCAGAAGGAGCTCAACATGCGTTAGAAACGATGGTTGGAGCTGATGGCAGATTATGAAATAGATCTACAATATCACCCAGGGAAGGTGAATGTAGTGCCAGATGCTTTGAGCAGACTCCCCACAGTGATGATGCATATTGTTGACTGGAGAGTATAGCAGGAGCTGAGAGGGATGAACATTGAGGTTGTCCTACCAGGAGTGATCGTTTCGTTGATGAACTTGAAGATTCAGTCAACGATCGTGGATCGTATCAAGGCAGCTCAGGCAGGAGACCCGAAGTTGCAGAGGATCAGAAGACAGGTAGAAGCTGGACTTCGGACGGAGTTTATTATTCATGAGGATGGATCCCTGAGATACACCAATAGACTCTGCGTACCTGCAGGAGACATTAGAGAGGAACTGTTGAGTGAGGCTTATAGCTCGCTTTATTCATACATCCTGGAGGCACGAAGATGTACAAGTACATCCGTCTGAACTATTGGTGGATTGGCATAACGAGGAGTGTGGCACGGAGTGTTGCCAAGTGTTTGGTATGCCAGCAAGTGAAGGCGGAGCACCATCGGATCGTAGGATTACTACAAATGCTTCTTATTCTGGAGTGGAAGTGGCAACACATCACGATGGATTTCGTAACAGACATACCTCGGAGCCCGAAGCAGAACGACGCAGTCTGGGTGATCGTTGATCGATTGACCAAGTCTGTGCATTTCATATCTTTCCGAGTGGGACAGTTCACGGAAATTTTGGCAAGGAAGTATTTAGAGGTAAAGATATTTTACTTCTATATTTATAGTTCCACCTTGAGATTGGTTCGTGATGTAGACCATGTACGTGCAAGAGATTGTACGTTTCCATGGAGTTTCGGTGAGTATTGTATCTGACAGAGACTCGAGATTTACATCTAAGTTCTGGAAGAGTCTGCCGGAGAATCTTGGTATGAGTCTGAGTTTCAGCATGGCGTACCACCCACAGACCGATGTCCAGTCAGAGAGGACGATCCCGATTTTGGAGGATATGCTGAGAGCTTGTACACTCAATCTGAAGGGTTCGTGGGAAGATCATCTCCATCTAGTGAAATTCTCATACACTAACAGCTACCAGGCGAGCATTGGCATGGCGCCGTTTGCTGCCTTATATGGAAGGAAATGTCGACCGCCACTCAGCTGGGATGACATCGGAGACCGAGAGCTGTTGGGTCTGGAGATGATTATAGAGGCCGTGGATGTCATGAGAGACATCAGGAATAAGCTCTGGATTGCATAAGATCATTACATGCATTGGACAGACACCAAGAGACGACCCTTGGAGTTTCAGCCAGGAGATCATGTCTTCCAGAAAATTTCTCCGAACCGCAGAGTCCTTCGTTTCGAAAAGAAGGGAAAGCTGAGTCCGAGGTTTATTGGACCGTTTGACGTGCTGGAGCGTGTGGGAGCAGTGGCTTATCACCTTGCTCTATCACCATATTTGGAGGGAGTTCACGACATGTTTCATGTATCTCAGCTACGTCGATACGTCAGTGACCCATCGCACACTGTGGACTTTTAAGAGATTACGGTCCGACCGGACCTGACCAATGAGCAGCAGCCAGTGCAGATTTTGGACCGTCGACATAAGCAGTTGAGGAACAAGGTAGTCGACCTGGTGAGAGTGATGTGGCGTCACGGATCACCTGGGAAGTCCACTTGGGAGCGCGAAGATGAGATAAGGGAACGCTACCCGCATTTGTTTCCTGAGCAGTAGGTGTTAGAAATTCCGAGGGCAGAATTTTCTGTAAGGTGGGTAGTATGTAACGACCACTTCTGGTCGTGAGTATTATAGTGCGTATTTTGTTTCGTACGGGCATATTCGTTATTGATTTTTATTTTTGATCTCCGTATCTCATACGCGCGATCGGACCCAGTTTTCACGATCCTCTCGAAGGCGCGAGCGCCCCGGTATTTTCTTTGTAATTTTTGGATGTCAGAGGACCAATCTACATTAGCATCATTTTTAACTAATAAAATATTTTTAAAAAAAATCTTATGAAACACAGATTCTGAGCTCTAAACATAATGTTAATAAAGTTTTTTTAAAACCCAAAACGTATTAGGCTTTGAAACTTTCTTATAATTATTACTTATTTTTAAAATCCCAACACTATAAGACTTTTTAAACTAAAAGGGATATCTATTTTAACAGCTAGAAACCGAATCCTATCTAAACTAAAACCTATAAGACTTTTTCAAACCCCCCTAAAAATCTCAATCCACCCTCTCACACGTCACCCACCTATTCCCCCACCTTCAACACTCTCTCCCCTATAATAACCGAACCATAGGGCCTATGAAACAAAGGCCAGCAGCCCTATCTATTTTAAGCTTATATTTATTAACCTACATTATACCCCTAAGCCTATAGGGCTCCTTCTTTGTTTACGCACGCAAGGAGCCAGCCGCACAACTTTGAGCCTAGTCCTTTTTTTGAAACCCTAATTAGCTATCCATCCTCCCCTCCTTCTGCAACCCACGCAAATGCCTCTCGCTGCCCTACACCCATGCTCACGCACATCTCAGGCCAACCTCCACCCTCCACGCAGAGACCCCCCACTCGCAGCCGCCGGTCACTTCACCCATAACCACCGCACACATCCCCTCTTCCCCAGTCTGGCCACCTCGACCTCGTAGCACCACCTCCCTCTCGTCAGAACCGACGGCCACCCTACTCCCCTTCAACATCCGACCACCCACACGCCAGCCCGCCGGAGTTTTCTCTCTCCCCTCTCTTCACCCACGCAAAACACCGCCGGTAGTCAACTTCATCCTCCACCCTGCCGGCCTCCTCTCATGGCAGACCCCACTCGCAGCCGCCGTTCGGCCACCAACCCATCAGGCTCGACAGCCCCTTCTCCCTTTTCGTTGCCGCACAGCCCCTCTCCAAGCCGCAACCCATCGCTTCATCTGCTCGTTGCCGCAAGTTCAGCCCCTTGCCACTGCCACCGTTCTCTAACGTCGCTGCGTCGTCTTTCCCCCTCAGGTCGTGCATAGTCGTTGCCCTCCTCGCTGACGCAGCCGCCTCCCCTTGTCGTTGTTGCTGTCGTTCTCGACGTTGGGACCATAGTCGCTGCTCCTCCCCGTTGACGTCGCTCCGCTGCGATACCCGCAGCCGAGGCGATCCCGATGAACCCTTACTGTGCTACTCGCGGTCGAGGAAACCGAGTACCGCCACCATTAGTTTCCTTTTCCGCAGTTGTAGCCATGCTTGTGGCTTCTTTTTAGACTTGATGTATTGCTAGATATTATCTTTTAAATAATGAATGTAGTTCCCTTTCGAGTACTCCTATCTTTGTAGGGTTTTGATGGACCCTTAGGGCATAATCTGTGCCCATCCTAAGTCGGACGGACCACAAACGCAAAAGAATGCAGCAGAAAAATAGACACGTTAAACTATTTAACATGGCCCTAAGGTTCAAGACCCTTTAGCCAGGATCTCTGCCAACTTGGGATCCCAAGAGAGAGCTAAGCTACTGCGATTAAATTAAAAGAATGCTAATTAAACCCACATACCTGGAACATTGCCTTGGTTCAGGCAAGGTGTACCGCACCGTCTTCCGAGCCGCTCCCCTTCCTGTGTCGAACCGCTCCGCGTCCCGAGGCAAGCAATCCTCTTGTGCCGAGCCAACCACCCCCCCCCGAAGAAAGTTTCATCTGAGTGTGAACCTTCGCTAAGATTTCGAATCGGATCCGAACCCCTTCGTGGCTTTGCTAGAGCTCTTCAGGAGTAAGGCAGAAATTATAGGGAGAAGAGAATATTTAATTTTAAGCCTAGATCCGAGCGTGCTCCAACATTTACGAGAGCTGCTCAGATCTTGAGCTTGGGATGAGTTTTGAGAAGGGGAGCAGACCCCTATTTATATAGGCAGCTGACCCCTCCCCTTCACTCAAATTTCGATGTGGGACTAAAGTTTGGAGTTAATAAATTCAATTTATTTTGCCTTTCACAAAGGCTAAACTTTCGTAAAATTTTAACTCCCTCACCGTTGAGCTTTACGATTGATACAACCTATCAAATCGAAGCGCGTTCAACGGTGAATGCGTAGGAAAAAACGGCGAGTCAATCAGAGTCTATTTGACCACTCAATTGATCGCCCAAAGATCAGCCCAAGGCTTGATTTTCGTCCAAAATCCGCCGTCAAAATTTGCACAGCCCTAGGGTTCTGAAGACTAGTTCTGGTGGGGCCCACTGCACCAGCTGGGCGAGCCCAGACCAGGCTGGATGCCTGGTCTCGGCGCACACAGCCTGGGCGCGCCTCGCCTGGGTGCTTGGGCCAGGCGCCCAGACGCCCAGGGCGCCTGGGCCTGCCTGGGCCTGCGCCCGGGCGCCGAGGCCCAGGCGGGCCGGGCACCTAGGGCCAGGCGCCCAGGCCCAGGTGGGCTGGGTGCTAGGCCAGACCTGAGTGGTCTGGTCTGGTTCAGTCCTGATTTGACGCATCCCAGTTTGGGCATGTGTAAGACCCCGGGCGCCGAGGCCCAGGCGGGCCGGGCACCTAGGGCCAGGCGCCCAGGCCCAGGTGGGCTGGGTGCTAGGCCAGACCTGAGTGGTCTGGTCTGGTTCAGTCCTGATTTGACGCATCCCAGTTTGGGCATGTGTAAGACCCCTTTGATCTGTATTGGGTGTAACTTGGGCATTTGTCGTCCGATTTGGACGCCGTTCGAACCTGTGTTTAGAGCGGGACATTCCCATCTTACAGGTAAACTTTTCCTTGTGTTTATTATATAAAATATGGTCTTAAACAATTTAAGACACATTTAACCCCTCTTGCATCATATGCAAATTAGTCCCTATCTAGGCTTAAAATTATCATTTGCATCAAATGCAATTTTCTATCCCTTGCATCAAATGCATATTCTCCCTAATGTTTCTACCTATTGTTAGACGAAGGTCGCACTCTGTGTGAGACCTTATAGCCTGATCCTACTACAGGTTGGGTTCGAAGCCCTATACGGCAATGACCACGAGCAGTAGTTACCGTCCCTGTTTCAATATCATAATTATATGGTTGACTCATCGACATGAGTATTGTCGGGACCACCCTGACTGTGTCCGTGATGAATTCCGCAGTTCTAGTCTCTTCGTCTAAACTATGTCTTTTAATTCAATTCTAGGGTACGGTCAAACTATCAACCCCAATAACTCGAATCTGGTTAGTTTCCATCGATATTTAGTCAAATAATGTTGGACAACTTCCAACATACTCTGGCCAGAGTTTTCACTAAAGACCGAACTAACGCTACGACACTAACTCCCATTGACCGGGAGAGACGAATCCTATCTCGGTCATTACTCTCCTCGTGCGCTTCAAATGTCACCTGACCAAAGACCTTTCGACAGGCCTTGCCTCGAAGCTAGGTCAGTGATCTAAGTGACACTGTCCACACATAGGTTCGTACAATGACCTCAAGTCAAAGACCAACTTGCCTATCATCACTAAGAGTTATCATTGACAGATTTGTCAGTCAGAACCATATAGTAACTCTTGTGGGTTGTTCAATGAACTCAATCTCCAATGAGCACCTGTGTCTCGTCTTCCACTTCGCCAATTCAAACGACCATGAGATCATCGTCACCCCTATACGGTGAAGACTAAGACACAATGGCCTATCCGATATTTCGATATCCTTTTCTCGAAACATCTATGACCACGAACCCTTTTAGACTTATGCTACAGACGGTCAAACATTTCTCCATGATCGCGATACTCATCTCGATATATGTTTGACCTTGCATAAAGTCTTAGGACTTTACCTAAGTTATAATCTAATGATAACTACATTATAATTTAACTTAGATAAATTATTACCATATAGATTACTGTAATCTTGAACAAGATGTTTGTATAGATACACGGAGATAAATTGCCTTGCGGGCATACATCTCACAACATCTCTCACTTGCACTCAGGCCCATTTATCCCGGTATCTTATACCGCATTTACACATAAGTCTTTTCAGACTTCACGTGGTAGAGCCTTCGTGAGTGGATATGCTAAACCGTCTACTGATTAGACTTAAGGGGGTTTTCTATGTTTATCTTAGACCATTCATTTGAATCTCATCCGAATTGCTTTGGTCCTTCGTAATCCATAATATTTACCTGGATCTCATCTAGCTCATCGTACCTTACGACAATAATTTTTAATAAGTTATTGGTCATTTTAGACGGTTCATATTCAAAAGTGTCAAACTCTTTTGACCACTTTATCAAAATATGTTCCATCCCCTTGATACCTCGCATGTGTTTAATTCACTCCTACTGACCTTGAAAACTCTCTAGCTAATTAATATATGTTCGTATTTCTAAATCATATTCAGAAAACGAACTATAAATGAATGCTCTAGTTTTCATGTTTGTCAGGAGTGTTTACATCAAGCTCGGTCCGAGTAGATCTGTACGCGTCTGCTCGCAAGACGGTTTCATCATAATCCGTTTATAGGAATTAGGATGAAAACGTTCTCAACCAACGTTAACTGTACTTCATTACTTCTTTCTGCACCAATCTTCCAAACTTGAATACTTGTAGATGTTTAAGAAACAATTTCTTTGGGCACATAAACTAAGGTGCATACTTTATTTACGTGCACGGACCAATTGCATCAAGTTGTTAATCAGAGTCTATACTCTGAATTTCATCCTGGAAGTTATTTTAAACCATCATCAACAATGATATCTAACTCGACTCTTCGTCTCACGAGACTCGAGTAATTCTTTAACTTCCTAACGATTGATTTAATGAATATCTTACTGATAAGGTCATCATAGAACCTTATCAAAACCTAGGCATTTCTATCTGGGACTTAACCCAGAGGGAGGATCGTAACTCAGTCACTTTGGCCATGAGTCGCCTATGTCTAACAAAGTGCGATTCATGCTCTCTAACACATCCAATATGTTAAGATACTTGACCTGAGAGAAAATCACATTTTCTTTTATTTACACAAGATTTATACAGCTAAGTATTCGACTTTTCGATCTAATCGAATCAGTTCAAATACTTCTGTGTTTTGTTCTCTATTTTATCAGACTTGTGTTTCATCAAGAATTATGTGTCTTAATAAAATAAGAATAACTTATTCTGGCTAATCTAGACTCAGGTACATCAATATGTACGAGACTGAGTTCAACAACTCATTCTTCTACTGTCTTACAGAAGGAGTTTCAGTCATCATACCTTTAAGAATAAGGTTCACAAGTGTCCGTAGACTTCATAATACGAGAGGTCGGACCCCTTTTTATGCGACTTGTGAAGCTTAGTCTCTTTGGTACGGCCTAGTCTATTTTGCCATATAAATTTATTACTATCTTGCATATTCATATATTAACATTTAATATATTATAGTTATTTCAAATTACTAACATAAAACATTGCTTCAGAAGCAAGGTGACGACATTCATCAAAATATGTTAGACGTCTTTTGTATAACAACTATTCTGAAATCGTGATATCAAATATGTCACATTTTCGTTCCTCCTACTTACGCCTTTACTAATGATAAATAAAACTATCTTTCTCAATTTGACTTTTCCTTTAGTGCCTTCTTCCCTTTTCTAAATCTCATTTAGATATTAAACGTCTCAACAAAATTTAAATAGCTATGCAAGCATCTCATGTATCCAAACGCCTGAGCTTTGCAACTTTGAGTGTAGCTCAACAAGTTGCTCGTCTCAAGATCCGGTTGGGATACATGGTCTTGCACTGCTCATGCACTCATACTCGATTCAAACAAGTTTGATCAAATTTTCGAACCTTACGGATCGAACCTGCTTTCCATACAACCTTGAGTGTAGCTCAACAAATTGTATGGATAAACTTCATATTGAACATCGATATGTTCAAGCTGTCCATATAGAGGCGAGTGACATGTAGCGTGCATTTATTTTGTTGGACTCAGAACTTAATGAAGTCATATTTCTTAAGTATGGCCTTAGGGAGGTCATTTTAATGTCAAAGAGAATATAGTTTATTCTATCAATTAGAATTTAACTTGATATTCAATTAACCAACCTATTTGACCAGTTAACTTATTCCGTTAGGATATTACATTTTGATTCCATTGGTAAACTTAGAACTTACCCTAGTTTAGCATATGTTCAATATTAAATATAGGTAGAATGGCTTTTATCTATCTATATCTTCCCACTATTTTTGCGATCATTCTAAGCCTCAATAATGAACGATTTAATTAGATTAAATTAAATTAATGGGTAAGAGATCCAATCACCCTGAGCCTAACAATATTGAGTGTAGCTCAACAAATTGCTTGACTCTGCAATCGGTAGATGACTCTTCATCAATCATATCAGATATGACTCTCTTATTAGTTTTTACCACTAGCCATTTGTGATCATGAGTGTGCTCATCCAAATCACAATGACTAGTCTAGTCGGACCCTTGTTTTCGTGTCTAGCCTAACTTACGCCGGTGCTCGGTGTATTCACGAGACGACGATTTGGGTCAGGACTAGACTACATCATAGACTCAACTTACCCAGGCGCTCGGTGTATTCACGACAACGCGTGTTGGGTCAGTTTAGATTTCATCTTATGTATAGAGAGGTTGGTTTCTACAAGGTTGCCATGTCACAGCTTGAGTGTAGCTCAACAACTGGAACACGGGTACTATAGTTGCCAACCTCTAAAAGAAGGAGGGCTACGACTAACCTTGAAAAAGATTATTAACGTATTTGACTTAGATATAGTCTAGGGTGTCATATAATCGTGATTCGAGTCATTGCGGTCCAGCGGAACACGGTTAGGGAATTGACTAAGCCAGGATCACTTATCCCTTAAACTAGCTAGGGTGATCCAACAAACTTAGCCAAGCACGTTAACCGGATCATGGTCCATTGAATGAAGCTTGTCATTTATATATGCATGCCATAGACTAAAAGGCTTTTATTAACAACTAATTAATCCTATTAACTAGTTGTATCCTTAAATTCAAAATTTTAGGATTTGTTTAATAAATTTTATTAAAACCTTATCCACAATAAGTTTCACGTGCTATCCTAATCGTTATTAGGATTTTAATAAAATCATTTACAACGCTTTAACCGTAGTCTTTTAATGAGAATTATTATTATAACGATTAAAATAATAATCGTCGTTAAAGGGAGTACCCTAATCAGGAATTAGGTCTCAAAAGGTTGTTAAAGATTTATTAAAACATAGCACGTCATTAAAATTCATATCATAAATTTTTACGATTTCTTAATGGCTAACCTAAAAGGGTTGTCTTGCGTTATCAGATAAGGGACAAGAATAAATAGCCATTAAGCATAAACTACACTAATTTTAACGCATAAAATGAGTGTCCAACTATTTAACAATTAAGTAGAACAACATGTTAAAAATATTTATCTAATAAATAATTAACATGCATCTATAATTTAACACTTAAATTAAAATCATGATTTTAAAACTTAAAAAGGAGTTTCATAATAATTATCATATAATTTTTATTTCATAAACTTCGTTTTAAAATCATCATAAAAATTTTCATGTTTCTAAAATTATTTTAATCGCATAAAAGAATTTTTAAAACATCTCAAATGAAAAACGGTTTCATTTTTAACAATAACGTTTAAAGTTAAAACTTTAGCATGCTTCTAAAATTTTTATCACATAAAATCTTAAAGCATTTTAAAATCATTTTAAAATCATGACATAAATTTAAAACATTTTAAAAGGCATTTAAAAAGCATTTCAATTAATTAAAATCGCAGTTCTTAGATCAAGATATAGGCTAAGCTCTGATACCACTGTAGGATTTTGAAGGACCATTAGGGCATAATCTGTGCCCATCCTAAGTCGGACGGACCACAGACGCAAAAGAATGGAGCGAAAAAATAGAAACGTTAAACTATTTAACATGGCCCTAAGGTTCAAGACCCTTTAGCCAGGATCTCTGCCAACTTGGGATGGGTTCGACCATCCCAAGAGGGAGCTAAGCTACTGCGATTAAATTAAAAGAGTGCTAATTAAATTCACATACCAGAACCTTGCCTTGCTCAGGCAAGGTGTACCGCACCGTCTTCCGCGCCGCTCCCCGTCCCGCATCGAACCGCCCCTCGAACCGCTCCGTGTCCTGAGGCGAGCAATCCTCTTGTTGCCGAGCAAACCACGCGCCAAAGAAATTTTCACCCGAGTGTGAACCTTCGCCAAGATTTCGGATCGGATCCGAACCCCTTCGTGACTTTGCTAGAGCCCTTCAGGAGTAAGGCAAAAATTATAGGGAGAAGAGAATATTTAATTTTAAGCCTAGATCCGAGCATGCTCCAACATTTACGGGAGCCGCTCAGATCGTGAGCTTGTGACGAGTTTTGAGGAGGTGAGCAGACCCCTATTTATATAGGCGGCTGACCACTCTCCTTCGCTCAAATTCCTCTGTGGGACTAAAGTTTGGAGTTAATAAATTCAATTTAGTTTGCCTTTCACAAAGGCTAAACTTCCGTGAATTTTAACTCCCTCACCGTTGAGCTTCACGATTGATACAACCTATTAAATCGAAGGACGTTCAACGGTGAACACGTAGGAAAAAACGGCGAGTCAATCGGATTCCGTTTGACGCCTCAATTGATCCCCCAAAGATCAGCCCAAGGCTTGATTTTTGTCCAAAATCAGCCGTCAAAATCTGCACAGCCCTAGGGTTCTGAAACCCAGTTCTGGTGGGGCCACTGTGCTAGCTGGGCAAGCCCAGACCAGGCTGGATGCCTGGTCTGGGTGCACCCAGCCTGGCGCCTGGGCCTGCACCCAGACGTGCTGGGCGCCTGGGCCTGCCAGGACAGGCACCCAGCGCGCCCAGTGCCTGGCCTGCACCTAGGCACCCAGGCCCACGCGGGTCAGGCGCCCAGGCCAGACCTGAGTGGTCTGGCCTGGTTCAATCCTGATTTGACCTATGCCCAGTTTGGGCTTGGGTAAGACCCCTTTGATCTGTATTGGGCATAACTTGGGCATTTGGCGTCTGATTTAGACGCCGTTCGAACCTGTGTTTAGAGCGGGACATTACCGTCTTACAGATAAACTTTTCCTTGCATTTATTATATAAAATATGGTCTTAAACAATTTAAGACACATTTAACCCATTTTGCATCATATGCAAATTAGTCCGTATCTAGGCTTAAAATTATCATTTGCATCAAATGCAATTTTCTATCCCTTGCATCAAATGCATATTCTCCCTAATGTTTCTACCTATTACTAGACGAAGGTCGTACTCTGTGTGAGACCCTACAGCCTAACCCTACTATAAGTTGGGCTCGAAGTCCTATATGGTAGTGATCACGGGCAGCAGTTGTCGTCCCTGTTTCAGTATCATAATTATGTGGTTGACTCATCGACATGAGTATTGTCGGGACCACCCTGACTGTGTCTGTGATGAATTCCGTAGTTTTAGTCTCTTCGTCTAAACTATGTCGTTTAATTCAATTCTAGGGTACGGTCAAACTGTCAATCCCAATAACTCGAATCTGGTTAGTTTCCATCGATCTTTAGTCAAATAATGTTGGACAACTTCCAACATACCCTGGCCAGAGTTTTCACTAAAGACCGAACTAACACTACGATACTAACTCCCATTGACTGGGAGAGACAAATCCTATCTCGGTCATTACTCTCCTCGTACGCTTCAAATGTCACCTGACCAAAGACCTTTCGACAGGCCTTGCCTCGAAGCTAGGTCAGTGATCTAAGTGACACTGTTCACGCACAGGTTCGTACAATGACCTCAAGTCAAGGACCATTTTGCCTATCATCACTAAGAGTTATCATTGACAGATTTGTCAATTTAACCATATGATAACTCTTGTGGGTTGTTCAATGAACTCATTCTCCAATGAGCACCTGTGTCTCGTCTTCGACTTCGCCAAGTCAAACGACCATGAGATCATCGTCACCCCTATACGGTGAAGACTAAGACACAATGGTCTATCCGATGTTTCGATATCCTTTTCTCGAAACATCTATGACCACGAACCCTTTTAGACTTATGCTACAGACGGTCAAACATTTCTCCATGATCGGGATACTCATCTCGATATATGTTTGACCTTGCATAAAGTCTCAAGACTTTACCTAAGTTATAATCTAATGATAACTACATTATAATTTAACGTAGATAAATTATTACCATATAGCTTACTGTAATCTTGAACAAGATGTTTGTATAGATACACGGAGATAAATTGCCTCGAGGGCATACATCTCGCAGCAATCTTATTGTATGAACTTTTATATGCAAGCACCTGTAATTAATTGGTATCCCTATAGACGCTTATTGGGCCTGAGCCTCACAGCTCCGACCCATGCAGACCTTCGTCTCGTCCTCGTACCAATTTTGGGAAGCGGGGCGTGACAACATGAAACTTCCTGATGGCTTTTTATTGCCTGCTGAATTAAAAGATAAACCTCGGGACACCTACTCTGTTAAGCTCCAAAGATCATTGTATGGTCTTAAACAATCAGACCGGATGTGGTATAACAGACTGAGTGAATTCCTTGTACAACAAGGATTCATCAATAATTAAGTCTACACTTGCATTTTTATAAGAGCAAAGGGGAAAGGACTCGTCATAATAGCAGTCTTCGTAGACGATCTGAATCTCATTAGATCTCCTGAAGAGATCGCTGAGATATTTGTATGCCTAACAAAAGAATTTGAAATGAAAGACATAGGCAAAACGAAATTCTGCCTTGTCTTACAGATTGAACATCTAAAAGACAGAATCCTATTACACCAAACCACATATACGAAGAAAATGTTACAAATATTTCATATGGACCAATGTCATCCACTTAGTACACTTATGGTGGTACGCTCTCTGGATGAACATAAAGACCCCTACCGGCCGCTGGAAGAGGGGGATGATATACTTGGTCCAGAAATCCCTCATCCGAGTGCTATTAGAGCTCTTATATAGCTGGCTAACTGCAAGCGTCCTGATATAGCATTCACAGTAAATTTACTAGTCAGATACAGTGCAGCGCCGACGCATCGCCACTGGACCAGGGTAAAGCACCTTCTGCGCTACCTCCAAGGGTCTACAAATTTGGGACTCTTTTACAAAAATGGATTATCCTTCGCACTTGTTGGTTATGCTGATGCAGGTTACCAGTCTGATCCCTACAATGCAAAGTCACAGACATGATACATGTTTCCCCATGGTGGGACATCTATTTCCTGTAGATCCATTAAGCAAACCATGACTGCAACCTCATGCAATCACTCATACATCATCGCCATCCATGAAGCAAGCAGAGAATGTGTCTGACTATGGTCAGTTGTAAACCACATCCTGGTGAAGACTGGATTGAAGTCTGGGGGTCTTGAACCTACTACAATGTTCGAGGACAACGATGCGCGCTTGCATAGCTCAGCTACGATGTGGCTACATCAAAGGTAATAGAACAAAGCATATTTCCCCCAAATTCTTCTGGACGCACGAGCAACAGAGAGATGGCGTGATCGACGTCAGACAAGTTCAATCATGTGACAACCTGGCAGACTTGTTCACTAAAGCCCTTCCTACTGCTACATTTAGGAAGTTTGTACAGGAAATTGGGATAAGGCACCTACGAGATCTGAAAGCCCGAGTGCTTGTACAAATCAGGGGGAGTTAGGGAGTGTTTGTACTCTTTTTCCTTAACTATGGTTTTCCCCTGGGTTTTCCATAGCTAAAGGTTTTAACGAGGCAAACCTCACCAACTCAGGATCCTGAAGTATCCATCCCATGTGAGACTCATACTACACTCAGAATCCTGAAGTGTTCATGAGCAGAGTCCACACCTATGGCTGGATAAGGGGGAGTGTTGTGAAGGGATAATACCGAGTTGGTTAGTCGGTTGGGATCACAGCTTATCTTATAGATAAGACCGTATCTAATGTATCTTATCTGTATACGCTCCTCTACAGGCTATAAATAAAGAGCTGGGGGTTTCTCCCCAGATGTCGATTCATAACATTATGAATCATCTTATTTATAGCAGATGAAGAGCGTACAAAGATAGGATATAATAGATACGGTCTTATCTATAAGATAAGATGTAATTCTAATACAAATCTATCATCAACATCCGTTCACAATACTCCCCCTTATCTAGATATAGGTATGGACTATGCTCATGAATACTTCAGGATTCTGAGGGTGGTATGAGTCTCACATGTGGTGGATACTTCAGGATCCTGAGTTGATGAGGTTTGCCTCGATAAAAACCTTTAGCTATGGAAAACCCTGTGGGAAAAACCATAGTTAAAGAAAAAGAGTACAAACACTCTCTAACTCCCCCTGATCTGTACAAGCTTTCAGGCTTTTAGATCTCTTAGGCGCCTCATACCAATGTTTTATACAAACTTCCTAAAGGTAGCAGTAGGAAGAGATTTAGTGAACAAGTCCGCCAGGTTGTCACATGATTGTACTTGTCTGACGTCGATCTCGCCCTCTCTTTGTAGCTCGTGCGTCCAGAAGAATTTAGGGGAAATATGCTTCATTCTATTGCCTTTGATATAGCCACATCGTAGCTGAGCAATGCAAGCAACATTGTCCTGTAACATAGTAGTAGGTTCAAGGTCTACCGTCTTCAATCCGGTCGTCACCAAGATGTGATTTACAACTGACCGTAGCCAGACACATTTTCTGCTTGCCTCATGGATGACGATGATCTTTGAGTGATTGGATGAGGTCGTCGTCATGGTTTGCTTGACGGATCTACAAGAAATGGCTGTCCCACCATAAGTAAACATGTATCCTGTATGTGACTTTGCATTGTGGGGATCAGACCTATAACCTGCATCAGCATAACCAACAAGTGCGGAGGATAGTCCATTTTTGTAAAAGAGTCCCAAATCTGTTGACCATTGGAGGTAGCACAAAAAGTGCTTAACCCCGGTCCAGTGGTGTTGCGTAGGCGCTGCACTGTATCTGGCTAGTAAATTTACTACGAACGCTATATCAGAACGCGTGTGGTTTTCCAGATATAGAAGTGCTCCAATAGCACTCAAATAAGAGACTTCTGGACCAAGTATATACTCTCCATCTTCCAGTAGCCGGAAGGGGTCTTTATGTGCATCCAGAGAACATACCACTATAGGTGTACTAAGTGGATGACATTGGTCTATATGAAATCTTTGCAACATTTTCTTCGTATATGTAGTTTGGTGTAATAGGATTCCGTCTTTTATATGTTCAATTTGTAGGCCACGACAGAATTTCGTTTTGCCTTGGCCTTTCATTTCAAATTCTTTTGTTAGGCTTACAAATATCTCAGTATCTCTTCAGGAGATCCAATGAGGTTTAAATCGTCTACGTAGACTGCTATTATGACAAATCCTTTTCCCTTTGTTCTTATAAAAATGCAAGGGTATACTTCATTATTGTTGAATCCTTGTTGTACAAGGAATTCACTCAGTCTGTTGTAACACATTCTTCCCGATTGTTTAAGACCAAACATTGATCTTTGAAGCTTAACATAGTAGACGTCCTGATGTTTATCTTTTAATTCAGCAGGCATTGAAAAGCCATCAGGAAGTTTCATATATATCTCCTTATCGAGATTACCGTATAGATATACAGTCACAACATCCATTATCTACATATGTAAACCTTCCTTTGCTATTAAGCTTATCAGAAATCGAAAAGTGATCGCATCCATGACCGGGGAGTATGTTTCCTCATAGTCAATACATGGTCTTTGGGAAAATCCTTGTGCTACAAGCCTTGTTTTGTAGCGTGCGATATCATTATTTTCATTTCTTTTTCTGACGAATACCCATTTGTACCCCACAGGTTTGACACCAATATGTGTCTGGACTATTTGCCCAAAGACTTTGCGTTTCTCAAGCGAGTCCAGCTATGCTTTTATTGCCTCATTCCACTTTGGCCAATCATTTCTTCGTTTGCATTCAGCAACGGATTGTGGATCATGATCATCGTCGCTTTTAGCGACGTGAATGGCAATGTGAAACGCAAAGTCATCGTCGACGAATGTACCTATTCTGTCCAACACCTCCCATGTAGGTACATAATTTAATGATATTTCAGTTTCTCCCGGCAGTTCCTCTACTGTGTTCCGGGAGTGGTGAAGATATGGACATGAGCTCATTTCTCTATGGGGGTATCGTCCCAAGGTCTCCAGGTATTTTTCTTTTTCTTGGATTTTTATCAATGGAGCCTGGTAGTCTGCCTCTTTTCTGTTGAGGAGCAGCCACTTCTACTGCTGGTGGATTGCATCTATTCTCGGAGATGTCAATCCTAGCTGGAGTATTTGCAGCAGGGATGTATGATCTGATAATCTTTTGGTTGTCAGTGAATGAGTCCGGTAATTGGTGAACAGGTTTCTGTATGTGGAGGATCTTCAGGATCTCATCTTCACATTGTTTTGTTACCGGATCATAGTGGGTCAAACTTTTTGTATCCCACGTTATAATTTCCTTCGCACCAGATTTTTCGATATCTGGGCCCATTTTGGGGAACTTGTCTCATCAAAATCACAGTCTTCAATAAGTGCCATAAATGCGTCCCCAGTTTGGGGTTCTATGTATCTTATAATAGATGGTGAGTCAAATCCTACATAGATACCTAGGAGACGTTGGGACCTATGTTTTCCTCTGTGGTGGTGCAATGGGGATGTAAGCTGCGCAACCGAAGATTCTCAAATGAGAAATGTTCGGTGGTATTTCATATGCAAGTTGCATTGCAGAGAGACTCTGACCTCCAGATGGTCTTATTTTTATTAACGATGCAGAATGCAAAATTGCATATCCCCATGCATCCACCGGCAACTGGGATTTTATTAACAATGGACATGCAATCCATTGGAGTCTTTTTATCAGTGACTCTGCCAACCCGTTTTGGGTATGAACATGCGGCACTGGATTTCATTAACAATAGACATATTTTCTTTATTTGATTGTCTGGAAAATGCGCCCGCAACTTTATTATTTGTGTCAATAGCTTTGGAAAAGCTAAGTTGCGGGTCGATAGTAGACACATATACGAATATTTTGAGGATGCATCAATCAATACCATAAAGTACTGAAATGGCCTACTAGGGGGTGGATAGGTCCACATATGTCTCCTTATATTCTTTCGAGGAAGGGAATTTTGCATGTGATGCAAAAGTGAATTAAATATATCGTAAAATATTTACATGCATATTTAAATACGTGGAAATGGTTACCTGGATGACAGGATCGTCCCGGTCCAAATGTAGGTTCAAACCGCGTCGAAAACGGACTCCAAATGTGCAAAATAGAGCCAAAATAGTGCCATAGTCCAAATGTAGGACATTACGGGTCTGGCGCCTGCTAGGCAGGCTCCGACCTGCCTAAAATGAAGAAAATCACATGCGAGCAATCGCCCGAACTGGGCGCCAGCCAGCCTATGCGGGCAGGCACCCAGCCCGTATGCGGCAGGCTAGTGGGGCCCATTCGTGGGCCCTATCAGCAAGGGTTTTCTGCATTTTTATGCCGGCTGGTTTTTCCAGCGAAAAGTTGGTTTTAGGCCAACTTTGAGACACCGTTTGAGGGGTCAAACGAAGTCGGAATTGAGTGCCCTTTCTTCCTACGCGTTCATTGTTCAACCCTATTCGATTTGATAGGTTGTATCACTTACGAAGCCCCAACGGTGAGGGAGGAAAAATTCACCAAAGTTTGGCCTTTGTGAAAGGCAAACTTAAATTAATTGTTCCTCCCAAATCTTTTAGTCCCACGTCAGATATGGAGTAAATGGGAGGGGTCAGCTGCCTATATAAATAGGGAGATGCCCCTCCTCAAAACTCGTCCCAAGCTCCAGATCTGAGTAGCTCCATTAAACATGAGCAAGCCTGAATCTGAGCTTAAATTAAATATTCTCTTTCTCCCTAAATTTCTTCCTTGCTCCTGTTCGGGCTCTAGCAAAACTACGAAGGAGCTCGGATCGGATCTGAAGTCTTGACGGAGGATCCACTCAAGGTGAAATCTTCTTCGACGCGTGGTTGGCTCAGCAATAAGGGTGTTGCTCGCCTCAGGACACGGTGTGGTTCATGAAGCGGTTCGGTTTGAGACATGGTGCGGCTCAGGACGCGGTTCAGTTTGGGAGAAGCGGCGCGGGGCCAAAGAAATGTTGCTGAAAACGACGCATTGTTTTCTGCGGAAACGAAGTGAAAGGTATGTAGTTTAAATTAAGCATGCATTTATAAATTGTAAATGTTAGATAGATCTATCCTCAGGGGTTGGTCGGACACGACCCTGGGATAGTAGAGATCTTGGCTAGGGTTTGTTCCCTTTAGGGCTAGACTTAAAACTGTTTTAAGATTATTTTCTGCTGCTTATTTGATAACTTCGTCCGACTGAATTAGGCCGGACGTCGTATTTATAGCCCTAAGGACCCAGAAAACCCATCAGTGGTATCAGAGGCTTGTCTACAGTG
The DNA here is from genome assembly GCA_030789695.1 of Scilla litardierei. NCBI lineage: Eukaryota > Viridiplantae > Streptophyta > Magnoliopsida > Asparagales > Asparagaceae > Scilla > Scilla litardierei. The sequence goes on from CM061136.1 coordinate 159,637,655, forward strand.
ATATATAGTTTTGCAATTTATAAATTGTATATGATACGTCATGCTTATCCATCAGATGTAGGTTTTAAATTAAACGTTAAAAATGTCGTTTTTTAAAGCAACATTTTTTCTTCTTGAAAATTGTTTGTGAAAATTAGATTTTATTTTATTTTAAAATTAATTCTTTAAAATTATGTGATATTTTTGGATGTAACTTAAGCTTATGCGATAAATTTTAGGTTGCATGTTTAGCAAGATATTTTATGAGTTTAATTTACTTTGTAATGCCATGCTAAATTATTTAGTTAATGTTTTTAATGGTTATATTAGTTAATTTTGATTATGTGATAATTCAAGAAAGACTATTAGGATATCCATTAAAAACTTCCAGAAAAATTATGAGATAATTTTTGGACATGCTATGATTTAAAAATTGTTGCAACAAATTAAATTCCTGTTTAGGGTAGCCCATCTGAATTATTATTTTAATTGTTCTAATAATAATTTCGAACAAAGGCTATGATTTAAAATTGTTGCAACTTGAATTTTAAAATGCCTAATACACGATTAGGATATCACCTTAAAATCCTTATAGTTGATAAGGACGTTAATAAAAGTTATTAACCAATCCTAATAATTTCGAATTTTAGGATTCAACTGGTTGATAGGCTTAACTAATTTTAATGAAGCCAATAATAATCGTACGAGACACATATGAATAACAAGTTTCCTTCAATGGACCATGATTCATTCTAGTGTGTTTTGACTAGTATTGAAGATCACCCTTGCTTGACTTGGGATAGTGATCCTGGCCTAGTCAAATCCCTGGCCGTGTTCCACTGGACCGAAATGATACGAATTATAATTAGTTGACATCGTCGACTATATCTAGTCAATTACGTTAAAAATCTTTTTCAATATTAGCCGTAGCCCTCCTTTTTTTGGATTAGGGGACTAAAAGATGTCTGTCATAGTTGTTGAGTCTCCTAAAGCTGTGACATGGTCTCTTTTAGAAACCGACTCCATCATACATGAGATGTAGTCTGGTATTAACCCAAACCGCTGCGTCGGGTCTCCTCGAGTATCAGTGTAAGTTAGTATTAGACATAAAAACAATGGTTCAACTAGACTAGTCATTATGGTTTGTTCAGTCTCCTCAAGATCATAAGTGAGTAGGGGTAAAAACCAATATGGAGTCACATGTGATGTGAGTTATAATGAGATTATCTACCAACTACAGAGTCGATCAACTTGTTGAGTCTCCTCAAGGTTGTGAAGCTCAGGGTGGGTGGGTCCCTATCCCATTAAATAACTATATTCGTTCATCTCTATGGCTAAAGATGATCGCAGAAATAGTGGGAGGATATAGTTGAATAAAAACCATTTTTAACTATATTTAAAAATTATGAACATATGCTAAACTAGGATAACTCTATGTTTTACCTAAGTGGAATCCAAAATTGTAATATCCTTAAAAGAAATAAGTCAACTGGACAAAATGATTAGTTGAGGAATATTTTATAAACCAAACTATTTTCTCATTAATATAAAATGTCATTCCTAGTACTGAGTTAAGGACAAAGATTTCCTTAGGTCCTTAAATATAACACAATAAAAGCACGCTACTTAACACTCACCTATATAAACATGTGCATCTTAAACATACTGATGTTTAAAGCAGTTTCTCCATATGACTTGTTGAGTCTCCTCAAGCTTGTATGGAAGACAGTTTCAATCTGCAAGGCTTGAAACTTCGATCAAACCGTTTGACTCGAAGATGAGTGTAAGAGCGGTGCAAGACAATGTATCCAAATTAGATCTTGAGACGAGCAACTTGTTGAGTCTTCTCAAGGTTGTAAAGCTCAAGTGTTTGGATGCATGTGATGCTTAGACCGCTTATATTTATGTTAGGATATGAAATATCTAAATATGATTTAGACAGGAGAAGGCGCTAAGGAAAATTCATTGAGAAAGAATATTTGGTTAATACAAGGCATAGTTGGAGGAACGGAAAATACGACATGTTTGATGTTTAAAATTTCAAAATAATTGTTATACAAAGATCTTCTCACATATTGGCTAATGAACAAAGGTTGTCTTTAGGCCATATGGAACTTATATCACCCATGGCGAATGTCGTCACATTACTTTAGAAGAAGTGTTCTGATGTGATTATAATGTATAAGAATGTTGTATTAAGAGTTAATACATGAATACGTAAGTTAGAAGAAAAGCTTATATGGTAAAATAGACTAGGCCGTACCAAAGAGACTAAGTTTCACAAGTCACATAAAGAGGGGTCTCATCTCTCGTATTATGAGTCGAAAGACACTTGTGAATCTTGTCTCAAAGGTATGATGGCTGAAATTTCCTTTGTAAGACAGCGGGAGAATGAGTTGGTGAACTCGTAGTCTCGTACATTCGGATGTACCTGGACCCAAGTCTAAATAAGCCAAGATAAGGACTTCTTATTTTATTACGACACGTGTTCTTAATGAAACCAAGGTTCTAAATGGCGTGAGGCGTGGCGTGGCGACGAGGTCAAGCCTCAAGCCTTACGAGCCTTGGCGGAGCCACGACATTTTTCAAGGCATGGCTTAAGGCGGCAAATGTGTGTATATATTATATAATATATATAGAGGTAGACAGTAAACTATGATCCACTTAGATGGATTAGTTTCCAAAGCCTACCAAATCCATAGCCTTCCATCTACAATGAGATGTGTGCTTACTGCTTACAATTAACTAAAGTGTTACTTTACTAAAAAGCAATTGTTTACATAACTAAAAAGCATGTGGCCTCAATACATCATCAATATCAAAGTAATCGATTAACACAGCAAAGAACTGAAGAACTGAAGAAGCCGGCGACGCTGATGCCGTTTAGAGGGAGGACCGGAGACGAGGGCGGTCGGAGAACTGAAGAAGCCGACGACGCTGATGCCGTTTAGAGGGAGGACCGGAGATGAGGACGGTCGGAGAACTGAAAAATCCGATGACGCTGATGCTATTCAGAGGGAGGACCAGAGACGAGGGAGGCCGGAGACGAAGGCTTCGCGAATCGGCTGCTGCGAGCGAGATGAAAAGCCCTAGGCCACAAATCGAATGCGGGCGGCTACGAGATGAAAAGAAGCCTCAAATAACGAGAACGGGTCGGGTTCGGGTAATTTTAGCCCTATAATGCGGACCCGGGTGCTTTTTTTATTTTTGTTTTTGTTTTTAAGGCGCGCCTTATGTTTTGTGGCGCGCCTTGTGTCGCCATGGCGCGCCATGGCAGCGTGCCGCCTCAAAGAGCCAACTTGGGAATTAACGGGGCGTGAGGGTGGAGCCTTGTCGCCATGGATGAAACACAAGTATGATAAAATAGAGAACACAATGCAAGAAGTATTTGAACTGGTTCGATCGGGTCGAAGAATTGAATACTTAGCTATGAAATTCTTGCGTAACTAAAATAAAATGAGATTTTCTCTCAGGTGAAGTCTTTTAACATATCGTTTTGTTATAGAGCATATATCGTACTCTGTTAGACTTAGTGTGATACATGATTAGTGACTTTGAGTTACAATCCTAGTTCTGGTTTAAAACATAGATAATAATGCCAAGTATTTGATAAGATTATGTTAGAACCTTATAAATATAATATTCCTCAAATTAATCATTAGGAAGTCACAAGGTTACTCGAGTCTCGTGAAACGATGAGTTGAGTAAAACATCATAGTTGATGATGACTTAGTCAACTTCCTGAATACCAATCGGAGTAGGGACTCTGATCAATAACTTGATGCAATCTGAAAAGGATCCATGCACATAAATAAAGGATGGACTTTAGTTTACGTGCCCAAAGAAAGTGTTTCTTATAGGCTGCAAGTAAATCTTTAAGACAGAAGATTGGTGCAGAAAGAAAATAGTGAAGTACAACTTATGTTGGTTAAGAACGGTTATCATCCTAACTCATATAAACGGATTATGGTGAAACTGTCTCGCCAACAGATGTGTATAGATCTACTTGGACCAAACTCGATGTAAATGCTCATGATGACCATGAAAACTGGAGCATTCATGTATTATCTGTTTTCTAAATATGATTTAGAAGAATGAACTTATATGAATCGGGCAGAGAGTTTTCAAGGTCAGTGGGAGCGAATAATGAGACATCAAGGAGTTGGAATATATGGGTTGACAAAGTGATCAAATAGTTTGACACTTTATCAGAAATAATTATGAACCGACTAAATAATTAGTAAACTTATTTGGATTATTCTCGTAAGGTACGATAAGCTGGATGAGATCCAAGCAAGACATTAATTATGGATTCCAAGAGACCAATGAAATTATTTTGGATGAGATTCAAATGTGTGGTCTTAAATAAACATAGAACCCCTTAAGTCTATACAGTAGACGTTTTAGCAGATCCACTCACGAAGGCTTTACTACATGAAGTCTGGAAAGACTTATGTGTAAATGCGGTTTGAGCTACCAGGATAAATGTGCCCGAGTGCAAGTAGGAGATGTTGAGAGATGGGTATGCCCTCGAGGCAAATTCATCCCTGTGTATCTATACAGACATCTTGTTCAAAATAACAGTAAGCAGTTTGGTAAGCATTTACTTAAGTTTAATAATAATGTAGTCTTCATTAGAACTTCGGTAAAATCATAAGACTTAATGCAAGGTTAAACAAGTATCAAAATGAGGATCTCGTTCATAGAGAAGTGTTTAACCATTAGTAACATAAGTCTGAAATCGTTCGTGGTCGTAGATGTTTCGAGAATAGGATATCGAAACATCGGATAAACCATTGTGTCTTAGTCTTCACCATGAAGTGATGACGATGAGCTCATGATCGTTTAACTTGGCAACGTCGAAGACAAGACATAGGTGCTCATTGTATCATATGGTTATGATTGACCAATCTGTCAATGATAACTCCTAGTGATGATAGGTAAGTTGGTCTTTTGACTTGAGGTCATTGTACAAACCTGTGCGTGAACGGTGTCACTTAGATCATTGATCTAGCCTCAGGAAAGCCCCGTTGAAAGATCTTTGGTTGGGTGACATTTGAAGCGTACGAGGAGAGTAATGACCAATATAGGATTCGTCTCTCCCGGTCAATGAGAGTTAGTGTCGCGGTGTTAGCTCGATCTTTTAGTGAAAACTCTGGCCAGAGTATGTTGGAAGAAATCCAACATTATTTGACTAAAGATCAATGGAGACTAACCCAGTTCGAGCTGGTAGGGTTGACTGTTGACCATACCCTATGCTTGACTAAGTGTCATAGTTTTGACAAAAAGACTGTAACTGAGGTATTCATCACGTACACAGTCAGGGTGGTCCCGACAATACTCATGTCAACAAGTTAACCACATAAGTATGATACCGAAACAGGGACGGTACCTACTGCTCGTTGTCTCTATCGTCTGGAGTTTCGAGCCCCACCTAAAGTAGGGTCAGGCTGTAGGGTCTTACACAGAGTGAGAGTTTCATCAAGTAATGGTAGAAATTAGGGAGATTATGCAATTGATGCAAGGGATAGAAAACTGCAAAGAGTTTGCAGTTAGCCTATGCATTTAGGATAAATGATCCTGAGTGCTAGTGGGAGATGTTGGGGGGATGTATACTCTCAGTTCATTTGTATTGGATGTAAATGGATTTTATATGTAGCAAAAAGTTTGCGATATATGTTTAGAACGTTAGGATGTAGGAATTTTGCATGTGATTCAAAAGAGAATTAAATATATCGTAAAATGTTTACGTGCATATTTAAATGCATGGGAATGGTTACTTGGATTATGGGATCATCTCGGTCTAAAAGTAGGTTCAAACCGCGTCAAAAACAGACTCCAAACGTGCAAAATAAAGCCAAAACAGTGTCATAGTACAAATGTTGGACATTGCGGGTTTGGCACCCGCTAGGCGGGCACCCGACCCGCCTAGAATGCAGAAAATCACACCTGCTAAGCAGGGAGTCTGCCACCAGTGGGCACCCAGCCCACCTACGGGCGGGCGCCCAGCCCGCATGCGGTAGGCTGGTGGGGCCCATTTGTGGGCCCCACCAGCACGGGTTTTCTGCAGTTTTTTCGCGGCTGGTTTTTCCTCGAAAAGTTGGTTTTAGCCCAACTTTGAGACAACGTTTGAGGGGTCAAACGAAGTTGGAATTGAGTGCCATTTCTTCCTACGCGTTCACCGTTCAACCCTCTTCGATTTGATAGGTTGTATCACTTGCGAAGCTCAACGGTGAGGGAGGAAAAATTCACCAAAGTTTGGCCTTTGTGAAAGGCATACTTAAATTAATTTTTCCTCCCAAATATTTTAGTCCCACATCGGATATGGAGTAAAGCGGATGGATCAGCCGCCTATATAAATAGGGGGCTTCCCCCTCCTCAAAACTCGTCCCAAGCTCCAGATTTGAGTAGCTCCATTAAACATGAGCAAGCTCGGATCTGAGCTTAAATTAAATATTCTCTTTCTCTCTAAATTTCTTCCTTGCTCCTGACCGAGCTCTAGCAAAGCTACGAAGCAGCTCGGATCAGATCCAAAGTCTTGACAGAGGATCCACTTAAGGTGAAATATTCTTCAGTGGTTGGCTTAGTGACAAGGGTGTTGCTCGCCTTGGGACGCGGTGCAGTTCGGGAAGCGGTTCGGCTCGGGACAAGGTGCGGCTCGGGACGCGGTTTGGCTTGGGAGAAGCGGCGTGAGGACAAAGAAATGTTACTGAAAACAACGCTTTGTTTTTTGCGAAAACAAAGTGAAAGGCATGTATTTTAAATCAAGTCACTCGCTTGACCAGGTTCATGGTGGTGAAGATCAACTCGGTGTACAACAGGATCATCAGGAGACCACTACCGAACGCTATAGAAGCTGTGGTCTCGACTTTCCATCAGATGATCAAATTCCAGAGCTCCAAAGGAGTCGGGAAAGCAAGAGGAAATCAGAAGCAGGCACGGTCGTGCTATAAACTGTCCACCGCTTTGAGAAGGATCGAGGAGGCAGACCTAGTCGATCCCGAAGGTGAAGATCGATGGCCTGCAGCAGTCGAAGAAATGGAGAACATCCATATCTCCAAAGAAGAGGGAAAAACTGTCTCTATTGAGTCAATGCTCCCTTTCACCTAAGGAAACAGTTGATTGCTCTCCTGAGAGGGCATGCGGACGTTTTCACCTGGTCCTCGAAGGATATGCCTTGCATTGACCCCGAGGTGATATCCCACAAGCTGGAGGTCGACCCGACTTCCATGCACATGATGCAAAAGAAGAGAAACATGGAGAACGAAAAGATGAAGGTTGCAATTGAGGAAGTGGATCGACTTCTGAAGGCAGGCTTCATTCGAAAAGTCAAATATCCTGATTGGCTCTCGAATGTCGTGATGGTGAAGGATGCGAATGAAAAATGGCGAATGTGCGTCGACTTCATCGATCTCAATAAAGCATGTCCAAAGGATAGGTACCCCTGCCCCGGATCGACCATCTGGTCGATAATTCTTCGGGCTACGAACTCCTCAGCTTCATGGACGCATTCTCAGGGTATAACCAGATCTAAATGACAACGGATGACGAAGAGAAGACTACTTTCATCACTGATTGAGGTATTTTCTGTTACACCAAAATACCATTTGGTTTAAAGAATGCAGGGGCCACGTACCAACACATGATGAACGGGGCTTTCGAGGCTCAAATCGGGCGAAACTTAGAAGTATACGTTGACGACATGCTGGTCAAGTTGAAGTAGCCAACGGATCACATTGCAGATCTTCGAGAGATATTCGCACAGATCCGGTGATACAACCTTCGGCTGAACACTGTCAAATGTACCTTTGGAGTTCGATCGGGGAAGTTCCTCGGTTTCATGCTGACGAATTGAGGGATCGAGGCCAACCCGACAAGATCGCTGCGATCGTTACGATGAAGGAGCGTTCGACCCTCATAGAACTCCAAAGGCTGAACGGAAGAATAGCTACTTTGGGCCGATTCTTATCTAAGTCAGTCGAGAGGTCGTTGCCTTTCTTCAAAGTACTGAGGAAGGCAATAGCCTCTGCATTAAATGGCAAGAGAGTCATCGAGTGGGATGCAGACTGCAAGAAAGCCTTCTTCGAGCTAAAGGAGTACCTCCACAACCCACCACTCCTGACCAATCCAAATAAAGATGACCAACTCATCATCTATCTGGCCGTTACCATGGAGGCCGTAAGCTCGGCACTCGTCAAAGAAGACTCGGGAGTGCAACGACCCATCTACTACGTCAGTCAGGTTCTCCGAGGCACAGAGATCAACTACTCTAGGATAAAGAAGATGGCTTTCATGCTGATCCAATCTGTGAGGAGGTTGCGACCGTACTTTCAAGCGCACACCATCTTGGTCCTCACCGACACTCCCTTGGAACAGACCCTGAAAAGGCTGGATCGTTCAGTGAGAATGACGAAATGAAGAGTCGAGCTAAGTGAATTCGACATCCAGTTCAAGCCGAGGACCACCATCAAAAGGCAGGCTCTCGCCGACCTCATTATCGAGCTCACTTATAATGACGGCCTAGAGGAAGAGGTATGTGTTACTAACATACTACACGAGGCTACCCCCTCATCTTTGACAGTTATCAATTTGCCAACTGATACGATTGAAGACGAAGGAACCTGGATCGTACAAGTTGACGGTTCGACCTCTCAAACCGGGATCGGGGTCGGAATAATTGTCCAAACGTCAATGAGTAACATATTCGAGTACGCTCTCCGCTTTGATTTTCAAACCACAAATAATGGTGCCGAGTACGAAGCGAACATCAACAGACTCCGATTGGCTCGAGCCCTAGGTGCAAAAGTGGTCCAACTACTCATCATTCCAACCTCGTAGTCCACCAATAAACGGAACCTTCGAGGACCGTGAAGACTCAATGCAGAGCTACATGCAAGTTGCTAAAGCGGAGCTTGCCAAGTTCAGACGCGTAGAAACCCATCATGTACCAAGGTCGAAGAATCACCGAGCTGACGCCCTGTCGAAGCTCACGTCATCCTCCCCCGCGGGGCTTTGTCGAACAATGTATGTACAACGCTACCACACCCAAGCGGGTTGGAGCAGGAGTTGCTAAGCCTCGACCGGGGAATCACTTGGATGGATCCCATAATCCATTACCTGAACAGGGGGAGAAGCCGTCCGACCCAGTGGAGACATGAAAGCTAGAACGGAAGGCATACCAATTCGTTCTGCTAGATGGTTCATTATACAAAAGGCGTTGGACCAGGTATGAAGTTTTTCCTACCTCAAATATATAGCCCCACAGGAAGCGCACTATATGATCCAATAGATCCATGAGGGCGATTGCAGAAATCATTGCGGGGAAAGGCTATAGCTTTGAAGGCCGTAAGACAAGGCTATTTTTAGCCAACGATGTTCAAGGATGCCGTCGAGTACGTACGAAAGTGTCCGACTTGCCAAAAATTCTTAAAGATCAGTTCTCCCCCCAACAGATCTAATCCCCATCGTCAGCCCATTACCTTTCGCCAAGTGGGGATTGGACCTCGTTGGTCCCTTCAAACAAGGGAGCGGGCAACAGAAGTTCCTAATAGTGGCGATTGACTACTTCACAAAGTGGATCAAGGCAGAGTCCCTGTCCCGAATCACCTGGAAAGAAGCCCGGAGCTTTGTTAGAAAATCCATTGTCTATCGTTTTGGCATCCCCCAATCCATTGTGACGGACAATGGGACACAATTCGGCAGTACCGGCTTCAGAGACTTCTGCTCCGAGTTGAAGATCAAGCTGCATTTCGCCTCTGTCTCCCATCCCCAATCAAATAGATTGGCTGAGGTAGCCAACAAATGCATCCTCGGACCCCTTCGGAAGAGAATAATCAGGCTCGAGGGATCCTGGCCAGAAGAAATCCTCGGTATACTATGGTTGTACAGAACGACCCACAAAACCTCTACGGGAGAAACACCATTCATGCTGGCTTATAGATGTGAGGCTGTCGTCCCAGTGAAAGTTAATGAATGACCGCTACGACTCCAATATTATGACGAAGAAAGAAACTCGGAAGGGCTCGAAGTCAACCTATAACTGGTTGATGAGGTACGCGAACGTGCTTTGGCGACCCTCATTGAACAAAAAGGACGCATGACCCGATATTTCAACTCAAGGGTTCACAAACGAAGCTTCTGTGTAGGCAACTTTGTGCTATGTAAGGCTGCTTTCACTCTCGAGAATCTCAAGCAAGTAAAGCTCGCTGCAAAGTAAGGAAGGACCTTACACAATGATCGATGTGCTCGGTCCTGCCACATACTGGCTCGCTATATTGGATGACAGAGAACTTTCTCACCTTTAGAATACTGAGCATTTGCAGAAGTACTATCAATGATTGTACCAACGAAGTCGTAAGCCGTAAGCCGAGGGATTCCCCCTCGCCACTGAACGATCTACAACGCTCGTCGGCCATAATTTGAAGGGCCTCGTCCCTCACCACCGAACGACCTTAGTTGTCAGCCATAAGCCGAGGGATCCCCCCTCGCCACTGAACGACCCACAATGCCCATCGGCTGTAATTTGAAGGGGCCTCACCCCTCGCCATCGAACGACCTTAGTCGTCAGCCGTAAGCCGAGGGATCCCCCTCGCCACTGAACGACCCAAGACGCTCGTCAGTCGTAAGTCGAAGGGGCCTCGCCCCTTGCCACCAAACGACCCTAATCATCAACCGTAAGCCAAGGGACCCGCCTTGCCACTAAACGACACACGATGCTCGTCGGCCATAAGTTGAAGGGGCCTCGCCCTTCGCCTCTGAACGACCCACCACAGTCATTGGCTCTTAGGCAAAGGGTCTGGGCCCCTCGCTACCAAATGAAGCGTGTTTTATGGTTTAAAAGATTGTGTTCATCGATTGAATGCGCCTAACTTATCAACAACAAAGCTTACCTTCGATTTCTATGAAATTAGAAGTTGGTCCGTTGAGGGGACATGCACACGCATACACTCAAGTAAAGGAAAATGCAAAAAGTACGCCAAAGTTGCAAACAGTTTTCATTATTTATTTTCATTTCAAATGGAAAAGTAATAAAAACAGGAAAATTGCAAAAATCCTAAACTAAGGCCAGACGACCTAAGAGGGAGGAGGAGCGCCTCCGGGTGCAAAGACGTTGGAGAAAGATTCCATCGTCTTTGTGAACTTGTCGTGAGCTCTGCTTTCTCCCTCGCATCGGCCTCCTCGAGCTCGACGACTTTGGCCTGAAACTCAGCGGCCTCTGCCTTGCAAGCCTCCATCCATCTCTCAGAGTTGGAATCTTTGGCTCGGAGCTCGATCGCTTCTTTCTTAAAAGAATCGAGCTCTGTCTCGAGCTGAGCCTTCTCCACCCTCCACTGGAGCTCGATAGACTTGCGAAGGTCCGACATGGACAAGAGACTGTTCTTAGCCTCTACAGCCACCCGCTCAGCCTCCGCCCTAGCCACGAGGGCTTTCTCCATGTCCTCCTTTGCCTTCCTCATTCGAGCCTCAGGCTTGAATGCCTTGCGCTCGACGTTTGCCACCCGCCAATCTCCTTCGATTAAGTCGATGACTTAACTTACACAGCAAGATGCCGAGAACAGACATCTGCAAAAAAGATTAACTAGGGACTGCTAACTCAGGTGTCAATAGATAGAAGGCAGACGACGTACCTAGTATCTGCTCCCCACAAAGAAATTGGCCACCCGTTTGAGGTCCAACCTCTAAAGAAGCTCCAGGTCCGTGTGTAGAATCGAGTTCTCCACCAATCGAGCAGTCATCCTAAAATCCAACAGGGCAGACTCATCCCTTTCAACTTTGAAGGGAGGTTGGTAAAGGTCACCCCATACGGGCCCTGAGGAGCGAGAAGAAAATTGATTAAGCAGTAAAGCTCGATCAAACTCAGCATGGATATGGCCGACCAGAGGGACGGGTGACACAATACCGCCCCAGGGCCATGGATCCAGAAGAGGTGTCACGGGAGCCTGAGGCACCAAAGAAGTCTCGATCGCCCCCTGAGACTCGAGAGGGGTGACTCCCATACCCTTCTACATGGGTGAAGAGAGAGGATCCTCCTCCTCCACTTGCCTCCTTTTTCCCGGCTCCTCCCACTCTCCCGTTTCTGGCCAATGGCTTCGGTTGGCTCAGCGACGTCGGCATCATCGACATGAACCACCACCAGCGGCTTCGAGACCACGATGGAAGCAAGGGGTGCAACAGGTCGAACAAAGGCCTGCCTCAAAGCCTCCCTTGAGGGGCCATGAGAAGAAGGCCTTGAGGTCTACCTAACCTCCCCCCTCAGAAGAAGAGCTCTGGTTGACTGGGAGGAGAGATCGAGCGCTCGACCCTTCAGCACGAGCGCTCGACCTCTTGGCGCTCCTCTTTTTATTCCGCTGTTCCCTCCAGACATTGTCCATTCTAGACTCACCACTTCGGTGGTTTTCGTTGGTCATATCTGTAGACAACAAATATAATTATCGTGAGTGGCAAAGATAACTATATTGAGTCGAAACACATTACACATGCTCCACAAAAGGGTCTTCAACTTATGACCATCCAACAGTTACTGAGTCGACCTCTCTCGCATTGGTCGACCCAGGAGAAGCTTTGTCGCCTCAACCTCGCCCGTCGACAACCTGGCTTTGACCTCATCCGATGATAATTGGGACTCTTCAGCAAGCTCAGGATTCAGAGAACTCCAACCGTTGAGCATCGGTCCCAGGTCAGGAAGGACGACAAACACAAAGGTGTACTTCCACCCATGATCGAAAATCGAAAGGTCGTGTATAAGCCTCACTACCAGGCGAGCAACGATATGGTACCATACTTGGCGATGGTAGAGTATTATCCGGAAGAAATACTTGAATAGTCCAAGGGATGGTCGAACCCCCCGAGCTCACAAAGCAAGATGAAGCCAACTAAGGGGGAAGCTTGGGGAGCGTGTCGACAAATGGAAAGCTCTGAAGATCATAGAACCTCGACGACGAAGGGATGAAGAGGAAATCGGAGTCCTAGGCAAAAAGTTTTAAGATACACCCCAACCTCATTCTTCTATGGAAAACACACTCTCTCGAGACAACCTCGCCAGACCTCTGCGGTCAGATCGAGAGAAAATCTAGGGGCCATCTCTAAGATAACTCCAGGAATCTTCAAGCTCAGATCCATTCGACGAATGGGAATGTCTGGTTCGATCCAAACCCCTTTCCCCTTTCCAGGAACTTTCTCACACCAAGGGGGCCGAAGGCATGCCATGAGCTCCTCGTAGGTCGGCTCCTTCATTATGACTGGAGCGAACATACCTAAGAGATCTAAAGAAGAGTCAAGGTCAATAGGGAGAAAGTACCTTAGGAAGACCAAGCAATCTTCAAAGTAGGCAACATCGGATTCAAGCTTTCGTCTCAAGGAAGAAGGCAGAGCAGAAAAATCCTTTCTCCTCCCACACTTTTCTTTTATATGAAAGAGTTCAACCGACTAATGATCGATGAATGACACGTGTCTGAAGACCAACTCAAGAAGCTACAGAGACTGATTCAAAGACGAAGGGTTTTGGGGGCACAAATCAAATCAAACGTTTCGAAAGCTGTGTGTATTTAAGGAGATTACACATCATGCAGTCTCAATCAACGCAGTTTTTGAGGCACGAATGTTGGGGGTAATTGTTAGTGCACAGGTACGGATCCTGCTGAAGTATCCGTGTACCCGACCCATTTGGCACCCACAACCTGATACTTGTCGCACAAAGTGAAGTATTGCCGAGTCAAGCGAATGAATCATTCGACCGTTAGGCTTGCGCTGATATTCAGGGGAGGTTAATGGGGCTGAGTAAATGGGCAGCCGTTATCTCGAATCTCAGAGGAGATCGTGCCCAAATTAATGAGGGACGGTTACATACAATCAAAGGGAAACATCATATAAATAGACGAAGGGACAAAGGTAAATGGGTTTCAATTCCACGGTACGAGATCTAAGACATAGAACTCTACTTTCTCAGCTGATATTTCTTACATTATAGAGCTTGCGACGTCAGACCTGAGACGGACCTCCATTGGTCGATCTCAGCTGCTCCAAGCTCTCCCTCATCCTTAAGTTCCCATACTAACTTAAGCATCGGAGGGGATTTGGGTCGGGACCCAGATCCGATCCCTATATCGTGTCTTTATGGTGTAAATCAACGAACCGTCATCTTCCACGAGGGTCGTTTTCGAGCTTCCTAGTCTCAAATGATCGATGCATCTGCTATCCAAGGATTGATTGAGCACCGCATCATCATCCACATCCATCACTCGACCCGGGTTCTTCCAACCTAGGGTTCCACTTCACTCACTCACGAGGCTCCAACTCAGCGCGAAGGGCCCACGTCAGCTTGACAACTGTCTCGGTCATTTTTGGCCTTAACAGTTATGCATTTGCTTTCTGCTTCATGCCTGTAGTATGCAATCTTTGCATAATGAATATAACATGTGTTTTTAAAGCCTCTATTCTCTGTAAAAGATTTTTTTGGTCGACCAATGCCTCTGATTAGTCGACTAAAACTTGACCATAACCCCATTTTTGATAATTTGACAGGGGGAGAAATAAAAATTTATGAGAACATTAATTATTTCACTCAAATTTACATTTTTCACATTTATGAATTTCATACTACTACATATAATATTTATTATTTCATATAAATACACATAATATTTATCAAGATATGTTTATCATTATATGATTAGTGACTTCCTTTATATCTATTACATATAAGCCATATCTTTAGGGGGAGTAACAGCAACATATTTTCTCTCTCTCATATTATATTCAATGTTTGTAAAATCATCAAAAATGGGGAGAATGTTGGAAACTCACAACTCCTCATATGGTTTTGATAATACAAACATATTATTTTTTCTGTACTAACTTTGTCTATGCAGATTTTATAGCTCAAATATTACACATTCAACTAAGATAATCATCAAGTATACAAGTTGCAAGAAACATCCACTACATGACGAAGCATATCGATGATATTTTGTAACTTGTAAAATGAGATGTAATCTTTATTTTTACTCTTGCATATACTTAAAATGTAATTGCCTTGATGATAATCTTTCTTAGTCATTTAGGGTCCGTCTTCAAATACTCAAGTCAACGACCTAATTAGTCAACCAATCCATCCTGCTAGTCGACTAATTTAAATATTAATTTTTTTTGAAAATTCTGAAACTTTGGCAGACTTATTTTTGAGACTTTAGGATCATTCTCCTACAAAATTTCAAGTTTCAGATTTTCTAGTCGACTAACAGAGTCTGTTAGTCTACCAGTCATTTTTAATTAGTTATTCTATCTGTTTTATGATTTAAATATTATAGTCAACCAATGGAAGTTAGAACTGCCAAAAATGCAGGGCTAGTTCCTGACAGTTTATAGCCGTTTATATCAGTTATTGACCATTTTGAGAAATTATTTTCTGAATAGACATCTCAACAGTCGAATTCTAAGTCAGCAATCCAATTAGTCGACCAGGCAATAGTATTAGTCGACTAATTTGAACAAAAATTTCTCAGAATTTTTTGAAAATTTAGACAGCTGTTAAACGGTCAGAAACTAACTCTTTGGCCTATAAATAAACCCTAGATCTCTGTCTAAACACTACAAAAATTCACTCTTTCTCTCTTTTCTTAATTTTATTTTCTCTCTATATAGAAAGTGTGTGATTTTCAGATTTCCATAGGGGAACCTCTGTAGAAATTTTGCACCTTTAGGAAGTGCAATTTCCAAGAGTGTTCTACCACAACTCATATCAAGAACCTTGGAGATTCCATCACCACCCTTGCGCTATAATTCATACATTATCAAGGCTATATGTGTTATTATTTCATACTCTTTCTTTTCTTTATTTGGTGAATCTTTTGTTGAAGCGATTTTATAATTTATCAACACGGGGAGTGTTGGCACCTTTTGTAACGGTCGCTTTTCAACCGTGTGTTTTTCATGCGTGTACGTTCTTTTTCGTACATGTATTTATTTTGACCTTCTCTTGTATCCGAAACGCGCGAAGTTATATGTCGTTGTGACCCTCAGAGAGAATAGTTATTTGTGGAATTTTTTGTGAACGTCATTTCACGGGACATTCTTCCACAAATCAGCTTTGAATGAAGAGGTGTCTAAACCGTTAGACTTCGACGTTGGACTATTTATTTTTATTATCATTTTTCGTGAACCTATCACGTAACCGATGATTGTAGTCTCGATCCTCTTGTCGACACGGTCGTCCCGATATTTTTCTTATATTTTTTTCGGACACCATTAGACTGACCGTTCACCCTAATTATCTTTAATCCACATTTAGCTCTAGCTAAATCAAATTCAAATCCTAACCCTAATCCTAATCAAATCTCATTGGATTCTCACGTGTCATGCCAACTTTCTACTAGCTATATGCCACATTAAACCTACTCTCTCCCCCTCATACACACTCTCTCCAATCAAGCTTAAACCCACCCCTTTCATTCCCTATTTAGCAAACCCTTCACATTATAATGTATCAACTTCCCCTAGGGTTTTCTTCCTCAAAACGCAGCCGCCATCTATAAACTTTCGCATCCCCTCACATCCACGCATCACCATCTCATGGTGCACCTACTCGTTACTCCGGCAGCCCTCACCCCTTGCCGACCTCCTCGTCCTCCATCATCCATGCAAGAGGCTGCCTCCCGGCCCCTAGCCGCATAGCTCGAAACCACCGGACCCCCTTAGCCATTGTGCCAACCTGCCCCAACCCAAGCGACGGCATCTACTACCGCCAGCCACCTATCTCTGCCACCTGCTGCCCTTCACCCGCACAACAGATCCGACCCCCTCCATAACCGCCGGCTACCCTTGAGATTGCCGTCCCACTCCCTTTGACAGCCGCACCCAACACCTAGTCGCCGGCCACCTCTCCCTCATGCGCAGATCTTTCTATCTCTCTCGACGACCCCCACAACAGCAGCTCGAGCCACCACGTAGCTCTGGCCTTCCCTTAGATCCGTCGACCACCCTATCCCCTTTGCTCCGACAGCCCTCTCATAGACCTACAACCTCCATGCTATATCTGAGTGGCCACCTCATCTTACGGCTGCACCCTGCTATCGTGCATCGCCCAGTGCGTGCGCGTCTCAGTCCGCCGTCCAGACCATCTCGCTGCGCCTCACGGCTACCTCAGGACGTCAGCCCATCGCAGTGTAGGGATTACCGGGACCCTTAGGGCACAAAAACTCTATGCCCGTCCTAAGTCGGACGGAACATAAACAGAAATAGCAGCGGAAAATAATCATGTTAATCTAATTAACATTTAACCCTAAGGTCCAAGACCCTAATCCAAGATCTATGCCGACTTGGGATGGGTCTGACCATCCCAAGAAGGATCTAGCCTACTGCGATTAAATTAAACTAATGCTTAATTAAACACATACCCGGAATCTCAGCCCTGGGGCAGGCGAGATGTTCCACACCGTCTTCCGAGCCGCTCCCGTCCCACGCCGAGCTGCTCCTCGAACCGCTCCCCGAACCGCTCCTCGAACCGCTCCGCATCCCGAGGCAATCAATCCCGTGTCGCCGAGCCAACCACGCGCCGAAGAAAGTTTCACGCGAGTGAAACCTCCGCCTAGATTTCGGATCTAAATCCGAACTCCTTTGTGGCTTTGCTAGAGCCCTCAGGAGCAAGACAGAAATTTATAGGGAGAGGAGAAATATCAATTTAAGCCTAGATCCGAGCGTGCTCCAACATTTACGAGAGCCGCTCAGATCTAGAGCTTGGGACGAGTTTTGAGGAGGAGAGCAGACCCCTATTTATATAGGCGGCTGACTGCTCCCCTTCCCTCAAAATCCGATGGGGGACTAATTCAGAGTTAATTAAATTCAAATTAGTTTGCCTTTCACAAAGTGCAAACTTCCATGAATTTTAACTCACTCACCGTTGAGTTTCATCATTGATACAACCTATCAATCTGAAGGGTGTTCAACGGTGAACGCATAGGAAAAAACCGTTCGTCAATCGGAGTTCGTTTGACCCTCCAATTGATTGTCCAAAGATCAGCCCAAGGCTAGTTTTTCGCAAAAACTGAGCCGTCAAATAATTCTGCACAGTAAGGGTTCAAAACCCTAGGACTGGGGCCCACAGGTGGGCCCCACGCGTTCAGCACGCGTAGAAAACTGCCTGGGCAAAGCCCAGGCCGCACCTGGGCTTGCCCAGGCGCTGGGCGCAGCCCGCCTGGGCTTGCCCAGGCGGCCTGGGCAAGCCCAGGCCCGCGCTTGGGCTTTGCCCAGGCGCTGGGCAAGCCCAGGCCTGCGCCTGGGTTAGCCCAGGCCTGTGCTTGGGTTTGCTCAGGCCTTGGCTTCTGTTGGGCCTGGCCAGCAATCCAGACCTAGTCTGGCCTGATCTTGTCCTTTGGGCTGTTTTGGGCATAACTTTGGTATTTGGTGTCCGATTTGGACGCCGTTCGAACCTGGGCGTAGACCGAGACATTCCTGTCTTACCCGTGAACTTTTTCTTGCGTTTAAATCATTAAATATTGTTTTAAACAATTTAAAACACATTTATCTCTTTTGCATCAAATGCAAAATAGTCCATATCTAGGCTTAAATTATCATTTGCATCAAATACAAATGATCTGAGGGCATATTTCCCTACACGCAGCAGATCTCGCGGTCTCCTGACGCCATTGATGTGCCGTATCATTCTGCTACTCGCAACCGAGGCGGACCCAACACCATTAACATTGATGTGCCATTTTTCTACGCTACATGTAGCCGAGACGATCCCAAGACAATCCTGAGGCAATCCTTACTGTGCTACCTGCAGTCGAGGACACCGAACACCGCCGTCGTTTCAGATCCGCCGTCAGACACGTGCGCGTTTGTCGCACTAGGTTGATCTTCTCACTCGTAGCAATCCAAACATTAAGTCATCAAACCATAATTAAAAATCATCAACTAACTCACTAAATTTACTTTTGCGCACCATTAAACTGTTGTAACATTTAGAATCGATGATCGGACTATATTAACTGTGCACATAAGATAGAATCCTCGTAGAGAACCGTAGAACAGATTTGATCACATGAAATAGTGTTTTGGTACTGTTAGGATATCGACACTTTACTTAGAGACAACCTAATAGGATTTCTAAACTGGTCCTGACACCCGCCGTTGACTTGTGACAGTGGATGTTGACCAACACGCCGCCAGAGACGAGACGCTTCCGACGGATGTTCTTCTTGCCACCGCAGGCAAGTGTACCTACTTGCGTAGT
The DNA here is from genome assembly GCA_030789695.1 of Scilla litardierei. NCBI lineage: Eukaryota > Viridiplantae > Streptophyta > Magnoliopsida > Asparagales > Asparagaceae > Scilla > Scilla litardierei. The sequence goes on from CM061136.1 coordinate 159,656,862, forward strand.
TACGGCCAAGTCTAGGCCACTTCTTTCTTAAAACTATAAATTGTTGAACAAGAGAACCGGACGTGAACCCCCTCACGATAGCCTAGACTTGACAAAGAAGTCTAAGTATAAACTGCAAACATGTTAGGAACTCTCTCTCTCTCTCTCTCTCTCTGTGTGTGTGTGTGTGTGTGTGTGTGTGTGTGTGTGTGTGTGTGTGTGTGTGTGTGTGTGTGTGTGTGTGTGTGTGTGCGCGCGCGCGCGCGTAGACACTCTAGAACAACCATTTCCATGTCATGCCATGTAACAGCATTCACGACTTGTCTTACACAGCCTGCAGGCAATATGGCACTCTCAGCGACAGAGAGAGTGGTCCCTTGTACAGATACACGACCTACGGGAAGCCCGACACTCACCTATCAGAGTGAGTGACCCTTGGCAACCAGCGGGGATTGAGACACCCACCTAGCAGAGTGGGTGATCCTTGTTACAGAATCACCTACGGGAAGCTCGGCACTCACCTGGCAGAGTGAGTGGCCCTGCAGACCGTGGGGATAGAGGCACTTACCTAGCAGAGTGAGTGGTCCTATACAGTGGTAGAGAACACCCTACGGGGCGCTCGGCACTCACCTAGCAGAGTGGGTGACCCTGCAGCATGTGGGGATTTAGAGGCACTCACTTGGCAGAGTGAGTGATCCTCGTCCAGTCTTGTCTTGAGTCTTGGGTGGGGTATGGTTACTATGTTAGAGAGTTTGGCCACTTTCTAAGCTGAAGGCGTGAACCCTCTTGGTGTCGAGTCGCTTGGTCTCACACGGTCTTGTCTAGTCTTGTCAAGTCTTGTCTTGGTAGCTTACGCTACGACTTTGCCTGTCACGTTTACTTTTTGCACCGTCTTTACTTTTCCTTAATTATACATGTCATGTTGTTGCATCATCTCATTTAAATCAACATTAAAATGTCGTCTTTAAATTCCTTTACACTTGCAGTAGAGTCTTCTCACCTTTCCTTGTAGACTTTACCTGACGTATATCTCATTTTCTCTTGAGTGTTGTACATCAGGTACCGAGACAGAGTACACAGACGAGCCGGCCTTAGTTGAGGACTTGGAGTCAGAGGACGTTGACCTGGAGTACGTGCCAGACGAGGACCTGACCTAGAGGTTCCTCACCTTTGCTGTCTTCCAGAGGTTTACTGCTTCTAGTTTGGGTGCGTAGCACCACTTTAATTTTTGCCTAGGTTGGGTGCATCACACCATTAGTTTCCTTTTCCGTAGTTGTAGCCATGCTGGGCTTCTTTTATTAGACTTGATATAATGCTGGATATGATCTCTTTTATTAATGAATGCAATTTCCTTTCGAGTACTCTTCTTATTGTTATGAACTTTGATAATGCAAGAACCTGTAATTTAATGGTATCTCTACATGCGCTTATTGGGCCCGAGCCTCACAGATCCGGCCCATGCGGACCTTCGTCTCGTCCTCGTACCCATTTTGGGAAGCGGGGCATGACAGGTTTTAGTGATGGCCCATGCAGGTCGTGCGAAAAGTTCATATCAATTAAAGTACTCGCATTCATTTAATATCCAGTTTAACATGTGCAAGTCTAATAATCACGGGTTAGATTAGTGACCCTAGTTGACCTTAGTTATGATCTCTTTATCTTAGGCACCATTTTAGTGTCATCTTTCCCAGCTTTAACCTTGTTCGACTCTGGTGCATCTATGTGCATTATAACCCGGAGTTTCGTAACAGAACACTCCATTCCCACCCATACACTTCCTAAGTGTTGGGACATCACTACATGGAACGTAGTGGTGACGGATAATTTGGGATGCCGCTCGATTCCGTTGGTGATCAGTGGATACGAGCTTTATGCCGACTTCATTGTCCTTGGTCTGTCACATTTCGATGATTGTTCTTGGCATCGATTGGTTGGGATATTTCCACGCTTCGATCGATTGCCACAGCAATAAAGTGGTGTTCAGGATTCCAGGCCACCCGAAGTTCGAGTTTCATAGCAGAGAGCGATTGCTTGGGCCCGTTAGATTTCGGCCAAGCCGGAGGAGTCGATTGTTGTCGCCATGCAGATGGAGATCAGTAGGCTAGCAGTCATCAGAGACTTTGAAGACGTCTTCCCGGATGATATTTCAGGGTTGCCACCCGATAGAGCTTTGGAGCTCAGCATAAATCTTATGTCGGGAGTGCAACCTATTTTGAAGGCACTGTATCGGATGGCTCTTGCAGAGCTTGAGGAGTTGCTGAAATAGTTGGATGAACTGTTGCAGAAGGAATTTATACATCTTAGTGTGTCACCTTGGGGTGCGCCAGTTCTATTAGTGAAGAAGAAGGATGGATCCCGCCGGATATGTGTAGACTACGGAGGGCTGAATGCAGTGACTATGAAGAACAAGTATCCGCTGCCATAGATTGATGATATTTTTGAACAGCTTGGAGGTTCGAGGGTTTTCTCGAAACTGGATTTGAGGAGCGGGTACCATCAGTTGAAGGTGAAGAAGGACGATATTCCGAAGACGGCCTTCAAGACAAAGTACGAACACTATGAGTTCGTAGTCATGCCGTTTGGTGTGACTAACACTCCAGCAGTATTTATGAACCTGATGAATTTGATTTTCTATGACTTCCTGGATAAGTTCGTCGTCATCTTCATCGACGACATTCTTATTCACTCGAATTCGGAAGAGTAGCACAGCCGTCATCTGAGGACAATGTTGGAGACACTGAGATGTTATAAGCTGTATGTCAAGTATAGGAAGTGCGAGTTCTGGTTGGACAGAGTCACATTCCTGGGACATGTGGTGTTCGGAGATGGCATATCTGTGGACCCGGAGAAAGTCAGAGCAGTCAGCGAGTGGCTGACCCTGCAGTCGGCATCAGATATCAGGAGCTTTCTTGGTTTAGCTGGCTACTACCATCGGTTCATTAAGGATTTTTCGAGGATTGCAGAGTCGATGACGAAGCTGACGAGGAAAGATATGGAGTTCGTCTGGTCACAGGATTGTAAGAAGGCCTTCAGTATTTTGAAAGAGAGATTGACCACAGTACCGATTTTGGTTGTACCGGATCAGAGCGAAGGCTTCGAGATTTAATGTGATGCATCTGGCAAGGGCCTCGGATGTGTTCTGAATCAGCATGGTCACGTGATTGCGTACGCTTTCCGGTAGTTGAGGAATTATGAGAAGAACTACCCGACACATGATCTGGAGTTAGCAGCGGTGATATTTGCGTTGAAGATCTGGAGACACTTCCTGCTGAGTGAGAGCGTGAAAATCTTCACCAATCACAAAAGCTTGAAGTACATTTTTTACGCAGAAGGAGCTCAACGTGCGTCAGAGATGATGGTTGGAGCTGATGGCAGACTATGAGATAGATCTGCAGTATCACCCGGGGAAGGTGAATATAGTGCCAGATGCTTTGAATAGGCTCCCTACTGTGATGATGCATACTGTAGACTGGAGAGTACGGTAGGAGCTGAGAGGGATGGGCATTAAGGTTGTCCTACCAGGAGTGATCATTCGTTGATGAATTGGCAAATTTAGTCAACGATCGTGGATCGTATCAAGGCAGATCAGGCAGGAGATCCGAAGCTGCAGAGGATCAGAAGACAGGTATAAGCGGGACTTCAGACGAAGTTCATCATTCACGAGGATGGATCACTGAGGTACGGAAGTAGTCTCTGCGTACCTGCAGGTGACATTAGAGAGGACTATTCAGATTCTAGAGAATATGCTGAGAGCTCGTACGCTCGATCTGAAGAGTTCGTAGGAAGATCATCTCCATCTTGTGGTTTTCTCATACAACAACAGCTACCAGGCAAGCATTGGCATGGTACCGTTTGTTGCCCTATAGGGAAGGAAATATCGATCGCCACTAAGCTGGGATGACATTGGAGATCGAGAGCTGTTGGATCTGGAGATGAATGTAGAAGATGTGGATATCGTGAGAGACATTAGGGATAAGCTTCGGATTGCACAGGATCGTTGCAAGCATTGGGCAGACACCAAGAGACGACCTTTGGAGTTCCAGCCAGGAGATCATGTCTTCCTGAAGATTTCTCCGAACCACGGAGTCATTCGTTTCGGGAAGAAGGGAAAGCTGAATCCGAGGTTTATTGGACCGTTTGATGTGCTAGAGCGTGTGGGAGTAGTGGCTTATCGTCTTTCTCTGCCACTATCTTTGGAGGGAGTTCACGACGTTTTTCACGTATCTCAGCTACGTCGATACGTCAGTGACCCATCGCACACTGTAGATTTTTCAGAAATCACGGTTCGACCAGACCTGACCTATGATCAGCAGCCAGTGCAGATTTTGGACCGTCGATAGAAGCAGTTGAGGAACAAGGTAGTCAACCTGGTGAGAGTGATGTGGCGTCACGGATCACCTGGAGAGTCCACTTGGGAGCGCGAAGGGGAGATGAGAGAGCGCTACCTGCTTTTATTTCCTGAGCAGTAGTTGATGTAGATTTCGAGGGCAGAATCTTTTCTTAAGGTGGGTAGGATGTAATGGTCGCTTTTCAACCGTGTGTTTTTTGTGCATGTACGTTCTTTTTCGTACGCGTATTTATTTTGACCTTCTCTTGTATTCAAAATGCACGAAGTTATATGTCGTTGTGACCCTCAGAGAGAGTAGTTATTTGGGGAATTTTTTGTGAACATCATTTCATAGGTCATTCTTCCACAAATCAGCTTTGAATGAATATGTGTCTTAACCGTTACGACGTTGGACATTTATTTTTATTATCGTTTTTCGTGAACCTAGCACGTAACCGATCATCGTAGTCTCAATCCTCTCATCGACACGGTCGTCCTGATATTTTACTTATATTTTTTCGGACACCGTTAGACCGACCGTTCACCCTAATTATCTTTAATCCACATTTAGCTCTAGCTAAATCAAATTCAAACCCTAACCCTAACCCTAATCAAATCTCATTGGATTCTCACGTGTCATGCCAACTTTCTCCTAGCTATATGCCACACTAAACCTACTCTCTCCCCTCTCACACACACTCTCTCTCCAATCAAGCTTAAACCCATCCCTTTCATTCCCTATTTAGCAAACCCTTCACATTATAACGTATCAACTTCCCCTAGGGTTTTCTTCCTCAAAATGCAGCCGCCATCTATAAACTTTTGCATCCCCTCCTGTCCACGCATCACCAGCTCACAGCGCGCCTCCTCATTATTCCGACAGCCCTCAGCCCTTACCGGCCTCCTCCTCCTCCATCATCCATGCAAGAGGCTACCGCCTGGCCCCTAGCTGCACAGCTCTAAACCGCCAGACCCCTTTAGCCGTTGCGCCAACCTGCCCCAACCTAGGCAATGACAGCTACTACCGCCGGCCACCTATCTCTGCTACCTGCTGACCTTCACCTGCACAACAGATCCGACTCCCTCCATAACCGCTGTCCACCCTTGAGACTGCCGGCCCCCTTCCTTTGACAGCCGCACCCAACACCTAGTCGCCGGCCACCTCTCCATTGCGCACAGATCTGGCCATCTCTCATGACAACCCCTACAACAGCAGCTCCGACCACCATGTAGCTCTGGCCACCCCTTAGATCCGTCGGCCACCCTATCCCCTTTGCTCCGACAGCCCTCCCTTAGACCTACCACCTCCATGCTAGATCCGAGTGGTCACCTCATCTCACGACTGAACCCCGCTGCCGTGCGTCGCCCAGCGCATGCGGGTCTCAGTCCATCGTCCAGACCATCTCGCCACGCCTCACGGCCACCTCAGGACGTTAGCCCATCGCAGCAGATCTTGCGGTCTCCCGACGCCGTTGCCGTGTCGTCTCGTTGCGCTACTCGCAACCGAGGTGATCCCGATGCCGTTACCATTGCCGTGCCATTTTACTGTGCTACCTGTAGCCGAGACGATCCCGAGACGATCCCGAGACGATCCCGAGACAATCCTTACTGCATTACCCGCAGTCAAGGACATCGAGCACCGCCGTCGTTTCAGATCCGTCATAAGACACATGCGCGTTCGTCACACTAGGTTGGTTTTCTCACTCGTAGCAACCCAAACATTAAGTCATCAAACCATAATTAAAAATCGTCAACTAACTCACTACATTTACTTTTACGCACCATTAAACTGTTGTAACATTTAGAATCGACGATCGGACTATATTGATTGTGTACATAGGTTAGAATCGTCATAGAGAATCGTAGAACAGACTTGATCACATGAAATAGTGTTTTGGAACTGTTAGGATAGCCACACTTAACTTAGAGACAACCTAATAAGATTTCTAAATTGGTCCTGACACCCGCCGTTGACTTGTGACAGTGGACATTGACCGACACGCCGCCAGAGACGAGACGCTTTCGACGGACGTTCTTCTTGCCACCGTAGGCAAGTGTACCTACTTGCATAGTTACGGCCAAGTCTAGGCCACTTCTTTCTTAAAACTGTAAATTGTTGAACAAGAGAACCGGACGTGAAATGATAGCATCCGGGACCCCCTCACGATAGCCTAGACTTGACAAAGAAGTCTAAGTATAAACTGCAAACATGTTAGGAACTATCTCTCTCTCTCTCTCTCTCTCTCTCTCTCTCTGTGTGTGTGTGTGTGTGTGTGTGTGCGTGTGTGTGTGTGTAGACACTCTAGAACAACCATTCCCATGTCATGCCATGTAACAGCATTCACGACTTGTCTTGCACAGCCTGCAGGCAATAGGGCACTCTCCGAGACAGAGAGAGTGGTCCCTTGTACAGATACACGACCTACGGGAAGCCCGGCACTCACCTATCAGAGTGAGTGACCCTTGGCAACCAGCGGGGATTGAGACACCCACCTAACAGAGTGGGTGATCCTTGTTACAGAATCACCTACGGGAAGCTCGGCACTCACCTAGCAGAGTGAGTGGCCCTGCAGACCGTGGGGATAGAGGCACTTACCTAGCAGAGTGAGTGGTCCTATACAGTGGTAGAGAACACCCTACGGGGCGCTCGACACTCACCTAGCAGAGTGGGTGACCCTGCAGCATGTGGGGATTTAGAGGCACTCACCTGGCAGAGTGTGTGATCCTCGTCCAGTCTTGTCTTGAGTCTTGGGTGGGGTATGGTTACTATGTTAGAGAGTTTGGCCACTTTCTAAGCTGAAGGCGTGAACCCTCTTGGTGTCGAGTCGCTTGGTCTCACACAGTCTTGTCTAGTCTTGTCTTGGCAGCTTATGCTACGACTTTGCCTGCCACGTTTACTTTCTGCACCGTCTTTACTTTTCCTTAATTATACATGTCATGCTGTTGCATCATCTCATTTAAATCAACATTAAAATGTCGTCTTTAAATTCCTTTACACTTGCAGTAGAGTCTTCTCACCTTTCCTTGTAGACTTTACCTGACATACAAATCCTTTTCTCTTGGGTGTTGTACGTCAGATACCGAGACAGAGTACACAGACGAGCAGGCCTTACTTGAGGACTTGGAGTCGGAGGACGTTGACCCGGAGTACGTGCTAGACAAGGACTTGACCTGGAGGTTCCTCACCTTTGCTGTCTTCCAGAGGTTTACTGCTTCTAGTTTGGGTGCGTAGCACCATTTTACTTTTTGCTTAGGTTGGGTGCGTCGCACCATTAGTTTCCTTTTCCGTAGTTGTAGCCATGCTGGGCTTCTTTTATTAGACTTGGTATAATGCTGGATATGATCTCTTTTATTAATGAATGCAATTTCCTTTTGAGTACTCTTCTTATTGTTATGAACTTTGATAATGCAAGAACCTGTAATTTAATGGTATCTCTACATATGCTTATTGGGCCCGAGCCTCACAGCTCCGGCCAATGCAGATCTTCGTCTCGTCCTCGTACCCATTTTGGGAAGCGGGGCGTGACACCTTTATATGTTGATTGCTTGCGGGGAGCAAGTGTTATAGTGGATTGAAATCTCTATAGGGTAGAGGACTGGACGTGGGATCATAGATCCGAACCAGAATAAATCTATGTGTTTATACTTGAAATTTTCTGGATTGTGATATTTACTTCCGCACTCTTATTGCAAAACTTTAGTTACTTGCAATTTTGTCGTGATATACATTATTCACTCCCCTAGTGTATTTAGTGTGCCAAGGGATCCAACATTAAGGATATTCCCTCTCATCTCATCTTCGTTGACGATGTCTTGTTCTTTTGCAACCTCCACTCTTTTGAAGGACATAACCACCACCTCTCTACTTTTCACTTATTCACTAGGCTTGAAGTTAACAAAGGCAAGCAGAATCATCCTTAGTAAGGGGTGCACATTGGGTGAGGAGTTGGACTAGCGACTAAATATACCACTTGCGATCTTCTTATCAAATATCTTGCCCCTTTCCCACAACTACACCACTGCCAAATTATATTGTAGTCTCCTGGATAAGTGCTAGGCAAAGCTATCTGGGTGTTCTTCTGGACTCCTTTCCACCTTAGGTCGGGTGGAGCTTGTGCGGACAGTCATTCATGGTTTTGTCTCTTATTAGAGCCAGTCCTTTTGGGTCCCGGCATCTGTTTTGTCTATGATTGAATGGCTTTGTAGGGATTTCATCTGGGGTCTAATGTACATTTTTGGAAGTGGATGGACATGTGCAAGCCTAAGTGGGAAGGGGGTATCAGTCTCCGTAATCTCCGTGAGGTCGAGGTGTTGTCTAGCATCAAGCTCCTTTGGCGTCTCCTCCATTCGTCTTCCCCATGGGCTGTTTATATGAGGGCCACTTATTTGAAGCATACTCCTCTCTATCACTGTAGTCCCATCCTCCTTGACTCTGGAATCTAGAAGCATATTCTCAGTTACCGAGAGGCAGCCGCCTCCTGCTTACATCGCATTGTGGGGGATGGTGCCTCGACTTCCCTCTGCTTCAATCCTGGGCACCACTGTGGTCCATTGTCCTGCCTTTGCTTTCCACCTTCATCTCTGATCCACCTCCATGTTGCTGACTGTTGGGATGGTTACAACTGGTGCTTGCCAGACATCTGGGACATCTGGGTGCGCCATGCTGGACTATTCTGCTCGATCTCCCTGCGGTCCGACCCTGATATCTGGGTGTGGGATTCACTGGGTGGCTGCACTCTTCGATCTGCTTGGTCATCCAATGTGCCCTCTTCTCCTCCTTACCGTCTTCATGGCTTAGTCTGGTTCCCCATGCATGTTCCAAAGTACGCCCTCTCCCTCCTTCGCGCCCTCGTCGGTAAGCTACCCACCACTCATCATCTTATCCGTAGAGGTCAACTTGTGTGATATGCTCTTCCCACCAGGAGTTTGCACGCCATCTCTTCTTTCGTTGTGAATTTAACAGTTATATCTAGGCGGCCTTTAAGCTCAAGCTGGGGTTTTCCTCATACTCCAGATCGCTCCATGTGGACGCCTACTTCATCCAGCGTTGGTTTGTATCAAAAGGGAAGGCCCGTACTGTTCCGGGGTAGAACTCGTGTACAATGAATTTATATTATGGAGAACCAAGGACACAGTGGTTATGCTAATGACAGGATTATGGTAGGCTATTTGACAGGTGGTAAGTGGGATGATGTGGCTAAACTTGTGAAGTTCGGCTGCCCGGGCCCGACGAGAGGATGTGTTGGGCCCGCGACGACGAAGTTGGAGTTTATGTCCGGTCCCTCGAGTTAGGGCTCCGCTTCCCCATTCATCCTTAACTCCTTCATCTTCTGAATTTCCTGGAGCTGTCAATCTGCACGCTGGTGCCTAGCTCCTTTAGCCTACTGGTCGGGTTCGTCGTCTTGTGTTTCGCCAGTTCTTTGAGTTTGTCCTTAGCGTTGTTTCAGTATTTCTTTGGGGTGAGGAAGTGTGGGGCGTATTATTGCGTCCATGCGAGGAGGGGACGAGAACTCATTGTCGGGGTGCCGGACACTAATGATGGTTGGGCGGAGAGCTTTGTTTTCGTTGTGATGCCGACAGACGCAGGGTTGATGTCAAAATTGGGGGCTCTGAATCCTCTGGTGGGTGAGAAAGTGGCAATGACGGACGAACTCATGGTGAATGCCTAGATTTTGGCAGAGTTACCTGAGGCGGACCGTCGGCTGACGGACTTGACGCAGGCTGACGGACTTGACGCAGGATGATCGGATCACCCAGGAGCTTTGCCCCACAAGTATTCTCCTTCTGGCGGGCCTTTACATGGACTTACGCTGATTTCTCTTTTTTCTACAGGTGAGGACCCGATGCTTTCGCGGGAGGAAGTGCTGAGGGCGGCCGGAGTGAGGGTAACGAAAAAGACCGTCCCCGTGGATAAGGGCAAGGGCGTGATGTGCGAGGAAGCACCGACAGAGGTGGCCGCCCAAGGGCGGAGCGCTGAGGTTCCTATTGTGGAGGAGGTAAACAAGAGGCAGCAGGGGCCCGATCCTAGTGCTCCTTCCCTCCGGACTGGTGGGGTCGTGCCAGATGCTTCGGCCGAACTAGATGCGGTCAGCACCGTCCCCAAGGCTCCGACCGTAGATGAGGAGAACAGGAAGTGGCAGGGGTCCAAACCAGACGTTCCTTCCGCTCGAGCTGGCGGGACCATGTTTGATGGCCCGCCCTACCCGGAGATAGTCAGCACGGCTTCCCCGAGGGTTCTAACCTCAAGCAAGCGTCGCCGGCCCCCTCCCGTCGAGAAGTGGCCCTATGGAGTTCTCCCGTGGGAGATGGGGAGAGAGGCGCACCCAGGTTGCGAGAGGGCGCTCGCCCGTTTTAAGCTGACGAGGGCAGAGGCCGAGGCCATGCCCAGCGATGACCTTCATCGAATGCCCTATCGGGTAAGACGTGCGGAGTCAATCTTCGAGGATGCCGGGGTTACGGCCCGGCTGTCAAAGTACCTCCTACTACCCCGGGATCATGAATCCTTAACCAACGTGGGGACGGAAAGGTTGTGCGACACCGCTGTGTGGCATATCCTGCAGGTAAGGTGAACTTCCTACTTCGTGTTTTGAGTCTCCTAATTTGCGTCCTGACTGGGTCGTGTTCTTTGGCAGGTGATGTCGGCCGCAGTGGCCTTGCAGCGCCACACCCCGGTGGCTTCAGTCCAGGCTTCTCGAGACAAGGTGAATGACGAACTTCGGGAGGTACGGAGCCAATTGCGAGGGAGGGAGGCGGATTTGGAGCAGGAAACCCGGCTTCATACCGGCGATGGGGGGCGACTTGAGCTCCTAGAGGCGCAGGTGGCCAGGCTCACCCACCATCTGAAGGAAGAAGAGGGCAAGGGGGCCTTGCTCGCCCGCCAGCTGGAGGAAGAGAAGGAGCGAGGGGCCCGGCTTGCCCGTCAGCTCGACGAAGGGAAGGAGCGAGGGGCTTGGCTTGCCCGCCAGCTTGAGGAAGAGAAGGGGAGGGGGACCGACTCGCTCGCCGTCTTCAGGAGGAAGAGGAGACGCGGAATGATATCTTGGAGTGGAACGCCGTAATGGCGGCCAGCAAGAAAAAAGTGATCGATGTTCAGCAGAGGAGGATAGCCGAGCTGAACCGGGCGATCGAGTTGGGGATGAAGGAGAATGCCATCTTGAAGAAGCGGCTAGAGGGCGGGGCGACGATCGATCAGGACGCGATCAACGCCACAGTCCGCCGTTATCAGGATGAAGAGCTAATCCCTATGATGACGGAGGCAAGGGAGGCAGGCATTCTCCAAGGAATTGAGAAGATGAAAGCCCGACTGGCGAGTCTGAATCCCGAGATGAAGGCCGATTTTCCTAAACTGGACGTGCCCTCGCTGGGAGAGATGGAGGAGGAAGTGACGGAGCAGGGGCGCTCGTAATCGTAGGGGAGTGATGGAGATTTTGTATGTCCGGGTGTGATCCCGTGTTGTAGAGCAGATGATCTGACAAGTTAAATGATACTAGAAAGTCCGAGGACGGACTTTATTCTAAGGTGGGGAGGATGTAACGACTACTTTTCGTTGTACGTTGTTCGTGCACGTGCTTTTGACCGTGCACGTGTTTATTTTAGACTTTGTTTGTTTGTGAACACTTTAGTGTGATATGCCATTGTGAACGTCTCTGAGAGTATTAAATAGTGGCACTAATTTGGAACGATATTTCTCGATTCGTTTTCCCACAATTTAAACTTATTCGATGAGACGTGGCGATTTTCACTTTTGACGGGAGACGTTTCTATTTTTAGTTTCGTCTGATGTCGAAATTGAGATCCGTCTTCTTAGTTAGCTTTCTCTCGTCATCACGATCACCACGATATTTATTTTATAATTTTTGGAGTTTATTTGACCACTTTTATATTTTTAGCAAGGTTTAAAATATTTTTAAAAGCTAGGTTCTATATTAATTTCGGCCAAAGAAAATTTATTTGAGTTTAAAACGTTTTAAATAATTTTTGAGCCAATTTCCAGCTCATTTGGGCCGCACCCAAGTCTTGGGTGAGTTGGAGTTGGTGATATTTGAATTTTAAATATTTTTAAACTCCTAATCCCATTAGGATTAGCCCTAGACCTAGTCAACCCCTCTACACTATATAAACAACCTCTAGGAAGACCTATTTTCGCAAGAAAATAACCCTAGCCGCTTCCAAAACCCAAATTTGACGTTGCAACGAATCGTCGTAACGTTGCGACGAACTTTCCCCGCACCGACCGATGAAACAGGCCCAAATTCCCCGCTCCGACCGATGCTTCCGCCCGCACATGCATCCGCTCGCACCCGCTGCAACCCCGCCCGCTCCGTTCGCTCGCACCGACCGAGAGAAGCTCTCGGTCTGACCGAGAGCTTGGCCCGCATCCCCGCTCCGCATCGACCCCGCACCGAGCCCCGCTCTGTCGTTCCGCTCCGCACCGTGCCCGACCGAAGCCCCCGCCCGCACCCGCAACGTTGCAACGCTCTATCGCCCGCACCGACCGGCCCGCTCTACCGCACCGACCGATGGAATTCTCCGCACCCACCACTGCGACCGACCCCAAGCGTTGCACAGCCCCGCCGCATGTGTCCGACCGATGGAATCCCCCGCATCGAGGCTGTACGACCGAGAGCCAAACGTCGCAACCCCGCACCCGTCGCACCACTTGCCACCGTGGGCCCCCCAAGTTCTCCAGAGGTATTGTGGGTCCCATATTGGTCCCTAGGACTACCGTGGGCCCCACCTAGGTGCTTTCTCTCCGACGATTTGCCGCGTACGACGTTGCGACACGTCGTAGCCCGTCATCGCACGTGCTAGCTTTGGAATCTGGATCCGTTGCTCCGGTTGCTGCTCTGAACTTTCCAGCGAGGAATCTATATTGGAATCAGGACTTGGAGCGCGTTCTCTTATTCCAACCCCTGGCGTCGCTACCCGACGCCAGTGTAGCTTTCGCGTCGTGTTGAGGTAACGCTTTGCACCCCTAGGACCCCCAACCCAATTGCCTGCTAATTAAGACTAAAATTGATGTTTTTAAAATGTTTTAAATGTTTTAAATTCACTAATCAAGATTAATAATATGGACTTTAGGCCGGTGGACTTGTGCAGGTAGGTTATTGAGACTTGGACTCTCTTGGATGGTGTTTCTCAGACGTTGTACTTGCAGGCAAGTGAAACTTGCCAACTCTTGTGTAGGGCCATGTTTTTAGGCCACTTCCTTGCTTTTAGCGTAAAAGAGACTAGTCAGTGAAATGATAGCTGTAATGACTGGTTTTCTTGTATCCGGATTTATTATATTATATTATATGTTTTGGTGGATTTTCTCCTTACATGTGGTTTTCGTCTCCGAAACTTTCATTCTTGATCGTATCGTCACGTTTTCTAACTTCTTTCTTAGAATCGTCGATTTTGGAGTAAGTCATTCGTGACGGGCTTCGTATCGGTTATATCTTATTGTTAGATCAAGCCTAGGAGTCTTAGGAATCGATCCCGGAGCTCCGCGCTCCATATCGGAACTTTTGGTGCTTATTAGCCGGTGTAAGAAGGGGCACCGACCGACTAGATGACGATCCAGTCGGTCGGCAATCCTTCTTGAACCGACTAGTTGGCTTTCTAGATTTCTCAGGAGTTACTGTTTGTCGTTAGTCGGTCTAAGAACGTTGGTTGACCGACTAGGTTGCAAACTAGTCGGTCGGCAATGCTTCTTTAACCGACTAACTCATTTACTAAATTTTGGTATCAGTACTGTTCATTCTTAGTCGGTCTAAGTTCATCTTTCGACCGACTAGTTGTCAAACTAGTCGGTTAAGTTTTGTACTCAGACCGACTAATTCTTGGTTCTCCTGTACAGTCGAGTTACTGTTTACTCTTAGTCGGTCCAAGAACGTTCGTCGACCGACTAGATGCCAAACTAGTCGGTCAGTAGTTGTTCTTTGACCGACTAACTCTTAGTTTAGGTTTTCGTCTGGGGTTACTGTTTGCTCTTAGTCGGTCTGCGTTGGTCAACCGACCGACTAGTTCCCAAACTAGTCGGTCAGTGGTTGCTCTTTGACCGACTAACCAGTGCTGTAAACCCTAATCCTGCCCTAGCCGCCACCAAACTCTATAAATACCCCTCCAAACGTTTTCCTCTTCTCCCTCACGACCTAAAACCCTAATTTCTCCCCCATTGAGCCCCCATCTTCCTCAAGCCATTAATCCTTCATCCCAAGCTCATCCTCCATCATCCAAACCCTCCCTTGTCACAACCCATCTCTCATCTTCCCCAAACCTTCATCAAACCCCCAAAATCCACATCAAAACCCATTTCTCCAGATTTTTCCCTCATTTCCAGATCTGAGCCGGATCGTTCTTCCGTTGCCGTGGTTGCTCGGCATCGCTCCTCCGCCTCTTCACGGTAATACTCGATTCCTTTAGTTTTAGCATAACACCCATTGACATTGTGAAACCATAATAAAATGGATTATTAGAAAGTTAGGATTCTAATAAGAAATCGATTTAGAATCATTGTTCTAATGATTGTTTTGCCATAACAGCGATCTATTCCGTAGTTAGCTTGTGTGACGATCTTCGTTGCTCGTCAACCCCGGTATCAGGCAAGTGAAACTTGCATCTCTTGATTTGGGCCATGTCTTAGGCCATTTCCCTTGCTTTAGCGTAAAAGAGACTAGACGGTGAAAGGATAGCCGTCTAGACGCCATTGACCTAGCTTGACAACGAAGCTTGGTCCGTCACCTTCATCCTACTTGTATGTCACGTTTAATTTAAATTAACGGTACGCAAATATCTGTTCATGTCATTGCATAGCGATTATTCATCGTGATTGCGTAGCACACGCTACAATATTATATTCCTGGCTCGTGTTCCAGAAGCGAGCCCTGTAGTTGGAAACCCCAACGCTCGGATACCGGCTAGGTGCACCCCTATGCCAAATACACTTCCTGGCTCGTGATCCAGAAGCGAGCTCAGTGAGTTGGAAACCCCAACGCTCGACACATATGGGTGGGGTAAGAGATAAGCGGCCAGCTGAGCCCCGAGTTGGCCTGATCCGCCACTCCGGCCAGCATGCGAAATCTCTAGTGCTTCAGTGAAAATCGTGATAAGTGAAAATCGTGATAAGTGATTCGTGAATTAGTGATTTGGTAGCTTTTGCTACATCGTACGTGCTTGTCTCTTCCTTTAAACTGTTGCATCATACTTAACTGCCATGTCATTGCTTAATATTATAAGTGCTAGGTTGTTAGTTACTTTCAGTTTCCTTGCTCAAGTCTTTCAGACTTGCTGACATGTGCCCCTTTCTCTTTTGGGTGACGCATGTTAGACCCTGAGCCTGAGTTGCTTGCTGAGGGTGAGGTGTTTGCGGACGACGAGCTTGCGCCCGTGTTGGACGAGGACTTCGTAGACACTGGAGATCAGTCTTAGTGTCTACGTCTAGTTTTGTTAGATCTTTTGGGTTGTCGGTGCGTGGCACCTAGTTTGATACTCTGTTATATTTGTGTTTTGTTTGGCCTTGTTCTGGGCCTTTAGACTCTTTCTTTTAGCCTGGTGGCTTTTCTGTGATGTTGAATATTTTGTGGACAAACTGTGGGATTGGTATTTCATATCCGTCTCATCTTATTATTATTATTGTTGTTGTTTCGTTTGTAATTACAGGGACCGGCTTATACTAAATTTACGCTTATCAGGCGTGCAGCTTCACAGCTCCATGCTTGAGCGGACCTTCTCACGTCTCGCCTCCATTTTAGGGAAGCGGGTCGTGACAGGTTTTAGTGGTGGCCCATGCAGGTCCTTCTGTAACTGCAATTATCGGGATAACGATAATAATACAAAATTGTCCAACAAATAAGTTCGACATCGGAGCCCTAAGCTATGAGTCTAATTGTTTCGCTTTCTGTGTCATTAGATGGCAGGAAGACGAATCACCCGTGGTGGTGGTAGTGGTGCGCTCCCTCATGACGAGGAGCCTGAGCGGGAGCCCACTAATGGAGAGATGATGCTGATGATGATGCAAATGATGCAAGTTCAGCAGGGTGTGCTTCTGCAGGTACAGAATGCTCCGGTGGCTCGAGCTGCTCGGGTGGTGGAAGCCCCTCGCCCTGAGCCTGGGGCGAAGCAGTTCAGAGAGCTGGGTCCTGCATATTTTGATGGAACCGAAGGTCCACTAGCTGCTGATGAATGGATGAGGAATATCGAGGACAATCTGAAGATGTCCAAGGTCAACGAAGTTAGTTGGGTTGACTTGGCGAAGCGCCAGCTGAGGGATAACGCCAGAAATTGGTGGGATGCTGAAGAGAAGATGTTGGAGGAGCCGATCGTCTGGGCTACCTTCAAGGCCAGATTTGATGGTGAGTTCTTCCCGAAGGCTGCCAGGGAAGAGATGCTGCAGCGTTTTATCGATCTGAAGCAAGGAAGCTCGTCGGTGGACCGATATCACCAAGAGTTCATGAGGCTGAGTCGGTTTGCACCGAAGATGGTGCAGGACGCTGAGGAGAGAGCTCAGAGGTTCCTGCAGGGACTTGCTTCGGAGCTCCAGAGTTTGGTGACCTCTTCTGACCGGGAATCTTATCAGAAGGTTTTAGTAGCAGCCAAGAGGCAGGAGCTGCTCGTGAACCAGAGGAGGGGGTCTATTGTTGGTGCTGGGAAGAGGCCTGTGGAACAGGCGAGAGCTGTGGTTAGACCTGGATTCAGGCCGAACCAACCTGTTCAGTTTAAGAGGCCAGGAGGGCCTGTTCGGAGGACTTGCCATTTCTGTGGCAAGGAGGGCCATATCAAGGAATCGTGTAGGAAGTTCTTGGGGTAATGTATTGCCTGTGGAGATCCCGCCCATGCTCTCAGGGAGTGCCCGAAGTTGAAGCAACCTTGGCGGACACCTATTGTTGCCCCGCCGTTGCAGCAGAGAGCTCCGGTGCCCGCTGGTCGTGGGGTACCCCTTGTTCCGCAAGGGCATGCCTTTCGGCAGGCTGTTCCGCCGAGGAGGCAGGCATTTCTGATGACCGAGGAGGTGGTTTTGGCCATGGATGAGGTCATTGCAGGTAACTTTCAATCTAGTTGTTCCTTCCCTAATTAGTTGATTGTTAAAATTATGTTGGTTGCTTGTGTATGAATGTTGCTAGAGTAAGATTTGATTGATTAGACTGTTTGTTAGGTGTGGTTTTGGTTTGCACATTCCCTGCCCGAGTCCTCTTTGACTCAGGTGCGTCGATGTGCATTTTGGCCCAGAGCTTCGTGGAGAAGCATTCCTTGTCGACGTCCCCTCTCTCCAAGAGTTGGAACATCGTTACAGGGAATGGAGTAGTCACGGTGCATCGTGGGTGCAGTCCTTGCTCTGTGGTGGTTTGTGGACATGAGCTTTATGCTGATTTTATTGTCCACAACATCACCAACTACGATGCGGTCTTTGGGATGGATTGGCTTGCGAGCTTCTATGCTACGATTGACTGTCGAAGGAAGAAGGTGGTGTTCGAGATTCCCGGACATCCAGTATTTGAGTTCAGCCGTGGTAGCAGTTCGCTTGGTCCTGTCAGATTTCGGACCAGACCGGTGGAGGTTGTGGCTTTGCAGATGGAGTTGGAGAGGCCAGCTGTGGTGCGAGATTTTGATGACGTCTTCCCCGAGGAGATGTCTGGTTTGCCACCTGATCGAGCTTTGGAATTTTCTATTGATCTTGTTCCGGGAGCGCAGCCGATTTCGAAGGCGCCGTATCGTATGGCGCCTGCAGAATTGGAAGAGTTGCGGAAACAGTTGGATGAGCTTTTGTGGAAGGGTTATATCAATCCTAGTGTGTCTCCGTGGGGAGCACCGGTGCTGCTAGTGAAGAAGAAGGATGGTTCGCGTCGCATGTGCGTGGACTATCGGGAGTTGAATGCGGTGACCATCAAGAATAAATACCCGCTGCCTCGCATCGATGATATTTTTGATCAGCTTGGAGGTTCGAGGGTGTTTTCTAAGTTGGATTTGAGGAGTGGTTACCATCAGTTGAAGGTGAAGAAGGATGATGTGCCGAAGACAGTGTTCAGGACGAAGTATGGACACTATGAGTTTGTGGTTATGCCTTTCGGCGTGACTAACGCACCCGCAGTTTTCATGAATCTGATGAACCTGATTTTCTACGACTTTTTGGATAAGTTTGTCGACATCTTTATTGACGACATTCTGATATATTCGAAGTCGGAGGAAGAGCATGCCTCGCACTTGAGGACGGTGTTGGAGATTCTGAGGAAGCATCGGTTGTATGCTAAGTTTTCAAAGTGCGAGTTTTGGCTGGACCGAGTTGTTTTTCTCGGGCATGTGGTGACTGGAGATGGTATTTCTATGGATCCCGAGAAGATTAGGGTCATCAGAGAGTTGCCTGTTCCGTCGTCAACATCTGAGATCCGGAGTTTCCTTGGTTTGGCGGGATATTATCGGCGTTTCATTAAGGACTTTTCCCGTATTACCGAGCCGATGACCAGATTGACGCGGAAGGATATACCTTTTGTTTGGTCGGGTGATTGTGGGGATAATTTTGGTGTTCTAAGGGAGAGACTGACGACTGCCCCAGTTCTTGCTGTGCCTGATCGCAGTGGTGGATTTGAGATCTTTTGCGATGCTTCTGGCAAGGGTCTCGATTGTGTGTTGCATCAGCACGGGCATGTTGTGGCTTATGCGTCTCGTCAGCTCAAGGTTCATGAGAAGAATTACCCGACGCATGATTTGGAGTTGGCTGCCGTTGTGTTTGCTCTTAAGATTTGGAGGCACTTCTTGCTGAGTGAGAAAGTGAAAATCTTCACCGATCACAAAAGCTTGAAGTATATTTTTACCCAGAAGGAGCTCAACATGCGACAACGTCGATGGTGGGAGCTTATGGCAGATTATGAGATTGATTTGTAGTATCACCCTGGCAAGGTGAATGTGGTTCCAGATGCTTTGAGTAGGCTTCCCGCGGTGATGATGTTGACCTCGCAGTGGAGATTGCAGCAGGATTTTTGCGAGTCCGGATTGGAGATTGTTCTTCCTGGGGAGGTTTCTTTGTTGATGTACATGCAGGTGCAGTCAACGATCATGGATCGGATTAAGGCGAGTCAGGCCGGAGATCCGAAATTGGTAAGGATTCGAGGGCAGGTTGAAGCTGGTCTGCGGACTGACTTTTTGATTCATGAGGATGGCTCGCTGAGGTTTAGAGCCAGGTTGTGTGTGCCAGCTAGGGATATTAGAGAGGAGTTGATGGTGGAGGCACACAGTTCGCCGTATTCTGTGCATCCTGGTGGGACCAAGATGTACCAGGATCTTCGTCTGAATTTTTGGTGGCATGGCATGAAGAGGAGTGTGGCTCGGAGTGTGGCCAAGTGTTTGGTTTGCCAGCAAGTGAAGGCGGAGCATCAGCGTACGGCTGAGTTGCTACAACCGCTTCCGATTCCGGAGTGGAAATGACAACACGTCACTATGGATTTCGTGACTGGACTACCTCGGAGTCTGAAGCAGAATGACGCGATTTGGGTGATCGTGGATCGATTGACCAAATCTGCGCACTTTATTCCGTTCCGAGTGGGACAGTCCACTGAGGCGCTGGCGAGGAGATATATGGAGGAGGTCGTGCGACTTCACGGAGTCCCCGTGAGTATCGTGTCGGACAGAGACACGAGGTTCACATCTCAGTTCTGGCAGAGTTTACAAAAGAGCTTGGGTACGCGTCTGAGTTTCAGCACGGCGTACCATCCGCAGACGGATGGCCAGTCCGAGAGGACGATTCAGATTTTGGAAGACATGCTGAGGGCATGCATGTTGGATTTCAAGGGTTCGTGGGAGGACCATCTACATCTGGTGGAGTTTTCTTACAACAACAGCTTCCAGGCGAGTATTGGCATGGCGCCTTTCGCCGCTCTTTATGGGAGGAAATGTCGATCGCCATTGAGTTGGGATGACGTTGGTGATCGGGAGTTATTGGGACCTGAGATGATCGTGGAGGCCGTGGATATTTTCAGGAACATTCGGGAGAGGTTGAGAATTGCTCAGGACCGTTTTAAGCATTGGGCGGATGCTAAACGTCTTCCTTTGGAGTTTCAGTCGGGCGACCATGTGTTTTTGAAGATTTCCCCGAATCGTGGTGTGATTTGTTTTGGGAAGCGAGGGAAGTTGAGCCCGTGATACATTGGACCGTTTGACATTTTGGAGAGGGTTGGCGAGGTAGCTTATCGCTTAGCCTTGCCGCCATCTTTGGAAGGAGTCCATGATATTTTCCATGTGTCGCAGCTTCGTCGATACATTAGCGATCCATCTCATGCTGTGGATTTCTCGGAGATTACCGTTCGTCCCGATATGACGTATGACCAGCATCCAGTGCAGATTCTGGACGTGCGTCAGAAGTCACTTCGAAACAAGGTTGTTAATCTTGTGACGGTGATGTGGCGACACGGCTCGCCTGGAGAGTCTACTTGGGAGAATGAGGATGAGATGCGAGAGCGTTTCCCACTTTTGTTTCCGGACACGTGAGTGTTGGGAAATTCCGAGGACGGAATTTTCTTAAGTTGGGGAGGATGTAACGACTGGTTTTCTTGTATCCGGATTTATTATATTATATTATATGTTTTGGTGGATTTTCTCCTTATATGTGGTTTTCGTCTCCGAAACTTTCATTCTCGATCGTATCGTCACGTTTTCTAACTTCTTTCTTAGAATCGTCGATTTTGGAGTAAGTCATTCGTGACGGGCTTCGTATCGGTCATATCTTATTGTTAGATCAAGCCTAAGAGTCTTAGGAATCGATCCCGGAGCTCCGCGCTCCATATCGGAACTTTTGGTGCTTATTAGCCGGTGTAAGAAGGGGCACCGACCGACTAGATGACGATCCAGTCGGTCGGCAATCCTTCTTGAACCGACTAGTTGGCTTTCTAGATTTCTCAGGAGTTACTGTTTGTCGTTAGTCGGTCTAAGAACGTTGGTTGACCGACTAGGTTGCAAACTAGTCGGTCGGCAATGCTTCTTTAACCGACTAACTCATTTACTAAATTTTGGTATCAGTACTGTTCATTCTTAGTCGGTCTAAGTTCATCTTTCGACCGACTAGTTGTCAAACTAGTCGGTTAAGTTTTGTACTCAGACCGACTAATTCTTGGTTCTCCTGTACAGTCGAGTTACTGTTTACTCTTAGTCGGTCCAAGAACGTTCGTCGACCGACTAGATGCCAAACTAGTCGGTCAGTAGTTGTTCTTTGACCGACTAACTCTTAGTTTAGGTTTTCGTCTGGGGTTACTGTTTGCTCTTAGTCGGTCTGCGTTGGTCAACCGACCGACTAGTTCCCAAACTAGTCGGTCAGTGGTTGCTCTTTGACCGACTAACCAGTGCTGTAAACCCTAATTCTGCCCTAGCCGCCACCAAACTCTATAAATACCCCTCCAAACGTTTTCCTCTTCTCCCTCACGACCTAAAACCCTAATTTCTCCCCCATTGAGCCCCCATCTTCCTCAAGCCATTAATCCTTCATCCCAAGCTCATCCTCCATCATCCAAACCCTCCCTTGTCACAACCCATCTCTCATCTTCCCCAAACCTTCATCAAACCCCCAAAATCCACATCAAAACCCATTTCTCCAGATTTTTCCCTCATTTCCAGATCTGAACCGGATCGTTCTTCCGTTGCCGTGGTTGCTCGGCATCGCTCCTCCGCCTCTTCACGGTAATACTCGATTCCTTTAGTTTTAGCATAACACCCATTGACATTGTGAAACCATAATAAAATGGATTATTAGAAAGTTAGGATTCTAATAAGAAATCGATTTAGAATCATTGTTCTAATGATTGTTTTGCCATAACAGCGATCTATTCCGTAGTTAGCTTGTGTGACGATCTTCGTTGCTCGTCAACCCCGGTATCAGGCAAGTGAAACTTGCATCTCTTGATTTGGGCCATGTCTTAGGCCATTTCCCTTGCTTTAGCGTAAAAGAGACTAGACGGTGAAAGGATAGCCGTCTAGACGCCATTGACCTAGCTTGACAACGAAGCTTGGTCCGTCACCTTCATCCTGCTTGTATGTCACGTTTAATTTAAATTAACGGTACGCAAA
Organism: Scilla litardierei; assembly: GCA_030789695.1. NCBI lineage: Eukaryota > Viridiplantae > Streptophyta > Magnoliopsida > Asparagales > Asparagaceae > Scilla > Scilla litardierei. Next base: position 159,679,195 of record CM061136.1, read on the forward strand.
TATCTGTTCATGTCATTGCATAGTGATTATTCATCATGATTGCGTACCACACGCTACAATATTATATTCCTGGCTCGTGTTCCAGAAGCGAGCCCTGTAGTTGGAAACCCCAACGCTCAGATACCGGCTAGGTGCACCCCTATGCCAAATACACTTCCTGGCTCGTGATCCAGAAGTGAGCTCAGTGAGTTGGAAACCCCAACGCTCGACACATATGGGTGGGGTAAGAGATAAGCGGCCACATGAGCCCCGAGTTGGCCTGATCCGCCACTCCGGCCAGCAGGCGAAATCTCTAGTGCTTCAGTGAAAATCGTGATAAGTGAAAATCGTGATAAGTGATTCGTGAATTAGTGATTTGGTAGCTTTTGCTACATCGTGCGTGCTTGTCTCTTCCTTTAAACTGTTGCATCATACTTTACTGCCATGTCATTGCTTAATATTATAAGTGCTAGGTTGTTAGTTACTTTCAGTTTCCTTACTCAAGTCTTTCAGACTTGCTGACATGTGCCCATTTCTCTTTTGGGTGACGCATGTTAGACCCTGAGACTGAGTTGCTTGCTGAGGGTGAGGTGTTTGCGGACGACGAGCTTGCGCCCGTGTTGGACGAGGACTTCGTAGACACTGGAGATCAGTCTTAGTGTCTACGTCTAGTTTTGTTAGATCTTTTGGGTTGTCGGTGCGTGGCACCTAGTTTGATACTCTGTTATATTTGTGTTTTGTTTGGCCTTGTTCTGGGCCTTTAGACTCTTTCTTTTAGCCTGGTGGCTTTTCTGTGATGTTGAATATTTTGTGGACAAACTGTGGGATTGGTATTTCATATCCGTCTCATCTTATTATTATTATTGTTGTTGTTTCGTTTGTAATTACAGGGACCGGCTTATACTAAATTTACGCTTATCAGGCGTGCAGCTTCACAGCTCCACGCTTGAGCGGACCTTCTCACGTCTCGCCTCCATTTTAGGGAAGCGGGTCGTGACAATAGCTGGCTAGACGCCTACTTGATCTAGTTTGACAACGAAACTAGATCTGTCACCTAAATTGATCTAGCTTGACAACAAAGCTAGATCCAACTCTTTAACTTGTTGATCATGCATACTAAACTGTCATGTTTACTTTCCTTAACTGTACGCACTTTTAACTGCCATGCATGGCATTCTACATGTCATCCAAGTTGATTGTTGCATTCGTAGCACACGCTACAATACTTGTACTTGTACTTCCTTGTCCGGCTAGGTGCACCCCTAGGCCATCATGTTAAAACACTTCCTGGCTCGTGATCCAGAAGCGGGCCTCATGTGGTGGTCAAAAGCCAATGCCCGATACACGTGGAGGGGTAGGGATAAATGATCACTTGAGCTTAGGAGTTGGCCCGATCAGCCACTCTAGCCAAAAGGCGGAATCTCTGTGCACGAGGTGCTTACTTTACTTGTCTTGTACTAGTGAGTGTTACTTGTATAACTTGTCATCCTTGCCATGTTTAAATGCCATGCTCGTACTTTACTTTACTTTACCTTACTTGTTGCACTCATACTTTAAACTGCCATGTCATTGCATTCATGCTAGAACTGCTAGGTTGCTTTACCTACTTTCAGTTTCCTTGCACAAGTCTCTTGTAGACTTGCTGACATGTGCCCTTTGCTCTTTTGGGTGTCACATGTTAGACCCTGAGCCAGAGACCGTTGCTGAGTACGTGGTGTTTTGCTGATGCTGAGCCTGAGTCCATGCCCGCCCAGAAGGAGTTTTGTGGACACCGGTGATCTCTCTTGGTGACCTTGCTGAGCTTCCTTTTGTTTTAGGCCATCTGTTAGTTGTCGGTGCGTGGCACCTATACGTTGTACTTTTGTTGGCCATGTTTAGGCCTTTAGTCTTTTTTTCTTTTTAGCCTGGTGGCTTTTTCTGTGATGTTGAAACTTATTTTATGGATATTCTGAGATATCTCTTTTGTCTCATTTCATCATTATTATCTTTGTTTCGTTTCGCGTTGCAAGGACCTTCCATTTAAAGCTGATTGACGCTTATCGGACTTGCAGCTTTGTAGCTTCAAGTCTGAGCGGACCTTCTCACGTCTCGCCTCCACATTTTTGGGAAGCGGGGCGTGACACTTGGCTTGCCCGCCAGCTTGAGGAAGAGAAGGGGAGGGGGACCGACTCGCTCGCCGTCTTCAGGAGGAAGAGGAGACGCGGAATGATATCTTGGAGTGGAACGCCGTGGTGGCGGCCAACAAGAAAAAAGTGATCGATGTTCAGTAGAGGAGGATAGCCGAGCTGAACCGGGCGATCGAGTTGGGGATGAAGGAGAATGCCGTCTTGAAGAAGCGGCTAGAGGGCGGGGCGACGATCGATCAGGACGCGATCAACGCCACAGTCCGCCGTTATCAGGATGAGGAGCTAATCCCTATGATGACGGAGGCAAGGGAGGCAGGCGTTCTCCAAGGAATGGAGAAGATGAAAGCCCGACTGGCGAGTTTGCATCCCGAGCTGAAGGCCGATTTTCCTAAACTGGAAGTGCCCTCGCCGGGAGAGATGGAGGAGGAAGTGACGGAGCAGGGGCGCTCGTAATCGTAGGGGAGTGATGGAGATTTTGTATGTCCGGGTGTGATCCCATGTTGTAGAGCAGATGATCTGACAAGTTAAATGATATATATATATAGTTTTGTTTTGTTCGGTCACTGGTCTTCTTGTTATGCGTAAGACCGTGTGATGAATGCCCCCAACATTCCTGCTAGGACGAGCGTCAGAGTGAGGAGTAGGGGGAAAGTTGCGACAAAGTATGTGTATGTTTCAGGTCGCCCTGCGCGGGTGAGATGAGATGATGCTTGCGTTGTTGAGTCGGACTGGTCGTACTCATGCTTGCCCCTGGCTTCTTGGTTGGAGCGCCTTATGCCGATCCGTCAGGCTTGGCCCGCCTCGATGGCTCGGACATCGGTGGGGTATTCATAAAGTCCTGTAACGACCGGTGTTTGTAATAAATATACTTTACATTATTAATGTTGAATTTCTCCTCCTTGTATGTTTTTCTCGATTAAATCCTCATATTTTAGCTTAATAACGCCGTAATTATAGGGTTTGGACGATCCTAGAAGCCATAGAATCTTTCCCGAAGCTTCGCGCTTCGTTTCGGCACTTCTGGTGAATCTTAGCTGATTCACGAAGGGGAACCAACCGACTAGAATGAGATCTAGTCGGTCGGCAACTTCATGGACCGACTAGTTCAACATATTAAAAATAGCTGAGTTACTGTCTGTCGTTAGTCGGTCTAAGTTCAACCTTCGACCGACTAGTTCTCAAACTAGTCGGTCAAGCATTGTACTCAGACCGACTAATTCTGAGTTTCACTGAATAGTAGAGTTACTGTTTGTCGTTAGTCGGTCTAAGAACAATTTCCGACCGACTAGGTTGCAAACTAGTCGGTCAGCTGTTGTTCTTCAACCGACTAGTTCTTGTACAGTCCTTTCTACAGTAGTTACTGTAAATTTTTAGTCGGTTAAGAGTTGCTCTTCAACCGACTAGTTCTAATTCTTATCTTTTAGCTTTTGGTTGCCTTTTAGTCGGTCAACGTTGGTCGACCGACCGACTAGTTCTTAAACTAGTCGGTCACCAGTTGAGCTCTGACCGACTAAAGTAGTCGACCTGTACCAGACCCTATTCTCGGTCTGTCATTTAGTCGGTCTACGTTAGGTGACCGACCGACTAGTTCTTAAACTAGTCGGTCAACCACTCTTCTTTGACCGACTAGTTGACCCCGAAACCCTAGATCTGTTTTTAGCCGCCGTTTTTATTTCTATTTAATCCGTCGATTCTATCATTCTTCATTCATTCCTCCTGAGCTAAGATCATTCTCAGATCATCCCTAATCTTCCCCAAAACATTTCTTTCACCCTCGGAGGTTATTTCTCGCCGAATCTTGCGCCGGTTACCGATCTAGGTCACCGAGATCCCGTTTTCGGCCGTAGTTCCCAGGATCGTTCTTCGTCACCAAATCTAGATTCGTTTTGGTGTCATCCATCTGCTGCTCTACGGTTAGTAATCTTGATCATGTAATCTCTATTAACCCACACCGTAAATTAGAAACCCTAAATTAAAAATGGATTATTAGATATAGGATTTCAAATGCAAAAGATTTAGAATTTCTGTCTAATCCTTATTTTTACCATAAACAGCGAATTCATCTACCGTAGGACATCGTTCTCGTTACTCACGTCGATCAACAATCCGGTATCAGGCAAGTGAAACTTGCCAACACCTCTTAGGGCCATGTTTTGGGCCAATTCTTTGCACTAGCGTGAAAGAGACTAGATCGTGAAATGATAGCGATCTAGGCGCAACCTTGAGATCTAGCTTGACAACGAAGCTAGATCCGACACCTTGTCATATCATTCCTGCATTGATAATTGCCATGTTTAAATTCCTTTAACTGTACGCACTTGAATTGTTAACTGCCATGCATTGCATCTTACATGTCATCCTAGTTAAACTTGCATCGTAGCACACGCTACACTACATGTACAAAATCCATGTTTCCGTGTTACCGGCTAGGCACCCGTTATGCGGGCATAACCCTACGCCATCCGTGTTAAAAAACACTTCCTGGCTCGTGATCCAGAAGCGAGCATTCCGTGTTCGGGGGTAAGGCCCTGGCTCGACACACGTGGAGGGGTAGGGATAAACGGTCACTTGAGCGTAAGAGTTGGCCCGTACAGCCACTCTAGCCAAAGGGCGGAATCTCTGTGCACGACGTGAATACAATTCCAGTACTTGTCTTTTACTTGTTTACTTGCCATGCCATGTCATTTGTCATTTTATATCCATGTCATACTTTACTTTAGAACTGCTAGGTTTCTTTACTTTTATAGTCTCCTTGCACAAGTCTTTTTAGACTTGCTGACATGTGCCCCTTCTCTTTGGGTGACGCATGTTAGTTGCTGAGCCAGAGACAGTTGCGGAGAGTGACGAGTTCGTGGAGTTCGTGCCCGAACCTGTTGGTGACGTGGAGTACGAAGATACCAGAGATCAATCTTAGAGATCTTCCGTACTTTTCTTTGTTAGTTGTGGTTGTCGGTGAGTAGCACCGTTTTGTTAGTTTCCTTTGGCCATGCTGGGCCTTGTACTTTTGACTCTTTTGTTGCCGGTGGCATTTTTGGTTGTGGATATTTGTTGGACTATGAGTTGAATGAATGCTATATTATTCGCCTCTTTTGCTATTATTATTATTGTTGTTCTGAGTCACATTACAGGGACCTGCTACTTCGTTTTATTTGACGCTTAACGGACTTGCGGCTTTGCAGCTTCAAGTCCGTGCGGACCTTCTCATGCTTCGCCTCCATGTTTTTGGGAAGCGGGGCGTGACAGGTTTCTTTGGTGGCCCATGCAGGTCCTTCCTATTTTCTGTAACTGTGACTTAATCAGAATAACAATAAGAATTATAGAAAGTCCAATAAACAAAATTCAACACCGTGCCTTGGGCAAAGAGTCTGATTTGTTTCGTTTTCCTGTGTCAATAGATGGCTGGGAGACGGAATACCCGTGCTGGTGGTGGTGTGCCCCCTCGTGACCAGGAGCCGGACCGAGAGCCCACCACCGGGGAGATGATGAGGATGATGCATCAGATGATGCAGGTGCAGCAAGGAATTCTGCAGACTGTCCGGAATGTTCCGCCTGCTCGTGCAGCGCCGGCTGTCCAGGCTGCTCCTCGCTTCGAGCCCGGAGCGAAGCAATTTCGGGAGCTGGGTCCCGCTTACTTCGATGGGACCGAGGGACCCCTGGCTGCAGATGAGTGGACCAGGAACATGGAAGACAATCTGAAGATGTCGAAGGTCGACCCGACTGGATGGGTTGATCTGGCGAAGCGTCAGCTGAAAGATAACGCACGGAACTGGTGGGACGCCGAGGAAGAGTTGCTAGAGGAGCCGATTTCTTGGGCTACCTTCAAGTCCAGGTTTGAGGAGGAATATTTTCCTAAGGCCGCCAGGAGAGAGATGGCTCAGCGCTTCATTGACTTGAAGCAGGGGAATTTGACGGTGGATCAGTACCACCAGGAATTTACGAGGCTGAGTCGTTTTGCACCGAGGATGGTGCAGGATGCTGAGGAGAGAGCCCAGAGGTTTCTGCAGGGGCTTTCGTTGGATCTGCAGAGCTATGTCACTTCTTCTGATGCGGAGACTTACCAGAAGGTTCTGATTGCGGCAAAGAGACAGGAGAGGATTGTGAATCAGAAGAGGGGACAGATTTCTGGCACTGGGAAGAGGCCTATGGAGCAGGCCAGAGTAGTGGTGAGTCCGGGGCACGGGCCCAACCAGCCTGTGCAGTTCAAGAGGCCAGGAGGACCTTCTACTTTGAAGACTTGCAATTTCTGTGGCAAGACGGGGCATATCAAGGATCAGTGCCGGAAAATGCTGGGGCAGTGTTTAGTTTGTGGTGATCCTGCGCACACCATGAAGGATTGCCCGAGGTCGAAGCAGCCGTGGAGGGCACCTGTTGCAGCTCAGCCGTTGCAGCAGAGGGCACCTGTTCCTGCTGGTCGTGGAGCGCCTCTCGTTCCGCAGAGGCAGGCGTTTCAGCAGGCTGTCCAGCCGAGACGGCAGGCGTTTCTGATGACTGCTGCTGAGACCGAGACGCTGGATGAGGTTATCGCAGGTAACTTTCTAACTAGCTGTTCCTTTCTTAGTTAGTTGGCTGTTAGATATGATTAGTTGTTTGCATATGATTATCTGCTAGAATAGAATTTGATTGTTAGACTGTCTGTTAGGTGTGATCTTGGTTTGCGCTTTTCCTGCACGAGTTCTCTTTGACTCTGGTGCATCCATGTGCATCATTTCTCGGAGCTTCGTGGAGAGGCATTCCTTGTCGACTTCCTCTCTTCCCCAGAGTTGGAACATCGTCACGGGGAATGGTGTGATTTCGGTGCATCGTGGGTGCAATTCTTGCCCGTTGGTGGTTTGTGGACACGAGCTGTATGCTGACTTTATTGTCCACGACATCATCAACTACGATGCTGTGCTTGGGATGGATTGGCTTGCGAGCTTCTACGCTACGATCGACTGTCGGAGGAAGAAGGTGGTGTTCGAGATTCCCGGACATCCAGTGTTTGAGTTCAGCCGTGGTAGCAGTTCGCTAGGTCCGGTCAGGTTTCGGGCCAAGCCGGTGGAAGCTGTGGCTATGCTGATGGAGCAGGGTAGGCCTGCTGTGGTGCGTGAATTTGATGACGTCTTTCCCGAGGAGATGTCTGGTCTGCCGCCCGATCGAGCTCTAGAGTTTTCGATTGACCTGATTCCGGGAGCGCAGCCCATTTCAAAGGCACCTTATCGTATGGCTCCAGCGGAATTGGAGGAGTTACGGAAGCAACTGGACGAGCTTTTGCAGAAGGGTTACATAAATCCCAGTGTGTCTCCGTGGGGAGCACCGGTCCTGCTGGTGAAGAAGAAGGACGGTTCGCGTCGCATGTGCGTGGATTATCGAGGGCTGAATGCGGTGACTGTAAAGAATAAGTACCCGTTGCCGCGGATTGATGATATTTTTGATCAGCTCGGAGGATCGAGGGTATTCTCCAAATTGGACCTGAGGAGTGGATATCACCAGCTGAAGGTGAGGAAGGAGGACATTCCGAAGACGGCGTTCAGGACGAAGTATGGTCACTACGAGTTCGTGGTTATGCCTTTTGGTGTGACCAACGCGCCCGCAGTATTTATGAACCTGATGAATTTGATCTTCTACGACTATTTAGATAAGTTTGTCGTTATTTTCATTGATGACATTCTGATCTATTCTAAGTCAGAGGAGGAGCATGCGTCGCACTTAAGGACGGTATTGGAAATTCTGAGGAGGCATCGGTTGTATGCCAAGTATTCGAAGTGCGAGTTCTGGCTGGATAGAGTGGTTTTTCTGGGGCATGTGGTGACTGGTGATGGGATTTCAGTGGATCCCGAGAAGATCAAGGCCATCAGAGAGTGGCCGGATCCACAGTCAGCGACTGAGATCAGGAGTTTTCTTGGGCTAGCAGGATATTATCGGCGTTTCATTAAGGATTTCTCCCGGATTGCAGAACCGATGACTAAACTGACAAGGAAGGATATACCGTATGTTTGGTCCGACGCTTGTGAGGAGGCTTTTTCTGTTCTGAAGGAGAGATTGACATCTGCCCCTGTTCTTGCTGTGCCCGACCGGAGTGGAGGATTCGAGATCTTTTGCGATGCTTCTGGCAAAGGTCTTGGATGTGTATTGCATCAGCATGGGCACGTGGTTGCGTATGCTTCTCGTCAGCTCAAGACTCATGAGAAGAATTACCCGACGCACGACCTGGAGTTAGCAGCAGTCGTGTTTGCGCTCAAGATTTGGAGGCACTTCCTGCTGAGTGAGAAGGTGAAGATCTTCACCGATCACAAAAGCTTGAAGTATATTTTCACACAGAAGGAGCTCAACATGCGACAGCGTCGATGGTTGGAGCTCATGGCAGATTACGAGATCGAGTTGCAGTATCACCCGGGAAAAGTGAATGTGGTTCCTGATGCGTTGAGTAGGCTTCCGGCGGTGATGTTGCTGACTTCGCAGTGGAGATTGCAGCAGGATTTTTGCGAGTCTGGAGTTGAAGTGGTTCTGCCTGGAGAGACTTCTTCGTTGATGTGTATGCAGATACAGTCGACGATCGTGAATCGGATCAAGGCTGGGCAGAGTGGTGATTCGAAGTTGGTAAAGATTCGAGAGATGGTGGAAGCGGGTCTGCGGACTGATTTTGTAATTCATGAGGATGGCTCGCTGAGGTTTGGAGCCAGGTTGTGTGTGCCTGCGGGAAATATTAGAGAGGAGCTGTTGGTGGAGGCACACAGTTCGCCGTATTCTGTGCATCCTGGTGGGACCAAGATGTACAAGGATCTCCGTTTGAATTTCTGGTGGCATGGGATGAAAAGGAGCGTGGCTCGGAGCGTAGCCAAGTGCTTGGTTTGCCAGCAGGTTAAGGCGGAGCATCAGCGTATGGCAGGGTTGCTACAACCACTTCCGATTCCGGAGTGGAAGTGGCAACACATCACTATGGACTTCGTGACTGGACTACCTCGGAGTCCGAAGCAGAATGACGCGATTTGGGTGATCGTGGACCGATTGACCAAATCCGCGCACTTTATTCCGTTCCGAGTAGGACAGTCTACTGAGACACTGGCGAGGAGATATATGGAGGTGAATCCTTTTACTTTCCATTAATATTCCCTCTTCCTAGAATAATTAGTGATGTAACGTGTTCGTGCAGGAGATCGTTCGACTGCATGGAGTCCCTGTGAGTATCGTGTCAGACAGAGACACGAGATTCACATCTCAGTTCTGGCAGAGCCTGCAGAAGAGCTTGGGTACGAGTCTGAGTTTCAGTACGGCGTACCACCCACAGACGGACGGCCAATCAGAGAGGACGATTCAGATCTTGGAGGACATGCTGAGGGCGTGCATGTTAGACTTCAAGGGTTCTTGGGAGGATCATCTCCATCTTGTGGAGTTTGCCTACAATAACAGCTACCAGGCGAGTATTGGCATGGCGCCATTCGCCGCGCTATACGGGAAGAAATGTCGGTCGCCACTGAGCTGGGACGACATTGGAGACAGGGAACTGTTAGGGCCTGAGATGATTGTGGAGGCAGTGGATGTTGTGAGGAACATCCGGGAGAAGCTGAGAATTGCCCAGGACCGTTTCAAGCATTGGGCTGATGCTAAACGGCGACCTTTGGAGTTTCAGCCTGGAGACCATGTCTTTCTGAAGATTTCTCCGAACCGCGGAGTTATCCGATTTGGAAAGAGAGGCAAGCTGAGTCCGAGGTACATTGGGCCGTTTGACGTCCTGGAGAGAGTTGGAGCTGTGGCTTATCGTTTGGCGTTGCCACCGTCACTGGAGGGAGTTCACGACGTGTTTCATGTATCTCAGTTACGTCGTTACGTCGGTGATCCGACCCATGCTGTGGATTTCTCGGAGATCACGGTTCGTCCGGATCTTACTTATGATCAGCAACCAGTGGAGATTCTGGATCGACGGCAGAAGCAGCTGAGGAATAAGACCGTCGACTTGGTTCGAGTGCTGTGGCGGTATGGTTCACCTGGTGAGTCCACCTGGGAGCGTGAGGATGATATGAGAGAGCGCTTCCCGCACTTGTTTTCGAGTAGTGGCTGATGTTGATTCCGAGGGCGGAATCATTCAAAAGGTGGGGAGGATGTAACGACCGGTGTTTGTAATAAATATACTTTATATGATTAATGTTGAATTTCTCCTCCTTGTATGTTTTTCTCGATTAAATCCTCATATTTTAGCTTAATAACGCCGTAATTATAGGGTTTGGACGATCCTAGAAGCCATAGAATCTTTCCCGAAGCTTCGCGCTTCGTTTCGGCACTTCTGGTGCATCTTAGCTGATTCACGAAGGGGAACCAACCGACTAGAATGAGATCTAGTCGGTCGGCAATCCTTCATGGACCGACTAGTTCAACATATTAAAAATAGCTGAGTTACTGTCTGTCGTTAGTCGGTCTAAGTTCAACCTTCGACCGACTAGTTCTCAAACTAGTCGGTCAAGCATTGTACTCAGACCGACTAATTCTGAGTTTCACTGAATAGTAGAGTTACTGTTTGTCGTTAGTCGGTCTAAGAACAATTTCCGACCGACTAGGTTGCAAACTAGTCGGTCAGCTGTTGTTCTTCAACCGACTAGTTCTTGTACAGTCCTTTCTACAGTAGTTACTGTAAATTTTTAGTCGGTTAAGAGTTGCTCTTCAACCGACTAGTTCTAATTCTTATCTTTTAGCTTTTGGTTGCCTTTTAGTCGGTCAACGTTGGTCGACCGACCGACTAGTTCTTAAACTAGTCGGTCACCAGTTGAGCTCTGACCGACTAAAGTAGTCGACCTGTACCAGACCCTATTCTCGGTCTGTCATTTAGTCGGTCTACGTTAGGTGACCGACCGACTAGTTCTTAAACTAGTCGGTCAACCACTCTTCTTTGACCGACTAGTTGACCCCGAAACCCTAGATCTGTTTTTAGCCGCCGTTTTTATTTCTATTTAATCCGTCGATTCTATCATTCTTCATTCATTCCTCCTGAGCTAAGATCATTCTCAGATCATCCCTAATCTTCCCCAAAACATTTCTTTCACCCTCGGAGGTTATTTCTCGCCGAATCTTGCGCCGGTTACCGATCTAGGTCACCGAGATCCCGTTTTCGGCCGTAGTTCCCAGGATCGTTCTTCGTCACCAAATCTAGATTCGTTTTGGTGTCTTCCATCTGCTGCTCTACGGTTAGTAATCTTGATCATGTAATCTCTATTAACCCACACCGTAAATTAGAAACCCTAAATTAAAAATGGATTATTAGATATAGGATTTCAAATGCAAAAGATTTAGAATTTCCGTCTAATCCTTATTTTTACCATAAACAGCGAATTCATCTACCGTAGGACATCGTTCTCGTTACTCACGTCGATCAACAATCCGGTATCAGGCAAGTGAAACTTGCCAACACCTCTTAGGGCCATGTTTTGGGCCAATTCTTTGCACTAGCGTGAAAGAGACTAGATCGTGAAATGATAGCGATCTAGGCGCAACCTTGAGATCTAGCTTGACAACGAAGCTAGATCCGACACCTTGTCATATCATTCCTGCATTGATAATTGCCATGTTTAAATTCCTTTAACTGTACGCACTTGAATTGTTAACTGCCATGCATTGCATCTTACATGTCATCCTAGTTAAACTTGCATCGTAGCACACGCTACACTACATGTACAAAATCCATGTTTCCGTGTTACCGGCTAGGCACCCGTTATGCGGGCATAACCCTACGCCATCCGTGTTAAAAAAACACTTCCTGGCTCGTGATCCAGAAGCGAGCATTCCGTGTTCGGGGGTAAGGCCCTGGCTCGACACACGTGGAGGGGTAGGGATAAACGGTCACTTGAGCGTAAGAGTTGGCCCGTACAGCCACTCTAGCCAAAGGGCGGAATCTCTGTGCACGACGTGAATACAATTCCAGTACTTGTCTTTTACTTGTTTACTTGCCATGCCATGTCATTTGTCATTTTATATCCATGTCATACTTTACTTTAGAACTGCTAGGTTTCTTTACTTTTATAGTCTCCTTGCACAAGTCTTTTTAGACTTGCTGACATGTGCCCCTTCTCTTTGGGTGACGCATGTTAGTTGCTGAGCCAGAGACAGTTGCGGAGAGTGACGAGTTCGTGGAGTTCGTGCCCGAACCTGTTGGTGACGTGGAGTACGAAGATACCAGTGATCAATCTTAGAGATCTTCCGTACTTTTCTTTGTTAGTTGTGGTTGTCGGTGAGTAGCACCGTTTTGTTAGTTTCCTTTGGCCATGCTGGGCCTTGTACTTTTGACTCTTTTGTTGCCGGTGGCATTTTTGGTTGTGGATATTTGTTGGACTATGAGTTGAATGAATGCTATATTATTCGCCTCTTTTGCTATTATTATTATTGTTGTTCTGAGTCACATTACAGGGACCTGCTACTTCGTTTTATTTGACGCTTAACGGACTTGCGGCTTTGCAGCTTCAAGTCCGTGCGGACCTTCTCATGCTTCGCCTCCATGTTTTTAGGAAGCGGGGCGTGACAAGTCCAGGCGTGTCACACTGAAGAAGTCTTTCGCGGTGCAGCGGACGTCGCTCGAGGAGTATCGGCTGCGCGTAGAGGAGCTCGAGGAGCAGATCGCTGCCGGTTTTTCTCGACAGACCGAGCTGGAAGGAGATGCCGAGCAGTGCGAGTTGGGATGGGTGACATGGAGTCGCAGGTGAAGGCCATCGAGGAGGCGCTTTCGAAAAGGACAGAGGAGTTTCGGGAGTATCAGTTGAAGACCTTAGGGCCCAGCTTGCACAAGCCAAGATGAAGGCGTGGGAGGCGGGTCGGAAGGAGGGGTTGGAGATCGGCCGAGAGGCAGGGTGGAAAGCGTGTCTGCAGAGGGTCACGAAAAGAGCCCTCGCTCTTCACCCTCCTTTAGAGGTCGATTTCGAGGCGTTGGCGGCCTCGGAGGAGGAAGAGGAGGAGGAGGAGGGAAACCCCGAGGCGAACGTGGAGGGGCCAGGAGCTGGAGAACTAGGGTCGGGCAGCGCTACGTGGGATGGCCCTGAAGGAGGCGAACGGGCGGACCAGTATGGCGTCCTGTTAGTAAACTTGACCTTGTTGTATTACCTTTTGTAATAGGTAGGGGGGATCTGGAGGGAGGCCCGTCTTGTCGAGTCGCCTCGCTATATTTGTAGGACATCTTGCTTTCTAATATAACGCTGATTTTTGCCCTGTCATGTGTGAATTTTTGTTGTCTTTATATAATTCAAGTATAATTCAAAGGTAGCGCTACACATTGCGTCGTGTGAGTGGGGGTGGGCGAGCGTGTAGCTCAGCCCGTTCCCTAGTCAGGTCTAGGTGGAGGCTTGCGAGCTCGCCATGGGAGCCGGCCAGGGTCGCTCCTGAGTTAGGATGTGCTTGGATGGTGCTTGGGTGTTAAACAACTGTTTCGTGAGCAAATTTTTCCATTGATCCTTATAGGAATTTAAACTTAGCTATTACATGAAGTCTTGATAAAGTCTGCGGTAGTTAGGTAAGTACGACCTGAACCGTTGGCGGGTTGGGGAGTCGTTCCCTCCTGCTGTAAACTGCATCAAGATGGGCGGACTACTGTCTGCAGGGCGGCCCTCCTTCTCTTCCGTTGCTTGTCGCGTCCCTCTACGCGTCCCCTATGCTGAAGGGTTGTAAGGTCTCCTCGGCTGCTTGGATTCGCCAAGGAAGCTGTCTTGCTGTTGTCCTCCATCAGATCGCTCTTACAGAATTTTCTTGAAAGGAGATCGGAGGGAAACCCTGGGAGAGGAGGAGCACGAGGTGGCGGTGGCACGTTGCCTCGTCTTTCGACTTCTTGCCCATGACGGGTTGTAAGGTATCTTTGGAGAGTCCTTACATCGAAGGGAAACCCTGGACGAGGTGGGGGACGAGGAGGAGGTGGCGACGGGCGTCGGGGTGGAGCGGATGCGGGTTGGGGGGAGCGAGCCATCGCAAGTCCTTCGATTCGACTGTTTCATCTGGTCCAGAGCAGTTGAAGGAGTGGAAGGCGGGGCTCCCGTTGTGTAAGAGGAATAGCCTATCGGCAATCCGTATGTAAGAGGAATAGCCTACCGGCGGCTGCCGCGTGGAAGCGATCGCCTGTCGGTGTGGGATCCATTGATAGCCGGGCGCTACCCTTTTGTTCGGGCGGGGTGTCTTGAAGCTTTTCATACTTGGTGGAGGGGATTGAGATTAGTCCTCATATTTTCCTTTTCTTTTTCTTTCTCTCCTTCGGAAGGGTGAGGGGGGTGTTTATAGGGGGATTTTGTTGACGGTTTCCCCGGAGTTAATGCGATGAGCTGGCATCATCAATGGGCTCCTTAGAATCACGTCCTTTGGGAACCGCCTTTGCCAGGTGGCGCTAGACGCGATTCGTCAGTCCTTGCCTCTCGGGGGTGTTTCGTCATTAATGGCGCGTTTCCTGAGCATCCTTTCGTTTCGACGAGTCGCATCGGGGGCCTACTTTATCGGGACCCGGTATTGTCCAACAGTTCTTGGCCCACGTGAGGCCTGCCTCGGCCCACGTGTCATTTTCCCTTTCCCGAGGTCCGAGCGCTCGAGGATCATGGGTCTGCTTGGGAGGATGGTGATCAAGTGGATATATCGGTCTGCGCTTCTCCTCGTCCCCAGAGTTCTTGAGGGGGAGGAGCGAGCGCGTAGCTTGGCCTGTGCCCCTATCTGGTTTGGGTGTTGAGGGTTGGCCCTGCCCCAGAGTTCAGAGGGGGGAGCGAGCGTGTAGCTCGGCCCATGCCCTTCTCCGGTTTGGGTGGCGAGGGTTGGCCCTACCCCAGAGTTCTTGATGGGAGGAGAGAGCGCGTAGCTCGACCCGTGCCATTCTCTGGTTTGGGTGGTGAGGGTTGGCCCTGCCCTAGAGTTCTTGAGTGGGGAGCGAGCGCGTAGCTCGGCCCGTGCCCTTCTCTGGTTTGGGTGACGAGGGTTGGCCCTGCCCCAGAGTTCTTGAGGGGGGAGCGAGTGCGTAGCTCGGCCAGTGCCCTTCTCTGGTTTGGGTGGAGAGAGTTGGCCCTGCCCCAGAGTTCTTGATGGGTGGAGTGAGCGCGTAGCTCGGCCCGTGCCCTTCTCTGGTTTGGGTGATAAGGGTTGGCCTTGCCCCAGAGTTCTTGAGGGGGGTGAGTGCATAGCTCGGCCCGTACCCTTCTATGGTTTGGGTGGTGAGGGTTGGCCCTGCCCCAGAGTCCTTGAGGGGGGAGCGAGTGCGTAGCTTGGCCCGTACCCTTCTTTGGTTTGGGTGGCGAGGGTTGGCCCTGCCCCAGAGTTCTTGAGGGGGGAGCGAGCATGTAGCTCGGCCTGTGCCCTTCTCTGGTTTGGGTGGCGAGGGTTGGCCCTGCCCCAGAGTTCTTGAGAGGGGAGCGAGCGCGTAGCTCGGCCCGTGCCCTTCTCTGGTTTCGATGGCGAGGGTTGGCCCTGTCCTAGAGTTCTTAAGGGGTGAGCGAGCTCGTAGCTCGGCCCGTGCCCTTCTCTGGTTTAGGTGGCAAGAGTTGGCCCTGCCCCAGAGTTCTTGAGGGGGGAGAGAGCACATAGCTCGGCCCGTGTCCTTCTTTGGTTTGGGTGGCGAGGGTTGGCCCTGCTCCAGAGTTCTTGAGGGTGGAGCGAGCGCGTAGCTCGGCCCGTGCCCTTCTCTGGTTTGGGTGGGGAGGGTTGGCCCTGCCCCAGAGTTCTTGAGGGGGGAGCGAGCGCGTAGCTCAGCCCGTGCCCTTTTCTAGTTTGGGTGGCGAGGGTTGGCAGTGTCCCAGATTTCTTGAGGGGGCGAGCACGTAGCTCGGCCAGTGCCCTTCTCTGGTTTGGGTGGCAAGGGTTGGCCCTGCCCCAGAGTTCTTGAGGGGGCAGCGAGCGTGTAGCTCGGCCCGTGCCCTTCTCTTGTTTGGGTGGCATGGGTTGGCCCTGCCCAAGATTTCTTGAGGGGGGGAGCGAGCGCATAGCTCGGCATGTGCCCTTCTATGGTTTGGGTGACGAGGGTTGGCACTGCCCCAGAGTTCTTGAGGTGGGAGCGCTTAGCTCGGCCCGTGCCCTTTTCTGGTTTGGGTGGCGAGGGTTGGCCCTGCCCCAGAGTTCTTGAAGGGGGAGCGAGCGCGTAGCTCAGCCCGTGCCCTTCTCTGGTTTGGGTGGCGAGGGTTGGCCCTTCCCCAGAGTTTTTGAGGGGGGAGCGAGCGTAGCTCGGCCCGTGCCCTTCTCTGGTTTGGGTGGCGAGGGTTAGCCCTGCCCCAGAGTTCTTGAGGGGGGAAGCGAGCGTGCACCTCGGCCCGTGCCGGTTGGCCCTGCCCCAGAGTTCTTGAAGGGGGAGCGAGCATGTAGCTCGGCCTGTGCCCTTCTCTGGTTTGGGTGGCGAGGGTTGGCCCTGTCCTAGAGTTCTTGAGATGGGAAGCGAGCGTGTAGCTCGGCCCATGCCCTTCTCTGGTTTGGGTGGCGAGGGTTGGCCCTGCCCCAGAGTTCTGGAGGGGGGAGTGAGCGCGTAGCTCGGCCCGTGCCCTTCTCTGGTTTGAGTGGTGAGGGTTGGCCCTACCCTAGAGTTCTTGAGGGGGAAGCGAGCGCGTAGCTTGGCCCGTGCCCTTCTCTGGTTTGGGTGGCGAGGGTTGGTCCTACCCCAGAGTTCTTGAGGGAGGAGCGAGCACGTAGCTCGGACCGTGCCCTTCTCTGGTTTGGGTGGCGAGGGTTGGCTCTGCCCCAGAGTTCTTGAGCGGGGGAGCGAGCGCGTAGCTCGGCCCATACCCTTCTCTGGCTTGGGTGGTGAGGTTTGGCCCTGCCCCAGATTCTTGAGGGGGGAGCGAGCGCGTAGCTCGGCCCGTGCCCTTCTCTGGTTTGGGTGGCGAGGGTTGGCCCTACCCCAGAGTCTTGTGTTCAAACTGAAATACTCAAGTGGAGACAGCAAGGTTTGGAAATGTGCGGAAAAGAAAATATCTTATTAAAAAGACTCACAGTCACTGATAGTACTTTAGTAAGTGCTCCACGTTCCAAGGGTGAACTTGTTTGCTTCCGTTCAGGGTTGCCAAGATGTACGTGGTTGGCCTGACGACGTCGACGATCTCGTAGGGTCCCTCCCATTTGGCGGCCAACTTTCCTCGGCTAGCGGTCTCAGGTTTGAAGGTGGCGTCTCTGAGGACCAAGTCACCGACTCTGAAGGTCCGCTTCTTCACCCTGGAGTTATAGTGCTGGGCCATCCTCTGGTTGTGCCAGATGAGGTTCGTCAGAGCTCGATCCCTCACTTCTTCCATGAGTTCGAGATTGAGGCCGATGCACTCTCCATTGATATCTTCCTCGAATAACTTCAGTCGAAGTGTCTCCTCTCCGATCTCCACGGGGACGACCGCTTCCGACCCGTACACCAGCATGAATGGGCTCTCTCCGGTCGAAGCCTTGTGGGTGGTACGGTAGGACCAGAGAATGCCCGGTAGCTCGTCTACGCACGTCCCGAGAGCTGCATCGACCTTCTTCTTCAGGGGGCCCAAGATGCATTTGTTTGCGGCCTCCGCCATCCCATTGCACTGCGGGTGGGCGACAGATGCAAAATGAAGCTTGATTCCTCAGCCCGAACAGAAGTCGCGGAAGCCTCCACAGTCGAAATGTCTCCCGTTGTCCATTACTATAGAGCAGGGTATCCCAAAGCGACATATCATGGACTGCCAAATGAAGCCCTTCATATCCGTCCATTTGATGCGTGCCAACGGCTCAGCTTCGACCCACTTTGTGAAGTAGTCCACGGTGACGACCATGTACTTCCTTCCCCCGGAAGCCTTTGGGAATGGTCCGAGGATGTCAAGTCCCCATTTGGAGAATGTGACCGGGCTTATAATAGGCACCAAGTCGGCTGGAGGAGTCGCCGTATGTCAGCCAAATTTCTGGCACGCCTCGCACTTCTTGACGTACCGAGCCGTGTCTTAGATCATAGTCGGCTAGTAGTACCCCTGGCACACTATCTTGTGGACGATAGTACGGCCGCCGTAGTGGTTCCCGCAGAAGCCTTCATGCACTTCGTGGATAACTTGCTCCGCCTGCTCCAGCCCCAAGCATTTCAAGAACGGCAGGACGTCGAAGCTGGTGCGGCGCCGGTGGTACAATACTCCGTCGAGGAGTACGAATGATAAAGCCCGCCTCTCTACCTTCTTGGCCTGTAGCCGCTCCTCTGGCAGGGTTTTCGTCTCCAAGTACTTTACTATCGGGGTCATCCATGTCATCATCGGGCCGACACACATTAGTTCTTCTTCCTCAATGGTGGGCGCCTGTAGACTCTCAATGTAGATGGCCTTTCTGATTTCGACCGTGGAGGAAGAGGCCAGTTTGGACAGGGCATCTGCTCGGAGGTTGTTGGAGCGCGGTAAGTGTTGGACCTCCGTCGTTTCGAACTTCTGGAGCTCGGCTTGGATGCGCTTGAGGTAGCGCTTCATTGTCTCTTCCGAGCCTCGAAGCTCCCTTGGATCTGTTGGACGACGAGTCGCGAATCACTAAGCAGCAGCACATTCGTCGCCACCACCGCCCTACAAAGCTTCACTCCATTGACCTCGGCCTCATACTCCACGACGTTATTGGTGACCGGAAAGTTGAAGCGCATGGCGTACTCCAGCATGCATCCGTCGGGGGTTTGGATGATGATACCTGCCCCCGTCCCGGATCCTGTTGTCGAGCCATCGACGTGAACTATCCATAGTTTGCCCGTTTCTCCTTGCGCGAGCTCGGGGGTTCATCCACCTCCATTGCTTGCGGGGTGGGGCCACTGGTGGTATGCCTGGCGGGTTCTCTGAGGGTCTTCGACAGTACATTCCACCACGAAGTCTGCCAGCACCTGGCCCTTGATCGCCGTCCGAGACTTGTATGTTATGTCGAACTCACTGAGCTCGATACTCCAGTTGCGCATCCTGCCCGATCGTTCCAACCTCTTCAGGTTCTTCTCGAGGGGCAGGTCAGTGTGGACGGCGATGGGATGAGCCTGGAAGTATGGCCGCCGTTGTGATCAAACAGTAGGCGGCCTTCTCGATGGGGCTGTAGCGAGTCTCTGCCTCTCTGAGAATCCGGCTTGCATAGTATACTGGCCACTGAACTCCATTCCCCTCTTTGATCAAGACGGAGCTGACGGCTTCTTCATTGCTCACCAGGTACAACCCCAGCTGTTCCCCCTCTTCTGGCTTTGCTAGCAGAGGAGGGCTTTGCAGGTAAGCCCTCAGTTCTGCGAATATCGGACACAGTCGTCGTCCCACGGGATCACCTTCCTATTGGCCTTGGGCTCGCCGAGGGCCGTGCGTAGAACTCTGAAGAATGGGAGCGACCTCTCTGCCGACTTTGACAAGAATCTCCCCAACACTGTGATCCAGTCGTTCAGTCGCTGTAAATCACAAATGGTGCGTGGCTCCGCCATGTTAATGAAAGCCGACACCTTGTCGGGGTTCGCCTCGATCCCCCGCTTCCTTATCATGAAGCCAATGAATTTCCCCGACTGCACGCCGAAGACGCATTTCACTGGGTTTAGCCTCAAGCCAAACTGGTGCACCTTCTGGAATGTTTCCCGCAAGTCGGCGAGGTGGTCTGGGGCTTTCTTGCTCTTCACCAGCATGTCGTCGATGTAGACCTCCAGGTTTCGCCCGACCTGTGAGCTGAATATCCTGTCCACCATCTGCTGGTACGTTGCCCCGGCTTTTTTCAGTCCGAAGAGCATCTTTGTGTAACAGAAGGTACCGCTATCAGTGATGAAGGATGTTTTTTCCTCGTCCTCCTTTGCCATCAGGATCTGGTTATAGCCCGAGAAGGCGTCCATGAAGCTCAACAACTCGTACCCGGACGCCTGGTCAGCTAAATGGTCGATCCTCGAGACGGGGAAGCTGTTCTTTGGACACACCTTGTTGAGATCTGTGAAGTCGATGCACATGCACCACTTCCCATTGGCCTTTTTTTACCAGGACGACATTGGCGAGCCAGTTCGGATAGTCCACCGGCTTGATAAAGTTGGCCTGGAGAAGCCGCTCCACTTCTTCTTTGGCTGCCTTCTTCTTCTCTCCTCCGGCGCTCTTCTTCTTCTGTCGGACCGGTCGAGATCCCGGGTCCGCATTCAACTTGTGGGAGATTACCATTGGGTCGATCCCGGGCATGTCCACGGGCAACCAGGCGAATATGTCCATGTTTTTTCGAAGGAAGCCAATGAGGGCCGGTCTCATTTGAAACCGGGAGCTTCGTGCCGATGGAGACAGTCTTGCCCTCTTCCACGGCTACGGGGACCACCTCGACTTCCTCTGTGGGGTCGGCCGCTGGTCACAAAAGTCCTCCCTTTCGTCAAGGAGGTCGACCGACAAGGCCCGCTCTGGGCCCTTGTGTTTGGTCGACCCCACGTAGCAGCTCCGGGACAGCTTCTGGTTCCCACGCACTAGCCCCACCCCTCGCGGAGTTTGAAATTTCACCATCTGGTGGAGCATACTGGGGAGCGATTTGATGGCCGTCATGTATGGCCGCCCAATGATCCCGTTGTACGCCGACGCATGTCGACGACAACGAATTGTGTCATACGAGTGATGACCCTCGGTTCCTCTCCAAGTGACACCGACAGGGTGATCACCCCCACAATGGGGACCGAGTGACCAGTGAAACCGACGATGGGACCCGTGCAGGGCCTCAGGTCCGCCTGCTTCAACCCCATCTTCTCAACTGGCGACATAAACAGGATGTCGCAAGAGCTACCTGTGTCGATCAGGAGCCGCCTAATGATGGCCGTCCCGATCCCGATCTAGGCTTCGATGCCAATGGCGTCATCATGCGAAAGCTCGACTCCTTCCGGGTCTTCGTCGGTGAAGGTAATGGGAGGCCGTGCCACTCTTCTCCGCTTCGCCTCACTACAGAGGCCCGCCGCCATCACATGCTGGTCATACGCCTTCCTGCTTGATGATGACGCTCCCCAGAAGACGGTCCACCACATATCACATCTATGCGCATGACCGGCTTTGGCTGGCAGGGCTCTTCCTGCTCATCATGCGGTGGAGGATCCGCTCTTTGCGCCCTTCACGGGGTTCTCTCTTCTCGGACCAGTCTTCTACTCTCGACGAAGCCCTCGAGATGACCCGCCTGGATCAGCCACTCGATCTCCCGCTTGAGGGTGAAGCAGTCGTCGGTGTCATGGCCGTGGTCCCGGTGATATCGACAATATTTCCAGAGATCTCGCCGCGCTGGGTCCGATCTCATTTCCATGGGCGGCTCCGGTAACAGTCCGGCCCTCGTCTCCGCGGCTAACACCTCAACCATGGGGCCATTGAGCTGAGTGTAATGGGCCTGCAGGGGTCCCTCCGGCCTCAGGGCTGCTCGGGTGGGCTCCCTGGCTGGGGCGAACTCTCGCACCGGGCCCGGGCGATCTTGCGGGTGATGCCCGATGGGGTCGCGCCTGGGTTGATTTGGCTGGACTCGCCATTGTGACCTGTCTTCTTGCCTCAGTTGGCGACATGACCGAGGTTGGCCTTGGGGCGGCCTCACAGGGGCGACCGGTTTCTTCGATCCGAGAGTCTCCTCGCTCAACGCATACCTCTTCGCCTGGGCGATCAGTACGTCGTAGTCGGCGGGCTGGTTTCGGAGCAGGGATTTGTGGAGGCTCCGATTCCGCAGTCCCGTTTTGAAGGCCAGCATGAGCACTTCATCGCCGCAGGCCACCACTGCCCGTCTTTCATCCTGAAAGCGGTGCATGTACTTTACAGTCGTCTCGCCTTCCCCTTGGATTATCGTGCTGAGGTAGTCCAAGGGCTTCTTCTTTACGCGCCCAGCCTGGAACTCTTGGCAGAACTTATGGGATAGTTCACCGAAGCTCGCAATGGATCTTGCCGGCAAGCCATAGTACCATTCCAGCGTTGTGTCCTTCAGGCTCTGCGAGAAAAGCCGACACAGAAACACGTCATCCACATCTTGTGCCTCCATCGCCCCCAGGTACTGTTGTACGTGGGAGAGGGGGTCGCCTCTATAATGCCCTGCTAAGCTACTGCACAAGTACTAGAGGGGGGGATAGTACTTTAAAATAATTAAGAGGCTAATTCCTAATTACCGTGCAAACTCTACCAATTAATGCGGAAATGCGGAATAGTAAATAATCGACAACAAATAAACAATCGCAAACAAACGATATTACTGGGTTCGGATCCACCCAAGTCTCCCCTACTTGTTCCCGGTGATCCTACGTCCCAACCACCCGGATCCCCTCCGGATACTTGAGTTAGAAACCCTAACTCAAGATTTCCACTATGAAATACTTGTGAAGAACCTTTACCAAGTCAAATCATACACAAAGCAATTTGTGACTCCCACAACCCGGGATCACAAACACAACCGAGAGTTAAACACTTACAATATCGAAAGTAAATGAAATAGAACTTCTTACCGACAAAATACCTATGCCTTGAGTATACTTACGAATTAGGGCAAAGATGATTTTGAGGAAAAAGGAGGCACCAAACCCTAGCTCCAAGATGTAGATCAGCGATGGAGAGCTATGGGGTTGTTGGTGACCTAGGATCAAGCACTTGGCTTGGAAGGCTCACAATCAATGAATCTCTCTTTTGAAATAAGAGTGAGAAGAGATTCAAGATTGGAAATGAATGAGCTTTAAATAAGAAGAATGATTTCTCTTTGATCTCTAAACTTGTCTTAATATCAGCATTGAGTGTAATGAATGCAGCTCAACAAGTATATATAGGTTAGAGGACAGAGAGAGAGAAAAACGTTTCAATTAAAGCTCCAACGGCTCTATTCTGAACCAAACTAGTCGGTCAAAGAACAACCACTGACCGACTAGTTCATCAACTAGTCGGTCGGTCAATCAACATGAACCGACTAAGTGGTGAACAGGGAATAGATCAAGTTCAGACTGAAGGGAACTAGTCGGTCAAAGAAGAGTTGCTGACCGACTAGTTTCACAACTAGTCGGTCGGTAACTCAACTCAGACCGACTAAGAGATAAAACACAAAGTCTGAGAACAAATAGAATTAGTCGGTCCAAGAACAAAAGTTGACCGACTAGTTCATCAACTAGTCGGTCGTCAAATGTACATAGACCGACTAACGACAAACAGTAACTTGGCATGTACAGTAAAAGCTCAACTAGTCGGTCTAAGAAGGATCACTGATCGACTAGTTCACAAACTAGTCGGTCGGTGAGTCAACGTAGACCGACTAACTGTAAACAGTAAAGAGCTTAGAATTGAGAAGGCAAAACTAGTCGGTCCAAGAAGCATTACCGACCGACTATATCACCATCTAGTCGGTTGGTTCTTCTTCTTGAACCAACTAACATGCACAAGAAGTCGCGAAACGAAGCACGATGCGTCGGGAAAGTTAGTATGGACTTCTTACAAGTTCATAGAGCTAGGATAGGAGCATTATGAAGATTAAAACGTAAGACCTACTCAAGGCTTAACATTCTACTGAACGAAGCTAAAAGACTATAAATAAAACATGACGAACCGTCTTCGAAAGCTTCGATCCGAATCTTCATGACTTCTAAAATGGTCCAAAAGCTTCAACGAAGCTTTAGGCATACGATCACGTGCTTTGAGAAGTATCGAGACGTCGCTTTGGATGTTCATATGAATTTGGCGACGATCTTCATAACTGCGCTCACAAATTGTTAGTTCACAATATATTTATGTTTGTTCATCATCCAAAACCAAATCCGGGGAGTCCAATATCCAACATTCTCCCCCTTTTTGGTGATGACAAACCAACATAAATAATAATAAAAAATAATGAATCAAATGTAATTTACTTACCCCCCCTGCATTGATGACACGTTAATTCCAAAATGAATAATAGTAATACGCATCATGCAGACGAGTAAAGTATAAAAATGAGAATCCATTATTGAAATATCGGATTTGAAATACAATTTTTATATCTTAACTCCCCCTGAATCTAACATATCAAATTAGATTCTTGGAAAAAATGCTTAAATTATCATTTAGCACATGTCATTATTATATCTCTCCCCCTTTGGCATTAGCAAAACGGGTGGGAGGAGATCAACGACAACAACAATGGCTTCAAATAAAAGCATGGGAGTCGTAGAATACGACTATGGTCCAAATGACACCAAAGGGAAATACGAATTAAATCAAGGCGTGTCAATGAGACCAAAGTCGAAAATCGATAAATAAAATCATCAAAACTCAAATTAATTTTACGAATTGAGTTATGGAATATACTCTCCAATATCAACATTCTTGGTTAATTTAGTGCATGAAAAACAATTCTATGTTTTCATAAAATGAATTCTATTTAACCAAGTATTATCGTCGAGTGACGAAATCAAACATCAGAGACATATAAAATATTAAATGTGCACAAGATAATGTAATGTCAACATCGATGTATATATATAAGAATGGAGCATGAGTACATCAAAAGATACATCGCCGACATACATATACGCGATCCAACGATCGGGGCACAACACACAACATCATAACATATATCAGAGTATCACAAAAACATACAACAGCATCAGGGATACATCATCATACATCCAAAAACATCATCAAAATACAGCAAAATGAACCAGAACCCCACTCTATCCTACCCAAACTTTCTCACACTAGATTTATCATCCAAGGAGCATCGGAGAGTCCTCAAAGAAGCTCAAGAGGAAGCGGCAGGATCTGCAGCAGCGGTAGGATCTGCATCAGCAGCATGCTCTGCAGGAGTGGAGGTGGTCACCGGATCAGCAGTAGTGTCCACAGAAGCGACGGAAGTGGAAATCTCTGGAGCAGCAACAGTAGTGGCCTCGGGAGCACCAGTCGAAGCATCCACCGCAGGAACGGTGGTAACATGTGTACTCTCGGGGTCACCAGCAGACGAAGCAGCAGCAGCAGCACCAGAAGTGCCCTCGGGGGCACGAGTAGAAACACGAACGAGCTCCTCAATCTCCTCCTCGTCCAACTCCTCCTCGTCAGAGACTGACGGAGGGATCTCAATACCAAGGTGACGAGCGATATGAGAAATAATCTCCTCGGTACGAGCATAACGAGACTCCACACGTCGAACAGACCGTGCGAGCTCGTCAAGAGTGGTAGAGGGAGCAGCAGAGGCAGAAGCAGCGGCAGACGCTGAAGGTGTCGTCCTTTGAACGTGACGGAGCGCCGCAAGAGACTTCTTGACGGCCGTCGCGTTCAGAGGGGGACCAAGGGGACGCTCATCGTCAGGTGGAAGTGTGACATGGAAGTGGCGAAAAACAAGGGTCAACAAGCAAGGGTATGAGATATGCGCAGACTTCGTGGACTTCCGAATACACTCGAAAGAATCCATCTTATCGAGTATAATCCGGGCCCAGTTAATCTCGCTACCCATGAAGATTGCATAGATCAACTTCAGAAACGGCTGAGAAGGCAAAGAGGAGGAGCCGTACTTAGGAAGTAAGCACGACTTCAGAATTAGGTTCAGGACCCAACCATTGGGCTTGAAAGACTTGGAGGGTATGCCAATCATGGCGGGGGGAATCTCATGGAAGATCTCAGAGAGGATAACCTGATCAAGTGAAGAGATGTCATCAACAGAAATGTCTGAAGGGAGGAGGCCAGACGACGAACAACCTATCAACTCGCCTAAGATTTCTGCCGTGAGGACTATCGGAGTCCCCAAGACAGTCGTCTCAATCGAGTGGGTCGCGTCGTACTGACCCCGGATCCTATTGGCATAGAACAGTTTCACTAGGCGAGGGTAGGGATGAGGATTCGCCTTAGGATCATATCGAAGATAATCGATAAGACCCGAAGACGACAGAAGATCTGCGAGGCCAGGGAAGTCACTAAACTGAATGAAATGCTCCAGAAGCAGCGGACAGTGTTCGATACGGTTGTAAGCCGCGAGACACAACGGGTCGTCGCGACACAACGAAATATCGACACCGCCAACCGGCATCGAAGCCTTTCCCTTAGGCTGACGTGTACGGGGACGAGAGCTAGACTCAGGCTACCTAGGAGGTGGTGAAGGATCCCTATGGGTCTCGGTCTCGGGTCTATACTCGGTGTCGGAATCCGAAGGAGTATGGAAAGAGGAAGGAGACGCAAGTTCCTTCACAGGCTTGGGTTTAGGCTGAGATTGGGCTCTAGGCTTTGCTGTCGTCATCCTCTTCCGCTTGAGAGGAGGCGACGACGACGAGGGTTGGGTAGTCTTCGATCGGCGTCTAGGTTGCGAGAGTTCAATGGGATCCGTAGGGGATGGCTCTATGGTCATAGGCGAAGGGCTCGTAGGACGGATCGGGATCCGTGTTCTTGCCATAATCGAAGCAAGACACGATGCACAAGAGATCAAATCTAAGAAACCCTAGCCGAAATCAAACTAAACCCTAACCGAGAGAATCCTAACCCTAGGAGCAAAACCCTAACCCTAGGTGTCTAGGAGAGGGTGGACCTAGGTCGGAGGGAGGAGGGGGTTGAACGGCGGCCGGAGATGGTCGGAGAGGTGGCCGGAATATGATCGGACACGACGGAGAAGATGAACGGGCTCGGGGGTTTAGGCTGAGAGAGGGGAAGTTTCGATCGACTAGAAGTGAGTTAAGTCGGTCGAGAGAGCTAATAAATCGATTGGAAGCTCAAAAGACAAGACATTCCCCGTCACAACTAGTCGGTCACAGTTCAAGCACTGGCCGACTAGATCACGATCTAGTCGGTCGGTCAATGAGCTTGAACCGACTAGTTGTAAATAGTAAATGAAGCCAAATTTCCTGACAAGAATTAGTCGGTCTAAGCTCATTCACTGACCGACTAGAACTTAATCTAGTCGGTCGGCCAATGAACTTGGACCGACTAAGAGAGTCCAAAATTGAAAAACTTAGAAATTTTATTTCTCTCCTAATCGCACTTGGACGAAACATCGAAATACTCTCATTAGTCATTATACTACCCCATTAAACATCGAAAATCAGAAATTTGACGTTTACGAACAAATCGAGCGAAAATTCCGAAAATTCAACAATAAATCCAGAAAATTTCAATTAATCTAGCATGTGCAAATATAATGAAATGAATAGCATGCAAGATTATTGAATAAAAATGAATCCTAAATCTCGGATTCACCCATAATCCCAAATTCTCGACGTAACCGCACAAAGGAGTCTTCCTTTAGGGGTTTCATGAAAATATCGGCGATTTGCTTCTGTGTTTCAACGTACACTAATATGATGTCCTTTTTAGCAACATGATCATCTAAGAAATGGTGTCGGACATCTATGTGTTTCGAACGGGAATGGTGTACCGGGTTCTTAGAGAGACATATTGCACTTTGGTTGTCCACCATGATAGGGCAAGTATCACCGTGAATACCAAAGTCTTTAAGTGTGTGTCTCATCCAAAGAACTTGAGCACACGCGGCACCGGCGGCAATATATTCCGCCTCGGTGGTTGAAAGTGATACGGAATTCTGCTTCTTGGAAAACCAAGAGACAAGAGAATTTCCTATAAAATGGCAAGTGCCACTAGTACTTCTCTGTCGGATTTGCATCCCGCATAATCTGCATCACTATATGAGATTAACTCATACGTGCTAGATTTTGGATAAAGTAATCCAAAATCAAGTGTGTAACTTAGATAACGGAAAATACGTTTTACCACTACTAAGTGTGACTCCTTAGGTTGAGACTGATAACGAGCACATACACATACGACAAACATAATATCGGGCCTACTTGCGGTAAGATAAAGTAAACTACCTATCATACCTCGATATAGACGAATGTCTACATCTTTTCCGCCCGCATCTTTATCAAGATGTGTAGTCGTGCTCATTGGAGTCTTTTTCCCGGAGGCATTCTCCATTCCAAATCGCTTTAGCAACTCCACCTTGTACTTCGTTTGGTGGATGAAGATTGCATCGTTTATTTGGCGAATTTGGAGACCTAAGAAATATTTGAGCTCACCCATGTGGCTCATCTCAAATTGATCCTTCATCACATTAGAAAACTCTTCGCAAAGAGCAAAGTTAGTAGCACCGAAAATGATATCATCAACATATATTTGAACTAAAATTATATCATTATTCGAATACTTAACAAATAATGTGGAATCAACTTCTCCCATTTTAAAACCTAAATCCAAAAGAAAATTCTTTAAACGGTCATACCAAGCTCGAGGAGCTTGTCTCAAACCGTAAAGTGCTTTCTTAAGTTTAAAAACATGATTTGGAAATTTTTCATTTATAAAACCCAGAGGTTGAGAAACATAAACTTCCTCAACAACATCTCCGTTTAAAAACGCACTTTTTACATCCATTTGAAATAATTTAAAATCCTTATGGCATGCAAAAGATAACAATAATCTAATTGATTCTAATCTAGCTACCGGAGCAAAGGATTCTTCGAAATCGATACCTTCCTCTTGCCGATAGCCTTGAGCTATTAACCGAGCTTTGTTCCGGATGACGACTTGGTTTTCGTCGGTCTTGTTCTTGAAGATCCACTTTGTCCCTATGACGGTGTGGTTCTTCGATGGCAATGGAACAAGCTCCCAAACCTCATTTCTCTCGAATTGAATGAGTTCCTCTTCCATGACAAGGATCCAAGCGCTATCTTCGCATGCTTCATTAATATTCTTTGGCTCTATCGAGGAGGCAAAGGCACAATGAGCGAAGTGGTTGACTTGAGATCTCGTATTGACACTATCATGGATATTGCCAATGACTTGCTCATGAGGATGGTCACGAATGGTATGAAGCCGTTTGGGAATTCCTTGATCACTAGGAACATTCTCAATAACTTCATTAGTCGGGTTAGTATCAATAGAATCAATAGAATTAATAGAGTTAGAATTACCAATTGAATCACATAAAACATCCATGGAGTCATCATCATTAGTAATTCTAGTTGGAACAAATCCTTCATTAAATGAAACATGAAGCGATTCCTCGATCGTTGAGGTTAGTTTGTTGTATATCCGGTAGGCTTTGCTACGTGAGGAATACCCAACAAAAATCCCCTCATCGGATCTTGGATCGAATTTGTCCAAACTACCATACGTGTTCTTAATAAAACATTTTGAACCAAAAACACGAAAATGTTTAACTTGAGGCAACCTACCAAACAACAATTCATAACAAGTTTGTTTAGTGCCGGGCCTCAAAAGTATTCTATTAAACACATAGCAAGCGGTGTGTACCGCTTCCGCCCAAAATTGATGGCCAAGTTGGCTATCATCAAACATAGTGCGAGCACACTCCACTAGCGTCCTATTCTTTCTCTCAACTACACCATTTTGAGGAGGTGCACGAGGGAAAGAGAAGGTGTGTGTAATACCAACTTCATCACAAAATGTCTCAAAAGACTCATTCTCAAATTCCCCTCCATGATCACTACGAATAGTGACAATGGTGGTTCCTAAGAGATTTTGTACTTTCTTAACAAAAATTGTGAAGTTTTCAAAAGCATCATTTTTATTACACAATGAAAATACCCAAGTAAACCTAGAAAAGTCATCAACGATGACAAGTCCATATCGTGCATTTCCTAATGAAGCAACTCTAGTTGGCCCAAATAAATCTAGATGTAATAGCTCTAGTGGCCGCTTAGATGAAATGCTTTTCTTAGGTTTAAACGACGATTTTGGAAGCTTGCCTCGTTGACACGAGTCACAAAAGCTTTTCTTTTGAAAGACAAGCTTAGGGAAGCCTCTAATAGAATTTAACTTGGAAAGCTTAAATAGTGTTCCAAAGTTCACATGACCAAAACGTCGATGCCATAAGTGTTGTTCACTTGTGTTGGCAATGAGACATTGTTCATGTGATCTCGGAAGATTTAGGATATATATATCCTTATGGCGTGTGCCGAAAAACAATAATTCATTATTATCTTTTCTTAAAATATGGCACATTCCTTTCGCAAAGCTAACTTTGTAACCTTTGTCACAAAGTTGACTTATTGAAATAAGATTGTGGTTTAATCCTTTAACAAGGTAAACATCACATATAAGGGGTTTAAAAGGATTACCCACTTTACCAACACCTATGATGGTTCCGCTCTCGTTGCCTCCAAAGACGACGCGGTTTCCATTTGTAATGGGCACCACTCCAGAGAGCAATTGAGCGTCACCCGTCATGTGTTTTGAACACCCGCTATCGAGTATCTAATTCCCCTTGAAGCTAAATTTAAATTTGTTGCTCCTTTTCTTTCTCTTGAGTACCTAAAGATAGAGAATTTCATATCATGGTACCCAAGGTCATTGGGTCCAAAAGATTAGACCTTTGGAAGCCAAGTCCAATTAGACTTAGACTTCCCCATATAATTTCTACTATGCACAACATCCGAAAAATAAGCATTCATGTAAACTTGTTTTTCATCCATGCTTGTGTCCTTTGGGCTCCAAATTGTGAATATTTTGGGAGCCCTCATCCTATTGGGTGCATGCATGCGTTGTTGATTTCTACGTGATGCATGACGTGGATAGGCATAAGGTACATGATGGAATGGTGCATTATGAGAATTATTCATACGATGATGTGGGTGTACATATGCATGTGGGGGAACACGTGCATGAGGGTGTCTCACATGGTGTGCATGTGCCCGTGTACGTGTAGCATAGAAATCATCATATGTGTGAGCCGGTGGAGTAGGACGTGTGTTCCTACGTGGCATAGTATTGGTGTACATATAAGCATGACCCTTCTTTGGAGGTCCACACAAAGTGGGTTTCTTTCCGAAAGAGGGTGTGGACGAGGTGGAAGCAACATTGGTAGGAGAACTACCAATAGAGTGTTTGCTACCACTCGTTGAGTCACCGGAAGTTGGCCTAACAAAAGTAGTGGCCGATTTGGATGAAATTCCCATCGTATACCCCAAGCCAATGTGGTGTTTGGCCGGAGGTAAGACATTTAGGATATTATCCAAATGGCCCTTACCCTTATTGAATTCATTGATTCAGCCTAATGTGTTCTCATATTTCTCGGTGAGAGAACGCAAAGAACCATCCAAAGTAGATACTTGCGATGTGAGCACATAAACACGAGATTTGAGATTTTCATTCTCAATACTCAAAGTCGAGTTTTGAGAAGTCAAATCCGCTATCTTATGTTCTTCCGGATCCTCAATGCTAACATGTTCAAGTTGAGTCTTGAGATTAACAATCTCATTCTTCAACTCTTCAACAACGGTGTCGTTGTTGGTGATGATAGTTTTAGGCGAAGTTTGGATGCTAGCTAAATCATCTTTTACTTTAGTATATCTATTTACTAGCGTAGTGTATTTAGACCATAGTTGCTCATTAGCATTCCTAAGGTCATCCATTGTTACCTCATCACCTTCGTTGTCGCTATCATCGGAGGAGGCATCTTTATCTTACTCCTCTCTAGCCATGAAGCACATGTGTGCTTCTTCCACTTGCTCATCATCCGACTCTCCGCTAGAGGAATCATCAGAGTAGGTGAAAGTCCCGACAAGCCCCCTTTTGTACCCTTTCTTGTACTTCTTGGACTTGTCGAGCTTCGGCGCCTTCCACTTCTCCTTGTGCTTGTTTTGAGGACACTCTGTTTTCATGTGTCTGGGCTTGTTGCATTGAAAACACAAAGGAGATGAGGCGTTAGAAGAATTGAGCTTCGATTTGTTTTTGAAGTTACCTTTCCGGAAGAACCGGTTGAACTTCTTGGCCATGAGAGCCATGGACTCCAAGTCCAACTCGTCTTTCGAGTTTTCATCATCGGTCGATGTGGAAGTTGATGGAGCGGCCTTGAAAGCAATAGCCTTCTTCTTTGGCTCGTCTTGCTTTAGATATGACTTCATCTTTTCTTGCAACTTCAATTTGCTATCCTTGCGTACCTCATAAGACATCAATGTACCCATTAGTTGAACAACGGTATAAGTTTTCATATTATTACCTTCCTCGATGGCGAAGGTCCGTTTCTCCCAACTAGAAGGAAGTCCATCGATAATCTTCGAGACTTTCTCCTTTTGGGTGTAGGTTTTATCGAGAGCCTCCAACTCGTTTGTGATGTCGACGAAGCGAGCATAGTACTCCTTCATCTTCTCACCCTGTAGCATATGAAATAACTCTTAATATTTATTAACTACTACGAGTTTGGAGTCTCTTACCCTACTAGTTCCTTCATGCAAGATGAGGAGGGAGTTCCATATTTGATATGCACTCTTACATGTGCATATCTTGTTGAAATCCTCGGGCTCCAAAGCACATTGCAATGCGTTCATTGCCTTGGCATTGCTTACCTCCGTGGCAATCTCCGCGGGAGTCCACTTCTCGAAGTATTCTTCGGCGGGCTCGACATACTCCTTCATCGTGGCCCTCCATAGT
The DNA here is from genome assembly GCA_030789695.1 of Scilla litardierei. Lineage (NCBI taxonomy): Eukaryota > Viridiplantae > Streptophyta > Magnoliopsida > Asparagales > Asparagaceae > Scilla > Scilla litardierei. The sequence continues at coordinate 159,711,503 of CM061136.1, forward strand.
GAAGCACTCCGGAGGAAAGTTTCCATCCGGCATTTCCAGTACCCGTAATTGGTACCGTTGAAGAATGGAGGCCTCGTTGAGGAATGTCCTTCCATCACCGAAGACGCTCCTTCACGATTCTTGAAGGTGCTATAGTCGGATGGTGGACGAACGGTCTTGTTGTCGTTGGCAGACATAGCTATAGACTTGACTCTGATACCAAATGTAATGCCCTGCTAAGCTACTGCACAAGTACTAGAGGGGGGGGGGGTGAATAGTACTTTAAAATAATTAAGAGGCTAATTCCTAATTAGCGTGCAAACTCTACCAATTAATGCGGAAATGCGGAATAGTAAATAATCGACAACAAATAAACAATCGCAAACAAACGATATTACTGGGTTCGGATCCACCCAAGTCTCCCCTACTTGTTCCCGGTGATCCTACGTCCCAACCACCCGGATCCCCTCTGGATACTTGAGTTAGAAACCCTAACTCAAGATTTCCACTATGAAATACTTGTGAAGAACCTTCACCAAGTCAAATCATACACAAAGCAATTTGTGACTCCCACAACCCGGGATCACAAACACAACTGAGAGTTAAACACTTACAATATCGAAAGTAAATGAAATAGAACTTCTTACCGACAAAATACCTATGCCTTGAGTATACTTACGAATTAGGGCAAAGATGATTTTGAGGAAGAAGGAGGCACCAAACCCTAGCTCCAAGATGTAGATCAGCGATGGAGAGCTATAGGGTTGTTGGTGACCTAGGATCAAGCACTTGGCTTGGAAGGCTCACAATCAATGAACCTCTCTTTTGAAATAAGAGTGAGAAGAGATTCAAGATTGGAAATGAATGAGCTTTAAATGAGAAGAATGATTTCTCTTTGATCTCTAAACTTGTCTTAATATCAGCAATGAGTGCAATGAATGCAGCTCAACAAGTATATATAGGTTAGATGAGAGAGAGAAAAACGTTTCAATTAAACCTCCAACGGCTCTATTCTGAACCAAACTAGTCGGTCAAAGAACAACCACTGACCAACTAGTTCATCAACTAGTCGGTCGGTCAATCAACATGAACCGACTAAGTGGTGAACATGGAATAGATCAAGTTCAGACTGAAGCGAACTAGTCGGTCAAAGAAGAGTTACTGACCGACTAGTTTCACAACTAGTCGGTCGGTAACTCAACTCAGACCGACTAAGAGATAAAACACAAAGTCTGAAAACAAATAGAATTAGTCGGTCCAAGAACACAAGTTTACCGACTAGTTCATCAACTAGTCGGTCGTCAAATGTATATAGACCGACTAAGGACAAACAGTAACTTGGCATGTACAGTAGAAGCTCAACTAGTCGGTCTAAGAAGGATCACTGACCGACTAGTTCACAAACTAGTCGGTCGGTGAGTCAACGTAGACCGACTAACTGTAAACAGTAAAGAGCTTAGAATTGAGAAGGCAAAACTAGTCGGTCCAAGAACATTGCCGACCGACTAGATCACCATCTAGTCGGTTGGTTCTTCTTCTTGAACCAACTAACATGCACAAGAAGTCGCGAAATGAATCGCGATGCTTCGGGAAAGTTAGTATGGACTTCTTACAAGTTCCTAGAGCTAGGATAGGAGCGTTATGAAGATTAAAACGTAAGACCTACTCAAGGCTTAACATTCTACGGAACGAAGCTAAAAGACTATAAATAAAACATGACGAACCGTCTTCGAAAGCTTCGATCCGAATCTTCATGACTTCTAAAATGGTCCAAAAGTTTCAACGAAGCTTTAGGCATACTATCACGTGCTTTGAGAAATCCCGAGACGTCGCTTTGGATGTTCATATGAATTTGGCGACGATCTCCATAACTGCGCCCACAAATTGTTAGTTCACAATATATTTATGTTTGTTCATCATCCAAAATCAAATCCGGGGAGTCCAATATCCAACAGCCTCTCCTACCGTAAGTGGCCAGATGGGGGACCTTGAACCTTGCAGGTCTTGGGGCTGACGTGATCCACCGTGCCAACGGCATGGCCTCCTCGGGATTGGCGGGGCGTTCCGGCATGTGTCCCCTCCACCACTCTGGGGTTTGGCTCCGGTCCCACCTCGGCTGCCGTCAGTCATCGTACCTCGGGGAATAACGACGCGGTCGCCGGGGAGGGCTCCCTCCACGGGCTGGTGATTTGACGGGCGGCGGGCTGCGGTCATCGCAGTATCGTCGGCCCATTTTCGTTGCCTCCGGGGCCTCCCTCCACTCTTAATTCTCCCTTAGTAGCCTTTCACGCTCTGCGACGAGGAAGCAGAGCTGTTGACGAACGGCCTCCTCGCCTAGACGATCTGGGGAGAAACACCGACGGGGCGGACTTCGCCCCCGAGGGGGGTCCCGGCGATCGGCGGGCTGCGCTCGTTCATATGTCGCCTGCCCGTCATCGACTCCTCCGGGATCTCCCAGTTCACCTCATTCTCCCTTCGGAGCCTTTCACGCTCTGCGGTAATGAAGCGGAGCCGGCGTCGGGCCGTCTCTTCGTCGAGGAGGGCTTGCCGGACGGCCTCGGCCGCCTCATCCAGATGCCTCTGAGCGGCCGTCGCTTCCTCTTGGCGCCTTCGCAGCCGGGCGATCTCCATTTCTTCCTCCAAGAGCTTCTGTTGGGCCGCAATCTCCTCGGTGAGCCCTTCGTCCCTCATCTCCTCGACGAACTGAGGGTGGAGATTCCGCCTTACGTTCGGGGGCTCAGAGGGGCCCGTGGGTACCTCGGCTCTGGCCGTTGCGAAACCCGTCATCATCTTGGCGAAGGCCTCAAAGCTCTGCTGTACCGCGCGGGCCGAGGCCTGGACCGTTTCGGCCTCCACCTCCGGGGGTGGATTAGTCGCAGAAGTCACGGGATGGGAGTGGGATTCTTGATCCATGTGATCCTTTCCGTGGTTAGGGTTTCGGTTGACTGGTATGAGATTTGACATGGGTGTGACCCTTCGTTCCCACAGACGGCGCCAATTGTTGCGGGGTAGAACTCGCGTACAATGAATTTATATTATGGGAAACCAAAGGCACGGTGGTTATGCTAATGACATGATTAGGGTAGGCTATTTGACAGGTGGTAAGTAGGATGATGAGGCTAAACTTATGGCGGGAGCTGACCACGGTGTCGAATCCAGGATGATGCAGTGAAGGGGCCGAACTGCCTAGGTTGATGGCGAGCGCGACCGGTGACGATGAGCTGACCTGCGCAAGGAGCAACTCGTCAGAAAGGCCGGGTTGGGGTCCAACCCTTAGCCTCTCCGATGCCTAAGTCAGTAATATGACTTAAAGCGCGGGCTAGGCACGTAGGTCGGACTGAGGGTGAGTCGACCGTACGTGACGAGCTATGAGTGGAAGAACAAAGATAACCTTTGCCCTTGTGTGTGTAATGAGATTCAGAGTAATTTTTCCAACCCCTCCACCGTAAGAATTAAAGGGGTATTTATACCTGTCAGAAGGCGGTTAGGTGGGGCTGATCTGGTATGCTGACTCGGCGTGCTGAGCTGGCCCTGCTGTCAGCGGAAGCTTCGAATGAGGATGTCAGGAACAGGAGTGTCGGCCACGCTTTTGTCAGACGGCGCAACGGCCAGGGGGGCTTTTGTCAGGGTGTCAGGACCGAAAGCATTAAGTGTCAGGGGGCGCAGCGGCCAGGGGGTGCTTTGCCTGATGGTCGGGAGGCGTTAGTGTCAGTAGTGTCCTTTGTACTAGGTTGTTTGTCGCGTCCGATGTGCCAAAGAGTCGTCGGTGCGCGTCCGAGGCACGACGCTATCGATGGGGTCGCCAGGTCGCCTCGGTTAGAGGGCACGTCGTATGATAATGCGCTCTGCGCGTTGTTCCCGGCGAGCAGGTGGAGGGGCGAGTCGGGTGGTGACTGGAACCCTGGAGGAGTGCGGCTCCGCCATCGCCCATAGAAGGGTGCGCCCTTCTCCCGGCCGTGTCGGGCTCCGGGTTAACCTGGCGCTCTGCCGTGGACGAGTCAAGTGTCCGGTCTCCGAAGTCGCGGGATTGGTGCCCTAGCGCTGGGCCCACCGGCCTTTGGGACGGAAGAATGACGTAGGCGGGGTGTTTGGTGACCGGGGATAGAAAGTCGGGCTATCACGATCTTTAAGTCGTAACACGTACTATTGGTTGGATTAATAAGCTTGTTCTTTATGCTGTGGTCTGGCATATTTGGAAGGAAAGAAACAATTGCATCTTTCTCTCCAAGGCTCTCTCCAAGGCGCAACTCCTCGCGAAAGTTTCTTCGAATGTGGCGACTGCTCTTCCCCCTTTCGGCCTCGAGGAGCTTGATCCTGCTGACTGCCCCTTTTTTGATAATTGGGGGGTTAGCATAGTTCCCCTGTTTTTTTCTTTTAAATGGGTTAGACGGCCTTGTTGTATGTCTATATTTGTTGATTGCTTCCATGTCTCTTTCAAGTGTGTATGTGCTGTAGGCTTGACCGGACGGTTCTCGTACATTGTACATTTTACCTTACATGAATATACTCACTTACCTGTCATATGTATGTATGTATGTAAATAAAAAGGTATAACACACGGGGTATAAAATCAAAAATTACACAAAGTACAGACGTCAATGGATTTTGATTCGTCATGAACAGACATAAAAAGTGACGAAGCTTACAATACATGAATTATATATAGTCAATAAACACCATTGAACCATTGAGAACCGAGGATTCCTAAATGTTGATTTAAATTTTTGGTCCAATTATTTCTCTTTCTTCCTTCCGGAAACTCTAACTTAAAAAAACATTACGTTAGTCCATGAAGCGTTCTCAAATTCAAATCCAAGTCTCAACTAAGAGGGAGGCTCGATCGTTCTTTCTTTTCGATAGGAGGGTTCGTATAATACAGGCTATGGACATAGATATTGTCCTACTGTGTTTTTTCTTCAATGATGAATTCACAGAGAGCAACATCTCTAACACAGCCGGCCTTTATAGCAGCTGAGAGCGCCGGCGTCTTTTGTGAGGAGGTGCACATCCTGCGGCGGCCTCACCTCGAACTTCTGCAGCTTGCCATATCGAGCCACTGTCCGATCCTGGCTCGCCTGAATGGTGAATACTGCCCCGTTCTCCAGCGCGTCGTCCACTGATTTCACGTGCCAGTGCTCCCCGTTCAACCTCCACGTTACCTGCACAAGGATCGATCGAAGATCATGAATCTTGAAACCGACACGAAAATGTAGACCGAGATGGATCCTTACCTTTTTATGGTCCCTCTCGAAGGGTGCGATGTAGCGATTTCCCTGGCTCATGATGGTGGGGTTCATGCCGCCGCCGATGGCGTACTGGTCCCACCCCTCGTACAGGTTGTTCACGATGTGCACGTAGCCGAACCGGATTCGGGGCATGCGCTGGTGGCAGCGGGGGCCGAAGTGGTTGTAGAGGAGGGTGACCTTCATCCTCGCGTCCAGCGTGTAGGTGTCCTTGTGGCCGAGGAGCATGACCTTGTTGTGGTCCATGAAGCGGTTGTTCGAGATGGTTATCTGGGTCGACGCCATCGAGACGTCGAGCAGCCCGTCGAGGCAGTTGGACAGGGTGTTGTGATCGACCCAGACCTTGGTGGATCCAACGATGCGGATGGCGTCCAGGTCCTGCTTGCTGATCGCTATGATCCGCCCCCCCGGCACGATCACGTTGCCCGCCGACGTCGACTTGACGTCGTGGAAGTGCAGCCCGTGGATTATGACGTCGTGCACCTCGTGCACCACGAACCCGGAGCCGTACGCGATGTGGACGTCCGCGCCCCGGCCGTCGATGGTGGTGTGGGCGCTGATGAAGAGGGGCATCTTGAGCTTGATGAACATGTTGCTCCCGAACGTGACCCACACCTTGCCGGGGATCATCGTGACGCCGTACCGCAGCGTGCCGGGGCGCGGCTTCGACGGGTCGACGTCGCTGGAGTCGACGACTTCGTACATGGTCACGTCCTTCCCCATGTTCTGGGCCATCCTCCCGGTGAACCCGATGGAGCACCTGGCGAGCTCCGTGCGGGATCTGTCCCAGTTCTCGTTGTTCCTCCAGCATCGGTCGATGGGGTTCAGGTTGACGCCCAGCCTCGGGCGGAGACCGAGGTTGGCGGTGGCGAGGAGGGGGAGGAAGAGGGCGGAGATGAATACTGCTGCCGGGAAGGGCGCCATTGTTGTTGCGGAACGAAGCATATAGGCTTGGGCTATGGCCCCCCCAAGGATCAGAGATAACGTGCACGCTTTCTTTTTTATGAATCACTGGTTTAGGTTTCCAACAATTGGCCCCCCACCATTTTAGCTAATCATCTATCAATAGCCACCCCAAAAATGTCCATCAATTTAAACCTGACACTTCATCAAATGGTGTTCTGCATATATTATTAGTTAGTTCTACTCATCTTTTTTGTTTTTTTGTGGGAAATTTAGAACATTGGTTTTTTTTTGTAAGAAGTTTTTTGGAATGAGGAGATGGCCTATAATTGGAAATGAAATCTAAATAACGGTGTCTCTGCCGTGAAAAAAGGATTTTATTTATTTATTTCCTGTTCTCTATTATGAAAAACATAATACATTATCCTGAGAAATAAGGAGTTTGTATTATATTCAAATATTGTATCCAAATATATGAATTCTTCGTATCCCCTATAAATACAGGCATGAGGTCTCCACCAGAAGACACATTCACACCACGTTATCATCACGCCCTTTCCGTGAGAGAGGGCCCGAACGTTGCGAAACCTTGGAAGGACGACAGAGGATTACCCGCACTCGAACGAAAAATCAAAGCACCCACGTTTGTTTTTCTTCGATCTAGATCGAATTATACCGAAAACCCCCGCAATTTTCTATTCATGATCATGATAATTGCCTAAATCAAAATAGATCAAAATAGACCGCCCAAGATTGAAACAAAAAACAAAAAAAAATTGATGTGGAAGGAAGGTGGCCACTGTCCGTCGACCCTAGGGCAGTGGCCACCGGCCAACAGCGCACCCCCTGGGAGAGGGCAGTGGCCAACTGGCCACCAGCCTCGTCGACCGACATCACGTCAAAAAAATACAATTTTTTATCCGCCGGCTGGCCGGCGGCATGGGGGCCGCCGGCACAAACCCTGCCCCTGCCCCCTCCCCCCCAACACAGCCACCAATGTCGCCCTAACATGGCAGTACACAGCCGCCATTGGCGGTGAAGGCATCAAAACCCAACCTATGGTTTTCTAAAACAATACCCCCAGCCGGCGGCCCCTAGCCGCCGGTACTAGACCGCCCCTGAAGCGGCGGCATCTATTGTCCCACCCCAAGCACTGTCGTCATTGCCACATCGACGGAGCGTTGTCGTCGCTGGGAGAGGCCCCCCTGCGTCGAAGCTCACATCAAAAAAATCGTTCTGGTTCGAAGCCCGCAGCTTTGCTGCGGGCCTCGGCCCCCAACGAAATCAAACCAAAAACAAACAAAACGAATAATGGCACGTAGCAAAAGCCCGCAGTTTAAAAAAGAAAAAAAAAGAAAAAAAAGAAAAAACAACGCATGCCAACTTAAAAAAGAAAAAAAGGCTAGAAGCCCGCAGCTTAAAAAGGGCCAACTTAAAAAAACAACGGGCTGACTGACTTGGCAAGCCAAAGCCTCCGCAGCGTTGTTGTGGGCCACGGCCCCAAAAGCCTGAAAAAGGGGGAAACCCGGGAAAAAAGAAAAAAAAAAGAAAGTGTAAAGATGGGGGAAATAAAAGGGAATAAAAGGGGGAGATAAAAAGAGAAAAATATGGGGAGGAAACAAGAAAATATTTGTTGTAAACTTGGTGGCTACGGAATCCGTAGCCCTGTATTTATAGCTATAGGGTTACATAATGGGTGGATACCCAATAACAAGTTGGGCCTCCAAAAGCCCGTTTATAACACTTCCCCTTATCCATCCATTGTTGTAAGCCGTAATGAACGCTTCAGGATTCATAGAGCTTATCTGATCATGGGTCTATGGATACTTCTGGATCCCAAGTTTAAGAGCTCTTGCCTCGGTAAAACCTCTGCCATGGAAAACCCAGTGGGAAAAACAAGTGGCTAATGGAAAAGAGTACAAGTCTCTGTAACTTCCCCTGATCGATGGATATCATCAGAGGTGGATACTTCTGGATCCCGAGTTGATGTGGTTGCCGCGTTAAAACCTTTGGCTATGGAAAACCCAGTGGGAAAAACTAATAGCCAAGGAAAAAGAGTACAACCCGACATTAACTCCCCTGAAAAGTACAAGCTTCGGGCTTGTAAATCTGTCAACTGTCTCATCCCAATTCTTAGTACAAGTTTTCTAAAGGTACTGCGAGGTAAAGCTTTAGTAAATAGATCTGCCAGGTTGTTGCAAGACTGGATCTGCTGGATGTCGATCTGGTTGTCTACTTGCTGTTCATGCGTCCAGAAGAGCTTGGGGAAATGTGCTTCGTCCTGTCACCTTTGATGTAGCCACCTCACAGTTGAGCGATGCAGGCAGCATTGTCTTCATACATGGTGGTTGGTCCAAGATCTCCCGTCTTCAGGCCGATGGTCTTGAGGATGTGATGGATGACTGATCGAAGCCAGAAGCATTCTCTGCTAGCTTCGTGGATCTCTATGAGCTCGGAGTGGTTGGATGAGGTTGCCGTCGAAGTCTGCTTCATAGATCTCCATGATATGGCCGTCCCACCGTATGTGAACACGAAACCGGTCTGGGACTTTGCGGTGTGTGGGTCGGACCTGTATCCTGCATCTGCATAACCGACTAAGTCGGAGGATACACCTTTCTTGAAGTATAGTCCCAGGTCCACAGACCCTTGAAGGTAGCGCAGAAGGTGCTTCATTCCGTTCCAGTGGCGCTTTGAGGGCGCTGAACTGTATCTAGCTAGTAGGTTAACTGCGAACGCTATATCGGGACGCGTGCAGTTTGCCAGGTATAGGAGTTCTCCAATCGCACTTAGGTAGGGTACTTCAGGACCTAGTGCTTCCTCCCCCTCTTCCAGCGGTCGAAAGGGGTCTGTATTAACATCCAATGATCTGACGACCATTGGTGTGCTGAGCGGATGACATTTGTCCATAAGGAAGTTTTTCAGCAACTTCTTCGTGTATGTCGATTGGTGTAACAAGATTCCTTCGCTAAAGTGTTCAATTTGTAAGCCTAGACAGAACTTCGTTTTGCCAAGGTCTTTCATCTCAAAAGTCTGTGTAAGGCTCTTGGATATCTCACCTATCTCTTCAGGAGATCCGATGATGTTTAGGTCGTCTACGTAGACGGCAATGATTACGAATCGTGTTCCCTTTGCTCTTATAAAGTGCAAGGGCAGACTTCATTTGTTGTGAATCCTTTTTGCACTAGGAACTCACTGAGTCTGTTGTACCACATTCTCCCCGACTGTTTTAGACCATATAGTGATCTTTGGAGTTTGACAGAATAGATGTCCCGAGGTCTTTCTGTCATTTTTGTCGGTAGTTTATATCCGTCTGGGATTTTCATATAGATATCCTTATCTATATTTCCATATAAGTATGCAGTCACAACGTCCATGAGCTGCATATCTAGGCCTTCCTTTGTAGATAGGCCAATAATGAAACGGAAAGTGATCGCATCCATGACCAGGGAATAGGTATCGTCATAGTCTATTCCTGGTCGTTGGGAAAAGCCTTGTGCAATAAGGCGCGCTTTGTAGCGCACGATCTCATTATTCTCGTTTCTTTTTCTCACGAATACCCATTTATATCCCACAGGTTTAACACCCTTTGGTGTTAGGACTTCAGGTCCAAAAACTTTACGCTTCGAGAGTGAGTCCAGCTCTACTCCTATTGCCTCATTCCACTTTGGCCAATCCTCTATGCGTTTACATTCTGCTAGAGAGCGTAGATTGGTCTCATCGTCGTATTCAGTGACGTAAGTGGCAATAATGAGCGTGAAGTTATCATCGATGATTGTGCTTTTTCTGTCCAGTACCTCCCAGTACGTACATAGTTTAATGATATTTCTCATACATTTTCCTCTTCAGGGGTTTTAGGAGGGGAGAGGTATCTGGGCTGAGCTCAGCATCCTGTGGTGGTATCGTTATTATTGCTCCAGGATTTTTCCTCTTTCGAGGGTTTTTATCATTGGAGCCTGGGGGTCGTCCTCTCTTTTGTTGAGGTACGGCCGCTTCTGCTGCAGGTGGATTGCATCCATCTTTGGGTATGTCAATCCTAGCTGTCGTATTTGCAGCAGGGACGTGTGATCTGACAATCTTCTGGTTTTCAGTGAATTTTTCCGATAAAATGTGAACGGTATTTTGTATTTGAAGGATCTTTAGGATCTCGTCTTCACATTGGTTTGTACGTGGATCAAAATGGGATAAAGTATAGGTATCCCATGAAATGGTCTTTGAAGCTTCTGGCTTCTCTGTGTTAATGCCTAGTTTGGGAAAAGTGCTTTCGTCAAACTCACAATCTACTAAACGTGCCTTAAAGGCGTCCCCCGTTAGGGGTTCCAGGTATCTAATGATCGATGGTGAGTCGAATCCAATGTAGATACCCAGTCGACGTTGTGGACCCATCTTGGTCCTCTACGGTGGTGCTATGGGGACATAGACAGCGCATCCGAATATCCTCAGGTGAGAGATATCCGGTGGGTTCCCATATGCAAGTTGCATCGGAGAATATGATTGACTACCTGACGGTCGTAATCTTATTAACGATGCAGCGTGCAAGATGCATGTCCCCATGCATTTACCGGCAACTGGCTTTGCATCAACAATGGACGAGCAATCCATTGTAGTCTCTTTATAAGAGATTCGCCTAACCCGTTCTGGGTGTGAACATGAGCTACAGGATGTTCAACTTCTATGACGGTTGCTTGGCAGTAGTCTAGGAAGACTTGTGATGTGAATTTCCCAGCGTTGTCCAGACACAATTTCTTGATCTGGTTATCTGGGAAATGTGCCCGTAACTTTATTATTTGTGTCAATAGCTTTGCAAAGGCTACATTGCGGTTGGACAGGAGGCACACATACGACCATTTGGAAGATGCGTCAATCAGTACCATGTAGTACCGAAATGGTCCACTTGCGGGGCGAATAGGCCCGCAAATGTCTCCATGTATTCTCTCTAGGAAGCTCGGAGACTCAGAGTCCACCTTCAGGGGGATGGTCTCGTAATCAATTTCCCTTTGTGATAAGGGGGACACGGAGATGCACCCTTTCGAAGAAGCTTCAGGCTTTTCGAGTTAATTCCATAGGATTAGGATATGATGCGACGCATCATATTCCTTCCAGTGTGTCCTAGTCTATTGTGTCAGAGTTGGAATTCTGGTTGATTATCGCACTTCTGGTGCTCGAGTGTGTTTGCTTCCATTGCTCTTATCCTTGTATGATAGAGACCCGACGGGAGTCCCTCAAAACGCTCGATGGTGGTTTTAGTACCGTTTTTGTGAGATGTTACATACTGGAATTATCTGTTTTGTTTACTCACCGTCTTAAGGTGGTATCCGTTTAAGCGGATATCTTTAAAGCTTAACAGATTTCTATGGGAGCTAAGGGAGAAAAGCGCATCTTTTATTAGTAGTTGTGTTTTGTTGGGGAGCATAAAATGTGCTTCCCCTGATCCTTCAATAATTCCTGATGGACCGGATATTGTATTCAAGGTTCCATCGTATTTATCAATGTTTTGGAAAAAGCGGATGTCTTGGAGGATCGTGTGCGTAGAGGCACTGTCCACTAGGCATTTATAATCCATCTAATTTTAAGAGAAAAACATCGCAGTATAAGGCACAAGAAAAGATATACTACTAATAATTATTCAATGTCTGAAAGTTCATCTAACATGCTAGAAATCAAACAAGAAGATAGGAAATTGTTTTTTCAAAAATTACAATGCATATAAAGTAGATAATGCCTCAGTATAGCAGGTCATCGTTTGAGAAGTCCTCAGCGATGAACATGATTGGTGCCAGGTCTTCTTGTTCCATCAGGTTTGTCTCAGCTTGCTTCTGGCTTGCTTTGTACAAGTCTTGTAGGTGGCGTGAAGTCTGACAATTCCTGGACCAATGTCCAGTCATGTCACACCTTTGGCACTTATCTTCCCTGTCCTTTCTGGGGTCAGATGTCTGGCCGTCGTCCTTTCTCTTCCACACATTTTTCTTCTTTCCCTCATTGTTGGTTCTTAGAGGGGGTCCTCTTACCTGCTTCTTCATTGCCTTACCCTTCTGAGGTTTGCCTTTGAAGTTGCTCCTCTTCTTCTGGGAGGAGCTGTGATGCGCTTCAGGCGCAGGAGCAGTGCCGGTAGGGCGTGAGTTATGGGTGGCCATAATGAGGTCTCTATTCTGCTCTGCCATCAGAAGGCATGAGAGAAACTCTGAGTATTTCGTGAACTTTCATTCACGATACTGCTGCATTAGTATAACATCCTTTTCGTAGAAGGATGTATACGTCTTCTCTAACATGCGCTCCTCCGTCACCTTCTCACCACACAACTTCAGGCGTGAGGTGATGCTAAAGAGTGCCGAGTTGTACTCGGTAATAGACTTAAAGTCTTGGAGACGGAGGTTCTCCCATTCATATCACGCTCGGGGAAGTATAACACTCTTTGATGTTTATACCTATCCTCGAGGGCGGTCCATAACTCATAAGAGTCTTCCACCGTGAGGTACTCGGCCTTCAGGGTCCGATCGATATGGCGTCTGATATAGATAATTGCTTTCGCTTTATCTATATCAGAAACCTTATCGTCTACAGCGATGGCATGGCTCAGTCCCTGTGCACGCAGGTGGAATTTTATGTCCAACTGCCGGCTTAAATAATTCTTACCTGTAGCATCCAATACGTCAAAATCGACGCTCGCAATTTTGGCCATTATCTCTTTAGCATATTTAAAAATAAGCAATAATTAGATAGTTTTAAAGAAAAATAAATAATTAAGCATTTCAGACACAGATATCTGCTGCGTGGATTGGCTACTCACCATATTAATTACAGTCCGTACAGTCCCATAAAAAATGAAAATACAACTAGGGAACCCCTCGTGTGGCCCCTATTCATCTGGAATGGATCTTCATCTTCGTGAGACGCCCGCCGGTCTTGTAATTTTACAAAAATATCCTCACTACATTTTTCTCTTTAAAAAAGGAAAGAATGCAAGGGAAATAATGGTGATAGCTAGCCGATCCAAAACCACAGCAAATATAAACATTCGTCGCAGGCAGAAAAATGCAGCAGGCATTTAATCATCAAAGGCAGTTTATTCGTTACAGGCAATTAATCATCACAGGCAGTTTATAATGGAAGTGAAAATTTTTCGTTTAATAATTATTAGACCACTGGGTAACTTCATACACCGTTAGGTTAGTTGACTAACGGCAGAGCGGTCGCAAGATCTTCCTAATTATTAAACGTATAACAATCAGATAATCCGAATAAAATGCAATGAATTAGAAGAGTGTAATTTGTCCAGATTTTAACGAAAAAGAAATCGTAATTAAATATGAAAATAATTCGAAAAATAGAAAATTTTTGGGGTCAAACCCTAGGTAGGGTTTTTTTTGGTCGCGTGAGTTGCCGCTTCTAGCGGCTAGGGTTTCTGGACACGCGCGCGCACGAGGGGACCGCTGCAGGCGGCGGGGCCCGTCCGTCGTTGCTGGCGGCGGAGCGGGGGGGCCGCCGCTACGGGCGGCGGTAGGGCCGCCGTTGCAGGCGGGGGTGCCCGCCGCTGCAGGCGGCGGGAACCGCCCGACGTCGTAGGCGGCGGGGAGGGCCCGCCGCTGCAGGCGGCGATGGATCTGCCGCTGCAGGCTACGGGATTGTAGAGGACCCTGTCTATGGGAAAAACACTAGAAGGGGGGTTGAATAGTGTTTATGCAAATTTAAAAGGAATTTACGCCAAATAAAATGCAATCCAACAAATAATGCAGAAATAGAATTAAACCCAAATAAGAAACAATTGCAAACACAATTATGTTTCTAGGGTTCGGATTACCCAAGTCAACTCCCAACTTGTTCCCGGTAATCCTACGTCCCTTCCACCCGGATACCATCGGATACTCAAGTTAGAAACCTAACTTGAGGTTTCCTTAAAAGCTTGATCTTTGGAAATGAAAGCTTGAGAGATTTTGCAATAAATGAGTAACCTTCCAATGGAACAGTAGAAGATCTACTTATAGCTTTCTCAAATCCACAAAACAGTTTAGGCAAAAACCCAATTGAAATCCGTGGGAAAAATCTCAACGGATAGAATCTGACTCGCAACAGTCGACTGTTGAACAATCCACAGTTGACTGTTGCACAGTCAGCAAGGGTAGGTGAGAATTCATAACGGTAACTTACCACATGGACAGTCGACTGATGAAGCAAAGACAGTCGACTGTTAAACCAATAGGCGACTGTAATTTCTTCGACAGGCGACTGGCCGAGAGATGGGTAAGTTTGAATAATACTGGAAATCTCACAACTAACAGGACAGACGACTGATGCAAGGAACACAGTCGACCGTAAATCAAAACAAGCTACTGTAAATCCTTGAACAGACGACTGTCAAAAGCCTGAGAAAATTCCAGAGAGCTGAGTCAAAGAAATGACTCACAAACAGACGACTGTTGTAGCATAGACAGTCGACTGATCCAAGAGACAGTCGACTGTATATACAACATTAATCGACTGGCCGTAAAAGTCAGATCAAACAGAGTTTGGGCAAAGGATAGACAGGTGACTGATTTACAAAGCACAGTCGACTGTCACTAGGACAGGCGCCTGTGAAACATTCATCAGTGGCCTGTGCGAAATAAACAGAAAAGGCCCAAAACTATATTGTAAAAGTCTGTGCATAACAGGCGACTGTAGAACAAAACACATGCGACTGTTTTTGAGACATGCGACTTTAAACTGTTAAGCATTCGACTGTTATAAACAATCCTTGCACAACCAATAGAGAAATGAATTGGAGTCAAAGGTCAATTGATCTAATGAAGTCCTATGACTAAATGTAGATGTGTGTGAGTGCTCCATCAAAGTTCTACTTCTAAGCTACGTACTAGAAGAGATGAAAGAAAATTACAATTGACGAATAATCTCTTCTTTCCATCGTATGAGCTTGAAGTCTTCACGGAGATTCAATCATCATCTACGATCAACCAATTCATGTCATTTACCTTCAATGAAGTTTGTGAGTCATCCATTGCTAGTAGATCTTCATAATTAGCATATGCAATGGATTAACTGTAAAATAGGGGATTAATCACAAGTATTTATGTTTGCTCATCATTAACACCAAGTGAGGAGAAGTCCAATACTCAACATTCTCCCCCTTTTTGATGATGACAAACAAACATAAACAAAGAGATAAATAATTGTGTGTAATGAAAACTTACTCCCCCTACATAGATGCCAATCAAGTTAGTCAACACATATTAGGGCATCTACATATCAATTGAAGCAAATAAGTGAGATATGGATGAATTTAATTCAAGAAATCTAGGAATTAAAATCCCTATTCATTGTAATCTTACTCCCCCTGAATCTAAGGCAACTTCAATCTTAGATTCAAGTGTTAGAACATACTTAGCACATTCATTATGAATCTTGTATGTTTATTTCTCTCCCCCTATGGTATTATCCAAAAAGGTGGGAGCAAATAGCAACAACAATAATAGTGCTAAATACGAATTAACAACAATCAAGGAGTATAAAGATATATCGAATCAAAACTCATAAAATCACATCATATACACATGTGAGTAAGGGAATTGAAGTCCAATATCAACATTTTAGATATACACACAAAAATAGTTTCAAAAGAGATTTCACAAATGCATCATACCAGAGATGGCATGGAAAATCAAATATCAAATATGTATATTGTCTCAAAAGCACATCAGAGAGAGTATAACATACATGGAGACAACATAACATACATCACACAGATAAGATAAGCAGTATAGCATAATGTGACACAAGATAAACAACAACATCATATATAGATATATAAAAAGATGAGTACATCATCGGATGGACATCTACATGTCCATCACACAAAATAAATCATGATCAAAACAAAAATACATCATCATGACAACAGCGAAGTACATCACCATATATATAAAAAGACAATGTCAACATCATCCAGCATACATCAAAATACAACCATCATCAAGCTAACACCACTCAAACACCTATCTAAGAGTGAGCATCTCCAGGAGCTGCAGAAGAAGAAGCAGGCTCTGTGACAGCAGGTGTATCCTCTGGAGGAGGGTCAGAAGGAGCAACAGTAGCAGCAACAGCATCAACAGCAACATCCTGAGTAGAAGCTACACCAGGAGGCTCAACGACATTAGTGGGCTGAGTAGGCACATGAAGCTAGGGAACAAACTGTCTCAGATCCTCAGCGAAGGGTATTCCCTATGGAGGAAAGAAAGAGACATCAATCTGTAAAGTCTAGAGACCATCTCCAAAAGAATATCACGAGATGGTGGAGCAGAGGTGGAAGGTAGGTCAGCTGGAGGAACAGTGGATGAGGATGGAGCTGAAGTAGATTTCCTCTTCTTCGAGGCAGTTTGCAGAGCCGAAAAAGATTTCGACTTTGCAGAAGCGTCGAGGAGAGGACCAAAGGGCATGGGCTCGTAACGAGTCAAATCAACACCAAAATGACGGAAGACACGAGTCAGAAGACCACCGTAAGGAATGTGAGACGAGGAGGTCGTGAACTCAACCTTGTCCATCCTATCAAGGAGGACACCGGCCCAGTTCACGGGCATGCCAGAGAAAATAGCATACTTACACTTCAGGATATCCTGAGACGGCTGGAGATGATTCATACCTCGGTAGGATGTTGGACTTCACCACTAGGTGAACAGCCCAACCTCTCGCAGAGAACATAGATGACCTGACACCCGAATCAACGGCTAAAGGTACCTCTCGAAACATATCCCGGAGGACAGACTGGTCAAGGTCGTCAATCTCGGAGATGCAGATATCAGTGGGAAGGGAACCAACAGAGGGAATCTTAAGAATAGTCCCTAAGAGAGAGGGAGTGATCTGAATGTGGGTTCCCTGAACGACAGTATCGAGGATGCCGGTAGACGAATACTCACCGTGAACACGGTTCGCATAGAAGAGCTTTACCAGAAATGGATAGGCTCTGGGGGACTCGCTCTGAGAGAAGCAAAAAAGGTCGGCTAGGTGAGTAGCAGAAAGAATGTCAGAAAGCCTCTCAGCAGTGAAGGTGGAGAAAGCAATGTACCGCTCCCTAAGAAGGTTGATCCCTAGAAGAGAGTGAAATTTTGCCAAGCAGAGATCGTCTCGGCAAACGGGAACTAGGGGATCAGGGGGAGTACGACAGGAGTCTCTTCTGAAGAACTCGAAACTGAAGGGGACTGATGGGGAGCGTCAGCAACAGGCTCATTGATGGCAAGATCTATGCGCTTCCGCTGACGCTTGATCAAGGCCTGAGCGTCGGAAGAAGATGCAGAAGGAGAATATCCCTGCGAAGAAGAATGCAAGGGAGGCTCGGCTCGTTTTGTTCGGGCTTTGTAGGGTTCCTTCTTCTTGGCTATAGGTTTCTTGGGTGCCCTGGGTCATTTAGGAGCAGCAATCTTCTCTTTTCCCTTGGTTTTGGGTGCCATGTAATTGAGAGAGAGAGAGAGACGATGTGCAAAGAAATCGAAAGACTCAAATCGAACGAAGGGCTAGAGAGAGAGAAGCAAACCAAGTAGAGGAGATGCGAGGAAGCAACGACGAAGCAATCGACGAGCGGGGAGGCGGAGATCGACAGCAATGGCTGCGAGGAATCGAGCGGGAAGACGAAGCGGTCGATTCAGATGAGAGAGAGTCGACGTGGGTAAATGATCAGGTTCTCTCGTATATAAAAGTTGGGGAAATAATCTGGGCCGTTGGATCAATGAATCGACAGCTCAGATCAAAGCACTTGAACCGTCTCAACAGCAGACAGTCGACTGATGAATAAATATCAGTCGACAGGATGAAGTGATAACAATAAAGCTCAAAAAGATGGGCAGTCTAATGGCAAGTAATATGCAGTCGCCTGTCCGTTGGACAGTCGACTGACATATACTAAACAGTCGACTGGCCGAAAATTAATACAGTTCATCAAAACAACAGAGAGCACTGTAAGAATTTGACAGAGAGAACAGTCGCCTGATGACTAAAATGCAGTCGCCTGTTAAAATAACAGTCGACTGTAAAACAGTCATCAGTCGGCTGTGCGAAAGATACCAATTCTCAGACTGAGGAGATAGAGTAGGGCAGTCGACTGTCGAAGGAAAGACAGTCGTCTGTCCTGGTCCAAAAATGCACAGTGAGATAGAATTCCAGAGAATAAGAACACTCACCCTAGGACCTATACTCTAATCACAAATACATCGTAAAAACAATGTAAAAACAATAACTCCATTGAAACACAAATCACTACAATTAATCTCAAAAACTCATGAAATCAATTAAATCACAATTGCCTTTCTTAATCATATATTTTTTTGACAGGTGCCTTTCTTAATCATATATATATATATATATATATATATATATATATATATATATATATATATATATATATATATATATATATATATATATATATATATATATAATAAAGCACATGAAGATAGACAACAAAATGATATGAGCTTAAAAAGAGTTATAGCATGAAAGATTGAGCTTCTAGATTTCAGATTCATCCATAATTCCCAATTCTCCACGCAACCTCACAAATGAAGCTTCTTTGCAAATTTGGTAAACTCTTCATGAGCTTCATTCTTATTAGTTAAGAATGAAACCTAAGTAAATCTAGAGAAGTCGACGACGACAACTAATCCATAATGAGTATTACCTAAAGAAGCGGTTCTAGTTGGCCCAAATAAATCTAGATGAAGAAGTTCTAGGGGCCTCTTAGAAGTAATCCTTTCTTTAAGCTTAAATGAATATTTACTTAGTTTACCTTTTTGACATGAATCACAAAATTTTTTCTTATTAAAGGCAATCTTAGGAAAACCTTTGACTAGATCATGCTTAGCTAACTTATATAAGTGCTTGAAGTGAACATGACCAAAACGGCGATGCCATAATAGTTGTTCACTTGTGTTAGCAACTAAGCAATGTTCTACGGTTTTAGGCAAGCTCAAATAATAAATATTTTTACGCCTAATACTGGAAAATAAAACATTTGAATCACAATCAACAATTGTACAGAATCCTTCTCCAAAGTTAACCTTGTAACCTTTGTCACAAAGTTGACTAATGGAAATGAGATTGTGACACAACCCACTAACTAGAAAAACATTTGTAATTAAGGGTTTTGAAGGATTACCAACGATACCTACTCCAATGATGGTTCCCTTTTGATTACCTCCAAAAGTGACCGTTACACCATCCATGATGCTAATCACTTCGGAGAGCAACGAGGGATCTCCTGTCATGTGTTTGGAGCAACCACTATCAAGAATCTATCCTTTCCCTTCAGAGCTAATAAGACATTTATTGCTCTTCTTCTTTCTCTTGGGTACCTATATAATATACCATAAGCTTATGGTACCCAATGTATGTTTGGTCCAAGGGGATTAGCCCTTTGGAAGCCAAGTCCAAGTGGACTTCCGCTTCCCAACATAATTACTATTTCTAATCACATCATGAAAATAGGAATCAACATAAGCATTCCTATCATTTAGGCTAGTGTTCTTAGGACCCCAAATAGTGTAAATCTTGGGAGTCCTATTCCTAGTTTTATGCATATGTGTTGGATTTCTATGTGGTGCATGCTTCTTAGGAACATGATTTCTAGCATAGAGATGTGGTGGAGGATATGCATTGTACATTCTAGGATGATATGTATGCTTGGGAACATGCATATTATATGAAGCATATGGATCATGCATGACATGTGGTGGATGTGCATGCATGACATGTGGTGGATGTGAGCATACGGGTGTATGGGAAAACGTACATGAGTATTTCTCATGTGTGGTTGTGTACGTGTCTGTGAGTACGGAGCATAAAATGTGTCGTGATTATCCACTTGTGAAATAGGAGGTTTCCTACGTGGATGAGTGTTAGTGTACATATAAGCATGACCTTGCTTTTGGTTTCCACCCTTAGTGGGTTTCTTGCCAAAAGGAAGAGAAGGTGAAGTGGTGACTTTCTTGGTAGGTTTGCTACCTATAGTGTTTTTGACACCACTTGTGGATGCACCGGAGGAAGGCCTCACAAAATCTATAGTGACACCACTATAGGAGGTGCGAGCATTGGATGCATTCGCTTTTACAAATCCAAGGCCAACACGATGTGTGGCCGGAAATTGGTTTGCAAGCAAATCCTCCAATTGTCCTTTTCCCTTATTGAATCTCACAATACGGGAGGACATGAGCTCATATTTCTCCTTTAAATAAGAAATGTTGGTATCCAAGGTGGACACCCATGCTTTGAGCTCGTGCACTGGGTTTTAAGAGAATCATTCTCTAAACCCAATTGTGTGTGTCGTATAACTAGATCACTATTATCCTTAGGATGTGTTTGATCTAGTTGAGATTTGAGGGAATTCACCTCATCTCTCAATGTGACATTTTGAGAAGCTAAGTTTGCTTTATCAAGAGTTAAAGTATCAACAATGGTGTCATTGTTGATAATGCATGGAATGGATGACTTGCTAATATTTGATTTCTTTAAGATAGTATATCTAAGCATCAAAGATTGATATTTAGCAAAAAGTTCTTCATTAGCTATACGAAGTTCATCCATTGTTACCTCGGTGTCGTCCGTGTCGGAATCACTCTCATCGGAGAGTGGTCTTCTGGTGCCATGAAACACATGTGGGCGCTCTCACCCTTTTCATCATCGGAATCACTCGAATGATTCATCACTTGAGTCATCGAATGTACCTACTAGTCATTTCTTCTTGTCTCTCTTGCTCTTATCGGACTTATGGTACTTCGGTGCCTTCCACTTCTTTTTGTTCTTTAGCATTGGGCAATCCCTCTTGATGTGCCCTGGCTTATTACATTTATAGCAAAGAGAGGAAGTAGCATTAGTAGACTCAAAACGTTTGTTGGAGGGAAATTTACCTTTGCGGAAGAAGCGTTGGAACTTCTTCGCCATTTGGGCCATTTCACCCAAATCCATCTCGTTCTCGGATTCATCACTTTCGGAGGATGATGAATTGGCGTTGAATGCCAAAGCTTTCTTCTTGGCCTCCAAAGGATTCATCATGGCTCGAATCTTCAATCGATTCTCCCGTCTTACCTCATAAGACATGAAAGTCCCGATAAAATTCACCACGGTGTAGTTCTTCAAGTCATTGACCTCCTTGATGGCGATCGCTCATCTTTCCCATTTGGAGGTCATTCCCATGACGATCTTCCTTACCTTATCCGGTTCGGAATATATTTGGCCAAGGGCTTCCAATTCAGTGATGATGTCAGTAAACCGTCCATACATCGATGCAATGCTTTCATTATCCTGCATATGAAACAAGTCGAAGTTTTGCATGTCAACATATAACTTTGAAAGTTTTACCTTATTCGTTCCCTCGTGGGTAACGATGAGATGGTTCCAAATTTGATATGCACTCTTACATGTGCATATCTTGTTGAACTCATTCGGGTCCAACGCCCAATGAAGAGCGTTCATTGCCTTATCGTTGTTGACCTCGGCGGTTTTCTCGGAAGACGTCCATTTGTCGAAATCTACTTCGGTGGGCTCGACGTATCCCTTGTGGAGGGTTCTCCAAAGCGAAGCACTCCTAAGGAACGTCTCCATCCTGCATTTCCAATAGCTAAAATTTGTACCATTGAAACGCGGAGGGCGCACCGTAGATTGACCTTCAAAAAGTGTGGACGCTCCATCACGATCGTGATTGTTGTATGAAGGCGACGGTGGAATGTTGTTGTTATTGGATGCCATAGATGTAACCTTGCGCTCTGATACCAATTGTAGAGGACCCTGTCTATGGGGAAAACACTAGAAGGGGGGTTGAATAGTGTTTATGCAAATTTAAAAGGAATTTACGCCAAATAAAATGCAATCCAACAATTAATGCAGAAATAGAATTAAACCCAAATAAGAAACAATTGCAAACACAATTATGTTTCTAGGGTTCAGATTACCCAAGTCAACTCTCGACTTGTTCCCGGTAATCCTACGTCCATTCCACCCGGATACCACCGGATACTCAAGTTAGAACCCTAACTTGAGGTTTCTTTAAAACCCATTTGTAGCAACCCTACAAGTGCAGTCGAATACAATCGATGTCCTTGACTCCCACAACTTGGGAGCAAGCAACCCACTCTCACAACTGAGAGCAAAACTCAAATAATGAAAGTTATGAAATAATGAAAACAACACTTACAATCACATATGCCATGAAGTAGAACTTGAAGGAGGAGTGTGATGTGTATTGAAGAACTCTCTTGGAAGAGAGGAGAAGCCCTTTCTCTTGACGGCACCAATTGCCTAGATGATCACTCTTTGGTTCTAGGTTGGAGAGCAAGAGAACAAGATTTGGAAATACTTATGGCTTTGGATTTGAGAGCTTTGATCTTTGGAAATGAAAGCTTGAGAGATTTTGCAATAAATGAGTAACCTTCCAATGGAACAGTAGAAGCTCTACTTATAGCTTTCTCAAATCCACAAAACAGTTTAGGCAAAAACCCAATTGAAATCCGTGAGAAAAATCTCAACGGATAGAATCTGAACTCGCGACAGTCGACTGTTGAACAATCCACAGTCGACTGTTGCACAGTCAGCAAGGGTAGGTGAGAATTCATAACGATAACTTACCACGTGGACAGTCGACTGATGAAGCAAAGACGACGGCTTCCGGCCACGTAGAGAAGATGTATCCCCCTAGGGTTTAATGGTTTTTAGGGAATAAGATGATAAAAATCCGATTTTTATTGGAAAAATCCATTTTTAATCTTTAAAAAAGCGTTTTTATTGTAAAAAATTGTTTTTTAACAATAAAAACATTGATTTTTCATTTAAAAATCGATCCAAGTATTTGGATCTAAACATATGCGCATACGAATTTAGATCTAAGGAAAAGAATGACCTCTAGATCCTACCCGCCGAATTTAGCGACATTCGGTGAAGGAAGCCCGTTCGCGTCGCGTTCGTCCGTCGGCAGAGGTTCGGCTCAGCCTCGAGCGTGCTGATAACGTGTTGTAAACTTGCTGGCTACGGAATCCGTAGCCCTGTATTTATAGCAATAGGGTTACATAATGGTTGGGCACCCAATAACAAGTTGGGCCTCCAAAACCCCGTTTATAACAATATTTTTTGTGTAAATACATAATTTAGGGACACACCTCAGTTTTTAAATTTTTCTGAACTAGACCACATTAACCAGGTCCATACCATGCGAGGATTCGTCCCCTGCCCCATACAAAGTCAGTGGTGGACATCTTTAGGTTGTATTTCCAAGAAATTTCGGGGGTGGGTCACATAATACAACAAGTATTATGCGAAGGAATACAACTTTGATTGTAATATTAGTGCATGATTATTAATTTTGTTGTATATTACTTTAGAATTATAAATATATAAGCTTCATATCACGTACCATCTAGCATGTATTCTGGGATAATTTTTCTACTTATTTTCGTAAGTGTTCGCTTAATAATTAGGCAGACATTGCGACCGCTCCGTCGTTAATTAACAAATCATCAGTGTATGACGTCGTCTCGTGTTCCAATTAATTATTAAGCATAAAATATTGAAGTTTATATATATTACGAATCTGAGGTGTATGTGATATGTGATTAAATGTGATGAACATGTTTCTGAGCACAATTTTGCATGAATTACTATATTGTGGTTTTGGATCGGCCTTTTTAAGTCCTACATTTATTTTTCATGTACTTTTTTTCTTTTTGAGAGAAATTGTCGTGAGGAATATTATGTAATGCCCAAGACGATGGTCATTTCGATGGAAGCGGAGGCCACACTTAACATAGAAGAATTTTTATGACCTACGAGGTTTCCAAAGTTGTATTCTTTCTTTTTTATTTATGTAAAAAAGGACTGTATATTTGGACTTTGGACATTATTCTTTTATGGTGACTGTCCAATCCACACAATTAGCCTACTCATTTTATAATTGCCTCTGCAAGATATAATTTATAGTTTTTATATCAATTCATGAAAGTGTGCTAATAAAAAATTATGTATAATTGCCCATGTCACAATTATTGTTTTCCAAAATTTTGAAAAATCATTATTGGCAATTGGTCTTAAAGTTCCATTGAAATGCCAATACCATTATTCCCTTATAAAATACAAACGAATGAATGCAAATGTGATAATTTGAAACGTCATTTTTGCCATCTTCTAGACACAGTCTTAAAAGATGAGCACCCTGTGGTAAATAGATCTCACAAGATCTATGGTCTAACTACAGACCAATATAGACACCAATAGGATGCCATATCACCACTAAATGATCTCACATCATGAGGCATGATTCTTGAATCTAGCCCTGGGCAATAATTTTGTCCTGAAAAATAATAAATAATAAGATCAAGCCTGAAGTCATGACTTGACAGAATAAGTGAGAAACATATAATAATGAATGAGTATCGCACCCTTGCATTTTCCCCTGAGTCATTTTTCTTCTTCCACAATTGAAAAAAAATGGTAGAAAAGGAACATGTGGAGCTCACACCCTAGTAACTGTCTCCTTAATGAGACTAATGTTTTTCTTCCAAAAAAATTTATAAAAATAGGAAAAACGAAATAAGGGGAGCTTGCATCCTTGAATCTACATCCTAAATGAGGCTAATGCTTTCCCTCTCCAAGAAATTTATAAAAGTAGAAACTTGGAAACATGGGGAGCATAGAAATTACAAGGAACAATAACAAAAAGGGGAAGGAAAAATAAAGTATAGCTCGACAAGAAATAGCAATGGCTCCAGTAAGGCCTAGCAAGACCTATATAGGCCATTAATGTATAAAATGTCAAAACGATTGTAAGATTTGTATAAAGCCAGTCTAAAGATGAAAGATGAAATACATCCAACTATTGTAATCTTAGCTATTCTTTGAGCACATAAAAATTTTGAAAACAATAATTTGCTTGACTAGTTGTCAAAATATAATTGTCAGGAGTATTTTTAGATTGCAATTAAATGTCTATATTTCTATGCACTGAAATAAATTGTATACAAAGTTTTCCTTACATGCCATATTTTGATATAAAATGGTTATGTTTTGCATTGAAGTATTTTTTGCAATGATTATACTTGCAACAAGTTTGACTTATTAAACTTGTCAAATAAATTGTGGATAATTAAACCATCCACAAGATCACTCATGGCGCACTCTATCAAAAGCATCCTACCCTAACGATAGTCCTGAAGTACTATCTTGGGACGTCTGAATTGAGGATCAAACATTACAAGTATGTAAACAGTTGGATACAACATGTAGTTGGATACAACGATCCATGACTTCGTGTTTGATGATAACAAACATGTGTGAACGATTTAATGTGTGTGCTAAGTTTTTTCAGGAATGACACTCTCGCAAATACGCAAAGTGAAACTAAGTAAAAGTGATGGAGAATATGCCATGCATTAGCCAAGTAGACTAAGTCAAAGATGGAGAATATGGCTACAACAATTGGACTAAGTCAAAGATGGAGAGATTTAGAGAATCTCATGCAAATCAAAGCTGATTAAATGAGATCCAATTCAAATCCTATAGCTACTCAAATTCAATTCTATAGCCATCCATATTCAAACTCCATATCCAAAAGAGATTCATTCAAATCCTAATCAATTTAGGATTCCTTCCAATCTCCATCAAATATGGGATTCTAATTGATTCTATCATATCTCATCCTCTCCTATATAAACCCATCTTCCAAAGAGAGATAATTTGAGAGAGAAAAATCAAAACAAGGGGGGAATTCGGCCAACACAAGAGGGAAAGCGGGAGGCCGCAAGTTTCATGTCAATCCTCTCCTAGGTTGCGCAAGTCTTCATTGCCAAAATCAAGTCTCCTTCCTCCATTGCATCAAGCAACCAAGGCCAAAATTTCCAAGCTCCAAAGCCTCTCCTTGGCCGCAACATACCTAAGAACTCTCCATTGCCAAGCTCCCTTGCCATAGATTCAAAGCACATCCCCTTACATATGGCACAAGTTGCACATCCAAGCCCAAAAACATCAAAGCTCCATCTCTTCTACCTATTGTGCAAGCCCAAGCCAAGACTCCTCCCTTAGGCCGCAATATCCTAGCCACACTACTCAAGGCCGCAAGTTACTTGGACATCCTCCATCTCTTATTGCACAACTCTTCAAAGGGAAGCCATCCATACCTTGCACAACTTCAAAGGGGAAGCCATCCATCCATTGCGCAAGCTACATCAAGGGGAGACACACCAAGGCCGCAACTTTCAAGGAGCCAAGAACATCAAGGCCGCAAGTTCTAGAGGCAAGGACGTGACGTTGGCGACTACAGCCTGTCAGAGACGATCTGACCTGAGCTGATCGCCATAGAGGATTGCCGCTACACAAACTGAGATTCTCTAAACTCTTTATTATTATTTTGTGTAGTAGTAATTATCTATGTAGGGAAAACTTTACCATTGATGTATGTTTTAGGGTCTTGTCTAGTGGGTGCTAGACAAGATGGACTTGGCTAGTTGGGACTAGCCAATAGAAAGCCTATACTAGGATTAATTTTGTTGAACACGGTGAGTGGGGTACTGAGAGCCTAGTGAGTGTAGAGATATTGGTGCTCTAACTATTAGGGTTGTACATGTTACATTATTAATCTAGTATCTGCTTTAAGGGTTGGACGTAGGCCGTGGTGACGACCGAACCAGGATGAATCTGCTGTGCATATGTGATTGTTTTTTGTTTACTCTGAATCATCTATAACTGCATGTAATTGCTCGTGGGTTGCACGAGAATTTTTATTAGCATATTCACCCCCCTTAGGCTTAGATCCAGATCCAACAAGTGGTATCAGAGTGGGTTAGAGGATCTAGTCTAGTTATCATAAAAACCCCAAAATTAATTTTTGCTCTTGGTATGCCTATTAATCGTTCTCGTCTATTTAGTGGCCATGATTATATATACTAGAAGACTAGGATGAAAACTTATTTATTATCCGTTGATGTTGACACTTGGTACATTATTGAAAACGGATATTCTATGCCTGAAAGTAATTTGAATTTAAATGATAGAAATGTGTGTGGTATAAATGCTAGAGAAATGAATATCTTATTATTTGGTTTGAATAGAAAAATATTTGATTATATCTCACATTGCTCTTCTGCACAGGATATATGGAGGACTTTGGAAACTACATATGGAAGCGAGCAATCCCTCAACAGCAATGAAAAGAAGCAAAAGGGAAGAAAAGCTCCTTTAAATAAAAATGATACTTATGTGCCTAAGAATATTAGTAAGAAAACTACTAAGAGTAGGCTTTGTTTTTATTGCAGGAAGAGGGGACACATTGTAAAGGACTGCTCACAAGAAAAGAATGACGTCGCTGAAAAGAAAGGAAAATCGTTAGCGATAACGTGTGATATGGATATCAAAAATGAGGAGGAAACTGCGTACACCTTCCTCTGTTTAATGGAAAAGCACAATGAGATAAAATCTTACACTAAAATTGAACTCGTGAGTATTTGTAAGGGAATGCAAGATGAAATTGACAACCTAGAATCTACTATAAAGGAACATGAATTCATATTTGAAGAGTATAGAAATTCCAACAATGAAATGCAACAAGACACTTACAACATTTCATTAGAAATTAAGGAACTAAAAGGAAAAATTGTTGCATGTGATTCTACTATTAAGTTGTTAGAAAAAGAGAAGTCTAGGTTGCATGAAAAAGCTGAATGTCTTTCTTGTCCCTCTTTGTTGAATGATATTAACATGTATAAGCAAAATGTGATTAAACTTGAAACTGAAAGTGAATTGCTTGTTGAAAAGATTAGCATGCTAAATACTGAGCTTAATGAAAAAATGATTGTCTTTGTAAAGAAGGAAGAGGAAAACAAGAAAGCTTTTATAAGTAAATGCACTTTGATTGTGACTGAAAATACTTTATTGAAATCCAAAGTCACTAGTCTAGAATTGTCATTAAAGAAATTTTCTATTGGAAAATATTCATTGACCACTATTCTTGAAAATCAACTTTATGCTAATAATAGACGTGGTCTTGGTTATGATATGAAACATGCTAAAAAGCCTATTTATAAGAAAATTCACAATGAGCCATTGAAAGTCTCAAATATGTAAAGTGCTTTACTTGCTCTATTGTTGGTCATATCTCTTATTATTGTAAGTTTTGGAACACAAATATAAAATTCAAGCAAATATGGGTTCCTAAATCTTTGATGACTAACATGAGTGGACCTTGTTGGATTCCAAGGTCACACATAACATCTACCGTGTAGGTAAGACGGAGATTTGGCAAGGAGCTATGGATTGAACGTTTCAATATTTAGTTCCTTAGCCAAACGACGACACGAATGTATATTTTTCTACTTTGCACTTAATGCATACCTTCATAGCATTTTTTTTGTTTTGTGTGCTTGATTTGATTTTTATTTTGTGTGCTAGTTTGTTTGCTTTCTAGCTTGTTTAGGACTTCATAAAGAAAAAATAAAAAAATAAAAAAGACAAAAAGCAAAAAAATGAGCTTAATGAATATCGTTTCCTTTGAATCATTCAAGTGATATTAATGAATGTTAATCATATCTATGTAGAAATTGATGTATTATAGTTATGGCTACATGCGCATGTTTGATTTTCTAAGTAGCCATGACATGTTCAACGATTAGAATAATTTGATTTCTACACAAACACTTTCACTTCCACGAACATTAAATATTGTTGTACATTTGGAGACATCTTTTATGAAAAATTGGAAAGTGAATGTATGATGAAAAATAACTGAAAATCTATGGGATATGATGTGTCTTACCATGGATAAAAATTGAGCACAAAAGAGTTGATTATGAATTTTTTTGTGTGAAAAGAATGATAATAGTTACGTATGAAAAATGGATACAATCAATGCAAGAACACTAACCCACGAGTATCCAACATATGCTTTATGGTTAATCTTTAGCGTTGGTGTTATACTCGTCAAGCAATGACACCCCCACATCTAAGAGTTCTTATAGGCTATGTTTTTGGGTTGTGGTATCTTGATCTCATTTTTAATGAGATGAGGAAAATCAATCCTAGGTGATTTCATGTTTAATAGAAAATGTGGATTG
Source organism: Scilla litardierei (assembly GCA_030789695.1). NCBI lineage: Eukaryota > Viridiplantae > Streptophyta > Magnoliopsida > Asparagales > Asparagaceae > Scilla > Scilla litardierei. The sequence goes on from CM061136.1 coordinate 159,740,685, forward strand.
GTTTTGGTTGATTTCTTAATAGTTTCTTCTCATGTACTTCATCACACTTACACGAAGGTGTCGAAGTCTATGTTATAATTCTCATTGAATTTGAAGTGCTTATTCTATGAAAGTCTATATGCAAGTTCTAGTTGTAATTTATAATACTCTTTAGTTTGCATATGGTATGAAATTTGACTTCATATATACACTTTTGATGATAACAAGGGGGAGAAAGAATTGAGAAGATTTGAGATGTAATGTGCATTAATGCTTACATCTTGCATATTTGAATATTGGTTCAAGGGGGAGCATGAATAAAGGGGGAGCATGCATACATATTTGAATGTTTGAAACATCATTGTTGCATGCTTGTATGTTTGCACATCATTGCCATACTTGTTGCATATTGCATACATCCTCCATCTTCACACATCGCACACACATATCACAATGAAATTATATGAATTATTCTTGCTCAAATCTTATATTGGTTTGTCATTATCAAAGGGGGAGATTATTGGATACAACGTGTAGTTGGATACAACGATCGATGAATTCGTGTTTGATGATAACAAACATGTGTGAACGATTTAATGTGTGTGTGTTAAATGTTTTCAGGAATGACACTCTCGTAAATACGCAAAGGTACACTAAGTAAAAGTGATGGAGAATGTGGTATGCATTAGCCAAGTGGACTAAGTCAAAGATAGAGAATATGACTACAACAATTGGACTAGGTCAAAGATGGGAATATAAGGAGAAAATCAATTCAAATCCATAATTGAATTGATTCAAATCAATTGGTGCAACATTCAAATCCAAATGCCATGCAAATTGAAGACTTGGTCAAAGATGGAGAGATATGGAGAATCTCATACAAATCAAAGCTGATTAAAGGAGATCCAATTCAAATCCAATAGCTACTCAAATTCAATTCCATAGCCATCCATATTCAAACTCCATATCCAAAAGAGATTCATTCAAATCCTAATCAATTTAGGATTCCTTCTCATCTCCATCAAATATGGGATTCTAATTGATTCTATCATATCTCATCCTCTCCTATATAAACCCATCTTCCAAAGAGAGATAATTTGAGAGAGGAAAACCAAAACAAGGGGGAAATTCGGCCAACACAAGAGGTAAAGGGGGAGGCCACAAGTTTCATGTCAATCCTCTCCTAGGTTGTGCAAGTCTTCATTGCCAAAATCAAGTCTCCTTCATCCATTGCATCAAGCAACCAAGGCCAAAATTTCCAAGCTCCATAGCCGCTCCTTGGACGCAACATACTTAAGAACTCTCCATTGCCAAGCTCCCTTGTCATAGCTTCAAAGCACATCCCCTTACATATTGCGCAAGTTGCACATCCAAGGCCAAAAGCATCAAAGCTCCATCTCTTCTACATATTGCACAAGCCCAAGCAAAGAACCCTCCCTTAGGCCGCAATATCCTAGCCACACTACTCAAGCTGCAAGTTACTAGGAGCTCCTCAATCTCTTCATTGCACAACTCTTCAAAGGGAAGCCATCTATACCTTGCACAACTTCAAAGGGGAAGCCATCCATCCATTGCGCAAGCTACATCAAGGGGAGACACACCAAGGCCGCAACTTTCAAGGATCCAAGAACATCAGTGCTACAAGTTCCAGAGGTGAGGACGTGACGTTGGCGAGTACATCCTGTCAGATACGATTTGACCCGAGCTGATCGACAGAGACGACTGCCGCTACACAAACTGAGATTCTCTAAACTCTTTATTATTATTTTGTGTAGTAGTAGCAATCTCTGTAGGGAAAACTTTACCATTGATACATGTTTTGGGGTCTTGTCTAGTGGGTGCTAGACAAGAGGGACTTGGCTAGTTGGGACTAGCCAATAGAAAGCTTATACTAGGATTAATTTTGTTGAACACAGTGAGTGGGATACTAAGAGTCTGGTGAGTATAGAGACGTTGGTGCTCTAGATATTAGGGTTGTACCTGTTACATTATTAATCTAGTATCTGTTTTAGGGACTGGACGTAGGTCGTGGTGACGACCAAACCAGGTTAAATCTGTTGTGCATATGTGATTGCTTTTTGTTTACTTTGAATATGCTATAACTGCATGTCATTGCTCGTGGGTTGTACGAGAATTTTTATTCGCATATTCAATCCCCCCTCTGTAGGCTTAGATCCAGATCCAACATAAACTACTGAACAAAAATGTGAGGATGCCCAGTACTCTCAAAAAATATGAAAAAAGAGAAGTTTCAAGGATATTCGTCGATACAAAATCTATAGTGAAACTAACGAAATAAATAAATACCAAATATTTGTATATAAAGACGTAGGAAAATTAAGAGCCTGAAGACCATGCTTGAGCGTTTGAATGTACCTTCAAAAGGTCCATATCATACAAAATTTTTAGAATGGAGCAAAAATTAATGTAGCACACAAATGTGCCCGAACTCGTATAAGTTTATACTTCAGTACGAGTGGTTTTGTCACCCTAGATCGGTTTTTATGTACTCCATCATACACTAATAAATTTGAAGAACATGAAGATTCTTCGAAAGGGCGAATCTCCATTATCATGGAGTAAAAACCAATCTTCATTAAAAATAAATAAGAAGACTTTTTCATTGATAGTACTTGTGGGATATTTATCAACACCCCGTGAAGGGCCGATAAAGTACATTATCGTAATTATCATCCTCTAAATGATCATCAATAAACATATTATCCAACCGCAGTCTAGCTTTTCTAAAGATATTAGGACATATATCATCAAAATTACAGGCACAATGGATAAACCTGGGATATTAATAATAATTTACAACTGGAATAAAAATTGAACACCCTGAAGTATGTGTTCACATCCAAAATGGGTTTGAAAGTTCATTATCAAAAACAACTCCAATGGATTACACATACATTAATTCCAGTTGTTGGTGACTGCATAGGGACAAGCAATCTTGCATGCTGCTTCACAAATAAGACTCATGCCCTCTTAGAATCAGAGTTATTTTCTGATGAACTAGCAAACGGAATACCAACAAATATCTCTCATTTAAGGATATTTGGATGTGCAGTTTACATCCGACAACACCACAGAGAATAAAAATCAAGACCTTAACGCCGTCTTGGAATCTTTATAGGGTTTGATACACCCTAGATACCTTGCACCCCAAATGGGGGAGGCGTTAAAAGTATGTCTCGAAGACTGTGCATAGATGTGTCCACATTCCCAGTGCTAGGCTCAACCCAGTTGAAGCATGAAGTTCTACTGAATATTTAAAATAAATAAACAAAGATCCATGATCCGAAAATTATGAAATGTGATAATGAGATATTAAAGGACCTTCACATTCAAGAAAATTGTTCAATCAGTTATCGGATATAGTTACCGACAATAAGAAAATTTGTCAGATCACACAGTCCTGCTTTTAATAATCCAGCTAGGATTGATATCCCCGATGTTAAGGCCAAAAATGACCGAAACAATTGTGTTGCTGACGTGGATCCTTCATGTTGAGTCGGAGCCTCGTTTGCAGGTTGTGTGGGACCCTAGGTTGGAAGAATCAGGGTCGTTGATGGATGATGGTTGACTTGCAATGCTCGATCGACCCTCGAGCAGTTCATGTATCGATCGATTGAGGCTAAGAAGCTTTGGAACGACCCTCGCGGAGGGTCTAGACTGGAAGATCTGCACCACAAGGAAGCATCAGGGAAGTCGAATATGGGTTCCGACCCAAATCCCATCCGATGCTTAAGTTAGAATGAGAACTTAAGGAAGAGAGGGGGCTTAGAGCAACTGAGATCGACCCACGGAGGTTCATCTCAGATCTGGCATCGCAAGCTCTTTTGTGGAAGAAATGTAAGAAGTATATAGAGTCTATATATTAGATCTCGTACCTTGAAAGTTAGAACGTTTTTACCATTATCTTTTCAGGTATTTATAGGCAGTTCTCTGATGATTGCGAGTAATTGTCCCTCATTGATTCGGGTGGGATCTTCTCTTGGATTAGTGATAACAGTTAACCATTTACTCCATCTCGTCAATTCCCCCTGAGTATCAGCGGGAGCCTAACGGTCGAGTGAGCTGTTCGTTTGACTGTGTAGTACTCCGCCTTAATGACGAGTTTTGGGTCGTATGCACTAAATGGGTCGGATATCTCGATACCGCTTCGTGATCTGTACCTGTGCACTAACAATGCCCCCCCATCATTCGTGTCTCAGGAAACTACACTGATTGAGACCACATGATGTGTATTCTCCTTAAATGTGCACAGTTTTTGAAATGTTTGATTTGATTCGTGCCGCCAAAAACCTTTCGTTTCTGGATCGATCCTCGTCAGTCCTTGAGGCCGGTCTCAGACACATGTCACTAATTGGCCATCAGTTGGTTGAGCTCCTCCGAAGGGTTGGGAAGAAAGAAACTTTCTTGCTTCACCTCCATTTTTATTTCGAAAGCTTGATTCCTTCGTTGCTTCCTTCGGAGTTTGCTTGATCCCGCTAAGGTACCTTCCCTAACCAATCTTGACTTCTCTCTAGATCCTGTTTAGGCATGTTTCCACTGGTTAGGGTACATGAGCTATCCTACAAAGAGCTTATGGTGTGCCATCGTCGTCCTCAATGCGAGGAAGTTCCTGACAAAGGGAAAGGGGTTCGCATGGAACCAGATCGTCCCATTCGTCAGAGGGATCCGAGCTCAGAGGTCCCCAAAGTGATTCTGGAGATGGTGCCTAAGTTTTCCCTCGATATGGTTGCTGGGGTTTGGTCGAATTGCCCTTCTCTTCCTTATAGGGTTAGGTTGCCTGGACCTGACGAGAGAGTATGCTTCCCCCGAAAGAATGAGTCTGGAGTGTACCCCCAAAGCTTTTTGTTTTGGGCTTCGTTTTCCTCTTCACCCCTTCATCATCGAGGTCATATGCTCTTCGGGGCTTTTTCTTTGTCAACTTGCACCCCAAGCCATTTCTCTCCTGGTCTGTTTCACCGTCCTTTGTGAGCTATGAGGGGTTCAACCATCCATTTGGTTGTTTAAGTATTTCTTTCGAATAATAGTCGATCCTCGCAAAGTGTGACATCACATCGTCGCTCGCCCGAAAAAGAGGCTCATATACGATCTCCCGCTTTCTGATCCTGGTTGGGAAGATACTTTCTTGTATGTCGTTCTCCCCGACTTGGGACTGATGCCCAATGGGTGGAGTTCTCCGAGCCCTGACCTAGCTGAAGAGTCCAAGCTAGCACTGGAAGAGGTTGAGGCTATGTTAACGTCAGGTGAGGTCGAGGCGGTTAAACTCCTTCTGAGTCGATTGTGGCGAGAGAGGTCGACTTCGTATTTGTTGGATGGTCATAGACTAAAGACTGTTTTGTGGAGTCTGGGTAATGTGTACTACTTCTGTGAGTTTATCGTAGCCACTCACGATAATTATATATGTTGTTTGCAGATATGACTAACAGAGCTCGCAGAAATGTGGACTCTATACTATGTCAAGTCTGGAGAGAGCAACGCAAGAAGAAAAGGAGCACTGAGGGATCGAGCACTCGGTCTCCCCTTCCCATCAGTCAGAGCTCTTCCTTCGAGGGGGGTGATGTCAGGCAGATCTTGAGGTCATCTTCTCGTGCCTCCTCAAGGGAGGCTTCGAGTTGAGCTATCATTCGCTCTGTTCTACCCCTTGCCTCCATCGTTGTTTCGGAGCTGCTGGTGGTGGACGATGCCGACACCGTTGAGGTTGTTGAGCCCACCGAAACTGTCAGTAAGAAATGAGGGACATCCTCCTATGAAGAGGAGGAGTGGAAAAAAAGGAGGCGAGTAGAAGAGGCAAACCCTCCACTTTCACTCATGGCGAAAGGCCTGGGGGTAGCCCCTCTCGAGTCTCAGGGGATGATCGAGACTCCCACAGCGCCTCTTTTAGATAAATGGCCATGGGATGGTATTGAGTCACCTGCTCCCTTGGTTGGCTCGATCCCCTCAGAGTTCGATCGAGTCCTGCTACTGAACTAGATCTCATCTCGTTCCTTTGGGCCTGTCCTAGGCGAACCTCATCAGCCTCCCTTCATCATCGGGAAGGAAGAGTCGGCCTTGTTGGATTTTGGGACGACTGCCCGATTAGTGGAGAATTCCATTCTCCCTAAGGATTGGGAGCTCCTTCAAGGGCTGGACCTCGAAAGGGTGGCCAACTTCTTCGTGGAGAGTGGATATCAGGTACATCATTCGCCATTTGTCTATTGCATCGTCTCAAAAGATGTGAGCGCTACTCCCAAGTGCAGGAGATCGAACAAGTAATATCCTGGTGAGTCCAGGTATCGAATCCACGGGATAATTGACCTGCAAAATCACGAACTTCAGTTTGTAAAGAGTCATAATACGGTAATGACCAACCACCTACCAAGTATAAAAGTATGGTATCAAGAGTTTAAGATAATAAAAGAAAATCCTACGATAATTACGGTGAATTCGATATGGGGTACTAAAATGGAGAGTATGTGTTGGTAGTGATTTCATTAGGGTGTGTGCAATCAATGCTTATTAATATCTTTTCTATAACTCAACGTTTCGTCCAATCAGGGCACGAGAACGTCGGAAAATATAACGATAAACGAACGTTGAAAAGTGCCTTAAGTATCGAATAAAATGCTAGTTTCATGAGGAAAATAAGCTTATGTGCCTGCAAGGGTCACACCACGAATAAATTTTTAGAGATTATATTTGATACAAGTACACCAACAACGATAATACTTGAGCAATACGTGTAGAAACTAACAAAATACGCGATTATACAATGCAAATAGGGCGAAAAGATATCAAAATCAATGATTACGACACCCTAACTACATCAATACCAACACATATGAAGATTAACTACGCATGGAGAGAATATATTCAGTATTCATAGACAAATACATCATTAAGAGCTCAAAATACGTGAATAATACTTCAACTCTAAGCCAAATACGCAAAATACAAGGCTAAAGATAGGAAAAATGTCACCAATTCTCTCCAAGCAGCCCCAAATCTCCTTCAGATGATAGAACTAGCCTCTGTCCCCAGGGCCTCCAAATTTCATGGTGAAATATGGCTCCTAGAGCCTCCAATACGCCAGAATACCCAATAAACCCCTAGAATACGCATATATAGAGGCATTGTGGGGCTTAATGGGCCGAAACCAGATTCAAAATCCAATATCCACGGCCGAATCAAACGATAGCCGTTACATCGAGACGCGATCTAACGATGTCACGCCACGTGTCCTCTCGGGTGCTGCTCTTCGCCCACAACGCTAACACATCTGACTCGATTTCAAAGGGATCGTAGGTTGTTGGATCTCGATCGGAGGGTTCAAGATACTCCACGTCACCCCGCTTAGTTTGCCCCGCTTTACATGTATACGGTCGTTCGAGGCCATGGGATTGAGCGAGCGACGGTCGGGATCGTGCCACGTCTCCCCGCGCGATATGTAAGTCGTGCTTCAAATTTGAATTTGTATGGCTCGCGTCTCGACCGTCGGATCGTGATCGAGCGGTTGCACGTCGCCCGTGTCTTCGCTCAGCATCGCTGCGTTTGGGGATAATAGGAGCCGTTGGATCGAGATCCAACGGTCCGTAATGTGCCTCGTCTGTCACTCGCGGTGGCTGTAGGATATGGGCGGGAGCTGGTAGATATGCGCCATGTGGCCAGATGAAAGCCCCCAGCTCCGCTGAATTTTCTCTCGATGCGGGCCGTTCGATCTGTGATCGACGACTGAGATTGTGCCGCGTCGTTCTCTTGTGATTGCCGTTAGATGAGGCGGGAGTGGCTCCGATGAGTGCCAGTGTCACCATTTGATTGGGCGGAAACCGTATTTCGTATTTTCGTGTGTATTTCTCCATTAAAATGGTTTTTTGCATTCAAAAATTCATAGTAATTAGCACAGATCTCAGAAAAATACAAATAAATAGTTGTTGGAATCGTGAGATTGAGATCTAGCCATGAAAAATATAAAAAGTCAGAAATACTCAGTTTATTACTATTTTGTGCTCAAATTAAGTGATTTCTCTAATAAATGATGGTATACAAAATACGAACGTATTAGAGACCAATTAAGCATCATATAAGCACAAAATAGGGTTAAATGAGGGGTTAAGTATGCAATATTGAACACAAATCATCTATCGACTTGCAATTTGACCGTTTTTAATTGATGCTTTTCGCAGATGTCCATCCTTAGCACTGTATTACGCCGCCAGGCCGTTGACTTAATTGAAGGAGGACGATGTGTGGAGGCTGCTAAGCGTAAGGCATCTGAGCTCAAGGCCCGGATGAGGAAAACGGAAGAGGATCTAGAGAGAGCCCTTGCGGCCAAGGCAGAGGACGAGTGGGCAGCTGTGGAGGCCAAAAATAGCCTCTCGTCCATGTCTGACCTACGAAAATCTGCTGAGATTCAATGGAGGACGGAGAGGTCTCAGCTGCAGGCAGACCTCGAAGCTTCAAAGAGGAAAGCAATCGAGCTTCGAGACAAAGCTTTTGACTTGGAGGGGTGGGCAGACGCTTGCAAAGTGGAGACAGCTGAGCTCCAGGCCAAAGCCGTCGAGTCCGAGACGGCCGTCGCAAGAGACAAGGAGGAGCTCACGACGAGGTTCACAAAGGCAATGTAAGCTTTTTATAACGTCTTTGTACCAAAGGGTGCTCCTCCCTCCTATGCTGGTATTATGTGGCCTAGGGTTTATGTAACACTTTTGTTTTTGAGCATATGCGCGTGTATGGCCCCTCAACGAATCAATTTTCTAAAAATTGATGATAAATTGGGTCGTTGATACATTTGGTATATTCACCCGATAATTATGATCTTCTAGATCATAAACCATGGTGGCGTGTTTCGTTCGGCAGCGAGAGGCAAAGCCCCTTCGACCTAAGGCTGACGATGGTCGAGGATCGTTCAGTGGCGAGGGGTGATCCCTTGGCTTACGGTTGATGACTAGGGTCGTTCAGTGGCGAGGGGCGAGACATCTCCAACTTACGGTCGACATGGTCGAGGGTCGTTTGGTGGCGAGGATGATCCCTAGGCTTACGGTCGACAATGGTCGAGTGTCGTTCAGTGGCGAGGAGTGATCTCTCGGCTTACGACTGATGACTAGGGTCGGTCGGTGTCGAGGGCGAGGCCCCTTTGACTTATGGTCGACGAAGGTCGAGGGTCATTTGGTAGCAAGGGCGATCCCTCGGATTACGGTCGACGATGGTTGAGGGTCATTCTGTGGTGAGGGGTGATCCCTCGGCTTACGGCTGACGACTAGGGTCGTTCGGTGGCAAGCACGATCCCTCGGCTTACGGCCGACGACAGTCGAGGGTTGTTCGATGACGAGGGCAAGGCCTTTGCGACTTATGTCCGACGAAGGTCGAGGGTGGTTCGATGGTGAGGGTAATCCATCGGCTTACGGTCGACGATGGTCGAGGATTGTTCGATGGCAAGGAGAGAGGCCCCTTCGACTTATGGCCGACAACGGTTAGAAATCATTAGACAGATAGGGGAAAAATCGACTTTGTATTTATCATGAATTAGCATAAAATTAAAAAAAGGTAAGTTTCAATCACACGATGTCTCTGCTATTGCTGGTACAATCATTGATAGTACTTTCGTAAATGTTCAGCACTCCAAGGATGTGGTATGTCCATGTCATCCAGTGTAGTGAGCCGATAAGTGGCCGGGCCGAGAATATCGATTAATTTGTAAGGGCCTTTGTCATGCCCCGATCCCCAGAATACCTGGCATTTTAATTTTTTTTTTCAAGTATCCTGAAGAGTGAGGGTGATGAGAGGAAAAGAGAGGGAAATGAGAAACAGAACATGCAGGCCACTGCGCATATACTGGAATAGTACAAGTGAAGCTCCACTATAATATCAAAACAACCTCATAAATAACATAGAACAACAACATTATATATATAACAACTTGCATTCATATACATAGTCCAAATGCATCACTACATATACACCGCCGCTCTCCACATCCCAAAACCACCCTGACACAATACGAAGCTACATCTCACAGCAAGTGCTACCCCTGAAACCCTACTCCAAGGCACCACCAATCAAGCTACCCTTGCTGCCTGAAAAATGGGGAGGTTGACGTCAATGCGTGCCCCAGTAGGTAACAACTTGGATTTGGAACACTATTTTAAAGTTATCAACCACATGGCAAGGTAAGAAAAATAAGGCACATAAACTAAATAATGTCGTAGAAAGTAAACAGCTAAGTAAGGGATCATACCTATGGTTTGATGTCGAGCTACTGCAAGGAAAAAGGTTAGCACGAATAATAATACACGTGTTCAAGCAAACATTATCTAATAAGATAAGTACAAGTGCCAGAGGTATAACACAGTGTCATAAGCAAAACATGTAAAAGGGAATAGGGAAGTGCTGTAAGCAGAAGAAGTAACATGCAAAACTGGTTTGGAAGTCGAACCAAAGAGCGTATTCGAGTATATTGCCCTCTGGTGTTTGGACAATTATACCCGCTCTGCTTTCAGTTCGAGTCGATGAATCATCAACTTGTATGATCCATGTCCCTTCATCTCCACACGCGTCGGCTGGAGAATTGAGACCTGACGAAGAAGAAGAGGGAGTATCAGTCTGTATGTTAGCAACATGTACCTCTTCTAGAGGGTCGTCGTCACAGGTGAGTTTGACGATGAAGTCAGCTAGGGCTTGTCCTTTGATGGCAGTCATTGGCTTGTATTGAACGTCGAACTTGCTCAATTCGACTCCCCACTTTGTCATCCTTCCTGATCGATCCAGCCTCTTTAGAGTTTGCTCCAAAGGGGTATCGGTGAGGACTTGAATGGTATGCACCTGGAAGTAGGGTCTTAGCCTCCTTATAGACTGGACCAAAGCAAATGCCATCTTCTTTATTCTTGCATAGTTGATTTTGGCACCTCGGAGGACCTGGCTGACATAGTAGATTGGTCGTTGCACTCCCGAGTCCTCCTTGACATGAGCCGAGCTTACAGCTTCTGTGGTAGCAGCTAGATAGATGATTAGTTGGTCATTTTTATCCGGCTTAGTCAAGAGTGGTGGGCTACGAGATACTCTTTCAGGTCAGAAAAAGCTTTCTTGCAGTTTGCATCCCACTCAATGATCGTGACTCCCTTTGCAGTGGACGCTATCGCCTTTCTCAATACTTTGAAGAATGGTAGCGACCTCTCCGTTGATTTGGAAAGGAATCGACCCAGAACCGCTATTCTGCCATTCAGTCTCTGAAGCTCTCTAATGGTAGAGGGATCCTTCATTGCTATGATCGCCACGATTTTGTCAGGATTAGCCTCGATTCCTTGACTCGTTAGCATGAATTCGACGAATTTCCAAGATCGAATCTCAAATGTACATTTTGCGGGATTCAATCAAAGGTTATAATGATGAATCTATGCAAATGTCTCTAGGAGATCTGCAATGTGATTCGTTGACTTCTTCGACTTGACCAGCATATCATCAACATAGACCTCTAAGTTTTGCCTGATCTGAGCTTTGAAGACCTTGTTCATCATACGCTGGTACGTCGCTCTTGCATTCTTTAAACCAAATGGCATATTTTTATAACAGAAAATACCTTGATCAGTGATGAAGGAAATATTTTCTTCATCTTCAGGCACCATTTGGATTTGGTTGTAGCCTGAGAAAGCATCCAAGAAGCTTAAGAGTTCATAGCCCGAGGCGCTGTCGACAAGATGGTCGATTTGTGGCAAAGGGTAGCTATCCTTCGGATAGTCTTTGTTGAGGTCGGTGAAGTCGACACACATCCTCCATTTGTCGTTCGCCTTCTTCACCATCAGCCATTCGAGATACTGGACTTCCCGAATGAAGCTTGCCGCTAGAAGTCGATACACTTCCTCGATGGAAGCTTTCATCTTTTCGCCTCCCATTTTCCTCCTCTTCTGCTTCATGGGATTGGATGTCGAGCTGACCTCTAGCTTGTGGGATATTACTCAAGGGTTGATACCTGGCATATCCTCCGGAGACCAGGCGAAGACATCGGCATTCTCTCTTAGAAGTGTATTTAACTATTTCCTTAGGTCGAAAGGGAGCATCGACCCAATGGAAACCGTCTTTCCTTCTCCTTCGAGGATATGGATGTTCTCTGTTTCCTCGACCGCTGAGGGTCATCGCTCCTCATGTCTACCTTCGTTGCTGAGATCAATTGGGTCTGTCTGCTCCACCCTTCTTAAAGAGGTGGATAGAAGGTAACATGATCGAGCTTGCTTTTGATACCCTCTCGTCTTCTCAACTCCCTCAGGAGTCTGGAATTTGATCATTTTGTAGAAAGTCGAGCCCACCGCCTCCACTGCATTAAGCAACGGTATGCCGATGATTCCGTTGTATGCCGAATTTATCTTCACCGCGATAAAGTTGGTCAAGCGGGTGACATATCATGGGTATGTTCCAAGGATCACAGGTAGCGTGATGATGCCAGCCTTTGGAGCGAAATGCCTGGTGAAGCCTACGAGGGCCCCTGACATTCTCTCAACTCCGACAATGCCAGTCTCATTTTCTCCAACATGGTGAAGAAAAGCACATCACACGAGCTCCCGGTGTCGATGATTAATATCTTCACTACCACCTCATTAATGGTGGCACTGATGACGAGAACTCAAGAAAATACTTGGGGCAGCCGAGATTGACCCACAGATGTTCGTCTCAAGTCAATCACCGCAAGCTATTTGGAGGAAGAATTATAAAGTGGAAGACAGAATTAAGAGTCTTAGGTCTCTCGAACATTGGGAGTCTAAAACTTTCTTACGTTGTCTTTTCATCTATTTATAGTTGATGATAGTGAATAACCATTCCTTATTGATTGTGGTGGGATCTTCTCCGGGATTGATGATAACATCCGCCCATTTACTTGGTCTCTATTAACCTCTCCCTTAATATCAGTGGAATTCCAACGGTCAAATGATCTGTTTCTTGACTGAGTATCTACTCGTCCCCGCTGATGGGTTTTCGGGTTATTGGGCCGAGGTCTAAGACTCCAATCAGGCCTTACCATCTTGACTTTGCTTCGTGGGCCATACCCACATATCAACCGTTATAAATAGATAATGATGTATGTGAGTGGATAAGATTGTATCTATTTGAGAGATTGTATCTCATCCATGTATACATCTTTCTTTCCCTATAAATAAAGGCATGTGGTCTTCCCCCCAAGGCTACCCTTCATAACATGTTATCAGCACGTTCTACAAATTGAGAAAGAGAGATTATATCGTTGTGGAAGCCTTGGAGGATGATGGAGGGTCGAAAGATCCTAGCTGCTCAGACATTGAGGAATCAGATCCAAACCTCACGTAGGCGTCTCAACTGTTGCTAGATCTGAAGGTCGAATCTAGAGGTATTTGTACAAATCAACAAAATCTTACTCTTTTATCATGATCATGATGCCTAAAAAGTCGATCATATACGATCGGATGAGAAAAAATCGATTTTTATTCTCCCTAGATCAACGACGTCTTTCTACCATCAATCCAAGTGAAGAACATCAACACACCCTATTTTAGGGTTCATAAAAACAATAAAACAAAAAAACTAAAAACCAAATCTGCGGCCCTGCAGGCGGCACCCCCGCTGTCGGCCGCCATGGCACCCCCAGAGGAGGCATGCCACCGCCTTAAGCGGCATTGTTACCCTTTCTAGGGGTTTCTCAATGTTTTTCAAAAAAATCAAAAATCAACCCCTCGCCGTTGCCGGCACACATGCCGCCGCCAGCCACGGCCATTAGCCCTCTCCCGCCCCCTCTCTCATGTACATCACAAAAACACCGTGGGGAGCAGTGGCGGCAAACCCTGCCGTTCCCCCACCCCCCTTTCACTTAGGCCCTTGGCCCAAGTCATCAAAAGAAAAAAAGAAAAAAATTACGCCCGTGGCGCTTATAGTAGGCCAAGAAATATTGAAATGGCGATGTGGGCGGCAGTTTCCGAGGAAAACAAATAACCTCTTGTTTTTTCAGATTTGGCAAGCATCTGAAATAACTAGTGAATTACAACTCTATTGTACTGCAATTGGTGCATTGGTCTTTGCATTGTTAATGCTTTTTGACGGTTGGTTTCATTACCACAAAGCCGTCCCAAAATTAGCTTGGTTCCAAGATGTAGAATCTATTTTGAATCACCACTTAGCAGGATTACTAGGACTTGGGACTCTTTCATGGGTGGGACACCAAATCCATGTATTCTTACTACGCCGTGGGCCGAAGCCCATACCGAACTGTGGGCTCTGGCCTACAAATAAAAGAAGAAGAAGAAAGAAAAACAACTGCGGGCCTGAAGCCCACAGGCCAACATCACCAAAAAACAAAATGCTGCGGGCCTGAAGCCCGCATCCCAGGCTGCGGGCTTCAGGCTTGCAGGCCGAGATTTTTTTTTTAAAAAACAAATATTTGTTGCGGGCCTGAAGCCCGCAACACAAGCCGCGAGCTTCAGGCCCGCAGGCTTCTTTATTTCTGAAAAAAAAGAAAAAGAGAAAAGAGGGGGGGATGGCTGTGGGCTTAGAGCCCACAGACCACTAATATTCCATAGGAATAATTTAAAAGAGGGGAGCTTAAGGGCCTAATAAATAAATAAATATAGGGGAAAATATGGAGACTTATAAGGGGACAAGTGGGGACTTTTGGGGAATTTTTGGGGGCATAAAAAAGGAAAATTTTCCTTTTACAAAACAAAATATTATATGGCACCATTCAATTTTATTTAAATTGACCCCTATATGCACAAATGATTTATAGCATATTATTATATGATGCCTGTTCCGGATCATTTTTATGCTTTGCATCACATATTACTGCACATTTTCTGGGATAAATTTATGCTATGTTGTGCGAGCATTAGCTTAATAATTATAAAGATAATGCGTCCGCTCTGTCATTAGTTATCTAACCTAACTGTGTATGACATCACCCTGTGGTCTGACTAATTATTAAGCATTAAATTTGATGTATTTGTCCTATTATGAATCTGTGATGCATGCATAAATGGCTAATTGTGGTTTTGGATCGACTGTTTAGTCTCACATTTTACTTTCCCTGCACTTTTCTTTTTCTTTTGAGAGAAATTGCAGTGAGAAAAATATGTAATGCCCAAGACTGATGACCATTTCCATGAAGGCGGAGGCCACTCATGAAGATGAAGATTTTCTATGGGACCCATGGGGTTTTTAAAGTTGTAATCTTCTCTTTCATTTGTGTAAAATAGACATTATTTTTATGTGGTGACTGGTCGATCTACGCAATTAGAGTATTCATTTAAAATTGCATTTGCTTGAAAAATGTTGTCAATATTATTAATTCATTCAGAATTGTGCTTTTCTAGATAAAATGGTAAAAATCCCAAGGGTTGATTTCGAACTACTGGATGCGTCAGGGAAAAATTATCTAAGTTGGCAGCTTGATGTTAAATTCCACTTGCGAGCTAAATCCCTCATTTCTGCAATTACAAAAGATGTGACGTGGCAGACATTGAAAAGACGCAAGCTATTATATACATTTGTCGCCATGTGAAAAAGACCCTAAAGGCCGAATACATTACGATCAAGGATCCACTGGAGATGTGGACTACCCTTGAGGACAGATATCAACATCAGAAATATTTTATACTCCCAAGGGCACGTTATGAGTGGGAGAACCTGAGACTTCGAGACTTTAAGTCCATAGATGAGTACAACTCAGCTCTGTTCAGCATCACCTCATGCCTGAAGTTGTGTGGTGAGAAAGTCTCAGAAGATCGCATGCTGGAAAAGACTAACATGTCTTTCCATAAAAAAGATGTGATATTGATGCAGCAATGCCGTGAATGAAAGTTCACTAAGTATTCTGAGCTGATGTCATGTTTACTCATGGCTGAACAAAATAGAGAGCTTCTACTTTCCACTCATAACATGTGCCCCCAGCACGGCCCCCCTCCTAGAAGCTCACAATGCATCTTCTTCCAAAAATAAGAAAGACAATAAAAGGAAAGGAAATTTCCAGAAAAGGGGACCAAATAAAAAGGATAGAGGACAAGTCCACTAGCAAAGAAATGAATGGAGGTATAAGTTTACTTGGCGTAGAAATGACAACAACAGAAATAATGCATCCCCACTTAGAAAGGATTGGGAAGACCAGTGCCATAGTTGTGTCATGAAAGGACAATGGTCCAAAGTGTGTAGAACTCCGCGACACCTCCAAGATTTATACAAAGAAAGCTTGAAAAAGAAAGCTGAAACAATCTGGTGACCACCCCTGCTCCAATCTACTTCACTGCTGAAGACTTCGAAAAAGATGATTTGTTTGATTAGCTATTTTATCTTTGTTTGAAAAACATTGTCATGGGAGCTATTTATGTTTTTCAATGAAGTATGAATAAATTAGTTATGATTTTCTGAAAATTAAATGTGCTTATATGCTCTATCTTTTAAATGATGGATTGCTCATATAACTGCTTAGTAGACAGTGCATCAACACATACAATCCTTCAATATAAATGTTATTTTCATATCATTATTCCATATGAAATTCCAGTAAATACAATATCAATGCCATCAAAATTATTGAAGGTTCAGGGAACACAACACTGTTATTCCCAAATAGAAAAAAATAAAAATAAAGGATGCATTATTCTGTCCGAATTCAAAAAAAAACTTCTTAAGTTTCAAGGACATCCGTTTAAACGGGTTACACCTAGAAACGGCAAATGTGAACAAAAAAGAATATAAGTAAGTAACATCTCAAGAAAAGGAACTAAATCCATACTTAAGCATTTTAAGAGCCTTTCATTGGGCCTATACCATACAAAGATTCGGAGAGAGGAAGCAAATCTGATGAAGCACCTGAAGTGCCCGATATCAGCCAAGTTTCAACTTTGGCATATAGACTTGGCCACCCTAGATCGTGTAATGCCCCTAAATGGGATATACTATGTAGTGTGTATCTGTTTGGGTACATTTGGATCCATGTGTGTATTTATGTAGTGTGTGGATAGTTTATTGAATGTGCATATATATGGGTATTGAACTAATGTGTTGACTATGATAGTTGTGGTATATGGTTTTGTTGTGTGTGTGCTACATAGTGTAGTGTAGTGTATATTGCAGTGAATATTGGATGCATGTAGTATTAAGTACAATGGATTTAATCCTAAGGGACTTGATAAGCTTTCTGGATTAAGTACAATTGATGTGTGAAAATGTTGGATGTTTATCTATAGTATGAATGTGGATATAAGTGGTTAAGTGTAGATGGATATTGTATTCATTTGGAGCTTATCATGTATTGTATGTGTCCTTGTGTAGTGTTATTGTGCATAGAAGTATTGGTGGTTATTGGTATATGGGTATAACTTATTTGAATGCACATGTGGTTGTATCCTTGTGTGTGATATGTACACTTGGATGTGATGTGGGTGTGTGTGTGTGTGTGTGTGTGTGTGTGTATGTGTATATGTGTGTGTTGTGTGTGGTAGGATAGTATATGTGTATGTATGATAGTGTAAGTGGATAAGTATGAAAAGGGTTAGGGGTTAGTGGCAATGTTGTAATTAGTGGGGAGTGTGTGTGCATAGTAGAAAAGTGTGTGAAGTAATGGCACACTTGTAATTAAGTATAGGGAGTGTGTATAGTAAGATGGTATGTGTTAAGGAATGGCAAACTTGTAAATAAATGAGCTTCTAGAAGAAGGGATATTTAGTTATTCATTTACTAAACCCTTCTACATTCTTCTTTTCACTTCTTCATTTTTTTCTTTTCATTTTTCTTTCTCTCCTTTTGCTTCCCATGGAGGCCGAATTCAGCACATGCCACACACAAAAAGAAAAAAGAAAGAAAGAAAGAAAGAAGAAAACTAGAAAGAAGAAGAAAGAGGATGAGGAGGAGAGAAGCTTGAGCTTAATGGGAGTTGGAGCTTTGAGGGGGTGATTCATGGAGCAAGGTGGAAGATTGAGAAGGGATTTGAGGTCCTCTAGAGGTTGGATTCCATCTCCACCTAAGTGCTATTGTATGTTAAGCATGAGAGATTAAGTTAATCTTAGTTTAATGACATTAGTTTTCATTCTTGATGTTGTTGAAATTCCGGACAGATTTACACACTCATTGATTTGCTTATTCCTCCTAATATAGAACTGAGTTTGCTCTGGAATTTTTATGGCATAAGTATTAGACTTTTATCTACAACTTCCATGTTGAGAACTTTTACTAATTCGGGATGAAATTAGGGTTAAAAATTCCATCTTTGCAACATGTCTGAATTTTTCCAGTCTGGACACAGTTTGGTAAAACAGAGCTCAGTCACTGCACACTCCATAAAAATTGGTGTTCTTGGTCTCGTTGAAATTATAACAACATGTTCTACAACTTTTACCGTGGCCACATTTTCGAGATTCTAACTACAACATGACTTAAATTAGCAATCTTTACAGCTCTTAGAATCTGTCTGAAAAACAGTTTTGATATGTCTCACCAAACAATTCACCATAAATCACCCAGTTCATATCTCTGCATGAAATTTTATATGTGAACCCAGCACTACCATATCTACCCCTTTCAATGGAAGTAAAATTTATGTTCAGTTCAAAATTTGGGAGAAAACAGCCACTGTATTTGACAATTTTGGAATTTCCAACAAGGCTGAGATTTGAGGATGTTGGATTTGACTTTAGTCATGGCTTTTTATGACTTCCTTGCTTCAATTTATGAATGATACTTGGTTATACATGTGCTTATGTCATTGCTCACCTTATGTTTAATGAAGTTACTTCCCTTTGTTCATGCCTCAATTTGTATTAGGAGCTGGTATATGGTGTTTCAATATGGAAGTTGTATTGTAGTTGATGTCGTTGGTGGTGTTGTGGTGGAATATTGATGAGGTTAGGGAAGTATGCAAGTATTGTGGCAAGAAATGTATATGGGAATGGTTAGTTATTAAGTTAGACATGTTGCTTGCATTCTCTCTCATAATGTTTAAGCATTTTTATTTGCATGCTTGCGTAATTTGCTAGTTCTCATACTTACAACTTAGTTGCATTTAGGGATTTCCCCTCTTAAATGCTTAGGTTAGTCCCTTAACTATCTTCCTTAATTAACTAGTTTTGTTAATTAATCAGTTAATTTCTTTATGTTCATTGGCATGTTACAACGTGTAGTTGGATACAACGATCGATGACTTCGTGTTTGATGATAACAAACGTGTGTGAACGATTTAATGTGTGTGCTAAGTGTTTTCAGGAATGTCACACTCGCAAATACTCAAAAAAAGACCAAGTAAAAGTGATGGAGAATGTAACAAGTATTAGCCAAGTGGACTAAGTTAAAGATGGAGAATATGGCTACAAATATTGGACTAAGTCAAAGATGAAAAGATGATGAAGAAATCAATTCAAATCCATATTTGAATTGATTCAAATCATTGGTGCAACATTCAAATCCTAATGCCATGCAAATTGAAGACTTAGTCAAAGATGGAGGGATATGGAGAATCTTATGCAAAGCAAAGATGATTAAATGAGATCCAATTCAAATCCTATAGCTACTCAAATTCAATTCTATAGCCATCCAAATTCAAACTCCATATCCAAAGAGATTTATTCAAATCCTAATCAATTTAGGATTCCTTCCAATCTCCATCAAATATGGGATTCTAATTGACTCTATCATATCCCATCCTCATCTATATAAACTCATATTCAAAGAGAGGGATTTTGAGAGAGAGAGAGGGCAACCAAACAAGGAGAAGGATTTTGGCCATCATCAAAGAGAGGGTGAGGCCGCAAATTTACATGTCAAAAAAGCCCCAGGTTGCGCAACTTTCCAATCTCCAAGAGCTTCATCTCATCCCTCCTCCATTGCATCTCCAAGGCCAAAAATCCCAAGCTCTCATTGCAGAACTTCATTAAGGGTGTTCTTCAACTCTCCTTGCGCAACTCCATAGCTCCTACACATTGCGCAAGTTGTACACTTCAAGGCCAAAGCTTCATCCTCCTCTCCCAATGCCAAAGGACATTGCCAAAGCTCCATTGCCCATCCTATAATGCCATAGCTCCTCCTCCACATTGCCCAAAACCTCATTGCCGCAACCTCCTAGTCCCAATCTTCATCAAGGCCGCAACTTCCCTCTCCAAGATCACCATTGCCCAAAGCTACAACATGGAGGAGCCATCTACTACATTGTGAAACTTCAAAGTGAAGCCATCTACTACCTTGTGCAACTTCAAAGGGGAAGCCATCCAATACTTGCGCAACACATCAAGGAGGCAAGAGCACCTAGGCTGAAAGTTCCAAAGGTGAGAACGTGACGTTGGTGACTACATCCTGTCAGATACGATCTAAACTGAGCTGATTGACAGCGACGACTGCCGCTACACAAAATGAGATTCTCTAAACTCTTTATTATTATATTTGTGTAGTAGTATAGATCTCTGTAGGGGAAACTTTACCATTGATACATTTTTTGGGGCCTTGTATAGTGGGTGCTAGACAAGAGGGACTTGGTTAGCTGGGACTAGCCAATAGAAAGCTTATACTAGGATTAATTTTGTTGAACATGGTGAGTGTGGTATTGAGATCCTGGTGAGTGTAGAGACGTGGGATCTCTAGCTATTAAGGTTGTACCTGTTACATTATTAATCTAGTATCTGCTTTGGGGGCTGGACGTAGGTCGTGGTGACGATCGAACCAGGGTAAATCTGTTGTGCATCTGTGATTGCTTTTTATTTACTCTGAATCTGCTATAACTGTGTGTGATTGCTCGTGAGTTGTACGAGAATGTTTATTAGCCTATTCACCCCTCCCCCACTCTAGACTTAGATCCAGATCCAATAAGTGGTATCAGAGCATGTTAAAGGATCTAGGCTAGATTGACCATGAATAAATCTATTGATTGTGCTTTTGCTAAAGGTCAGTCCATATCACGACCCCCTAAATTTAATGGAGTAATTATGCTTATAGGAAATCTAGGATGAGAATCTAATTAAAATCGGTTGATTATAAAGTCCGGCACATAGTGGAAAAAAGTTATAAGCCACCAGTTATTAAAGTTGAAAACATTGAACTGCTTAAACCTGAAGACAAGTGGGATGATGCTGATAGGAGACTCTATTCTTTAAATGGAAGAATGCTCTTATATGCTCTTTTGATAAGTCTGAATTTAATCGTATCTCACATTGTCAAACTACGCAGGAAATATGGCATACACCAGAGGTGACGCATGAGGGAACGTCACAAGTGAAGGAGTCTAGACTTGCCTTGCTGATCACAAAGTACGAGAGCTTCTGCGTGCTTCCTCAGAATCCATATCAGAGATATTTGCGAGGTTCATGGACATCGTTTCTAAGTCTAGCTCCTATGGTAAGCCATACTCTAGCCTTGAGCAGGTGAGAAAAATCTTAAGGACGCTGCCAAGCTCGTCCAGACCTAAAGTCACTGTCATTCAAAAAGCAAAAGATCTATCACAGATGAGAGTGGATGACTTGATAGGTAACTTAATGTCCCACGAGCTTGAGCTGCAGAATATATAGGCTAGAGAGAAACCAGAGGCGAAGGAAAAGGCTCCAAAACCACTAGCTCTTCAAGCTAGCGAAGGTGATGATGATAAGAAGGAGATAGCATTGATGGTCAGATGCTTCAGAAGATACATCAAGACTCCTCAAGGAAGAGCTGACATGCAACAAAGGTTTAATCGTTCTAACCAATATAATCCTTCTAGAAATTCATCTGAACAGACTACTATTAATAAAGTTAAATGTTTTAAATGTAAAAAGCAGGGACACCTTATGAGGGATTACCCACAAGAAATAGCTAATGTTGCGGAGAAGAAAGGAAAAGCTGTGGTCAAACGTGGGACATGGACAGTGAAGATGAGAATGAGGAGTATGAAGCCCACTCTTCCCTCTGCTTGATGGCAAAAGATGATAAGGTAAAATCTGGTAGTAAAGCTAAATTTCTAATTATTTGTAAAGCCATGCAAGATGAAATTGTAGAGTTAGAATCCACATTAGAAGAGTATAGAAATTCCAACGATGAAATGCAACAAAACACTTACACAATGTCATTAGAAATTAAGGAACTAAAGGGAAAAATTGTTGCATGTGATTCTACCATTACATTGTTGGAAAAAAAGAATTCTAGGCTGCATGAAAAATTTGAATGCCTTTCTTGTCCTACTTTGTTGAATAATATTAGCATGTATAAGCAAAATGTGAGTAAGTTAGAAGCTGAAATTGAATTACTTAATGAAAAGATTTGCATGCTAAACATTGAACTTAAAAGAAAAATAATTGCTGAAGAGGACAATAAGAAGGCCTTTATAAGTAAATGCACTTTGATTGTGAATGAGAATGCTTTATTGAAATCCAAAATCACTAGTCTAGAGTTGTCATTAAAGAAATTTTCTATAGAAAAACAATCGTTGGATGCTATTCTAGAAAATCAACTTTATGTCAATAATAGATGTGGTCTTGGTTATGGTATGAAACATACTAAAAAGCCTATTTATAAGAAAATTCATAGTAAGCCATTGAAAGTCTCAAATATGTATTAGGGGTGTGCATGGGTACAGGGTACCCAGATACCCGATCGGAACCTACCCGAACGGGTAGGTTCTGGGTAGATAGTTATCGGTTCCGGGTAGGTTCCGGGTAGGAAAATTAGGAACCGACGGGTATCGGATCCGGTTCCGGTTCCTGTTTATAGGGAACGGGTACCCAGAACTGGAATCGATATTTTATATATTTAATTTTTTTATATTATAATATTAATGATCAAAATATATAAGAGTGATCCACCCTGGTGTATCTAATTTGACCTTATAATATTAGGGAGTACAACTTGCATCCTAAAGTTTTGAGCAACGCGTATGTTCATCAAACAATGCATTTGAATCAAAGATCATATTGTTTTCTTATGCGTTCAAAAGAGCAGTAGAGGTAAACGTGAATCATTCTTCCATATGTCTAGCTTTATCAAGTAGAAATGACTGATCAGTATACCTTTATCACTGAAGAAAGAGACTAGAGACAATATTTTACTTCCGGATTGATCTTTAGTCATGTGTATTTGAGGTAATTTTCATGCATAGATCATTTGGAAATCATTGTTCATACTGCATCACAAATTAGATTTTTTTACAGGGTACCCGGAACCTACCCGGAACCATAGGGTCCGGGTAGGGTCCGGGTATAGGGTCCAACTGGGTAGGTTCCGGGTCCAAATTTTAGGAACCGGTCCCTTACCGGGTAGGGTCCGGGTAACATTAAAAAAACAGGGTACCCGGACCCGCACACCCCTAATATGTATGCAAAGTGCTTTACTTGTTCTAGTGTTGGTCATACCTCTTATTATTGTAAGTTTAGGAACACGAATATGAAATTCAAGTAAATATAGGTTCCTAAATCTTTGATGACAAACATGAGTGGACCTTGTTGGATTCCTAGGTCACATAACATCTACCGTGTATGTAAGATGGAGATTTGGCGAGGAGCTATGGATTGAACGTTTCATTATTTAGTTCCTTAGCCAAACGACGACGCGAAGGTATATTTTTCTGTTTTGCACTTAATGCATACCCTCATAGCGTTTTTTTATTTGTGTGCTTGATTTTTTTATTTGTGTGCTATCTTGCTTGATGTATACTTTGATTTAGTTCATTATAAAACAAAAATGAAAAAATGAAAAAGACAAAGAGCAAAAAATGGAGCTTAATGTATATCTTTTCCTTTGTATCATTCAAGTGATATTTATGAATGTCATTCATATCCTTGTAGAAATCATTGTATTATTGTTATAGTTACATGCACATATTAGAATTCCTAAATAGCCATGACATGTTTAATGAATTGAATAACATGATTTCTACACCTACAATTTCACTTCCACTTGTATTGAATATTGTTGCACAATTGGAGATTCTTTTATGAAATATTGGAAAGTGAATGTAGGATGAATAATAACTGAAAATCTAAGGGATATGATGTGTTCTTGCCATAGATAAAAATTGAGCTCAAAATAATTTAACATGAAAAAAACATGAATATTGCTTCTTATGTAAAATGTATACAATTCATGGCAAGTATACTACCCACGAGTATCCAACATATACTTTAAGGGAAATCTTTAGTGTTGTTATACTCGTCAAGCAATGCCACCTCCACATCTAAGAGTCTTTATAGGCTATGTTTTTGGTGTGTGGTACCTTGAACTCATTTTTAATGAGATGAGGAAAATCAATCCTAGATGATTTAATGTTTAATTGAAAAGAGGATTGGTTTTGGTTGTATTTCTTAAGAGTATCTCCATTTGTGCCTCAATTATTTAATCATCACACTTACATGATGGTGTAGAAGTCTACGTTACACTTGTCATTCATTTTGAAGTGCTTATTTTAAGAAAAATGACATATAAGTGCTAGTGGTAATTTATAATACTCTATTTTTGCATGTGACATGAATTAGACTTCGTTTATACACTTTTGATGATAACAAAAGGGGGATAACAATATGGAGACAGATTTGAATGATTTGGTGTGTGCATTAATGCTTATATGTGCATACATGAATATTGGTTTAAGGGGGAGCATGAATAAAGGGTGAGCATGCATGCATGTTTGAATGCTTGAACATTATAGTAGCATGCGTGTATGTGTGCACATCATTGCCATACTTGTTGCATATTGCATACATCCTCCATCTTCACACTTCACACACACATGTCACGATGATATTATATGAATCGTTATTGCTCAAATCTTATATTAGTTTGGCATCATCAAAAAGGTGGAGATTGTTGGATACAACGTGTAGTTGGATACAACGATCGATGACTTCGTGTTTGATGATAACAAACGTGTGTGAACGATTTAATGTGTGTGCTAAGTGTTTTCAGGAATGTCACACTCGCAAATACTCAAAAAAAGACTAAGTAAAAGTGATGGAGAATGTAACAAGTATTAGCCAAGTGGACTAAGTTAAAGATGGAGAATATGGCTACAAATATTGGACTAAGTCAAAGATGAAAAGATGATGAAGAAATCAATTCAAATCCATATTTGAATTGATTCAAATCATTGGTGCAACATTCAAATCCTAATGCCATGCAAATTGAAGACTTAGTCAAAGATGGAGGGATATGGAGAATCTTATGCAAAGCAAAGATGATTAAATGAGATCCAATTCAAATCCTATAGCTACTCAAATTCAATTCTATAGCCATCCAAATTCAAACTCCATATCCAAAGAGATTTATTCAAATCCTAATCAATTTAGGATTCCTTCCAATCTCCATCAAATATGGGATTCTAATTGACTCTATCATATCCCATCCTCATCTATATAAACTCATATTCAAAGAGAGGGATTTTGAGAGAGAGAGAGAGAGGGCAACCAAACAAGGAGAAGGATTTTGGCCATCATCAAAGAGAGGGTGAGGCCGCAAATTTACATGTCAAAAAAGCCCCAGGTTGCGCAACTTTCCAATCTCCAAGAGCTTCATCTCATCCCTCCTCCATTGCATCTCCAAGGCCAAAAATCCCAAGCTCTCATTGCAGAACTTCATTAAGGGTGTTCTTCAACTCTCCTTGCGCAACTCCATAGCTCCTACACATTGCGCAAGTTGTACACTTCAAGGCCAAAGCTTCATCCTCCTCTCCCAATGCCAAAGGACATTGCCAAAGCTCCATTGCCCATCCTATAATGCCATAGCTCCTCCTCCACATTGCCCAAAACCTCATTGCCGCAACCTCCTAGTCCCAATCTTCATCAAGGCCGCAACTTCCCTCTCCAAGATCACCATTGCCCAAAGCTACAACATGGAGGAGCCATCTACTACATTGTGCAACTTCAAAGTGAAGCCATCTACTACCTTGTGCAACTTCAAAGGGGAAGCCATCCAATACTTGCGCAACACATCAAGGAGGCAAGAGCACCTAGGCTGAAAGTTCCAAAGGTGAGAACGTGACGTTGGTGACTACATCCTGTCAGATACGATCTAACCTGAGCTGATTGACAGCGACGACTGCCGCTACACAAAATGAGATTCTCTAAACTCTTTATTATTATATTTGTGTAGTATAGATCTCTGTAGGGGAAACTTTACCATTGATACATTTTTTGGGGCCTTGTATAGTGGGTGCTAGACAAGAGAGACTTGGTTAGCTGGGACTAGCCAATAGAAAGCTTATACTAGGATTAATTTTGTTGAACATGGTGAGTGTGGTACTGGGATCCTGGTGAGTGTAGAGACGTGGGATCTCTAGCTATTAAGGTTGTACCTGTTACATTATTAATCTAGTATCTGCTTTGGGTGCTGGACATAGGTCGTGGTGACGATCGAAGCAGGGTAAATCTGTTGTGCATCTGTGATTGCTTTTTATTTACTCTGAATCTGCTATAACTGTGTGTGATGGCTCGTGAGTTGTACGAGAATTTTTATTAGCCTATTCCCCCCCCCCCCCCCCCCCCCCCTCTCGCCTCCTCTAGGCTTAGATCCAGATCCAACAACTTTAGTAGCATGTTAATAGTTCCATTCAAAGCTTTCCTTGTTAATATTAACTTATTATTCCATTCTTGTTATTCATTCTTGTTATTAGTAGCTTGCTAATATTACTTCTCTTTATTCATGCTCACATTGTATTATGAACTTGCATGGGTTGCTTTAGTGTTGCATGGTATTTCAATAATGTTGCAATTCTATGAAAACATGAGATGTGACATTGAGCAATGAAAAATTGTGATATGTTGAGAAATGTGTGGAAATGATATCTTGAGAAAGAATGGAAAGGCATGAGATTGAGGATGTATCTAGAGTGATTCAGTCCATGCTAACGTGGGTGACACAGGGTGGGGGAGGCCTGGGTAGTACGTATGTATCAAGACTGGACTTGGGAGGTATACCCAAGTGTGAGTGCTCCACTGGCGGGATTTGATGAGATATGTGATGCCCACAGGGCAATGTATCGAGTGGTGATGTGTGTTGATTCTATCTCACTCCCACTAGAGTGACGGGTGAGTTTGAGAGGCCCCATTAAAATTCATCAGTGCTCGTGTACCACTGGCGGGGTAGTTGGAGAGCCACCCACCTGAGGTGAGGTCCAGGTACTGATACGTTGAGGACTATTCAGGGTTCCAAACCGCTAACCAATGAATTGCTTGATGTACTCTTTTATGCCTTAATTGTGTTCATGCTTGTAGTTTAATTGTTTTACTTCCTCAGCTTGCATTTATTGTTGTTACTGTTATTATCGTAACCCTCTCCCTTTACCCTTTCTTATGGTTGTTTACCCTTAGCACCATGTTCATGCCATGACATGCCATGTTGCAATGCATCATCCTCATGCCGTAGTTTCGTTTAGTAGTGGAATTTAGGGTGGAGTTGGATTTCCTACTGGGTCATGCATTGACGTGCCCCACCGTTGTCTTTTCAGGTTATGGAGTTGGTTGCAGGAGATGGAACTGGAGATATGGTTGAAGAGTTGAGTGTAGGATTGGGTGGTGAGGAGAGAGAAGAGAGACGTGTACACTTGGGTTTTTGCCTTGAGTAGAGTGAGATAGTGTATATAAATGGATGTATAATGGACATTAGAGATGTATAAGATCTGAGTTTCTCTTTGGTTTAGTAGTTGTCTCTGAGTTTGTTCAGTGTTTTCTCTAGTTCTCTCTGTGGTTTCTGTGCTGTGTTTGTTGGTAATTCTTGGGAACATTACAGTTACTACTCCAGCAGTGCGCAGTGGACCTGCTGACTCAATTGAATTTCTTTTTTCCCTTCGTAACTCCTGCCTCTATGGGAATACCTGGGACGGATTCGTACTTCGCGGGTATCCTGGGGAGCGAGGCGTTACAGATCGGTTATGATGCCCGCATCTTAGCCCAATCATATGGGCATGACTTGAAGAACTAGAAGATAAGAGAAAATTAATTACAAGGCCATCACCACTAAAAGTGGACAGAGAATCTTCAAGATTTCTCGAAAGAATACAAGGAGATATATGTGGATCTATCCACCCCTAGTGAGCCTTTTTGGCACGTCATGGTACTAATAGATGCATCCTTAAAATATTTGTATGTATGTCTACTATCGACCCACAACCTAGTTTTTCAAAAGCTATTGGTACAAATGATAAAGTTGCGGACGGATTTTTCAAACAATCAAATAAAGAAAATACGTCTGGATAATGCTGGGAAATTTACCTCCCGGGCATTTCAAAAATATTGTCGAGCAACTAGGATAGAAATTGAACAGCATGTGCCATATGTTTATATCCAAAATGGGTTGGCAGAGTCATTAATAAAAAGGCTCCAATGGATTGCACGTCTATTACTAATGAAATCCCAGATTGTCGGTGACGGCATGTGGACATGCTATATTGCATGCTGCTTCTTTGATAAAAATTAGACCCTCTGAAGGTCAGAGTCTTTCTCCAATGCAACTTGCAAATGGAATACCACCAAACTTTCTCACATGAGAATTTTCGGTTGCGCAGTCTATATCCCTATAGCACCACAGTAGAGGACAAAAATGGGTCCTCAATGTCATCTAGGTATCTAAGTATGGATTGACTCACCCTCAATAATAAGATACCTAGAATCCCAAACAGAGGACGCATTCAAGGCACGTATTGAAGACTGTGAATTTGATGAGACAAACTTCCCCAAATTGGGCCCAGATAATGCAAAATCTGGAGCCACACAAATAATATTATGGGATACAAAATCATTGACCCACTACGATCCGGTAACAAAGCAATGTGGAGATGAGATCCTGAAGATTATATAAATACAGAACACTGTTCACCAGTTACTGGACTCAATTACTGACAACCAGAAGATTGTCAGATCACACAACTCTGATGTAAATACTCTAGCGAGGATTGACATCCACGAGAATGGATGCAATCCACCAGTAGTAGAAGTGGTTGTTCCTCAACTAAAAAGAGGCAGACTACCAGGCTCCAAGGACAAAAAAATCCAAGAAAAAGAAAAACTCCTGGAGGCCTTGAGACAATACTACCACGGGACAATGAGCTCATGTACATACCCTCACCCCTCCAGGAATCCCCTGAAGTGGAAAATCCGGGAGAAATTGAAATGAAATTAAATGTAGTATGTATTGGGAATGTGTTGGACAGAAAGAACACAATTGTCGACAATATATTCACGTATCATATTTCCACATACATCGCAAAAGAAATGATAATTATATAATATCGTTCTGTACTCTATTGCTCAAATGCAAACGTAGAGATTGGCCAAATATAAAACGAGCCAATAAAAGATGAGTTGGACTCGTTTATGAAACGTAATATTCGGAACTGAAGTCCAGACAACAAAAGGTGTCAAACCTATGGGCACAATAAGTATTGCACAAATAAGAACATAAATATATAAGTACAAAATCGTATGCTATAAGGTATAACCTATAGCTCAAGGATTTTTTGCTGAACCTGGGGAATAAAAAAACTAAGATGAGCTAGACTCACTTATATAAATGATGCATCAGAATTCCCCAGTTATAAATTGTGATTACCTTATGATTTGACAAAAGAAATTTTGGATATGCCACTATTGGATGGTGTGACAGCATGCCTCTAAGGATATCTTGATCAAGATATATTCCTTATTTCCTTAAAGATGTCTGAATAGACTTCGGGACGTCTATTCTATAGATGAAGAATAATAATAATAATAATATAAAATATTGTACAACCAAGTGAATCACTTGACAAAGTAAGGATTCCTGCTAAGGGTTGTCTTTGTATCTTTATAAAAGATCAAAGGACAGAATTTAAGATCATACTTGTAAACAACTTAAATCTCATCGGATCTCCTGAAGAGAAAATCGAAATATCTGTTCAAGCCTAACTATCAAACATGATATGAAAGACCTAGGAAAAATAAAATAAGTCATGGCTCACAGATTTATCTAAGTAGATAAAATCATGTTACATTAAAATTCATACACACAGAGTGTTTTGAAAAAATTACTACAAGTACCAATGTCATCCATTAAGTATACCTATGGTAGTACGCTCATTGGATGTACATAAAGACCCCTTCCGTCAGTTGGAAGAGGGTGATGATATACTTGGTCTTGAAGTCCCTTAACTAAGTGCAATCAGAGCACTTCACTTCTGGATAACTGCACATGTCCCACTATAGCTATTGCAGTAAATTCACTAGTCAGATACAGTGATGCACCAAAAAAGTGCAACTAGACTGGAGTTAAGCATCTTCTGTGCTTCCTCCAAGGGTCGATAGATTTGGGCTTACATTATAAAGAATTATCATCCATGCTCATGCAGATGCAGGTTACAGGTCTGACCCCCATAATGAGAAATCACAGATTGGGTATCTACAGTAGGACGACCATCTACTGCAGATCTGCAAAGCAAACTATGAAGGATGCATCATCATATCATTCCGAGATATTCCAGAAACAAACCAATGGAGTATTTGAGTGCACCTAGTGGTACATCACATCCCAGTAACGACTAGGTAAAATGATGGTGTTTTGAAGCTGATCAGATAGTCTGAAGACCAAGCCACATGCTTACCCCACTTTTGAGGGACCACATCAGATACGACAAAACAAAGCACACTTCTCCAGAGTTTTTGGATTCAACAGCTACTTAATGATGGTAACATTTGTAAATTTGTATGTATTTTCGGAATGTTGTAAATAGGAGTGATGAAAGGAGCCTAAGAGATCTGAAAGCCTAAGGGCTTGTACAGATCAGGTGGGAGTTAGAGGATATTTGTACTCTTTTCACTTAGCTATGGTTTTTTTCCCACTGGGTTTTCAATAGCCAAAGGTTTTAATGAAGTAAATCCTATTAACCTAGAATCTTGAAGTATCCACCCCTTATGATACTCATTTGATGCCAAGAATCCCGATGTATTCATGGGCAGAGTTCTTGCTTATGGATGGATAATCGGAAGTGTTGTAAATGAATAAAGATGTGTGTGAGTAGATAAGATTGTATCTATTTGAGAGATTGTATCGCATAAATGTATGACTCTCCATTCTCCTATAAATAAAGTCATGTGGTCTCCCCCAGAAGGCTTGGCTTCATAATACTAATATATTAATTAGTTATAAATTATTAATAATTGCTAGCCGATCTATTTAAAAACTTCCATAAATTATCCTGCTAATAAAAACCGTGTTTGGTGAGGATTTGCCCCCCTTTTAACGAAAAAACCGCATTTAATTGGTTGTTATGAATCATCATCTGGTGGAGGAACCCCAAGCTCTTTATTTATAGCATATAGAGGAGCGTACATAGATATGATACAGAAGATATATGCATATCTATAAGATAGCCGTGATCCTAACCAACTCTGGTATTATCCAATCACAACACTCCCCCTTATACAGCCATAGGTGTGGACTCTGCTCATGAATACTTCAGGATTCTGAGCGTAGTAGGAGTCTCACATGGGGTGGATACTTCAGGACCCTGAGTTGGTGAGGTTTGCCTCGTTAAAACCTTTAGCTATGGAAAACTCTGTGGGAGAAATCATAGTTAAGGAAAAAGAGTACAAACACTGTCTAACTCCCCCTGATTTGTACAAGCGACTCTGCTCATGAACACCTCGGGATTCTGAGCGTCACAAAGGGGTGGATACTTCAGGATCCAGAGTAGATGTGATTTGTCTCGTTAAAACATTTGGCTATGGAAAACCCTGTGGGAAAAACCATAGCTAAGGGAAAAAAGAGTACAAATTCCCTCAACTCCCCCTGATCTGCAAAAGCCCTTAGCCTTTCAGATCTCTTAGGCGTATATCATCACCCCTATTTACAACATTCTGAAATTATACACAGATTACAAATATAACCACTATTAAGCAGCTGCTGAATCCAAAAACTCTGGAAGGTGTGCTAAGGTTCGACGCCTCTGATGCAGTCTTCAGACTATGGTCAGCTCCCCAAATACCAGCCTCTATCCCAGTCGTCACTGGGATGTGATGTACCACTAGGCGCCCTCAAATACACCATTAGTGTAGTGAGGATCTCAGAATGATAGGATGATGTTGCTTTCATAATTTGCTTCGCAGATCTGCACTAGATGGCCATCCCACTATGGGTACCCAGTCTGTAATTTCTCAGTATATGGATCGAACATGCAACCTGCATTTGCATAAATATGGAGGATGATACTTTATAATGTAAGCCCAAATCTTTCGACCCTTGGAGGAAGCGCAGAAGGCTTAACTCCGGTCTAATGGCCCTTTTTAGGTGCCAACTATCTCTGGCTAATGAGTTTACTGCAACTGCTATATCGGGACGCATGCAGTTAGCCAGGAGTGCCTGATTGCACTTAGATAAGGGACTTTTGGACCAATTATATCCTCCCCCTCTTCTAACGATCGGAAGGGGTTTATTTGTACATCCATAGAGTATACTACCATAAGTATACTTTGGATGACAATGGTCCTTTTAATTTCTCCAACGCACTTCTGGGCGTGTGTAACAGGATTTATTAAGATAATAAATCTGTGACCCATGACTTAATTTTTTTCGCCTAGGTCTTTCATTTCATTTAATAGTCAGGCTTGAATAGAAATTTCAATTTTCTCTTCAGGAGATCCGATGAGATTTAAGTTGTTTACAACTATGATCTCAAATCATGTCCTTGCTCAGATGCAAAGACAACCCTCAGTAGTAATCATTGCTTTGTCAAGTGATTCTCTTGGTTGTACATTATTTATTATTCTTATTGTTTTTCTTCAATAGAATGGACGTCCCGAAGTCTATTCAGGTATTTAAGGAAATGTGGAATTTATCTTTACCAAGATATCCACAAAGGTATGCCGTCACAATATCCAATAACAGCATATCCAAATTTTCATTTGCCGAATCGTAAGGTATTCGCATTTGATAACTTAGGGAGTCTAATGCATCATTTATGAGTCATGCTCATTTTAATTTGTTCATTCCCTAGTTTCAGCGAAAAAAATCCTTGAGCTATATGTTGTACCTTATAGCATATGATTTTGTATTTATTTTTTTATGTATGCAATACTTTATTTTACCCACAGGTTTGACACCTTTTGGTGTCTGGACTTCAGGTCCGAACATTTCACGTTTCATAAGTGAGGCCAGCTCATCTCTTATTGCCTCGTTCCACATTTGGCCAATCTCTACGTTTGCATTTTAGCAACGGAGTATGGAACGATATTTTATAAACATCATCGCTTTTGCGATGTACAATATGATGCGTGAATACATTGTCGACAATTATGTTCTTTCTGTCCAACACATCCCCAGTACGTATAACATTTACTTTCAATTTCAGTTTTTCCCGTCATTTCCTCTGCAGTGGATTTCGGGAAGGGTAAGGGTGTGGACATGAGCTCATTGTCCTGTGGTAGTATTGTCTTAAGGTCTCCAGGAGTTTCTGTCCTTGGAGCCTAGTGGTCTGCCTCTTTTCTGTTGAGGAACAGCCACTTCTGCTGCTGGTGGATTGCATCCATTCTCGGGGATGTCAATTCTAGCTGGAGTATTTACAGCAGGGATGTGTGATCTGACAATCTTCTGGTTGTAAGTAAATGAGTTCGGTAACTGGTGAACATTGTTCTGTATTTGGAGGATCTTCAGGATCTCATCTTCACATTGTTTCATTGCCGAATCATAGTGGGTCAAAATTTTTGTATCCCACGTTATAATTTGCTTCGCACCAGATTTTCCAGTATATTGGCCTATTTAGAGGAAACTCGTCTCATCGAAATCACAGTCTTCAAGATGTGCCTTAAATGCGCCCCTCGTTTGGGGTTAAAGGTATCTTTTAATTGAGGGTGAGTCAAACCCTACATAGAAATCTAGGCGACATTAAGGACCCATTTTTGTCCTCTGTGGTGGTGCGATGGGGATTTAAACTGTGGGACCGAAGACTCTCAAGTGAGAAATGTTCGGTGGAATTCCATATGCAAGTTGCATTGGAGACTCTGACCTCCAGATGGTCTTATTTTCATTTACGATACAGCATGCAGAATTTGCATGTCCCCATGCATCCACCGGCAATCAGGATTTCATTAACAACGGAAGTGCAATCCGTTGGAGTCTATTTATCAGTGACTCTGCCGACCCATTTTGGGTATGAACATGCGTCACTGTATGTTCATTTTCTATTACCGTTGCTTGGCAGTACTCTTGAAATGTCTGGGAGGTAAATTCTCCAACATTAACCAAACTTATTTTCTTTATTTGATTGTCTGGAAAATGTGCACGCAACATTATTATTTGTGCCAATAGATTTGGAAAAGCTAAGTTGCGGGTCGATAGTAGACACACATATGAATATTTTGAGGATGCATTTATCAGTACCATAGAGTACCGAAATAGCCCGATAGGAGGGGTGGATTTGTCCACATCAATCTTCTTATTTTCTTTCGAGGAAGCGTGGAGATTCTTTTGTCAGAGTTTAATAGAGATGGCCTTGTAATTTGTTTTCCCTTATAGCAAGGGATGCGATGGAATTCTCCCTTCTGAAGAACCTTCTGGTTCTTCAAGTCATACACATAGGATAAGATGTGGTGCATCATCACTGATCCAGGGTGGCCATGTCTATCATGACAAAGTAAAAACTTGGCTGATGTCGGGCACTTCAGGTGCTCCGTTAAATCCACTTCCTCTCTCCGAATCTTTGTATGGTAGAGGCATGTTGAAAAGCTCTCAAAACGTTCAAGTATGGATTTTACTCCTTTTTCTTGAGACGTTACATATAGTAATTTGTTTTTCATTTACATTTGTTGTTTCCAAATGGAATCCGTTGAAACGAATGTCCCTGAAACTTAGTAAGTTTCGGTTGCAATTCGGAGAGATTAGTGCATCCTTTATTTTTGTGTCATTTGGGAGCAATAATGTTGCGTTCTCAGAACCTTCAATATGGCCCTGATATTGGGCTTTGTATTAAAGGATCGTATGTGTTTATTTATTGTCTACTACTCAGTTATGATAGCAGTTCATCTATTAAAGATGAATCATATAGGCACATTTTCAGAGAAACATTTTCTTTCAAAATCAAATTATTAATTCAAAAGGCTCTCATAACATGAAATGTTCTTAAAACACGTAGCCATGATAAAAATAGAAGGCTAATCAAGCAGGTCTTCATTTTCGAAGTCGTCAGCTGTAAACTTGACTGGAGCATCAGAGGTCACCAGGTTTGTTTAGCTTTATTTTTCTTGTTTTCTTTATACAAATCCTGGAGATGCAGCGGAGTTCGGCATACTCTAGACTAGTGGCCTTTCATACCATAGCTATGGCACTGGTCTTCCCAATCCCTCTTGGGTGGGGGTGCATCATTCTTCTTGTTGTCATTTCTGCGCCAGGTGAACTTACACTTCCCTTTATTTATTCGATGCTGGATTTGGCCCCTAGACCTTTTGTTCTGTCCCCCTCTCTATGTTCTTTTTTTTGTTTATTGTCTCTCTTCTTTTTGGAAAAAGAAGAGGCATTGTGAGCTTCTGGTAGGGGGCAGTGCCAGGGGGTGCATGTTGTGAGTGGCGAGGAGAAGCTCTATGTTCTGTTCAGCCATGAGTAAACATGACAGCAGCTCAGAATACTTGGTGAACTTGCATTCACGGTATTGCTGCATTAGTATCGCATCTTTCTCATGGAAAGACGTGTACGTCTTTTCCAGCATGCGATCTTCTGAGACTTTTTTGCCACACAACTTCAGGTGTGAGGTGATACTAAAGAGAGCTGAGTTGTACTCAGCTATGGACTTAAGGTCATGTAGTCTCAGGTTCTCCCACTCATATCGTGCCCTTGGTAGTATAACATCTTTCTGATGTTTATATCTATCTTCAAGGGCAGTCCACAGCTCAAATGGATCTTCGACCGTAAGGTATTCAGCCTTTAGGGTCTTGTCCACATGGTGGTAAATATAGATAATGGCTTGCACCTTTTCTATATCGTTTACTTTTTCATTCTTAGTCACAGCAGAAATGAGGGACTTAGTCCGCAGATGGAACTTCACATCGAGTTGCCAGCTCAGATAGTTTCTCCCTGATGCATCCAGCACTTCGAAATCGACACTTGCGATTTTAGCCATTTTATCTAGCAGAGCACAAATTTGCATGAATTAATAATTTAAACAATAAACATTTTCATGCGGATGTAATTTTTATATGAAGAGCTAATTGCGTGGATCGGCCAGTCCCACATAAATAAAAAGTCCAAAGTGCATTACAGTTTATATTACACAAATGAAAGCTTTAAAAAAGAAATTACAACTTTGGAAACCCCGTGGGTCCCATATAAGATCTTCAGCTTCAAGTGTGGCATCTGTGTCCATGAAAAGTAGTCTACGGTCTTGGACATTACATAAATTTCTCACTACAATTTCTCTCAAAAGTAAAAGAAAAGTGCAGGAAATAAAATGTGGGACTTAAACAGCCGATCCAAAAACCACAATTAGTCATCTATGCAAAAATTTGTGCTCATCAAATATTTTCAGCAGACATTTTCATCACAAGTATCACATGCATTTATATTCATAGAAGGATAAACAATTTAATTACTTAATAATTATTGGACCACTGGGCAACGTCATACACCGTTAGGTTAGGTTATTAATGGCAGAACGGTCGCGTGATCTTCCTAATTATTAAGTTTAATATTGCACAACAAAATATCAGTTTATCCACAGAATAAGCCAATAAAAG